>CM046002.1:5898283-6533841 GCA_025175895.1 Wurfbainia villosa
AAGCATGATTCGCATGTATCGTATGAATCCAATTCAAACGATTCCAGAATTCCACATCGGTGTAATTCGGACATGCGTTTCTTGCTTACATGGCCAAGACGACAATGCCACATATAGGAGTCTAATTGATTACCCTTTCGAGCATGCGTGTTGCTCGCTTCGATATTGAAAATGTCACTGGATACGTCCAACGTATAAATGCTATTGCTCAAAGTTCCAGTCCCATAAAGAACTCCATTCAAAGTTATGTAACAACAATTGTTACTAAAAGTCAAATGGTACCCATTTCTATTTAAACAAGAAATAGAAATGATGTTCTTTATCAACGAAGGAACATAAAAGCAATTGTCCAGTTCTAAGACAAGTCTGCAGAAGTTTCAACAAATACGTTAGATGGCGAGCGCGAACCTTTGCTCCATTCCCAACACGTAAATTTGACTCTCCCTTGACGAGCCTTCTTCTATTTCTTAGCCCATGTATGTCATTACATATATGTAAGCCACACCCAGTATCCAATACCCATGTGTTTAAGGAAATAGAATGACAATCAATAATGAAGATATCTGAAGAAGATGGGGCATCCGATGTCTTATTCTTCTTCACAGACTCAAGATAAATCTTGCAATTTCTTCGCCAATGGCCCTCCTTGCCATAATTATGGCAAATGCCCTTTTGAGCTGGTTCTGCCTTTTTAGCCTTTTTCTTCTTCCCCTTCTGTTGTTCCTTTGACTCCCTTTTAGAACCTTTCTTCGAGGAATCAACTAACAACACCGTCCCCTGCTCATGCTTCTCAGAAGGCTCCACAGTCTTCAGCATGTTGAGCAGTACCACAGATGAACCTTCTTGCATCTCAGAGGTGAAGAGGAGCTTGGAGACTTCGAACCTTTCGAATCTCACTTGCTCATCAAACAACTCATAAAGATGAAGGACTACGATATGAGCATCCATATGCTCATGTTGCTTTCGTAGATTTGGGTTCTATCGCGGCTAGCATGATGCAACTTGTCAGTTCAGAATCAGTCACATGTTTCTGATAGACCAACAATTGGTCCGGAGTTGCATCGTCACTAGGATGGGCGGGAAGAGGCGCTTAGAGGAAATACACAAGCTTTTCACCTTGAGAACAATTCTCAAGTTTCTAAGCCAGTCTAAGAAGTTTGTCCCAGTCAATTTATTCGAATCCAAAATGGAATGCAAATTCAAAGACATCATGATCAATTTTAGAAATACAAAATGAGCATATATGAGAAAGATGATTTTAAAATGCATCAATATACATTTATAAATCCCATTCATTTTTCGAATTTCAAAAACCCCAAAATCACTTCGGGAGATCGTAGGTCCATCTCCGAATGGGCTGATATCCATCATAGATATGAACAACCTTGGAGAGAGTCCAACAAGCCATTCATAACTATGACGGTAGGTATCAACTATACCGATTGCATATCACGTATATGTAACTATCACAATGTGATATCAACTAATTGAATGTTCACACATACATCGGGTTGTTAACACATTAACAAGTATGCATCATATGCATAGCACCCAACTTCACCTCCCTTTACATCAACCTTGGAGAGAGTCCAACAAGCCGATGCTCCAGGTTAAAGCCAACCCATTAATTGAGAAATAGTTTTAATATGGTTAGAGCGCATTCAACCAATTAGCCCAGCTTGGAGAGAGTCCAACAACCAAAGCTAACGATTGACCTCTGACTCGTACCATATTAGTATTAAACTATTCCATGGTTTGAACATGTTCGGGTTCGAGCCGGGCTTGGAGAGAGTCCAACAACCTAAACAAGAAACGGAACTCTGGTTCTAACCATATTAATGGAAGGTGTATACTTTAATATTGAGTAAGGGTTTTTATGTCTCATCCTCTTTGCATGCAAATAACTATTATCTACATGACATGGCATACATGACATACATCTACATGTCACGACACGCATGGCATAATGATATGCATCTAATGCAATTACATGGCATACAATTATGTCATGTACATAATTTCCTTATTTGTCATAACTATTTATGGAAATAAAATATGTTTAAGATTTGATTCTCCAAATCAAATCATGATTAAATTAGGAAACAAATTTCCAAATCTAATCACATATTTTATTTATGGAAATAGTTGATTAAGGAAAATCAATTTAGGAAACTAATTTCCTAAATCATCAAAACTACTTATGGAAATAAAATATTTTAAGATTTGATTTCCCAAATCAAATCATGATTAAATTAGGAAACAAATTTCCAGAATCTAATAAAATATTTTATTTATGAAAAAAATATCAATTTCCATAAATACTTCCAACTTTCCAAAAGTGAAAGATTTTCATAAATACTTCTAGACTTTCCAAAATTGAAAAATTTCCATAAATACTTCTAAATTTCCAAAATTAAAAAATTTCCAGAAATAATATTATGACTATCGCAAAACCATTTTACGATTATGTCGAAACACAACCTGGGCTCTGATACCACTGTTGGGTTTCCGGCACCGCGGCGTGTGTGTGTTCGATCATGTTTCGTAAACATGAGCACAGCGGAAGCAATAAAATTAATAAATCTACATTTATTACAACACACACATCACACGCATGCATAGTACAACAAGTGTAGACATAACCGTAAATTTAAATTTGCAATAAAAGAAAATTTAACTACGTATACCTTTCGTATCACGTGTAGCGGGAACGGCATCAACCGGAACGATCCTTGCTAGAATCGTCTCTATCCGTATCCACGCCGAGTATCCTTAGGATGACTTCGCTAAGTCACGAGCTTCGTCTTCGTACAAGTTACTAGCCTCGTGTTGAAGACGACGTGATCGAGAGATGATCACGATCCGAATCCAAATTCGGATCCAAAACGAGTCCTCAAAACTCGCTTCTCCAGAGAGGTATTCGTCAACCGATTGACGAATCCTTCGTCCTCCACCTCAGAGGATTACCGGAGATCGAATCCCCGGTAAGATAGCCATTGTCGGAGCTCTAACCGTCGTCCAAACGACGCTCTGACGAGAGGAGAACAAGCTATCCAGAAAACTGGACAGCTTTGGTGGAGGAGATAGGTGCCGGCCAACCAAGGGAAGATAAAGCTCACCTTGATGCCTAACCTAAAGGAGATCACCGGAGCAACAACCGGCAGCAGCTCGACGCCGGCGAGGGGAAAGGAAAGCTCCTTCTGGACGCCGGTTGGAGGAGAAGTGGGCGGCGGCAAGGAGTTGGCGCCGAGAACTCCAATGAGGAGGTGGGCGGCAACTTCAAGCTAGGGTTTTGGATTAGGGCTTAATTATCCCTTAAGCCCTCTTTTATAGAGAACTAATTCTCTTAACGGTTATTGGATCATAACCATTAGGCCCATTAACCCGCTCCATTAAGATAAGTTAAAATAAACCAAACCATGATGGTTTATTTTAAGTTAAAACGAACCGAACCAACTTTTGGTTCATTCGTTTAAAATAAACCAAACCCTTTGGTTTATTCTCCTCCATTGGATTAGAACCAAACCATTTCGGTTCATCCATTATGTCTTCATAAGACATGGCCCATCCACGCTTCCATTGCGACTGAAACGATTTCATGCTCGCTTCTTGTTTGGTCTAACCAAACATAGTTTCTCTCGGTCTGAGAATCCCATTCTCAAGCTCGTTTTAAATCCTTCGGATTACGCTCGTTGTGCGTGTGACCAAATAGGTTCTCGGTTTATGTTGGTCGTCTATAATTAACCATTAATTATAGAACGATCATGAGTGGCACCTAGTAGTACATCATGATCCCCAACTAACCGAAAAGATCAACGGTTGATCCAGAACTATTTCTGAAACCCTTCAGTAGCTCGAATGAATCGTGCCCTATTCCCTTCACTCATCTTATACCCACTTGGTTCAGGACATGGTCTATAGTGTCAATCCCCACTAGGCTGACTACGTCACACCTATCCCAAGTATCATTTCCTCGTCCTACGGATTCTAGTTACTGCACATGTATCGAAGAGTACCTTACTCTTAATATGTAATGCTTTGGCCAAAGACTTTAGTAACAATCCGACGAGAGGCCATGGGTATACATCTCCTCGCAAGGAGTGGTGAATCCTTTATAGGCTATTCAAACACCTTCGATCATTTCGACTTATACCCAATCATCCCGGGTCCACATCTCCTTAGAGATGTTTGCTTAAGATGTCAAAGCATAAGTCTCCATGATCAAGATGACTTGAATACCGCAAGTCAAAGGAACATCGCACTTAAGCTACAGTAAGAACTTCATTGACATATCTATATATACAGAGAACCATATGAAGTCTTACGGCTGGTCACTCCAATGAACTAGTTACCATAACTAGCATCCACGATCAACTCCGGACATCACAATGTCTCCAGCCAGTGAGAATCAACTGCTTGGATACACCAAGGAGTATACCTCGTGCTAGTCTCGACAGAATTGATGGTGTCCAAATCCATCAATTCATCGACTAGGGATAATTCCGATACATCACAATTACACATGTAGAGATACTCACTAGTTGTGATCCAATCACAAATTCTCTCATGCTGTGAATCGTATCATGGACATTCAGTAAATGAGTTTAAGATCCAATCAAATACATGAAACATGTATACTCAAATAGTGAATCTTCATTTATCATATAAATGGTTCATACATAAGGCGATTGCCTTAGGACATCTCTCATATATTACTAACAATCTCCACACCCGTCTGTGCAAGGAGGTACAAGAAAACTCCTCCTTAATAACTTCTAGGGCGCATGCTCACGCCCGTATATGCAGGCAAGAAACGTCCTTCCAGAAGCTGGGCAGTGAGCTTGTCTGCACCAGATCCTATACAGAGGCTGTAGAGGGAATTTCAGCTTTGATACGCCAGAATGGATATGACGAGTCTCCTTCAGCATGACCAAACCTCCCGAGCGGATGACATTTCGGTTCTAGTGGATGATATTATGGAAATATCCCGGCATTATAGTGAAATGCGTCAATCTCTCAGGGAGCATCAAGAGAAATGTCACAGGCTTCACAAAAATCGAAGTCCTGACGACCCGAGCCGATGCGAACGGCTAATAGCTCTGATGTGTGTCACCTACCAGGACGGATTTAATGAAGCGGTTCGACAGTATGCAGACCAAGGATTATCCATTGCAAACCACCCTACTCTTTCCTTGCACTGGGAAACCGACTTCCGACGTTATCCTCCCGATCGTTTTAGACTATAACTTGATGTATTGCTTCGGGACATAGCTCCTTCTTTATCTTCTTTTCTTTTTATAGCCCGCCAAAGAGAATTTAATGTTAATGTAAATGATTCATCAATCGTATTTGAGTTTGCCATACATCTAATGACATAGTGAGTTGTCAAATACATTTCCCAAGAAACTTTTTAATTCTTTTTTCCATCCACCCTCCCTTACACAGTATAATAATATTTCAAGTGTACACCATTCCAGGGTCAAGGGAGTTCCTTGCCCTGATCATCTTTCAAATAATATGTTGATCCTGCTACACGGCGCATCACTTCGTAGGGTCCTTTCCAATTTAGAGCTAACTTTCCAGGATCTCCTGCGGGATTAACTTTGTGCAGAACCAAACCCCCTTCTTGAAATCTTTGGGGCATTACCCTTTTGTTAAAGGCTTGTTGTATCCTCCGTTTGTAAAATTCCGCTCGTCTCTGCGCATGTTCCCTTTTTTCTTCAACCAAGTCCAACTCAATGCCCCGAATGATTTGGTTCTGCTTCGGCTCATAAACTTCCACACGGGCGCTACTTAAAAGGGCCTCCATCGGGATGACGGCCTCCGTTCCGTATACCAGGCTAAAAGGGGTTTCACCTGTTGCAGTTTTTGGCGTGGTTCGATAGGTCCACAAGATCCCTGGCAATTCCTCCACCCAGTTTCCTTTCTGAGCCCCCAGTTTAGTCTTCAATCCTTGAATAAGGATCATATTAGTTACTTCGACCTGCCCGTTAGCTTGAGGATGAGCTACCGAAGTAAAAGCTTGCTGAATATTAAGACTTTGGCACCATTCCTTGATCTTCTTGCCCTGGAACTGCCGCCCATTGTCACTAACTAACCTCCGAGGAATACCATACCGACAGATAATATTCTTCCACAAGAATTGTATCACAACATTCTCAGTGATTTTGGCAAGGGGCTATGCTTCCACCCACTTGGAGAAGTAATCCACAGCCACTAGTAAGAATTTTTTCTGCAAAGGTGCCACAGGCATGGGACCCACTATATTCATCCCCCACTGATCGAAAGGGCATGAAGCAACAACAACTTTCATTAATTCAGTCGGTCGTTTGGACCGGTTGTTATGCTTCTAATAGGCTGAGCAGGTTTCCACTATATGAGCTGCATCTTGTTGGAGGGTGGGCCAAAAGTATTCTGCTAACAAGACTTTCCTCTCCAGAGCTCTCCCTCCCAAATGATTGCTGCAACAACCTTCGTGGATTTCCCGGAGTACCCATTCAGCATCTTCCTTTCCCAAACACTTCAATAGGGGTCATCCAAAAGATGTCTTGTACAAGTCTCCGTTCAAGATGGTGAATCGTTTTGCTCTGTTCATTAAAACAGATGTCGCCCCTCTTTCTTCCAGGACCTTTCCTTACTGTAGATATGTTATAATGCTAGTCCTCCAATCAGGGATCGGATCCGATTCGGGTACGGTCCCCCTCCACATTGTTTATCACCAGAGAAGTAGGGACTTCCACACAAACCGTTTCAAGCTGCTTCACCCCTTCCATCGCACTGGCCAACCGAGCCAACTCATCCGCCTTCCCATTGTTCTCCCTTGGAATCTGCTTTACGAGGACTTAGTGAAAATGAGCCTTTTCCTTCTCGAAAGCCTTCAAATTTTTTTGCAGTCTCTTTTCCTGCACTGTGAAAGAGCCTTGAAGTTGTGATACCGCCAATTGAGAGTCTGAATGGATTATAACGAAGGTTGCTCCTACGACTCTGACGGCTTACAACCCTGCTAAAATAGCTTCATATTCTGCTTCATTGTTGGACGCCCGATATCTCAGGAGCATGGCTATGCGAGTTTCTTCTTTCTCAGGGGATATTAATAGGACTCCCACCCCGCTACCTGCAGACCCAAAAGAGCCGTCTACAAATACATTCCATTCCTCCGATCCCCCTTCTTTCGCTGACGAGCTATTTTCTGAACCAACCGGTACCTTAGCTAGAAAATCAGCGAGAGCCTGAGCTTTGATAACGGTTCGGGGTTGGTAGTAAATGTCATATTCACTTAGTTCCACTACCCATTTATCCATTCTCTCAGAAAAATTAGGCTTAGTAACCACCTTGACTAATTCACTGTGAGTTAGAACATTAATGGGATGAGCTAGAAAGTATGGTCTCAACTTGTGGGCTGTCAAGACTAGAATATACGCTAACTTCTCTAGCTCCATGTAATAAGATTTAGCCCCTTTCAGGATATGACTGGTATAATAGATTGGTTGTTGCTGAGAACCTTCTTGCTTCAACAAGACTGAACTGATGGCTCATTCCAAAATAGCTAAGTAAATCCACAAGGGCTCTCTCGCCACTGGCTTGGCTAACAGTGGAAGTCCAGCTAAATACTTCTTCAGCTCTTGAAAAGTCTGCTCACATTGATCATCCCATTGAAATTTAGTAGCCTTGCACAAAATCCTGAAGAAAGGTAGCCCCTTGTCCTCTGATCTGGCTATAAATCGGGACAGGAAAACAATTCTCCCTACTAGCTTTTGAGTCTCTGACAAATTAATGGGTGACTTCATATTGCATAATGCCTGCACCTTCTCTGGATTGGCCTGCAGTCCCTTCTCAGTTACTATATATCCTAAAAATTTTCCGCTCTTCACCCCGAACAGACATTTTTTAGGGTTCAACTTCATATTATATCGCCTCAAGGTAGCAAAAGTTTCATTTAGATCAGTAACCAAATCCCGAGTGATTTTTGATTTGACCAGGATGTCGTCCACATAAACTTCCATATTTTTCCCTTTTTGTTTCGCAAAGATTTTATCTATGAGTCGTTGGTATGTAGCTCCCGCATTTTTTAGGCCGAAGGGAATTACCACATAAGCGTATAACCCTCCTGCTGTTACAAAGCTAACCCTCTTATGATCTTCTTTGGCCAGCAGTATCTGATGATATCCCTGGTAAGCATCCATTAAAGACACTACTTCATATCCCACCGTAGAGTCCACCAACTAATCAATATGAGGCAAGGGGTAGCAGTCTTTAGGGCATGTTTTATTTAAATCACGGAAGTCAATACACATCCTCTATTGCCCCGAAGGCTTGGGGACCAGGACTACATTAGAGACCCACTCGGGGAATTGAATTTCTTTCACATGATCTGCTTTCAATAATTTATCTACTTCTTCAGCTATCACTTTGTCTTTCTCGGGTCCGAAATATCGTTGCTTCTGTTGGACGGGTCGGACTCCTCTAGTAATGTTGAGATGATGTTCAGCAATGCGAGGGTCGATTCCCGTAAGATCATGCACATCCCCGGCGAAAATATCTTCATTTTTCTTTAGGCAAGCCACCAACTCCTCTTTGGCCTCCAACTGCTGTGCTACCCGAGTGACTTTTCCGAGAGCTATCTCCACCAGCTCTCCTTCCTCTATTTTCTCCGCTTTGGGAGGAGATTCTTCCAGTATGTATACGTCGGAAATCACGATGGCTTTCCCTTTGAGGTCGTCGATTCGGGCTTTGTTTTGGTCATCCCTAACCATTTGCACGTAGCAGCTCCTTGCAGCCTTCTGCTCGCTTCTAACCTCTCCAATTAGTTGCCCGACCGGAAATTTCACCTTTTGGTGGTAAGGGGAAGCCACCGCTTGAAAAATGGAAAGAAAGGGACGCCCTAGAATCGCATTATAGGTGGACGGAGTGTCCACAATAAGAAAAGGAACTATGTTAGTTTTTTGGCTGGGCTTTGTGCCCAGAGTCAGGGGCAATGAGATCTGCCCTGTGGGATGAACCACATGTCCTGCAAACCCGAAGAGAGGTGTGGCCACATCTTCTAGCTGGGCATTTCCCAGCTGCATCTGTCCAAAAGCCTCCTGGAAGAGGATGTTGACAGAACTCCTCAAATCAACTAGTACCCGAGCCACTTCATAGTTGGCTAGGGAAATACAGATCACTAAAGCATCCGTATGAGGCAATAGAACGCCTCGGAGATCTTCCACATGAAATCAAGCGCGGCAATAAATTGACAAGAATTTATAGCTAAGTTTCTATGAGACGGGCGATGATTTCGCGCCCCTGGGTCCTCCTGCGATAACGTGAATAACCCTCCATGTGGGGACGTCATTAAGATCAGATAATGGACCCTCACCTGATGGGCCCCCTTGTGAGATACCCTCCTGGGCTGGAGTCTGAGGGTCCGGAGGAAAAGTAACTTGCGGTCGTTGATTATAGGGCCCCGGACGAGCCGCGTTGGGTCGTTGGCCGTGCCGAGCTGGTCCTCCTGTCGGAGGTCGCATCTGTGGATAAGCGGCACGGATGCGCTCCAATTCTTCTTGCAATTTGAAACATCGGCCACTAGCGTGACCGTATTCCATGTGATACTGGCAAAAGAACAGGGTGGGAGGGTTGCGAGGCACTCCCCGATACCCCATTGGTCGCTGTAGAAGACCTTGCTGGTCATAAAACTCCATCTCCTGCTCCTTCCAAGTCCTAGGGGGAGGGACTGCGTTGGCGGCCATGATCTGCAATGGCGGTGTGGGGCGAGCGCCTTGTAGCAATAATCGAGGCCTGGGGGCCTCCGGTATAAAGGGTCGTACATATTCCCGTCTGGGAGGTGCTCGAGGGGCTGCGGGGCAATTTCTTTCAGCAGGGACCATTGTGGAGGCTCGTTCGGCTCTCCGGACTTTCGGCCCCTCCTCCTCGTTGATATACTTCTCTGCACGGCTCAACAGCTCCTCGTAGCTAGTTGCGGGCTTCCTCAAAAATGAGCTAAGGAAAGGCCCCTCCTTTAGCCCGTGCGGAATGACCACTTTGAAAGCCTCCGACCTTGCTAAGGGGATGCTCCTGGCGGTGAAAGTGAACCGATGAAGATACCCTCTGAGTGACTCTGAGGGCCCCTGCGTAATATGCAGCAGAATGGAAGCATCGTACTTGTACGCCTTGCAGCTGGCAAACTCTTGGCGGAACATCCCCTGAAAATCAACAAAACAAGTGATAGACCCCGGGGGCAGGGAGTTAAACCATTTTTGCGCCGAGCCGGTTAAGGTGGTGCAGAAGACCCGACATTTGAGGGCGTCAGTGTAGCAATGAAGCGAGGCGCCTCCTGCGAAATGTAATAGATGCTCCTCAGGATCCGTCATTCCATCGTACTTGTCTACTTGGGGATTTCTGAAGTATGACGGCGGGACTTCAGAAAGGATGTCCATGGTGAAAGGAATGGACTCGTAAATCTCTAGAGCCCTAGTCGACCGGCTTTCGCCTTTGTTCTTCTCGTCGATTCTGGGTTAATGGCAAAGTGGTCTGATGTACTCGCCCCCCTAGCCCTTCTCCAGGTAATGCTTCAACATTAGTAGTTGTACGAGGTTGAGGGGGAGCCTCTGGTGGAGGTCCACGAGAGGAAGGTTCACCAGAATGAGGATGAAGGTACCTCGTCCTTCTCCTTTCTCTAGCAAGGGTCTCAGCCACGGTGGTATCCACCATGGCTCTCAGTTGTGACGGTAGTATCGTGATAGGATTTTCCTTCACAGTGGAGGATCCCGGGTGTTGTATCTCCTCTGGCTGCATCTCTATGTCTTACTCAGATGTTCCCCGTAGACGGCACCAACTGATGCGGTGACGGGGAAGAAGGTCTACTGACTTCCTTTTAACGCAGTGGGGCGCAAAGGAAGCTTTGGGGGGTCCTCTCCGGGCGCAACAGTAAAATGAAACGTGAAGAAGAGAAACGCACGCCAACGCAAGCAACGAACAAAGACACAGGATATAATGTGGTTCGGAATAAGGATTCCTACTCCACGAGGGTGAGCTCTCCCACCAGCTACTGTGCCAAAGCACTTTCACTATGAACTTCCTCCTTCGCGGAAAGAACTTCCGGAGATGGAGGAGAAAACCTCTTACAATTAGGTCTATACACAGAAAACAGTATAAGAAAGATAGAGCTCGCTACTCTCCTTAGCTCCTTCTCCGGCGATGTGGTTGCTCTCCCCTCCAGAATGTGCCTTCGTCGCTTGCTAGTTAGAATAATGTGGATCCCCTTTCCCTTGCCATGTTTTTCTCTTTTATCCTCTTCCTCTGGCCAACTGTCGCACCGCAAACCTCCTTCATCGTACACGTGACCACCTTGCTCCTCTGGAGAATCATTCTGTTACGGACACGAAGAGCGAAGGCTCCTCGGAATATCATGTGGGGGCCCTCTTCTGTTGTGTAACAATCTCTTATCTACATTTCAGGAAATATGTTAGTCCATCCCTTTCAGTCACTTGCCTTCAATGAAACTAACCTAAACTTACCGCTTACGCGTAGCATAGCTCTTAGGATTTTCCCGATAGCCCGAACTAACTCCCCTCCTTGTACCGAACCATTTCTGGGCCCGCTAGACCGAGCCGATTCTTGTCCGCCCCATACCGAAATGATCTTTGCGATCGTCCCGTCGTGCCAACTACCTCAACCTGTCCTCCCGTTCCAATTGCCCTCCCCTAGACTGACGTGCTCAAATCATTCTTCCCAGACTCTCTCGCCGAACCGGCTACTTGGTTCGGATAGCGTCCTACGCGTGAATATTCTTACTCTATTCACGGAAAAAGGTAATAGCAGTATCATCTAGAAAAATTAATTTCATCGGAAATCTATCCATATCTATTTTTATAAATTTATTATTCAAATATCAATTTGGCTACATCTATCAGACTATTTAATTTGAATCTAGTTAGACTCGTAATAAAATTAGTTAGATGACTAATTTAAATTATTTACTTATTGACTAGCAGGTAAGATTGCATGAAAATAAGGATGGGTGCCTTTTTAAATATAAAAAAGAAAAAGAAAAAGAAAAAAAAACTGATTATTCATGAAAAACATATGAATCGTGCAAATAATGGGTACAACTAGAATATGCCATGTGACATGTGTGTTCAATTAGGTGTCATGTTTATACTCAAAACAACCAACACATCACAGTGCACAAACATGTAAAAGCAAAAAAAAAAAAATGATTCGATATTTTTAATACGATAAATAAATTATTTAAAATGTCCACCTCAAGAAAATAAAAACATGTACAGTAAATGCTAAATCGCATATGTGGAAACTCATAAAGAAGGAACCAACCTCTTCCTTAAGTAAAAAAATTGGAATCCGTCCTATCATCGTAACTCAATTAAAATGACGAGGCAATAAATTTTAGCACTTTAAATTAAACAAACAAACACCCTTAGAAAGGAATAAAGTGTTAATCTAGAGTCCATTCTTGATCAAGAAAACTTTTGAAATAGATATACAAGCATCAAAACATTGCTCACTTCTTTAGACTTATCGCACCATTCATTACTAGAGGGCCTTCTAGTAAATGAGACAACCCAACATGTGTCTTTAAACCTCTAGAAGTAAACACACCTTTTAAAAAAAAATAGAATATGTAAAAATAAATAAATTTGTTTTTTCACCCTATAGATGAAGATTTTAACTCCGCGTGATAATAATCTTATCGAACATTCTTTCTAAATTCTTTGACATTCTTTTTAGTACTAGAGCAAGACGAGGAATCATAAATTCTTTGACATTCTTTTTAGTACTAGAGAAAGACGAGAAAAATGATTCCGAGTATTAATAATCGACTTGAGTGGATCAATTTTTGATAACCATCGACAACAAATTCCAAGTTGCTCATGGCTTCACACCATTTCATTAAAGATCATCATCTAAGCTCGGTCATCTCTATTTCATGATAAACACTCTACACTCAAGCAAGTGATCAAATACAAATACTTAAATTCAATTATTTTGTTAAAATATTAAAACATCAGAG
This sequence comes from Wurfbainia villosa, assembly GCA_025175895.1. Classification (NCBI taxonomy): domain Eukaryota; kingdom Viridiplantae; phylum Streptophyta; class Magnoliopsida; order Zingiberales; family Zingiberaceae; genus Wurfbainia; species Wurfbainia villosa. The sequence continues at coordinate 5,911,290 of CM046002.1, forward strand.
CAAAACTCAACTGAGTAATCATGTTCTTCACAAACACATGCAAATGCTTATTGGAACACTATTTAAATTGAGCATCAAATAAAATCATGTTCAATTAAATGAATAGTAAATTGATTTGCTCAAGATAGAATTTATCCAATGATCTTGCATGACACCTCTAAAATTAATACAAAAACCTTAGATGATACAATGCATTAGAGACGACTGTTTACTTGAAGAAGTGGGCAACTTTGCAATTTGTATGAATCTACAAAAATTGATGATATGTAGAATACATGGATTTAAAATGATAGACAACTATATTTATACTTCGATCAGATAAAAGGGAAGAAAGAAAAATGTATACATTAAGAAATTGACTTGTGATGGAGTGTTTAAAAAATATCTATATCTGATACATGTGTTCAACTGAATCTACCAAGGATAGGCATTGAGATACATAACAGAGATATCTTCAGAAAGGCAAAGGAAAAAGAACAAAAAAAAAAAATACAAAACCTCAAAACTTAAGAGAAATATGAAAGCGTGAGATGCCAAGACAGTGGAATCCAGACAAGTCCCAACTCTCAAATAAAGTTAGTGGCCAAGCTGAGATAAGCAAGCAATAGTGAAGCCTAGGTTGACAGATAAAGCCTACAAAATTGGTATCACCATTTACAGTCGTTCACAGTAACAAAGCAGGAATGTGGCCCCTGACTCAGCCACAGTGGACCAATTTGTAAACATCTTTGAGAATGACTTTGCAGGAACCAATAGTGTAGAATGTGATTGCTGAAACTCATTGTGGTTGTCATCAGAGTGGAATATTTCTTCACCTTGCACTAACTTTAATTCTTTTATCACATTTCAATATGATGCTGCGAAGAGTTACTTCAGCTTGCAGGCAATTGCAGTGACAACGTGTGATACTGAGTCAGTCACACCAAGCCTTAACAATAAAGTCCAAATTGGAGTGGTTTAGAGCTCCAGCCGCATGTCATTCTAAGGTGCACAAGCTTTCAACTTCAACTATAAGGAGGTGCGCAAGATGAGCTAAACATTCCATTTGCTCCACCAGGTTGATATGAATCAATATTCCATGACGGTGCAGAAGCTGTTGTCGGCTCAGTAGTTAGAGTAGACGGCTGTGATATTGGGGGAGACCTATTATTTAACAGATTCGCAGTTGTAATGTCATGTATGCTAGCCCTTCTTTTATCTTTGCCACATGAATTAAGTCTAATGAAGTACTTCTGTGCATGACTCGCCACTTGAGTAGGGGTTCTTGTGACCACAAAATTTCGAGAGATATTTCTCCAATCCCCTTTACCATATTCTTTGAGACCAAGCAGGAAAAGCCTGCAGAAACAACAACGAAAAAAAAAAGCTTCTCAGTGCCATTCACAGCTTTCCACAAATCCAACGACATAAAAAAAAGGCAACAAACATGTCAACTTTCTTTTTCTTTTTCGTTGCATAAATAAATAATTGAGATTAAACACACTTCTGAACCTTGACAGTATCATCTAAAACTATGCATCAAAATATGGAGTAGACAACATGAACCAAGCGTATGAGAGAGAATTAAAAGATGTTCCAATCTGAAACAAGAAGGGTAGATTCCTGTGCAGCAAAAGTTGATGTTTGAACTTACTTGTGCTCCGCTTCAGTCCAAGGGACTCCTTTCTTCCTCTCCTGATGGAATACTCGTCCCCCTGATCTCTTACCGCCAATTTTGTATCCAGGTTTCAGGCCTTCAGAGCCATGATTTCTCTCCGAACCCAGAGAAAAAGAACGCTCAAAACCAGGACAAGGAATCCTCCCAGATTCTATCTGCCTCACATCATCCAACAAATCCAGGTAGTGATTTTCCACCTCCCATGGAGTCTTCCCTGGGACAGAAGCTGCCACCATTACCCAGCGGTCAGGGGTCTCTTTGTCGAACTTTGCCAAGGCATCCTCAAAGCGCTTGTTCTCATCCTGGGTCCAAGTGCCAGTTTCTTTATTAACCCTTCTTTTCTCGCTGACGAACCAATTGCACCAGGCGTAACGCGGAGCAAGGGTTTCCATTCAAGACCTTGTCAGCATCCGGAGCTAAATTCTGAGCAGCAAACAGGTACCAAGTCAAAGACAGTTCCGCAAACTACCATTGAGGAATTAGAAACAAACCAAGAAGCCCTTTTAGAAAATTCAAGCCCAAGTTTCTGAAGGTTCACTGAGCAGAAACCAAAGCGAAAGGAAGGAAGCCACAAGTAAAACACTCAAAACGGAACAGTGAACTTGGAAGATTAGAAACGTCTTGAGATCGAGCTAGGAATCAACAAAACCCCACATCGAGTAACAAAGAAACGGAATTCAAAACAGCTGCGCTGCTGCACAGAGAGTGCAAGATGCCACCTTTTTCCAGATTTCCCGGTTCTCGAAGGCGGAGACCTCTGGAACGGGTAAGATAAAGAGCTGAGGCTGAGCAGAAAGGGACGACTGAGGAGCAAAGGAGGCAGAAATGTGCATTTATGGCCATGGATCGCTTCTTCCACCACGCTTTAATTTATTCCTGCTCAGCCACTGCTGGGAGATCTGCATACAAAGAAAGCTCCTTTTTATTATTATTTTTTATTTTTTAACAGGAAATTTCAAATCTAAGAATTGGTTTATAGATTATTCTGGTGCAATCAAACTTAAGTAAGCTTACAGTAGAATTCATCTACAGTGTAGAAACGCGTTGAAGTGCTCATTTGTTTATTTTGCGAAATTGACAATAACGTATAGAAATGTATTGGGCAATAATTACGGGGCGCTGCTCGATTGTCTGCAGATAAGGGAATTCCACTGAAAAAGCCTTGCCAATCCACTCAAGTACACAACCACACTTCTTCCCTGCTGCGTGCAGTGCCCATAACTTGGTGTCACTATCTTCTTTCTCTTTCAACTGTCCCACTCCGCCATCTGTGCTCCAAGTGACCATCAACCATTGGAAGAAACAAATGATGAATTTTTTAAATTCTGAATAATAAAATGTAAAGAAAAAAAAAAGAAAATTCTTAACAAATGCAAGAACAAGCAACCTTAGAAAGAATAAGAGCGCAAAGGTGCAGAACTAGATTCTGTTTAACAAAAGCAAACTGAACTGGCAAATTATTACCGTTGTAGTTTAATTAAAATATTGATTGAATAAATAAAATTTACATTGTCTTTTATTTTTGGCCTAAATAAAGGTAATTTAAATTATAAAAATTAGTACTATAGTTTATGTATTTAAGTTAAAAAAACATATTATTGAAATTTAAATAATTTAATAAATAAATTTATTTATATATTATTTATTAAATTTGTTCATAAATATTAACAAGTCAAATTCACCAAACCTACTGAATTTGTTCCATGTCCTTAAAGTTCGCCGCAAATTTAAAACGCCTTAAAGTTCAAGTTTTGCTTTAGAACGTTAAGAAGAGACCTAAGCAGTTAACAGTGGTACAATTGGCCGCAATGCAGAAACATTGCGTTGACTAATCAAACAATGAATGCATGCTTTCTGCTCCTTTGTTGAACTCTTCGAATTCTTGGAAGAAAAGAGTGTCCTTTATAAACTACATGAACCTTGAAGGTAAATCTTTGCACTTTTAAAGGGACAACAACCTGCAAAAGAAAAAGGCTGGTAAATGGGTGGATCCATGCTCTTATTTTTGGGGTAGCCGGTAGCATCAGCCAATATTATTAGTCTGATTTCCAGGACACCATGTCGAATCCTTAATGTTGAGGGGAAAAGACTAATAGGAACAACCTAACAAGCCACTATTAATTTGACTGTGAACAATCAGGTTTCCTTTCCTATCATTCATCTTGAGTCCCTCGGCACAATGATACATGTTAGATCCACCAAATCTCAATACTACTTTTCAGCATATTAAAGTTGCTTTTAGATGGACTTGTGAATGATAAAAAAAAACGGCAATTTACCAAACACACATGCTCAAAATGTGCATTATACTTTCAGAATTATTAAATCGCGCGCATAATTCCCAAAATATCCCTCCCGCCAAACAGATTGCAATTTAATGCAGAGAGAGATTTGCATTCATCCGAGCCACAACTGGAAATCCCGAGCCATTCAAACGTCACTTCCAGCCGCGTGGGAGCGCCAGGCTCATGCTGTTGATGAGCACCACACGCAGATTTCCTCCGTAAACCAACTGAGCAACACCATTTTTTATGAAACCCTAATAGTTATCAACGACATCACTGCTCCCACGAATATATCAGCACTTAATCCAGAAGTTGGCACAGCTCACTCACCAGCCGCTTCACATAGTATTATCATGTATGTATGTGTTTTTATTCTTGAGACTGCTATGAGGCTAATAAATGCATTGTAGGTGGTTGTATAGCCAAGTTTGTCACACACCCATAAATACGATGTAGACATATCATACCAAAGTAGACCAATGCACCCATAATTGCGATGTAGGAGATTCATAACCGAGTTTTGTCGTCACCTAAACAAATTCCACCTAACTTAAAAGGTGATGTTTCCAATTAAATCCCACGATTACTGAAGTTCCCTGATTGATATTCCCAGTACTAGGAAATACAATCTGTCTGAGAGAGTAGGTGGTGTTGGCAATGAAATTCCCAGCACCACTGTATCCCTAAAATTTAAAATCCCAGCACCATGGGAGAGTAGGTGGTGCCGGGTAATGAAATTCCCCACCTGTGCGGATAAAAAATGATCTGGGAATTTAAATCCCGAATAACGTCGTGGTCCGGGCTTCAAATTCTCAAAGACCATTAAGGTTCAACAAATTCGGGATAAAATCGGTCGAGAATTTAAATCTGTCGTTAGACCGTTTGAGAGATTAAAACTCTCAAAGACCTACGGGAATGAACTTGTCGAGATAAATGGTGGTGCTGGTAATTTATATTCCAGCACCACCATGGTAATGAGATTCAAACTCGAACACCTTGCGCCGGGAATCTAATTCACTAGACCAGGAGATATAAGTTGTCGACATTAAGGGTGGTGTGGGATTTGAAACCTCAAAGAACACGTGGTCCTGGAATAAGACTCCCAAAGCACTACCGTTGACATCGTCGAGATAAATGGTGGTGCTGAGAATTTATATCCTAGCACCACCGTGGTAATGGGATTAAAATCCCCAGCAACACCATGGTGCTGGGAATGTAATTTCCAGCACCATGTACATATAAGTTGCCGAAATTGTTGGTGGTGCTGGAAACTAAAACCCCAGCAACACAGTGGTTCTGCGTTTAAAAATCCCAGCACCAGGGAGATGGAACTAGTCCAGAAAAATGGTGGTGCTGAGAATTTATATCCCAGCACCTTCGTGGTAATGGGATTAAAACTCCCAGCAACACCATGGTGCTGGGAATGAAATTTCCAGCATCATGTACATAAAATTTGCCGGAATTATTGGTGGTGCTGGGAACTAAAACCCCAACAACACAGTGGTTCTGCGTTTAAAAATCCCAGCACCAGGGAGATGGAACTGGTCGAGATAAATGGTGGTGCTGGGAATTTATATCCCAAAGACCACCATGGTTCGATATAAATTTCCAGCACCATGGAGAGGGAACCTAGCCGAGAAAAAGAGTGGTGCTGTCAATTTATATTGGAGATAAATAAAGTCCTCTAGACGGGTCGAGTCCAAGCGTGGCCTATACTATCATTCTCCACCTTTCCTTATGCTCCCAAACAGTAGTTATGAAAATTAATGCTCTGTACAACATTCGACGAGTGTGCTAATTGGCATCGCGTGCCAGTGTACGCACCCATCTTGCCTATAGGAGTGTGGGAACTAAGTATCCCTCTACGCATAAACCCTGTAAATGTCTTCCTCTTCCATTCCATATAAACCGTTCATAATTTCAACATTGAAAGGTCCATCAATGGGTTTCTACCGAAACCCATTGATGGCCCTATCAACATCAAATGTTCTAATTAGTTAAGTGCGTAATTGGGAAACCTAACCATAAACTCTCATCCTCCACTTGTCTTCAGACTTCTAAAGCCTAGTTAAAAAAATTCAGCCTACTTGCATAGCACACTACATATAACAGTGTTGATTTTAAAAACATTTGCAGGGACGACCCCCTTCCTGATGAAGTGTTAACATTTTTGGAAACAATTGAATCAAATTTGAATGATAGAGAGTTAGATGATCAAGATTCCATAAATCTGTGCCCAAGTAATATTCCATCTTCATCTCGCCATCGATGTGGGCAATAGAATTACCCGTGATCAACACCTTGATATAAATAGAGACGCTTCTTCCATACTCGAAGAAGAGTTTATCACTGCTACCACAGTAGATCATGAATATTTTGAACAAACTTGGAGTGAAGAGGAGGTAAGTGATATACATGGGATAGAAGAGTTAGAATATACAAATCTTTCGGAAGAATTCTTAGCTAATGATATCCAACATGAAGAAGGTGAGTTAAACCCAGATCAGTACAGTGACTTAGAGGAAGTGTTCCTAATTGCTGATGATCCCTATGTTTTAAATCCACAAATAAGACTATTGACAGATGTCGGTTCATCAGATCCAAATGAATTTTTCACTGGACAAGTTTTTTCCTCTCGATAAGAGTTTAAAGATGCACTAGTAAGACATGCGATGCTAAAAAACTTCAGATACAAGCCAGTTAACACCAGACTTAATAGAATTAAAGTTATTTGCTTTAGTCAGCCTTGTTCATGGAGTCTAGTTGCAAGTGGAGACGTGGAGTTCATCACACAAAATATATGTAAAGCAAAGATGAATGTGACAAGTGTTAGGGAAACAAATAGATCACCATGCTTGCAGATCCACATTTGTAGCAAAAACTGTATCAGTAGGACTAAGTTAGCTACCTCTGATGATTACAAACCAAGTTCAATTCGAAGAGAAATGCAAGCTAGGTTTGGTGTTTACATTTCATACAAGAAAGCATACATAGCCAGACAGAAAACATTAAAAAGAGTGGTAGGTGATTTTGATCAGGCCTATATTGATCTTCCAATGTACTTGCGTGAGTTAAGAGTTAGAGATCCTGATACATATGTTGCAGTACTAAGAAATGGTGAAAAACAATTCCAGCGATGTTTTTGGGCATTTGGTGCTTGTCGAAGAGTATTCAGGTCGTATTTGAAAAACTAATTGGAATTGATGCTACACATGATAAGTATCCTGGTTTTGCTAATGGCTACGCCATCGACTGTAATGCAAAAATTATGTCGCTTGCATTTGGAATTGCCGGTTGAATGTGGATCCGCGGGAGTGGTTTTTGATCATGTAAAGACATTCCTCGATGTCCTCGCCAGAGTCGCTGAGTATTATAGACGAGACATCGGGATTATATCAAGAAGCTAACAAAGTGTATCCATCTCCTATCATGCTTTTGTTGCTATCACTTGTCTTGTAACATGGTAACAGATACCCGGATAGATCCTCATTAGGTTTATTTTGGGCAAAGAAGAAGAGTCAATACAAGAGTTGACTTTGATCGATTAATGCGAACATACATGCGCAAACACAAGGAAGCATATGCGTGGCTACAAAAGATCGATCCAAAAGATGGGTCAATGCACACTTTCTGGCGGGGAGGTACACAATGTTAACCACTAATTGTTCAGAGTTTAAATGCATTATTCAAGGAAACACGTGAACTCCCCATCACAGTTTAATTGACAATACTAGAAGAAAGGTTGCTCGATGGTTCTATAATCGTAGGGAAGAATCTTGAAAATGTCGTTTTCTAACACCTTATGTCATTAAAGAGATTGATGAAAGGAGAGAAAGAACTCGATTATATTCGGTATTCCCATATTCACAAAGGAAATGGAAGTATGCATAATAACTTCTTCATTATATTCTTGATTTGGATATAAGCGAGTTGCATCTGCGGTGAGTTTCAAATTTCAGGAATTCCTTGCTCGCATGCTATTGCAGTCATCATATATCGGAACATGGATCCATACCGTTACTGCGAGCATTATTTTCTAAGGGAAACCTGGGAGGCCACTTACATGGATCGTATTTACCCATGTCGAAGTAAGAAATTTTGACCTAATGGTGACAAAATTTTCGGAGTTCTACCTCCTCGTAGCCTTGTGCAGCCCGAGCGAAGAAAAAAGGCACGCATAGAGTCCAAACATACTGGGAGGGTGAAAAATAAATGCAACAGATGCAAACAGCTTGGGCATAATAGGAGGTCTTGTAGAATGTCACCGGCTATTAATTCCTAAGTGTAAATAGTGGTTGTGTAAATATTTTTAAAGGAAACAATGTTAATGTTAATGTTAAGCTATTTTGCAGAATTGTAATGAAAAAATTTGTTACGCTATTTTGCAAAATTGTAATCTAAAACCGTCCGATCGTACCCGACCCGTTAATATAAAACTTCCCGATGGAAGTTCAAACATCTCAACACCACATTTCATTTCTCTCTCGCTCCTTGCGCTCTGTCTCTGTGGAATTCCGCTTCCATTCCCCGGTGCCCGTTTAAACTCTCCGGTTCCAGTTCAAACTCCCCGGTGCCAGTCAAAACCCCCCGGTGCTAGTTCAACCTCCCCGGTGCGAGTTAAAACATCTCAACACCAGCTCAACATCATCTCAACGCGATTTTTTACCTAAGTAAGTTTTGTAGATTTCTTAAATTCTGTGTCGCTATCGTTTCTTCCGATCTATCTAGGGTTTTTGCCTTTTTCCGTGCACGATCTCATTTAAACTCGGGCCTGATAGGGTTTAGGGTTTTAGGGTTTACCATTTAAGCAGAGGTAACGTTTGTTTGTATCATTACATATGTTTCAATCAATTTCATCTATTAGTTTAAAATCGCTGTATTACAATGCATTTGATTGTTAACCTAAGGAATTTTTTTCAGTTAACGATGGCTTCAACTGGTGAATCATTAAGCGATACTTCTGCAAGAACCCGTGCGTTGATACGAGGAAGAACCAAGAGAATGAACTGGAAAAGCAACGTTTCACAGTTTAAAAAATTTATTGCAAGTGTGTCGCCGAGTGTGGAAGAAGAAACGCTTATTCGGAGCTCCTCCTTTGCGTGGGTTTTGGACATTCCAGATATTACCCATGTCAGACCCCTCGTTCAGAATATGTTTGATAATTGGGACTGCACGGAGAAATATTTTATATTCCAAGACAAGAAATTGCATTTCACAAAGACGGATGTCTCCCTCATCCTTGGTCTACCAGATGATGGACTTGAAGTTCCTATGAATAATGAAGCTCCCTCTGGACAGCTATATTTGCAATATTTCGTGGAAGCTGATTGGTCTAACAAGCATCTGGAGGATTTATTGAAGACTTCCAGATCTCCAGATAATTTAGGATCTGCAAAACTTTATTGTCAGTTGTTTATTTTATATTTTTTCTCTTATGTGTTTTTTACTACCACCAGCAGTAAGCCTAGAATAGCTATGCGATCACTTATAGATTGTGTAGAGGATTTTGATAACTTAGGCAGGTACAATTGGTGCGAAGCACTTTAAACGTACATGGTTCCTCAAATGGAGTCATTTGGTATGAGAGTCACATTGCGACCAAAAGCAGACGTCGTAGGTGGATCTACGAGACCAATGCTTAAGGGTTTCACACACTTATTGGCTGTGAGTGAATATATTTTGTCTTCTGCAAATAGTATAGATAAATCTGTCTATTAACAACTAATCTTATCATTCCAGGTATGGATGTGTGAGCATTTGTGTATCCTACCTCCACACGTCCCTCATGCTTTGCCAAGAATGCTGAGATGGAGGTGGAGTTCCACAAATGTAAGGGTCGTTAAGAAGATGGTAGATGGTCTCGTACCTGACAAAATCATTGTCGATCTAATTCCAGCACAGTCAGAGCTGCATTTGGTACACACCGCTTCCCCACCTAGATTTTCTGCATCAACTCCTCAACCCGAAACTCAGGTCGACGCAAGAGGAATGGCCTGTCCAGTATGCCAGGAGAATGCAGAAATTGTATCTACTCTAAGCACCAAGCTAGTTGAAGCAAGGTGTGATTTTGAAAGCACCTCCCTACTTAAGGAAGCGACCATCGAACAACAAGAAAAGGCAATACAGGAGCTTCTTCAAGAGTTAGAGGAGGTCAGGAACAGGAAGGACAACAAGATAAGTGAAAGGGATGATATAATTGCTGAAAAAGAAGCATTAATCGCTGAAAAGGACAGTTTAATACTGGAGCTTCAACTCAATTTACAATCCCGGGATGTAGAGGGGTTACAATCACAGCCTATACAAACCCAACAGCCTTCTTCTGCATACACTAGGCGGAAGGTTTGTGTGAGGAAGAAGACTCTTGACGGTCTATCACCCCCTAGCCTTAGAAGCCTCACTCCTGCATGGTTTTCAAACATCCCTAAAAGAAGGAGAGTTGAAACTCAAATTGTCCCCAGCAAGGCTATTGAGTATCCCTCAGTAGACCCTAATATCTCTCCTGCAAAGCCAAACATTGAACAGGAGTCAGGCCAGGATAAAAAAGAGAAATCAATTGCCGAGGAGGGTGAACCCGAAATATCAGATACCGATACACAAGTCTCCACGGACAAACAACCAACACTCGACGAAGTCCAACAGAGGATATTGGAGGTGAGCATAAGTTATCCTGTCTAGTCCTATTTTTCAGACAATATTTCTGAAATTGAACAGTTTTATTTTGTATTCAGTAAGCTTATAAAGAATTCACCGGTAAGATGGATCCAAACGTCGGGGAGTGTTTATTGAAACTAAAAAAAATAGAGCAAGACAGTCTTATATTCTTTGTATATACCTTTCATCTTATGTTTTGAGAGTTGCTAATAACCCTTTCCTTGTGTAGTGTGACAGTATCAGGACCAGTGTGGAAGACCGATGCTATTAACTTATACATGGACTCTTTCCTTACAATATTTGATTGGAATGTTTTGACACATGGAGATTGCATAAGCACATATTTTTCAGTCTTAGCTGATCACTGCAAGGTGACTGATAAGGCGTACTATAACTTAATTTTCTGTGGGGCTGGATTCCCGGTAAGTTTTTGGCCCCTTTGCAAGGAATTGTAAACTTTACGGCTTCGATGTTTTGACATATTTTTTTATACACAGGATATGTTTAATATTATGTACGCCCAAGCATTCGAGCAAACTTTTAAAACCCCAGGCAATCCAATCAGATACATATTTTGTCCAATAATCCGTGACGAGCACTGCCACCTACTAGTGACCGACTTAGAAAATTCAGAGTTCATCCACTACAACTCCTTGTCCGTCAGGAAGGCTTACACTACTCAATTTGAAGAAATAGTAAGCATTAGATTAGATTTCAGCTAAATAAACCGTTTGTGTATGGAGGATTCATAGCATTTATTTCGGTCCCAGGTTGAATTTTTTAAAAAGATGCACCCTTCGTATTATGATAACTGGCATCCTGGCCTGGCTGAAAAATTTTGTAATGCAAACTTTTCCAGGCCGTAGTCCGAGTCGGTCCCCATAAAGCTCTTCGTAAGACATCTAATAATCTTTGTAAATATCATATTTTATAAGCTAGCAATGGACTAATAATTTTTAATTTTTTACAGCTATGATTGCACATTTTTTATAATACGATACATTGAGAGCCTACTATTTGGGTACCCTAAAAGATTCAGACAACAGGATATGAGGAGCTTCAGATTCGTGGTGGGGAATAGAATAATGCGCAGCTCACAATTTTGTTTGCAATTATGACTGTGCTGTATAGTGGGATATGTTGTAAGACTATACAGAGTTTTAGATATGTAACTATACCAAGGTGTCTGCCTATAAAAGTCATTAGTCAGCTGCAAAGGTGTTTGCAATCTGTGTAGTATCTGTACAATTATGGAATATATATACTTTGTAAATATTTCAACCACTTTGACTTTATGATTTTGTGATGGGATTTGTACGTGGTGCTGGGAATTAAATTTCCATGACCACCGTGTTCCTGGGATTAAGATTCCCAGCACCACCTTATTTCTCAGCCAGTTCGCAAATGGACGTGGTCATGAGAATTATATTTCCAGGACCACTGTGTTCCTGGGATTTAAATTCCCAGCACCACAATTTTTCTCGGCCAGTTCGAAACTGTACGTGGTGATGGGAATTCACTTTCCAGCACCACCGTGTTCCTGGGATTAAGATTCCCAGCACCACCTTATTTCTCGGCCAGTTCACAAATGGACGTGGTGCTGGAAATAAAATTTCCAAGACCACTGTGTTCCTGGGATTTAATTCCCAAAGACCTACATTTTCTCGGCCATTGAATCAGACGCTTGGGGAATTCACTTGCCAGCACCACCGTCTTCCTAGGATTAAGATTCCCAGCACCATCTTATTTCTCGGCCAGTTCGCAAATGGACGTGGTCCTGAGAATTATATTTCTAGGACCGCTGTGTTCCTGGGATTTAAATTCCCAGCACCACAATTTTTCTCGGCCAGTTCGAAATTGTACGTGGTGCTGGGAATTCACTTACCAGCACCACCATGTTCCTGGGATTAAGATTCCTAGCACCATCTTATTTCTGGCCAGTTCGCAAATGGACGTGGTGCTGGGAATAAAATTTCCAGGACCACTGTGTTCCTGGGATTTAATTCCAGGCACCACATTTTTTCGGCCGATTCGAATCAGTGACGTGGTGCCGAATTCACTTGCGACCACCGTGTTCTGGATTAAGATTCCCAAAGACCACCTTATTTCTCGGTCAGTCCCCAAATGGGACGTGGTCCCGAGAATTAAATTTCGAGGACCACCGTGTTCGGATTTAATTCCCAAAGACCACATTTTTCTGGCCAGTTAGCAGACGTGATCGAATTCACTTGTCAGCACCACCGTGTTCCTGGGATTAAGATTCTCAGCACCACCTTATTTCTCGGTCAGGTCCCAAATGGACGTGGTCCTGGAAATTAAATTTCGAGAACCACTGTGTTCACATTTTATCTCGACCAGTTCGAAACTGTACGTGGTGCTGGAAATTCACTTACCGACACCACCGTGTTCCTGGGATTAAGATTCCCAACACCACCTTATTTCTCGGCCAGTTCGGAAATGGACGTGGTGCTGGGAATAAAATTTTCAGGACCACTGTGTTCCTGTGATTTAATTCTCAGGACCACATTTTCAGAAATCAGGCCCCGTGCCAAGTGGCACGAGGCCGAAACTGGGAGATAGGAGGATCAGAAGAAAGTTTGCTCGACGCAACAACATGTGAAGCCGTTAGGTCTTTCAGTCGATGTAAAGATTTCGGAATTTGGACTCCTGTAGGTCCATCAATGGGTTTCGGTCAAAACCCATTGATGGACCTAGTCACCTCAACTTCGGTCCAAACCAACTCCAGTGTCTTTGGGACTTGCCCCTCTGTGTATCGTGTCCAAAATTTCTGATTTTCAAGGCAGGATTAGGTTTACACAGCCAATTTTCAGAAATCAATCCTCGCGCTGGCGGCACACGCCGACCGGAGGTAGGAGGATAAGAAGGAAGTTTCCTCGATGCAACAACATGTGAAGTCGTTAGGTCTTTCAGTCGATGTAAAGAATTCGGAATTTGGACTCCTGTAGGTCCATCAATGGGTTTCGGTCAAAACCCATTGATGGCTCTAGTCACCTCAACTTCGGTCCAAACCAACTCCAGTGGCTTTGAGACTTGACCCTCTGTGTATCGTGTCCAAAATTTCTGATTTTCAAGGCAGGATTAGGTTTACATGTAATTTTTGAATCAATCCTCGCGCAAGTGGCACGCGGCCGAGACTGGGAGGTAGGAGGATCAGAAGGAAGTTTCCTCGACGCAACAACATGTGAAGTCGTTAGGTCTTTCAGTCGATGTAAAGAATTCGGAATTTGGACTCCTGTAGGTCCATCAATGGGTTTCGGTCAAAACCCATTGATGGCCCTACACATGACCACTGTGTTCCTGAGATTAAAATTGTCAGCACCACCTTATTTCCGGGCTGTTTGAAAGTGTACGTGGTACTGGAAATTGAAATCCCAGGACCACTGTGTAGTCTCCGACCAGTTCTAAATTGTATGTGGTCCTGGGAATTGAAATCCCAGGACCACCTTATTCTCGCACCATTTCGAATAGATGCGTGGTCCCGGGAAATAAATTCCCGTGACCACCGTGTTTATGGGATTATAATTACGGACCACCGTATTTCTCGGCGAACAGACGCAGATCGAATTAAAATCTCGAGATCATTGTGTTCCCGATTTTAATTCCCGGACCACCTTATTTCTCGTTGATTGAAATTATGCGTGTGGACTTTAATTAGATCACCTTTGTTTCGAGTTAAATTCCCAAGACCACCATATTGCTCGGCGGCTGAATTATGTGGTCGGGAATTAAAATCCGTGACCATTGAAGTTCCTGATTTTAATTCCCGACACCACCTTATTTTCTGTTTGAAGTGCGTGTACGCAGAATTGAAATCCCATGACCGTGTGTTCCCCCTAGCGAATCTGACGCGTGGTCAAAATCCCGACCAACGTGTGTCTCTACGAGTTCTAAATCAGACGTGATCCCGAAAATTGAAATCCGGGACCACCTTATTCCTAAGCCATTTGAAATCAGACGTGGTCCGGGAAATAAATTCTCGTGACCACCGTGTTCTAGGATTATAATTACGCACCACCGTATTCCTTGGCCGATTCAATCAGACGCATGGTCACGAGAATTAAAATCCTAGGACCTATCAAATTCGGATTTTAATTCCAGACTCTTATTTCTCTGGGCCATTGAAATTGTACGCGTGGTGTTGACTTTATTTCCAAAGACCACCGCTGTTCTCGAAGTTAAATTCCCAAAGACCACCGTATTCCGGCCTGAAATTGTACGCGTGAGTTGTAAGTATTCAACAATATATTATATAACATTTATTAAAGCTCAAACACAAACAATAAACATATTTAGATCCATTGATCTATGGAAAGCAGTACCATTTATAAATTAGCAAAATTCATTAATTACAACAATGCATTGTCATACTGTCACCTGAACTTTTCTAAAATTACATCAGGAAGAACTCATCCCTTAAAATTGAGACAGAGACATCTATTCTGAATTTGGTCATGTTTGCTTGTTTGAAGTCCATCTTCTCACCATAAAGCAGACATCTCATGTATTGCATCACAAAGAAGGCACAATTATTGCTGTAAACATGCAAAGAAAAATTTTATATTTCAATTCAAAAGTATAATTTTCACGTTCAATATTTTCTTTTTAGTACCTTGCCACTTGTTGGGGACAATCAACAGAATGTAAACCCAAATTGTCGATGGGGTAATAGGCTTGTAAACATGGATGAATTGCTGCAAGCTCCTTAGGTGAATATCCTTTAAATTGGGATACCTATAATTACACGATGACTAAGTTAACATAACTATTCATTAACAAATAACTAAGTTAAATTGATGGAATATCCATATTTTAAATATTTAACTACTCATCACTGCTTCAAAATTAGCTTTTGATCTTCCACAATATGAAATGGAATTGTAATGATTGAAACTCATTGCTTTTGTGTCGATACACAACAGGTGAAAGTGAGTTTGATCAGTATTTAGAGGTATAAAAATATATCTAACCTCTCTATCATTCATGTCCGTGTTTATGATTTGTGTTGTGGCAGCCTTCCACGACAATCTTAATGCTGACTGAAATTGTGTGTAGAGGAAAAAATATTTAAACAGTTAGTATAACATCAAATGTCGTGAAAATACAAAATAATTTAACTCCCTTACAATGAACAGGGATGAGCAATACACAGACTTGTTATATGACCTACATGAAGAGGAGGCCCACCTAAAAAGAATTGAGCAAAATGTATCGATAACCTCCCCATCTGTGAAAACAGATCCATTAACTCCAGAGTATAAAGAATTCAGAGTTAATGAAAAAGGATCTTCCTCCCAAACATAACTCAACATTGCCTACAAAAAAATTTAATCGTAAATAAATATTTGCACTTTATAATATTGTAATAAAATTTTTGAATGTAATGGTGGATGTAACTACCATACTTTATTTTTTCTAAACTTTTTAGCAAGTAGGTCACATCAGCATCTTGTTTCTGGTTCTTTGCCGTCTTACAATTTTTCTTGACATACTATAATACAAAAATAATATTAGTTATTTAAATTAAAAAATACAAACTAATTTTGGGAAGTATTCTGACTAACCGCAATGACTTCCATTCTCATTTGGTTGAGTTTATCAATTATTGCTTCATCCCTGTCAAGATCTTTTTCATCTTCTTCCAAAATCTGAGATAGTATCCCTCGCTGCAATTCATCCATACCAATTTTTTGTTTGCCTTTCTTGTCAAATACTTACCTTCTTTTTACCTTTATCAGTTGCTCTTAATAACTCAACATCGAAATTTCGCATCTGTTTTCTTTTTCTTTGAGGTACCAATTTTGCCCACAGTGGACTATCAACGGGAGTATCCCTGTAATCATAGCGAGTTCTATCTCGCCGTCTTGTTCTGCTGGCAATTGGTTCCGGTTGAGGTTGAGGATCAACTTTCTCTTCCTATAATTTCCATTAGTTCTTTTACCCTTTGATTAGTGTCATGTTTTCCATTCTTAACTCTTTGAGTTGTCTCGATAAACTAAACACTCATGACATTCACTAGTGGGTATTTTTCTTGTATAGTTTGTGATGATGATGTCTCTATTGGATGAGGTATTTTCAATATAATAGTCAACCTTATCAAGCAATATATTTTCACTACAGATACATACTAGATCAACAATGACCTATCAAAAATCAACAATTATTTAGATAACGAAAATGAAAAAGCTAAGTTGTGGTCTTATTTACATTCAAGGAGACTTGCTCAATAAATTCGACCTTGCTAATATGTGAAGGAGTTGCCCTCCACTTATTTATTCGTGAGCCTTCGGTGTTATGCGGTCTCGGATCGGGACATGTTCCGAAACAAAGCTCCTCATATCGAAGTGTTACATACTTACGTAAATATAAAAGAAAAATTATTTAGTAAGAAAGAACTTACACCAAAAGGCCAGAATCCCTTTAGGTAAGGAAGCTCTTACAAGTATATTGTATTAGACATATATCTCCAATAGTAGGCAATTGTGGAGTCATAAATTGATGGATGGCTTCGACCCAATTGAAACTACCTATATGATCAAAATCATCTACAATATCTACAAGACCTATGAGGACCTTATATGTAGTAGTACAAAACAACACACAAACAAATATACAATACATACAACTTACAAAATACCAAAACATCTTCATCTACTTCTACTCTAGTAGAAAAGGTTTTAAGCAAAAACTCTAACCTCGATCTAGTTGGTTCTTTTTTGGAGAATTGAGAATTGAAAAGAGCACCTGATGCATTAGTTGAATTCATAGGGACATAAGCCCCTCTATCTGCAATACCGAGCAAAAGGGACACATCTCTTCTGGTGAAAGCAACTGGCACAGTTGAAAACTTAAAGCTTTGACTTGTCGAATCCCAACTTTGAAATATATTGACCAATATGCCACGGATTTGTGGAATGTCTTGTGTATTAAAAAAAACAGCAAATGAGGTTTGTTTAATAATCTCTCTGTGCCTTTCATGTAAACAAACTGACGGGCGTTGCTTTCCTTTAGCACTTGGACCTCCAAAAAATTCAATAAAGTGGCCTAAAACGCTGATCCATTGCAGTTTCTTCGCACACTCATTATTTTCCTATCAATTTAAAAATACAAAATTTATTCCTTCATTTTGTCATTGTAAAAAACAAATTTCAGATTCGACAATTCTTTGCAATAATGCTGTCAAAAAAACTTTAGGGCTCTATTTATCTAATTCATATACAGATCCATTTGTATTTTAATATTTGAAACCATTCCAAAACCATAACGAAAAAATCATTTTAAACATATGACATACTTCATATTGGACTAAAGCAAGGAATGCGACACATACCTTGGCCGGTGAAGGAGAGGTTGAACTGGATGCTTGACTCATTCTGCAACACAGAATGGTAGAAAAAAAACCAATGAGATGTACGTCTTTCAACGGAAACCCTAAAACCGAGTAAGAAATGGGTAAAACTCTAGTTAAATGAGAGGACGACATCATATTACCTCGATGCGTCTCGACGAAATTCCAAGAACTCGAAAGCTAACGGAATGAAGCTGGAGGAAAAATGGAGTCTAAGCTTTTCCAAGTTTTTGTGCGCTCGAAGATTTTCCGGAAGCTGAAGACACGAAGACGCTAATGTGGTGATTTGTTTGGACGGGACGTTTCGATGGCTCGGGATTTGGAAATGTGGCTCGGATGCATGCGGGATCTCTGCATTAAAAACGTTGTTTGACGGAAGGGGTATTTTGGAAATTATGCGCGCGATTTGGTAATTCTGAAAGTATAGTGCGCGTTTTGGGCATTTCGAAACTTTAGCAGCTATGTTTGGTAAATTATCGAAAAAAAAATCATACCTTCAACTATTCATGTTCAGTGGTTCAGGCCATTGGTGGTGGCTCAACAGGCTGGAAGATCTTTCGCAAGTAGCAGCTGGATTCAATAGTCTAGGTTTCCTTTTCGATATTGTTGTTTGCAACAACTAATTGATGTAATATCCAAACATCTTCATTCAAAAAAGAGCTTTTGACGATTCTATAACAATATAACCTAAGTTGTAGTTTGTCCTTGAGCATGGTAAAGCGAGGATTTGTTCACAACCTAGATCCTCATTAGCTAGCTGAAGTCTGAAACAATGTTCATAATCAATCACTGAAATAGAATAGCAAAATGTGAAACTATAGGTGAAAAGCAAAAAAAACCTTGATCCTAGACTAACTCTAGATGCATGTTCAGCATTTTTCCCACATACAGCAATGAAAAATGGATGAAGCTGGAAACAGTTAATTCACCAACTCAGATGCTCGAAATCTTCACTTATGTCCTTCAATGGCAAACACACACAGGATTTGTGAATTAGAATCATGATTTACAAATCCCCGCTACTGTACATGACACTCCGAGTAGACACCTATGTCCCAACACTTGAATCCGTGTAAAAAATTTAGAAACAGTCATGTTACAAAAATAAATCCACACTTGCATTGGATATTCATATCTATGGATCAGCGTTAAATAGTTCACTAGTTCAGCACAAGAAATAAGCTCTTTGTAATCCATATAGATGTTGCAATCCCCTGACATGTCAAATTTGAATTGCCCAGATTGTACTTCAGCAAGCAATGATTTCAAGCAGACAGAAGAGCGATATCAAACTCCAGTTCCAAGCATTTCCCTCTTGTCTGCACCTAACGATTTTGATCCCTCAGATGTCTCATTCTATTCCTTCATCGATCCATCCACCAACTCGCCCCCGCGCCCCCCTCCCCCTCCTCACCTCCCTCGTTACGGACCTTTGAACCATCAAACTTAACCATCTACCCAATTTGACTACGTCAAGTCTTCTATCATAAATCAACTATGTTAAGTTACAAGCTCTGTCAAGTCTTAGCACACATCAAAAGCACAAGATAAACCTAACTTAAACTGTTTGCAAAATATATCACAACTTGGTCAACCTATCAAACCTGACCACTTGGGAGCATCAATGCACTGACACTATCCTCATGAGCCAGTTAACCTCCTTTCCTACCAACCATCTCTTCCACAGTCCTTCTTTGCCTTTTTGGGACAAGCCATTCCCACATCTCTATTTTGCAGCCAATGCTTCCTCATTTCCTCCTCAAAACCAAAACTCCTGCCACAGCTAGTATCAGCAAGAGAGAAGCGATACAACTTAGTACAACCATGTTTTCAGTTGACAATAGCAATCTCTTCATGTTGGCTAAGTAGAGATACAAGATTTTAAACCATGAGCCACATCAAATGTAGAATGTTGCATTTTATCTACTTCTAAGATACAACCAAATTATTAGTTCAATGGTAGCCAATAAAGGTAAAAATGTAAAAGTAAATGTAGAAAGAGAAGTAATAGTTGTTGGGAAGAGGTGATCTAACATGAGTTGTTTAATGCAATATAAAATTCACATTAAAATGATTGTAGATAAAGAGAGAGGTTACAACATCTTTTTTGGTTTGTATATCCATTATTAGAATAATTTAGACATTTCCTTTTTGCACCGCTTGTGAAAAAAACAAAAAGTAACATTCAAGGAATCCAGACAATGGGTAAAAATGTAGAATAATAACATATTGCATCAGGATTTTTGGATTTTTTTCAATAGCCTCAGCATATGGATTATGCATCTTTATCCTTTCCAGGACAATCATAGACAGAATCTCCAACTTTGTATGTTTCAACTTTGTCTAACGATTTATGCGCTATTTACTCTGAGGTGAGAATTGAAGAAGGAAAGGAATCCAAGATGGAAAAATTCCCCAGGGAAAAGGAAAGGAAAAGCTGGGAAAGAAGAAGGAAAGGAGGGAAAGGAGAAACAAAAAAGGCAATTCGGCAGGCTCCGGGGAGTTCGTAGTGGACTTAGCACGAGCAACTCGCAATCGCCTCACAACAGCAAGCGAGGCAGCGAACAGCTGCTGCAATCAAGCTTGCAGTCGCCACAATTGACCTCATGGTTGTCACGATCGACCTCACGGTTGCTGCGATTGACCTCACAGCCGCGGTGATCGACCTCATGGTGCCACTACAAGAGAGATTCAAGTGAGGCCACATGATTAACATGAGGAAGGGAAGGAAAGTTTGTTCCACCCGATTTTGGGCAGATAAAAAAATGATCCACGAACAGATTTTTTATCGGTTCGTCCATTATTTTACAATGGGTAAACAACGCTTAGGATTTTGATTTTTATGCAATCCATCCTTTCTCGTGTTCACACCTTAAAGTAAATAGGGCATTAATGTAAAAGGTTTAAAATTGAAATCATAATCATCACTAAGCCGTTTACATCACAACATTTTGAGAATGGTTACATGGATCTTATACCTCTAGTGAGCTCTACACAAATCTAAATCACTAATAATATAAATACCTTTTCAATCACTTTTAATTACATCAACTATAATTTACCTTGATCCTTCTCCATGCTGTATATCTTCAATTCTGAGTGATTCAACATGAGCAACTACAAAGGTTCAAAACACCTATAATATTGGATATCAAAGCCTAATGCGACTGTCCATGCTTTTTTGATTCAGATCTGGTTGCCAATGGTGATTTTATCTTAACATGTCAAATCATATAAGCATTTACCCTAGTGACCCTCCTACTTCAGTCAAATGCTCTATTTATCAAATCAACCAGTATAAGTATCCATGCGCCACTCATTAATATTTAGTAGCCAATTGAAAGAATAGTAAGCACTAGCAGATCCATGTACCACTCATTAATATTTAGTAGCCAATTGAAAGAATAGTAAGCACTAGGAGAAAAAGGGTTAATTGATCAGATTTAGTCCCTCATAATAACTTTTCAAACATGAAAACGACTTAGTTAATTTAAAGATAAGGCAAATACCTATCAAGATAAGATTCAGATAATCCAAGAAGATGTTTGAAATATGCTCAAATTTGTTTGGCTGGAACTATCAGCAATGGGCTTGATTCCTGTGAGTTTGCTTTTTCAGTTCATATGCAATAACAAAACGCCATTCAAATAAATTTGGTAAAGAGAAAAGATCTCATTTTTTGTTATTGCAATCGAACACGTTCAGTACTCCGGTGAAATGTAGCATGTTGAATAAACCACAGAAAGTTCTTTCTCCTGTGGCCTGATAGACAAGCTAAAGTTCCTTTTGCATCTAGTGATGATTCTGGCAAAAACTTTACATTGCCAAAATTGTGTAACTGAGAAATCGACTTTGATGCTTATATTTCTATGCAGTAACAGCTCTAGTGCTACACAAGTAGTGGCACTGCGCAGTAAAATAAAGCATAAAACAGATGAAGATTTTGATTTACAAGAAATATGTATGTATGTCTGTATGTGTGAAGATGTCATAAAGCAATGAGGAAAATGATGCTACAAACTTTGGGCAGAGAACAATTTCTTTCAGAACGGATGGTAAACCGAGATCTACTGGGCGTTGCCTTTTTCACCTTTTCTCTCTGAAAGTCCAATCTTTAAGAAATTCGGTCACAACACAGCTATTTTGGATCAAGTACATGCGATTCAAAGATGCACCAAGGTACGGAGGAGCTTCGGCGCCCGATCAAGTTTCGTTGAAGTACAGAAGGCAAAGATGCGGAAGCTAGAAGGGAAGAGAGGGAAGTATTCAGCCTGGTTCTGGAGCTGCACAAGACTACGAGGGTCTGGCCGTGATAGAAAGTCTGGGAAGAGCGTGCGGCGAAAGACGGCGGCGGAGGCCATCGGAAAGAGTGGAGGGTTTCGATCGCCAGAGGGGACAACCTGGGCCATGCCTCCACGGTCCGACCCACTACACCTGGGTTGAGTTTGATATGCCTTGCAGGAGATCAAATTTAATAATATTTAATAAAAATATTTTTAAATTTTTATTAAAAATGAATGACTATAACAAATTTTGAATTTGAAATTCTACGATTAAAATAATTTAATGGAATAAAATTAAAATAGTATAATAATATATATGAAAAAAATAGAATATTATAAAATAAAAAACTAGCAAATTTTCATACATAATAATTTTGATTATATTAATTATAAATTAATTTAAAAAATGGTAGCAAATAATATCATTTGACGAAGGAAAAGGAGTTGTAGCGAATTTATAGATTTTTTTTTCAAACGAAATAACAAATCAAAGAAGTTGAGATTGTCCGTATGAACATTTTTTAATTTATCTTCCTTTTCAAGTGTAGGACAATCATAGAAAGGATTGATAATATAACACACTACAAGAAAAATATAAAATAACGATGAAATATTAGCGACGAATTATAAATGCGTTGCTAAATAAGGAGTTTACAACGAATATCATTATCGTCATAAACAATATTATGTTTGCGACGCAACTTTAATTTTTCGTCGCAAAAATAAAAACTATTAGCGACGAATATTTAAATTTCCGTCGCTAACCCCTAAAAATGTCAGGCACTGAATATTTTGTGATGATATTTATTAATTCATTGTCAATAACAGTAGTCGAATTGCCGACTCAACTGGCACTTGGCGACGAAATGTATAAATATTCATCGCAAAATATTCAGTTGAGGGGCCAGTCGAGTGAACTCGATTCTGTAGCCCGATATTTTAGGGTTTAACGACGAAAATTTAATTTCGTCGCTAAGAAAACAGTAGTCGAATTGTCGACTCGACTGATACTTCGCGATGAAACATATAAATATTCGTCGCAAAATATTTAGTCGAGTGGCCAGTCGAGTAAACTCGATTCTGTGGCCTAACATTTTAGGGTTTAGCGACGAAAATTTAAATTTTTGTCACTAAGCTAATAAATATTAGCGACGAATAAAAACTATTTTGTCGTTAATATACGTGAAAAAACCCTACCCCACGCCGATTCTCCCATTTTCTCCATGCAACTTTCTTCCTGTGAATTTCTGATCTTCGGCGATTCTCCGTCGATTCTTCGGTGATTCTCCATGTGACTCTTCGGTGACCAACTTGTTGGATCGATTTGAGTGCTAGGAGGAGGGGGGGTGAATAGCGCAAAATAAATTTCGTTCGTTCTTTCGATATGAAATAATTAAACAAGCGAGGATGCAGTAGAAATGTAAATGACAAGGTTTGTTTTTACTTGGTTCACAGCCTTCAGCTGCTAGTCCAATGCTCTAATTGTCCGAGACCACGTATGGAGGGCAATACACTAAAACAATCTCCTCCTCGTTGGAGGTAGGAGACAATGGAATACAAAAGCTCGAAAGATTAAGGTAGAGGGACACTCCCCCTCTCCTTATTACGATATAAAGCTCCGAGAAACTAAAATAAGTACAATAGAAGACTTAAAAAAAAAACTTATACCGACAAGGAAAAGAGTAAAACTAAAGCTTGATTGTCAGAGTAGTAGAGCTTCATCGTAAAGATGTCAGAGAGTCAAGGCGTTGCAGAGGCTTTTTGGAGAGCTTTTGATGATGGAAATGGAGTGGAGAACCCCTACTTTTATAGCCTTGGAAACCCTAGACATTCAGATCTTCAACCAATGAGAGTAAGCCTTCTAGCCCTTGAGAAATGGAGATAAGCTTTGACTCTCCTCGAGGCTAATCCTTGACCAACAGTCGACTGATACCCTTACCAGCCGACTGCTAGATGAATCAGTCGACTGATGCAAAGCCTTAGTGGACTGATGGCAGCGTTTCCAACTACAATGAAGAGTTAGCTCGAAAATGCAGTTAATATAAGCGAACTTGATGGTCATTTACCATCTGATCTTGACTTAGACTATCCATGGGAAGTCTTGAGTTGGATCATCGCCTAAGGACGTCCTCATACAGAGGACACAACCTTACTTGCACTCACTCACACGAGCTTACCTCACTTTTACCTTTGAAGCTTTGCTTCCGGTCTTCACCCGAGTTCTTCGACTTTCTCTGAAGTCCTCCCGGTGTTGTCCGGTCACCACGGTTCCCTCTGGGTGTCGCTGACCTTCTGCTTTATCTTAGCAATTTTGCACACTTGATTCAGCTCGTGAGACAACAAATTGAGCTTAACTTTGTATCGTTTTCTATAATCATAACCCAGGTTCGACTTAGGTGCCTACTGCACCAACAATCTCCTCCTTTTTTTATCTATGGCAAACCCGGACACAAAGTTAAGTAGATGATTTGAAGTGCATTAAATGAATGACAAGCATAAGACATGAATGAGTTTGAAGTACATGAATGACAAGAATAAAATATGAAGAAATGAGTAGTCTTAAATTAGCAAGTTAAGTAGGAGTAAGAAAAACCTTTTTCAAGTGCTCCCCCTTGAGGAATCCTCCCCCTTGACCGATGATGAGTACTTGAAAAAGAATTTTGACCCTCCCCCTTAATGTGTGATACTTTAAAAGGAACTTAAGTAATCGAAATTACTTAATATTGACCTTAGTGTTTAAAATAGGTTTTAAGTTAAGGTACCAAAAAAAAAAAATGATCTCCTTAACTTTGGCCTTTTCTCTCCCTTTTGCCATAAATCGGAAAGAGCGGGGGAATTAAAAAACATAGTTTGAAGTCCAAGCATGTTCCAAATAAATTTTGAAAATAGTAATTTGAATATAAACTCATCTATTTGGATGTTTAACTCTTATTTGACTCGATTGATATGAGAGATCAACAAGTCCTGGTTAGAGTTGGTTAATTTATGTAATTATACTCCGTGGTTCATGTCGATGCACTGAATCTACATCTGGAACTAGGAGTAAGGTCCTAACATCTCACGCCCATCTACGTAGCTAAGTACACAAACATATTAGTTCTATGTGTTGTGAGATATAATGACTCCTTAAATCTATAGGTGCATGATATCTAGGGTAAACCCTAAGCTAGTTCCACTAACATGAAACAGTAAATAATAGAGTGTATAATATAATAAGAAAAATGCAAGTCCTACTCTCTTACACACATGCCCAATTTTCATCTAAGTAGACTAAATTCGGCTTCGGGTAGCGGCTTGGTAAACAGATCGGCTAGGTTAGACTTGGATTCCACATATTCGAGTTGAATGGTTCCATTAGCTACATGTTCTAGAATGAAGTGGTGTTTAACTTCTATATGTTTGGTCCTAGAGTGGCATATGGGATTTTTGGTTAAGTTGATTGAGTTAATATTATCTATGTGAGTTTTAATATTGTTGAAGTTTAAGTTAAAGTCTTGGAGAGTGTGCTTCATCCAAAGAAGCTGAACTACACACTCACCCATTGCTACGTATTCGACTTCGGTGGTAGACAAGACAACACAGTGTTGCTTCCTACTGCACCAACTCACTAGACTCGAGCCGAGAAGTTGACAACAACCACTCGTGCTATTTCTATCGAGTTTACTACTGGCATAGTCCGAGTCGTAGTAGCCAATTAGTTCGAACTCGATAGATCTAGGGTACCAAATACCTACGCTTAGTGTGCCCTTTAGATATCTAAGAATATGCTTGACTAGGGTTAGGTGAGACTCCTTGACACATGTTTGAAACCTGGTGTATATACTTACTGTGAATAAAATGTCGGGTCGACTTACAGTTAAGTATAGAAGACTCCCTATCGCACTCCTATAGTATTTTAGGTTGATGGGCTTTCCTTCTAAGTCCTCTTTTATGTCGACATTAGTTGCCATGGGTGTATTGATGGTTTTAGCATCTTGCATTCCAAAACGTTTAATTAGTTCCCTAGTATATTTTTGTTGATGTAAATATATTCCATCCTTAGTTTATTTAATTTGTAGTCCTAGAAAGAAATTCAATTCACCTACTAAATTCATTTCAAATTCACTTTCCATAAGTGAAATGAACTCGTTCAGTAGGATCGAATTGGTTGTTCCGAAAATGATATCGTCTACGTAGATTTGGGCTACAAAGATTTCCTTACCTACGGTTTTTACGAAAAGGGTTGGATCGACTAGGCCTTGATTAAACCCTTTTGACTTAAGGTAAATTAAAAGCCTCTCGTACAAAGCTCAAGGAGCTTGTTTGAGTCCATAAAGAGCTTTCTTCAGTTTAAGGGCATGGTCGGGTTTATCTAGACTTTCGAATCGGGGGGGGGGGGTTGGTTAACATAAACCTCTTCCTTAATTAGTCCATTTAAAAATGCTGACTTGACATCCATTTTAAACAATTTAAATCCTAGATGTGCAACGTATGCCAACAACATTCGAATGGATTCTAGTCTAGCCACAGGGGCGTAGGTTTCATCGTAATCTAACCACTCTACTTGACTAAACCTTTTCGCGACCAATCTCGCTTTGTTTCTAACTACTTCACCTTTGTCATCAAGTTTGTTTCGGAAAACCCACCTTGTTCTAATAATTGATTTATCTTGAGGTGGTGGTACTAATTCCCAAACCTCGTTCCTAGTAAATTGAGCTAGCTCTTCTTGCATTGCAATAACACAATCGGGATCAAGAAGAGCTTGTTCAATGGTTTTGGGTTCGATTTTTGAAATCAAGAAGATTTGACTAAGATTTCTATATGATGATCTAGTTCAAACCCCTAGGCTAGGATCACCTATCACTTGATCGATAGGATGATTCGATTGAATCCTAGTATGACTTGGGTTAGGGTCACTTATCACTTGGTCGGTGGGATGACTCGATTAAATCCTAGACTGGCTCGGATTAGGATTAATACTAGACTCGTGTTCAAGATCAGAGTCGAGTCTGGTCTGAATAGGTTTGCTAGTTGGCTTTACTACGGATTTTGTAAGTTCATGTCCTTCGTCGAATACTACATTAATGGTTTCCTTAATTTTAAGGGTGTCATTGTTATATACCCTATAGGCTCTACTTGTAGTTGAGTATCCTAGGAAGATACCGGTAGAGGTTTTGGATGTAAACTTTCCTAGGTAGTCCTTAGTATTTAGGATATGTACCTTACACTCAAATACCCTAAAATATTTAATATTAGGTACTTTGTCATGGTAGATTTCGTATGAGGTCTTAAGGTGCCTCTTTACCAAAAGAATTCTATTTTGGACATAACAAGCCGTACTAACGGCTTCTGCCCAAAACCTATCGGGTAGATTGTATTCGTTCAACATGGTGCTAGTGGCTTCTTGTACGGTTCTATTTTTTTGCTCGACTAGGCCATTTTGTTGTAGGGTTCTAGGACATGAGAATTCATGGTGGTATTCGTTTAGGTTACAGAAATCTATGAACCTATGGTTTTCGAATTCACCACCATGATCGCTTCTAAGTCTTTTATTTTTAAGGTTCTTTTGGTTTTCGATTAATTTAAACAAGTTGATGAGTTGATCTAAGGTATCACTTTTGTGTTTAAGGAACCTAACCCAGGTAAATCTAGAATAGTCGTCAATGATGATTAATCAAAATTGACTCCCATTAAGTGACTTGGCTCCATGAGAATCGAATAGATCCAAATGAATGAGCTCAAGCACACTTTTGGTTTGTTCTTGGTTAGTTAGTTGATGTTGTGTCCTAGGTTGTTTACCTTGTTGACAAGCATTACAAATTTTATTATCTAAGTTGTTAAGGTTAGACAAACCGCTGACTAAGCCACTCTGACTCATCATGTGAACGAGTCTTGGGTGCGAGTGACCGAGTCATCAGTGCCACAACCAAGATTCCTCTTGCTATGTCATAAGACACTTGGTTGAGGAGTTGGGTAAATTAATTGTGTAGATGTTGCTATTCCTAGTTCCTTTAAGTATCGTTTTAGAGGTTTCATTTGTTTTAATTAAGCATTTATTTTTCTAAGAATATAACCTTATAGTTGTTATCACACAATTGACTTACACTAAGTAAATTATATTGAAAATCTTCAACTAATAAAACATTATAAATTGTGAAATTAGAATTTAGCTCAATATTACCTGATTCGATGATTTTAAGCTTGTCGTTGTTTCCAAAAGCTATCGATCCTTGTCGTTTGAATCTAAGCTTCGAAAATTTAAGTTGGTCTCCGGTCAAATGTCGGGAGCACCCACTGTCCAACATCCATTGATCCTACACACAAGGTAGTTGGATTGGATATTGGAATTTAAGGGTTGGTTGAAATTATTAGTTCTAGACATCTCACCCATTTCTACATGATCAAACACGTTATCCTTATGTGTTCTTGTGAGATGACTTCAATTTTACTTGATTAATTTTAATGAATTGAGACTAGTCAACCTTGGGTTAGATTCAGATTTAACCCTAAGCTCACCAAGTCATCTTTTCAAAAAATTAGCTTCCAGTCGTGGCGAGGTACAGAGGCCTTCTTTGATCGGAATAATGACCACTTCCTTAGACAAAGTCAAATTCGAGAAAGTAATAACTTGATTCACCTAAGATCACTTCATGGTCTAACTAGTTAAGAATACGACGAAGTAGCTTCAGCTAGTTCCACTTAGTCGAGTGCACCAAGCTAGATATGCCTTATCTAACTCTGACACACAAGACTTCACTTTCCTAGCGTACTATCATCTCGCCGCATCCTAGTACTATGTCGTCAAGAATTGACTAGTTATTGGTCCTATCTAACCATTCTAAAAGAAATAAAAAGAAAAATACCTAAGCATGAAAAGTCTAATTAATAGCGCAAACAAATTTTGTACTAGCTCCCCTTGGACCATTGAATCGGTTCCGTCTTTCCACATAGTGGATTTGGTCCTTGGGAACCCAGTACTTGTTAGATCCTAATTGAGAAATCAAAGCGTTCTTAGGAACCCATGCTTGGACATGTTTTTTATTTCTACTTACAATTGACATATACTACTTGTTAGTCGTATTTGAGCTAAACCCAAGCTCGACTTTGTTGTATACGACTCTTTGCGATCCAAGTAAAAGGTCAAGTCCCTTGGATCCCAAAGTGAACCTTTCCAATGTATGCCTAAGATCTTCGACTTGACTTTTCAAAAATGAGTTCTCAACTTCGAGCTTCTCAACTCGAGTTGAGTCCTTCTCTTGAACTTGACTAGTCGAAGAGCTAGGTTAGGGAGACCTTGTGTTTAAGGAGTTTAATCTCCTCAACTAAGGTCTCGACCTTGGACTCAGACTTAGCTAACTTTCTAGTTAAGAATTTAATTGCATTGTATAAGTGCTAAGTAAAGATCGACTTACCTTAAGTGACTCTTTTGAACCGGATGCGTATTCGTGGCTTATCTTGAATAGCGACTCATCATCGGATTCGGACTCGGACTCGGACTCTTCCTCGGGTTCGGAGTCTTGTTCGGGCTCGGTCGGCTTGGCCATGAAGATGAGATCATCATTTTCTTCCTTCGACGATTCTTCCCAAGTAGCGTTAAGCGCTTTCTTGGGTGCTTTGCCTTTTAGTTTCGGACACTCCGACTTGATGTGCTCGAACCTGTTACATTCAAAACATCTCAAATTCAAATTAGACTTAGACTTAGTTTTACCTTGGTTGACGGGTCATTTTTGACTCTTGATCATCTTCTGAACTTGATTTACTAGTTCGATTTCCATTTCGAGATCTACCTCCGACTCGTACTCATACTCGTGCTCGTCCTCTTCCTTGGGCGGTGATTTGTTCATAGCCTTCTTCTTGGAACCTGCAATTAAGGGAATATCTTTCTCGACCTGGACCACGTTAGTTTGCTTATGAAGTTCAAACTAAGAAAATAACTCGTCTAATCTAAGTTTAGAAAGATCCTTAGAAACCTTGTAGGCATCGACCATGGATGCTCACAAGGTGGTCCTAGGAAAAGAATTTAAAGTGTACCTTATAAGGTCTCGATTCTCGACCTTTTGTCCGATGGCATGCAAGATATTGACGATGTCTTGAATACAGGTGTGTAGTTGTGTCACCATCTCATGTTCCTGTAATTTTAAGTTATACAATTTATTGAAAAGCAAATCACGCTGTTGGGTTTCCGGCATCGCGGCGAGTGTGTGTTCGAACATGTTTCGTAAACATGTGCACAGCGGAAGGAATAAAATAATAAATCTAATTTATTACAATACACACATCACACGCATGCATAGTACAACATGTGTAGACATAACCGTAAATTCAAATTTTGCAATAAAAGGAAACTTAAACTACGTATACCTGACGTATCACGTGTAGCGGGAAAGACATCAACCGGAATGATTCTCGCTAGAATCGTCTCTATCTGTATCCACGTTGAGTATCTTCGGGATGACTTCACGAAGTCACGAGCCTCGTCTTCGTACGGGTTACTAGCCTCGTGTTGAAGATGACATGATCGAGAGAAGATCACGATCCGAATCAAAATTCGGATCCAAAACGAGTCCTCAAAAACTCACTTCTCCGGAGAGGTATTCGTCAACCATTTGACGAATCCTTCGTCCTCCACCTATGAGGATTGCCAGAGATCGAATCCCCAGCAAGGGAGGCGCTGTCGGAGCTCCACACGTCGTCCAAACAATGCTCCGACAAGAAGGAAACAAGCTGTCCAGAAAACTGGACAGCTTTGGTGGAGACCTTGCGCCGGCCAAATAAGGAAAGCAATGTGCTCACCTTGTCGCCGGAGCCAAGGATGATCACCGGAGCTCCTCCGGCAGCAGCTCGACACTGGTAAGTGGAGAAGATGGCAACATCTAGTCGCCGGTTGGAGGAGGTGGGCGGCGGCAAGGAGTTGGCGCCGACTAGATGGAGAGGAGGGAGAGGTTGGGCGGCCACAATTAGGTTAGGGCTTTTGATTAGGGTTTAACAAAAACCCTTAAGCCCTATTTTATAGAGAACAAATTCTCTTAATGGTTATTGGATCATAACCAAAGGCCCGTTAACCCGCTCCATTAATTTAAGTTAAAATAAACCAAACCATGATGGTTTATTTTAAGTTAAAATGAACCGAACCAACTTTGGTTCATTCGTTTAAAACAAACCAAACCCCTTTGGTTTATTCTCCTCCATTGGATTAGAACCAAACCATTTTGGTTCGTCCATCATGTCTACATAAGACACGACCCATCCACGCTTCTATTGCGAATGAAACGATTTCATGCTCGCTTCTTGTTTGGTCCAACCAAACCTAGTTTCTCTCGGTCTAAGAATCTCATTCTCAAGCTCGTTTTAAATCCTTCGGATTATGCTCGTTGTGCGTGTGACCAAATAGGTTCTCGATTTATGTTGGTCGTCTATAATTAACCATTAATTATAGAACGATCATGAGTGGCACCTAGTAGTACATTATGATCCCCAATTAACCGAAAAGATCAATGGTTGATCCATAACTATTTTTGAAACCCTTCAGCAGCTCGAATGAATCGTGCCCCATTCCCTTCACTCATCTTATACCCACTTGGTTCAGGACATGGTCAATAGTGTCAGTCCCCACTAGACTGACTACGTCACACCTAGCCCAAGTATCATTTTCTCGTCCTACGGATTCTAGTTACTACACATGTATCGAAGAGTACCTTACTCTAAACATGTAATGCTTTGGCCAAAGACTTTAGTAACAATCCGACGAGAGGCCATGGGTATACATCTCCTCGCAAGGAGTGGTGAATCTTTTATAGGATATTCAAACACCTTCGATCACTTCGACTTATACCCAATCATCCCGGGTCCATATCTCCTCAGAGATGCTTGCTTAAGATGTCAAAGCATAAGTCTTCATGATCAAGATGACTTGAATACCGCAAGTCAAAGGAACATCACACTTAAGCTACAGTAAGAACTTCATTGACATATCTGTTAGGGCAATCTCTTGCCATGAGTAGGTTTTGATGTGTGTGGCAAAGGGTTTAAGTTAGTTTGTTATGTTGATTTGATATGTGCGTTGAAGTCGTGCAGACTTAGTAATTCGCACATGGAGCCGTGGCGAGTTTCACATCTCATGACTCGGTCCTTGAGTCGGTGAAGGATAGCTTTGCGGAAGCCGTGCGCTTGGAGCATCCGAGGGACCGCCAGACGAGAAGCTTGGAGTGAAGCCGGAGGAAGTATACTTCGAGGCAAGAGACGCGAAGGAGCATTGCAGAGCCGTGCGCCAGATGCTGCCGAGGGACGTGGCCGCGAACGAAGAGAACTTTGAAGGCGAGGGACTCCGAGAGATGAGAGTGAGCGAATGTAACCCGGGAAGGGGTAGCTCTTAGGTGAAACTTGGTCATTTGGCTAAGTGTCGGATGGGATTTCCCGACACCAGTCGACTGCCATGGAATGGAAGTTGACTACTCTGAGTCGAACGTGGTTCGACTGGTATTCGACTGGATGTTTTGAGGCCAGCAGTCGACTGCCATATGTGGGCAATGATCGCCAGATTATCGATCGATCGCGGCTGGCGGCGAATGACCGGTCGTCGAAGGCTTTGGCCACAGAACCACTCGTAGCCGACTGAGCAGTCGACTACGGAGGCAGCAGTCGACGGATGAGGTCCATCACGATCAAGTTCCTCTCTATAAAAAGAGAGGGTTTAGAGCTTTGGGGGGCTAATGCTCTTACTCCAAACGACCATCCAAGTCCCCCACAAGCTCTAAACTCTTCTTACTTGCTTTTACTCCATTCTTATTGTAAGAAGAGTGATCTTGATTGTAAAGGTTACCTCCACCTAGCTTGGTGCAAAGGAGAGACCAATAGTGATTGACTTTGGAGGAGTGATTCACCTCGGACAAATCGGGATCGTGGATTAGCGGCGTAGCCGTGAACCACGTTACATTCTTTATTAGCATTGCTTTTGTTTTTCTTTGTTTATTTGCTTGTCTTGTAGTTTCCGTTGCGCTAATCTTTTTGTAGATGAGCAAAATCCGGCATCCAACGACAAAGGGCTATTCACCCCCCTCTAGGCGGCCGTCCGATCCCCAACAAGTGGTATCAGAGCCAAGGAAAGCTTATCGAGGACTAACCGCCACAACAAGCAACATTCAAAATGGCCGGCTCCAACATCCACCCACCGAAGTTCGACGGCGAATTCTCTTGGTGGAAAAAGAGAATGGAGGTATTTTTCGAAACGGATTTTGATATTATGATTACAATGGAATCCGATTTCGTTTTGCCTAGGGATGAAGAAGGGAAGCCAATAGAGAAATCTAGGTGGACCAAAAAGCAAAGGGAAGAGCACCTTGCAAACTCAAAAGCCAAGCATCATCTTTTCAATATGCTCCCCCAACAAGAGATCAACTGGATTGGAGAATGCCTAAGTGCCAAGGAGATGTGGGAGAAGCTAATTGAGCTTCATGAAGGCACATCCGAGGTGAAGCTAGCAAGGAGAGACCTCCTTCGCTCCCAACTCAACAACATTAAACTAGAAAAGGGAGAAAAGGTAATTTCCTTACATTCTCGTTTCAAGGAAATTATAACCGGTTTGTCAAGTGTAGGCGAAAAGCTCTCCAACCGGGATATGGTAATGAAGGTCATAGATGCCTTTCCCCGGTCCTCAAAGTGGAGCTCCATGGTGGACTCATTCTATATCTCAAAGAATTTAGAAGTGAGTACCTTGGAGGAGTTCTTCTCAACAATGGAACTCCACGAAACGAGGCTTGAAGGAATACAAGAAGAGCCAAGAATCCAACCTTCAAGAGGAGTAGCTTTGATGGCAAATAAGGGGAAGAAGAAGATGGAGATCCCCTCCTCCTCCGATGATGAAGCCTCTTCCTCCTCCTCCATGGATAGCACGGAAGAAGCGTATATGGTAAGGAGGGTAAGGCGTGTTTTAAAGGGTTTTCATTTTAATAAATCTAATGATAGGAATAGAAGACCAAGGGGGAAAATCATTTGCTACAATTGCCAAGGAGAGGGACACATAAGGGATAATTGTCCCCTCTTGAACAAAAGCAAGGAGGAGAAGAGAAAGAAAGAAGAAAAGAAGAAGAAAAAGGGTAGCAAGAAGAAAAAGAAAGAAGAAAAGAAGGCAAAGGAAAAGGGGAAGGCCAAAGCATTCAAGGCCAAGACATGGGATGACCCTTCCTCCTCTTCTTCATCATCATCCGAGGAAGAAAATGCATTTGTCACCAACCTAGCATTGATGGCTTCGATGGCTTGGATTGCTCCTCCACGAAAATGAAGAATCAAAGCTCAAGTGGAAGGCTCAAGTGAAGGGAAGCCTCTACATCCTCCTCATCCGAAGAAGAAGAAGAGGACATGGAAACTATGGTAACAAACTTAACTCCTAAGAAAATAGTTTCCATGGTTTCTAGCTTAACTAGGGATTTATTTAGAGCTAAGAAGAAGAACAAAAGCATGCTAGATCAAATTAAGGACTTAGAAAGTAAGTTAGAAAAAGCATGCTTAAATGATGATAATATTTCTTCTAGCTTAAATGATGCATGCTCACATGATAACTATATGCCTTTGGATGTTAGTGATGCATGTATAGAAGAAAATAGGGCTTTAAGGGAAAAGGTAGACTATTTGACAAAAGCCCTAGAGAAATTCACAATTGACTCAAACACCTTGAACATGATTATAGGAAGCCAAAGAGCTAGCTTCAATAAGAAAGGCCTAGGATACAAAGAAAAGAAAAATGAAAAGGCCTACAAATGCCTAATTGCTAGGGGACAAGATAAGAAGAAAGTAATAGCTAGGAAATGGATTCCTAAGGAGTATCTAGTGAACCCCATAGGCAAGAACTTATTTTGGGTTCCAAAATCCATTCTTAAGGGTTAGGAAAACCCTAAGGTAGTCAACCATATGCAATTGACCTATATCATATTTTGGTTGACTTAGGATGGCGAGACAACATTTTTAAATAGTGTTAGGTGATCATAACGTGCCTATAAATAGTTAATAATGCTTAAATCATGATAATCAATGTAATTGCTATGTATATGTGCAATCATGATTTATGATTTTGAAATTTGGCACATCATCATGAGAAATAGGGTTAAATCATGTTTTAGATAATATTTGCTTATTATCATGATATAATACCTAATGCATGATTAAAAATTGATGAATACATGTATTTCATGATCATAATGTGAAATTCACACATATATGTCTTTATGATCATGAGGATTGTTAGGGTGATACTTAACCTTGATAGAATTGCATGAATATAATGGTTAAGTATATACAAATACCTCTAGGATACATCTCACACTCACTATAGGCTACCATGATTGAAAACTTAGCATTGGTGAGATATTAGGATGATACAAATGTCCACTAATGCCTATGGCATTTGGATGGTCATTTAAAGTATCAAAATAACAATAATAGACCAATCACGGGGAAGGCTTATGTTTAATTCATAGACATATTGCCCAAAGATCATGGTTGGATATTTCATATGTTTTCAAAACAATTTCTTAATCTAAAATCTATGTATTCATGTTTTGAAACAATTTGAACCAAAACTAGGTGTTTGATCAAAAACCTAGTGGTTTTTAAACCTTTTGGATTTTTGGCAAATACGTGAAAATATAATGATCTTTCATGAAAAATTATTTTTCACTGATAAAGAACCTTACAAGAAATGTGTTCCCCAAATTTCACTATTTTTTGAATTTTTTAGAATTTTTAATGCATTTCTAAAATTCGCCCAGAAAATTAGAATTTCAGAAACCATTGTGTCAGTCGACTGCCATACTGATATCAGTCGACTGCTCACCTAAAAAACAGTCCAATATTTTCTGATTTCAGATTTTAAACATGTTTTTGGTATTTTCCTTCTATTAGACTTGATGCCATGGGTTTATAACTTAGTATTAATCTTTTTGTTGGTGTCAAAGGGGGAGAAATAATTGTGTTTAAGTAAATTATGATAGGGGAAGAAATATGTATGGGGAGTTTCATGGATTAAGGGGGAGTTGCATGTTGCTATATCATGTTTATGTATGGGGAGTTTCATGGATTAAGGGGGAGTTGCATGTTGCTATATCATGTTTATGTTTACATGTTTTCTTATCTTAGAAATTTTTATCAAATATTTTTACCTAACTTAAACGGATTGCCACACATCAAAAAGGGGGAGATTGTTAAGGCAATCTCTTGCCATGATTAGGTTTTGATGTGTGTGGCAAAGGGTTTAAGTTAGTTTGTTATGTTGATTTGATATGTGCGTTGAAGTCGTGTAGGACTTAGTAATTTGCAAATGGAGCCGTGGCGAGTTTCACATCTCATGACTCGGTCCTTGAGTCGGTGAAGGATAGCTTTACAGAAGTCGTGCGCTTGGAGCATCCGAGGGACTGTCAGACGAGAAGCTTGGAGTGAAGTCGGAGGAAGTAGACTTTGAGGCAAGAGACGCGAAGGAGCATTGCAGAGCCGTGCGCCAGATGCTGCCAAGGGACGTGGCCACGAACGAAGAGAACTTCGAAGGCAAGGGACTCCGAGAGATGAGAGTGAGTGAATGTAACCCGGGAAGGGGTAGCTCTTAGGTGAAACTTGGCCATTTGGCTAAGTGTCAGATGGGATTTCCCGACACTAGTCGACTACCATGGAATGGCAGTCGACTGCTCTGAGTCGAACGTGGTTCGACTGATATTCGACTGGCTATTTTGAAGCTAGCGATCATTTGCCATATATGATCAGCGCCAAGACCATCAATCGGTGCATTGAAGCGTGATCGGGGTCGAAAGGGTTTGGCCACAGAACCACTCGTAGCCGACTGGGCAGTCGACTACGGAGGCAGCAGTTGACTGATGAGATCCATCAGTCGACTTCCAAGTGTTCCGTTGGACTACAACGGTCAGGATCCGACGTGTTCGGAGACCATTGTAGTGACGGCAGTCAACTGCCAAGGTCAGCAGTCGACTGGTGGCGGCCAACGGGAAGAAAAGTCTCCTCTCTATAAAAAGAGAGGGTTTGGAGCTTTGGGGGGCTAATGCTCTTACTTCAAACGACCATCCAAGTCCCCCACAAGCTCTAAACTCTTCTTACTTGCTTTTCCTCTATTCTTATTGTAAGAAGAGTGATCTTGATTGTAAAGGTTACCTCCACCTAGCTTGGTGCAAAGGAGAGACCAATAGTGATTGACTTTGGAGGAGTGATTCACCTCGGACAAATCGGGATCGTGGATCAGCGGCGTAGCTGTGAACCACGTTACATTCTTTGTTAGCATTGCTTTTGTTTTTCTTTGTTTATTTGCTTGTCTTGTAGTTTCCGTTGCACTAATCTTTTTGTAGACGAGCAAAATCCAGCATCCAACGATAAAGGGCTATTCACCCCCCTCTAGGCGACCGTTCGATCCCCAACAATATCTATATATGCAGAGAACCATATGAAGTCTTACGGCTAGTCACTCCAATGAACTAGTTACCATAACTAGCATCCACGATTAACTCTGGACATCACAATGTCTCCAACCAGTGAAAATCAGCTGCTTGGATACACCAAGGAGTATACCTCGTGCTAGTCTCGACAGAATCAATGGTGTCAAAATCCATCAATTCATCGACTAGGGATAATTCTGATACATCACAATTACACATGTAGAGATACTCACTAGTTGTGATCCAATCATAAATTCTCTCATGCTGTGAATCGTATCGTGGATATTCAGTAAATGAGTTTAAGATTCGATCAAATACATGAAACCATGTATACTCAAATAGTGAATCTTCATTTATCATATGAATGGTTCATACATAAGGTGATTGCCTTAGGACGTCTCTCATATATTACTAACAAACTCCCACTTGGCCTAATGCCAATCGCTACGGTATCCAATACCATAAGCTCTAACATGACCCTCAAACTTACTTTGAGGTAATGCCTTAGTCAAAGGATCCGCTAAGTTCCTTTCAGTGGGGATTTTCTCGATTTGTATTTCTTTCCTACTGATGATCTCTCTGATAAGATGATAGCGGCGAAGCACATGTTTGGATCGTTGATAAGACCTTGGCTCTTTCGCCTGTGCAATTGCTCCATTGTTGTCACAGTAGACCGGTATTGCTTCAACAATGGCTGGAATCACACCAAGTTCATAAATGAACTTCTTGATCCAAACCGCTTCCTTTGCTTCTTCCGAAGCTGCAATATATTCTGCCTCAGTGGTAGAATCCGCTATAGTATCTTGTTTGGAACTTTTCCAACTCACTGCGCCCCCATTCAAGGTGAACACACGTATCGGCATCGAGACCTAGAATCATCCTTATGCATGCGGAAGGCGACATCCGTATACCCGCGTATCACCATGTCCCCTTCTCCATATATTAGGAACACATCCTTAGTTCTTCTTAAGTACTTAAGGATTGTCTTAACAGCCACCCAATGATCCATTCCTGGATCAGACTGGTATCTGCTAATGACACTCAGAGCATACGATACATCGGGCCTCGTACATAACATAGCATACATAATAGATCCTATTGCGGATGCATAGGGAATCTTACTCATGCAAATCCTCTCGTCTTCTGTGCGCGGACACATAGACTTTGAAAGGTGTACCCCATGCCTGATGGGTAGGAAACCTTTCTTGGATTCCGACATGCTAAACCTCTTTAGCACTCGGTCTATATATGTAGACTACGAAAGACCAAGCAACCGTTTCGATCTATCTCTATAGATCTTAATCCCGAGGATGTAGGTTGCTTCTCCCAAGTCTTTCATGGAGAATGTCTTGGATAACCAAACCTTAACTGACTGTAAGATTGAAACATCGTTTTCTATAAGTAATATGTCATCGACATACAATACTAGAAACACGACTGCACTCCCACTAACCTTCTTGTACACACAAGGTTCGTCTGGATTTTGTGAGAAATCAAACATTTTGATTGTCTCATCAAAACGGATATTTCAGCTCCTGGATGCTTTCTTCAATCCATATATGGACCGTCGCAATTTGCATACCTTGGTTTTATCAACCGATGTGAAACCCTCAGGCTATATCATATACACGTTCTCGAGCAGGTTTCCATTAAGGAAAGCTATTTTCACATCCATCTATCATATCTCATAATCATAATGAGCCGCTATGGCCAGGAGCATCCGAATGGATTTAAGCATAGCTACAGACGAATAGGTTTCGTCATAATCAACACCTTATTTTTGACGATATCCTTTCGCCACTAATCTAGCTCTATAGGTAATCACATTACCATCCATGTCGGTTTTCTTCTTGAAAACCCACTTGCACCCTATAGGCTTGTTGCCTTCAGGTGGGTCAACCAAGTTCTAAACTTGGTTTTCATACATGGAATCCATTTTCAACTTCATGGCATCAAGCCATTTATCCCTTTTTGAACTTGTCAGCACTTCTTCATAACTGGTAGGCTCCTCATCATCAATGAGTAATACGTCGTTTTGATGTGTCTGGCAAAGAGTTTAAGTTAGTTTGTTATGTTAATTTGATATGTGCGTTGAAGTCGTGCAGGACTTAGTAATTCGCACATGGAGCCGTGGCGAGTTTCACATCTCATGACTCGGTCCTTGAGTCGGTGAAGGATAGCTTTGCGGAAGCCGTGCGCTTGGAGCATCTGAGGGACCGCCAGACGAGAAGCTTGGAGTGAAGTCGGAGGAAGTAGACTTCAAGGCAAGAGACGCGAAGGAGCATTGCAGAGCCGTGCGCCTGATGCTACTGAGGGACATGGCTGCGAACGAAGAGAACTTCGAAGGCGAGGGACTCCGAGAGATGAGAGTGAGCGAATGTAATCCGGGAAGAGGTAGCTCTTAGGTGAAACTTGGCCATTTGGCTAAGTGTCGGATGGGATTTCCCGACACCAGTCGACTGTCATGGAATGGCAGTCGACTAGTCTGAGTCAAACGTGGTTCGACTGGATTTTTTGAGGCCAGCAGTCGACTGCCAAGACCATCGATCGGCCGGCGCGATGACCGGGTCGAAAGGGTTTCGCCAGAACCACTCGTAGCCCGATCGGGCGACGACGGAGGAAGCGATGATCGATGAGGTCCATCACGATCGCCAAGTGTTCCGTTGGACTACACAACGGCCGATCCGACGCGTGTTCGGAGACCGACGGCAATGATCGCTAAGGTCAACAGTCGACTGGTGGCGACCAACGGGAAGAAAAGCCTCCTCTCTATAAAAAGAGAGGGTTTGGAGCTTTGGGGGGCTAATGCTCTTACTCCAAACGACCATCCAAGTCCCCCACAAGCTCTAAACTCTTCTTACTTACTTTTACTCCATTCTTATTGTAAGAAGAGTGATCTTGATTGTAAAGGTTACCTCCACCTAGCTTGGTGCAAAGGAGAGACCAATAGTGATTGGCTATGGAGGAGTGATTCACCTCGGATGAATCGGGATCGTGGATTAGCGGCGTAGCCGTGAACCACGTTACATTCTTTGTTAGCATTGCTTTTGTTTTTCTTTGTTTATTTGCTTGTCTTGTAGTTTCCGTTGCGCTAATCTTTTTGTAGATGAGCAAAATCTGGCATCCAACGACAAAGGGCTATCACCCCCCTCTAGGCGACCGTTCGATCCCCAACAAGTGGTATCAGAGCCAAGGAAAGCTTGTCGAGGACTAACCGCCACAACAAGCAACATTCAAAATGACCGGCTCCAACATCCACCCACCGAAGTTCGACGGCGAATTCTCTTGGTGGAAAAAGAGAATGGAGATATTTTTCGAAACGGATTTTGATATTATGATTACAATGGAATCCGATTTCGTTTTGCCTAGGGATGAAGAAGGGAAGCCAATAGAGAAATCTAGGTGGACCAAAAAGCAAAGGGAAGAGCACCTTGCAAACTCAAAAGCCAAGCATCATCTTTTCAATGTGCTCCCCCAACAAGAGATCAATCGGATTGGAGAATGCCTAAGTGCCAAGGAGATGTGGGAGAAGCTAATTGAGCTTCATGAAGGCACATCCGAGGCGAAGCTAGCAAGGAGAGACCTCCTTCGCTCCCAACTCAACAACATTAAACTAGAAAAGGGAGAAAAGGTAATTTCCTTACATTCTCGTTTCAAGGAAATTATAACCGGTTTGTCAAGTGCAGGTGAAACGCTCTCCAACCGGGATATGATAATGAAGGCCATAGATGCCTTTCCCCGGTCCTCAAAGTGGAGCTCCATGGTGGACTCATTATATATCTCAAAGAATTTAGAAGTGAGCACCTTGGAGGAGTTCTTCTCAACAATGGAACTCCACGAAATGAGGCTTGAAGGAATACAAGAAGAGCCAAGAATCCAACCTTCAAGAGGAGTAGCTTTGATGGCAAATAAGGGGAAGAAGAAGATGGAGATCCCCTCCTCCTCCGATGATGAAGCCTCTTCCTCCTCCTCCATGGATAGCACGGAAGAAGTGTATATGGTAAGGAGGGTAAGATGTGTTTTAAAGGGTTTTCATTTTAATAAATCTAATGATAGGAATAGAAGACCAAGGGGGAAAATCATTTGCTACAATTGCCAAGGAGAGGGACACATAAGGGATAATTGTCCCCTCTTGAACAAAAGCAAGGAGGAGAAGAGAAAGAAAGAAGAAAAGAAGAAGAAAAAGGGTAGCAAGAAGAAAAAGGAAGAAGAAAAGAAGGCAAAGGAAAAGGGGAAGGCCAAAGCATTCAAGGCCAAGACATGGGATGACCCTTCCTCCTCTTCTTCATCATCATCCAAGGAAGAAAATGCATTTGTCACCAACCTAGCATTGATGGCTTTCGATGACTTGGATTGCTCCTCCACCGAAAATGAAGAATCAAGCTCAAGTGGAGAGAGCTCAAGTGAAGGGGGAGCCTCTACATCCTCCTCATCCGAAGAAGAAGAAGAGGACATGGAAACTATGGTAACAAACTTAACTCCTAAGAAAATAGTTTCCATGGTTTCTAGCTCACCTAGGGATTTATTTAGAGCTAAGAAGAAGAACAAAAGCATGCTAGATCAAATTAAGGACTTAGAAAGTAAGTTAGAAAAAGCATGCTTAAATGATGATAATATTTATTCTAGCTTAAATGATGCATGTTCACATGATAACTATTTGCCTTTGGATGTTAGTGATGCATGTATAGAAGAAAATAGGGCTTTAAGGGAAAAGGTAGACTATTTGACAAAAGCCCTAGAGAAATTCACAATTGGCTCAAACACCTTGAACATGATTATAGGAAGCCAAAGAGCTAGCTTCAATAAGAAAGACCTAGGATACAAAGAAAAGAAAAATGAAAAGGCCTACAAATGCCTAATTGCTAGGGGACAAGATAAGAAGAAAGTAATAGCTAGGAAATAGATTCCTAAGGAGTATCTAGTGAACCCCATAGGCAAGAACTTATTTTGGGTTCCAAAATCCATTCTTAAGGGTTAGGAAAACCCTAAGGTAGTCAACCATATGCAATTGACTTATATCATATTTTGGTTGACTTAAGATGGCGGGACAATATTTTTAAATAGTGTTAGGTGATCATAACGTGCCTATAAATAGTTAATAATGCTTAAATCATGATAATCAATGTAATTGCTATGTATATGTGCAATCATGATTTATGATTTTGAAATTTGGCACATCATCATGAGAAATAGGGTTAAATCATGTTTTAGATAATATTTGCTTATTATCATGATATAATACCTAATGCATGATTAAAAATTAATGAATACATGTATTTCATGATTATAATGTGAAATTCACACATATATGTCTTTATGATCATGAGGATTGTTAGGGTGATACTTAACCTTGATAGAATTGCATGAATATAATGATTAAGTATATACAAATACCTCTAGGATACATCTCACACTCACTATAGGCTACCATGATTGAAAACTTAGCATTGGTGAGATGTTAGGATGATACAAATGTCCACTAATGCCTATGACATTTGGATGGTCATTTAAAGTATCAAAATAACAATAATAGACCAATCACGGGGAAGACTTATGTTTAATTCATAGACATATTGCCCAAAGATCATGGTTGGATATTTCATATGTTTTCAAAATAATTTCTTAATCTAAAATCTATGTATTCATGTTTTGAAACAATTGGAACCAAAACTAGGTGTTGAACTTGATACTCACATGATCAAAAACCTAGTGGTTTTTAAACCTTTTGGATATTTGGCAAATACGTGAAAATATAATGATCTTTCATGAAAAATTATTTTCCTGATAAAGAATCTTACAAGAAATGTGTTCCCCAAATTTCACTATTTTTTGAATTTTCTAGAATTTTTAATGCATTTCTGAAATTCGCCCAGAAAATCAGAATTTCGGAAACCATTGTGCCAGTCGACTGCCATACAGATATCAGTCGACTGCTCACCTGAAAAACAGTCCAATATTTTCTGATTTCAAATTTTAAACATGTTTTTGGTATTTTCCTTCTATTAGACTTGATGCCATGGGTTTATAACTTAGTATTAATCTTTTTGTTGGTGTCAAAGGGGGAGAAATAATTGTGTTTAAGTAAATTATGATAGGGGGAGAAATATGTATGGGGAGTTTCATGGATTAAGGGGGAGTTGCATGTTGCTATATCATGTTTATGTATGGGGAGTTTCATGGATTAAGGGGGAGTTGCATGTTGCTATATCATGTTTATGTTTACATGCTTTCTTATCTTAGAAATTTTTATCAAATATTTTTACCAAACTTAAACGGATTGCCACACATCAAAAAGGGGGAGATTGTTAGGGCAATCTCTTGCCATGAGTAGGTTTTGATGTGTGTGGCAAAGGGTTTAAGTTAGTTTGTTATGTTGATTTGATATGTGCGTTGAAGTCGTGTAGGACTTAGTAATTCGCACATGGAGCCGTGGCGAGTTTCACATCTCATGACTCGGTCCTTGAGTCGGTGAAGGATAGCTTTGCGGAAGCCGTGCGCTTGGAGCATCCGAGGGACCGCCAGACGTGAAGCTTGGAGTGAAGCCGGAGGAAGTAGACTTCGAGGCAAGAGACGCGAAGGAGCATTGCAGATGTTAGTGAAAGCCCTAGAGCCAATCATGTGATGATTGTTGTATGGATTTTATTGTATCATATTCCTATTTATAAAGGCATGGTTATTATATTTACTTGTATTGGTGCCAAATAACTAAATATAATAATGTCCTTGAGTAGTAGGTTCTTATCTATATC
This sequence comes from Wurfbainia villosa, assembly GCA_025175895.1. Lineage (NCBI taxonomy): Eukaryota > Viridiplantae > Streptophyta > Magnoliopsida > Zingiberales > Zingiberaceae > Wurfbainia > Wurfbainia villosa. The sequence goes on from CM046002.1 coordinate 5,955,685, forward strand.
AATCGATTGGTTGAATCGATAATGAGATGATATAGAGAACACTACTCTTAATCATTCCTAGTCGAGTATTAACATTCAGGGACAATGTTAATGCGTAGAGACTAGCATGTAGGTCAACAAGATGACTTGATCTCACAAGTCATGGATATGAGATATCAAGTTGACACATGGGTATGCATTGGAGAATGTATACTGAATGACCCGCCATGAGAAAGTATCATGGATCGTTATATGAGTGTCATATACTTTCTCATGTGGCTATTAGTATGACTATTAGTCCTTAGACCTGAAGTCACCATGGTTCCCTACATAAGGAGTTGCATACTTTGGCTTCGTCAAACGTCACCCGTAAATGGGTGGACTATAAAGGCGATTACTGGGTATGTAACGAATTATGCGGAGGGATGTGAGTGATGTAGATGGGATCTATCCCTCCTATATAACGGGGGTGACATCGATATTCTTGATAGAGTGAGACCACGAAGTGCATGGCCATGCCCAAATGAGTCAATATGAGATATTGAGCTCATTTGATTAGAGTGAGTCTACTTGGAGTTCAAGATTTAGATTGTACCGAGGATGACACGGTCTATGCCTCGATTGGTCAATCTAGATGTCAAGGATAGAGGGACATTGTCACATATTGTGAGAGTCACAATTAGTAGTCACAAAGGTGATGTTGGAGCTCAACATTCTTGTAACTTGGGTAGCAATGATGTGTTGCTAGATACCGCTCTAAATCAGTTTAGGGACATTGCCAACGTTACAAGAACCTATAGGGTCACACACATAAGAGCAATTAGATGGAGATTAGGTTCATATGATGAACCATGAGGATTAGGTTCATGGGATGAACCAAATTGGATTAAGAGTAATCCAAATTAGACTAATTGAGTTAGACTCAAGTTGATTCAAGTGTTGAATGAGTCTAATTGAGATTTGATTCATCAAATCAATTTAAATTAATGAATAAAGATTCATTAAATTAAATTGACTTGAGTCAAGTGGTTAGATTTGATCAACCATGGGAGATTAGAGGTCAAGTTTGACTTGACTTGAGAGGGAAGATGAAAGGTCAAGTTTGACTTGACCAAATGCCATGTCATGGTGATGACTTGGCATGGGCGGCCAATGATGATGCTCCACATCATCATTGACTTTGTCAATTGATGCCACATCATGAGGGAGATCAAGGGTCATGGGAGTTATATGCATGCATGTAACCCCCTCCATGAAGTGGCCGGCCACTCCATTAGATGGAGTATTGATTTTTGATGGCTAATTGACTTCATCTTCAACCTTGGAACTTTTCCTCTCAAGCTCTCTCCCTCTCCTTCCTCATCTTGCCGAGACACCCTAGGAGTGCTAGCACACTCAAGTGTGTTTTTCTTCCACCTATTGCTTGTGTGGATACCATAGAGTGTGCACTTGACACTCTCGAGTTCCGGCGGACTTTTGGACGAGCGGGATTTGCGAAGGGCATCGCATCGAGGGTAATGATCTTATCTCTTAGATCTAAGGTAGATCTAGGGTTTTTATACAAGCACATACATGTTTTGTTTTAATACTTCTTCGCACGGATCCGTGGCCGGGGGCTTCCGAGGTTTCCGCAACGCAAAAAGCGGTTTTTGCGGCTCGGAAAAACCTAACGATGTATCGAGCCACGCATGGTCATGTATGTGTTTCGTTTTTGTTGTTTTTATATTAGATATAAAAATTACAGATTTATATGTTTCTGTAAATTTTCTTATTTTATAGAATTTTTGGGTATTTTTCTCGTAGAGTCGAAGCAACGAGTGTTGGGACACTCGTAGGCTTCAACCGTCGAGAAAAACTCTCCGAATCGGCGAGTTCTCGCTTTAGGTTTTTGGGACAGCGACTTAAGTCGCTGTAAGATCATTGTAGGGACACTCGCGAAGTTTATTTTGCGAGTAGGGGCGCTGCCCCTATCCCCGAAAGGGGCCATGTCCCGCGATCGCGCCCGGAAACCGCTTAGCGGGACCGTTACGGAGAGTTGACTCATAAATTCGAAATAAATTAGGAAAAATTATAGAAATTTCTGTAAAAAATACATAATTTAGAATTATGTATAATTCTGTGATTGTCATGGCCCAATAACCCAATTGGATTGGATTAAGTGTGTTGTAATTCATAATACGGCCTGCGTGCCATTTTGTGGTTGTGCGTGTTGTAAAGTGTTTGCGACCTGCGCGTCGCACCTATTCTTTTAATATTCTAGTTATAAATAGTTTTAGACTCGAATGTAACTCGAGTTTCGTATTTGTAATGTACAAAAATGGAGCGGTGGAAAGTCCACTTGAAGACGAGCTTACGAGAAGGGTGACGACGACACATGGTGGTCAAAGAAAGCGCTTGGAGAAGCCGCTAGCCTTAGGTTGACCGTCCGATCTTCTCATTGGCTTGAGAAGATCGTAGTAGGGCCATGACTATATCACATTTAATGATATATATATATGTTGATATATATATATGTATATTTAATTGATTTTGCTTGTATGTATGTGATGCATGCTAGTAGAAACATGTTTGTATGTATATGATGCATGCTAGGTTAATTTTCTTGTATGTATATGATGCATGCTAGAATAATTAATGTATGTATATGATGCATGCTAATATAGGATAATAAAGGCCTAAATGCGTATAAGATACACATTACGATTAGATTAGATCATAATCGAATCAACTCGAAAATGCCTACCGAGCCTTGATACCCATCACTACCTCGATCATTTGTTGTTGTTGAATCTGCCAAAGCAGAGCAACGCATATTATCTTGGTAGGGTGCGGAGGGACAATCTTGGTCCCGCCTATCACGACTCGGGTTAGAGTAAGCTCAATTAGATTGAGCAAAACTAGTTAACTCAATTGGATCGAGTAGAACTATAGACATATTCCAATCGTTGGAAAGATAGGTTAAGATCGCATTTACACTAAATCTTGGGCGATTTAGCCAAAGCTAACTCAAGGTCTTTTGTAAATGTGGGTCTTAATCCTATAAACAAGAGTTGCATAGAGATGTAATCGGTAATGTGTTACCCACCGATCGTACTAAGTCTTGGGCGATTTAGCCAAAGCTAACTCAAGGCTTAGTATGATGTGGATCTTGTCCCGCAAGAATTATAGCTAGTTTGTATGAATCTAGTAAAAGTGGTTTGACCACATCCATAACTCGATTCTACAAAATTCCTATAATTTAGTGGGAGCATCATTTTATTAAAGGCCTAATTAAATGATAAAAGGAATATGATATTAATCCTCTGCATTGTATGTTGTAGATTACTATGTCAACAAACACGAACACTCTCTCTGCGATCTGTCCTTGAGAAGGACAAGCTCAATGGAGCAAATTTCTGGGTGATGCAGAACACGAGAAGTGTTCTCACCCAAGAAAGGAAGGTATGCGTCTGGGCGGCCCATTCGGAGGCACCTCACGCCAATGCCTCACGGTGACAAAGATGCTTACAAGACGCATCAAGATGATGCATTAGATGTGTCATGTCTAATGCTCGCGACCATGAACTCTGAGCTTCAGAAGCAACATGAGTTCATGAATGCTTATGATATGGTTGGACATCTTCGTCCACTATATCAAGGACAAGCTAGGCATGAGAGATATGAAGTCTCTAAGGCATTATTTGGGTCCAAAATGCAAGACGGGACTCCCGTAGGTACATATGTACTCAAGATGATTGGGTACGTAGAAAACCTACAAAGGCTGGGATTCCCACTTGGCCAAGAGCTGGCCACTGACCTAATCTTGCAATCTTTGCCAAGAGCCTTCGATCAATTTGTCATGAATTATAACATGAATGAAATTGATAAGCCACTGCCTGAAATGCTCAGCATGTTGAGAACTGCTGAGCTTAACCTTAAGAAGGGTAAATCTGACACCATTTTGATGGTGCAGAAAAAGAAAGGCAAGGGCAAGCCTAAAGGTAAGGGAAAGTCCCAAGCCAAGGGCAAAGGCAAAGAACTTAAACCCAAAGGAGGGGTAGCCAAGGAAGGGGCTTGCTTCCACTGCAAGGAAGCAGGACACTTGAAGCGTAACTGCAAGGCATACCTGGAAGATCTTAATAAGAAGAGAAGTGAGACTTCTACTTCAGGTATAAATGTTATAGAAGTCAATCTATCTATTTCTTCATCATGGGTATTAGATACCGGATGTGCATCTCACATTTGTACCAATGTGCAGGGGCTGAGAAATAGCAAGGCATTGACAAAGGGCGAGGTGGACCTACGAGTAGGCAATGGAGCAAGGGTTGTTGCTATCGCTGTAGGAACTTATGATCTATCTCTGCCCTCTGGGCTTGTACTAGAATTAGAAGAATGTTGTTATGTGCCTGCTTTAACTAAGAACATCATTTCAGTTTCTTGTTTGGACAAGGAAGGGTTTTCATTTATAATAAAGAACAAATGTTGTTCAGTTTATTTAAATGATATGTTCTATTGTAGTGCACCTCTAATGAACGGACTCTACTTTCTAGACTTAGAGAGCCCTATCTATAACATAAGTACCAAGAGGTTCAAATCAAATGAGTTGAACCAAACCTATCTCTGGCATTGTCGCTTAGGTCACATAAATGAGAGTCGCTTATCTCAGCTCCATAAGGATGGGCTGCTAGACTCATTTGATTTTGATTCATATGAGACATGCGAGTCTTGCCTTTTAGGCAAGATGACCAAGACTCCCTTTAGTGGACATAGCGAAAGAGCAACAGATTTGTTAGGACTTATACATAGTGATGTATGTGGTCCTTTCAACGTTGCTGCTAGAGGTGGTTACAGGTACTTCATTACATTTACTGATGACTTCAGTAGATATGGTTATGTGTATCTTATGACACATAAATCTGAATCCTTTGAAAAGTTCAAAGAATTCAAGAATGAAGTACAAAATCACAGCAAGAGTATTAAGATACTTCGATCAGATCGAGGTGGTGAATACCTTAGCCATGAGTTTCGTGACTATCTAGTTGAGTGTGGGATTCTATCCCAACTCACTCCTCCTGGAACACCACAGTGGAATGGTGTATCCGAAAGGAGGAATCGTACCCTATTGGATATGGTACGATCTATGATGAGTCACACAGATCTTCCTATATCCTTTTGGGATATGCTCCGACACAGCAGCCTTTACCCTTAAGCGTACCATCCAAGGTCAGTGGTAAAGACACCATATACGATATGGACAGGAAAAATCCCAAGATGTCTTTTATGAGGATTTGGGGTTGTGAGGCTTACGTTCGACGTCAAGTCTCGCATAAAGGACCCAAATCCGATAGGTGCTATTTTGTTGGATATCCCAAGTCTACAAAGGATATTATTCTACATTCCAGTCGGCTACAAAGTGTTTGTGTAGCAAGGCGGGGTTTTTCTAGAAAGGGATTTTGTTTCTAGAAAAACTAGTGGGAATACCTTCGATCTTGAAGAAATTCAAGATAAGGACCATAGCACTGAGGCCTTGATGGAGGTTGAACAGGAACCACAAAGTGTTGTGGGTGATGAGGTTGTTGCACAAAGAGTTGTGGAACAACCACTGCTCAAGTAGACCTACCTCTTCGCAGTCCGATGAGTGCGTCGTCGGCTGAGAGATACTCATTTCTCTTGTCGACCATGATGACGTTATGCTCATTGAGAATGAGCCTACCTCCTATCGAAGGCGTGATGAGCCCAGATTCTGAGAAATGGCTAGACGCCATGAGATCCGAGATGAAATCCATGTTCACTAACCAAGTATGGACTTTGGTTGATCCACCTGAAGGGGTCAAACCCATTGGGTGTAAGTGGGTCTTTAGGAGAAAGACTGACATGGATGGACTTACGCATACCTATAAGGGCCGATTGGTGGCTAAAGGTTTCAAGCAAATTCATGGTATTGACTATGATGAAACCTTTTCTCCAGTGGCGATGTTTAAGTCCATTCGGATCTTGCTTGCTATTGCATACCACGATTATGAGATCTGGCGGATGGATGTCAAAACCGCTTCGAATGGAAACTTACTCGAGGATGTGTACATGACACAACGAGGGTTTTGTAGATCCACAAGACATCGGGAAGGTATGCAATGCAAGGTCCATTTATGGGCTAAAGCAAGCTTCTCTGGAATCTTCGATTCGATGATGCGATCAAGCAGTTTGGTTTCATCAAGAATGAAGATGAACCTGTGTCTACAAGAGGGTTAATGGGAACACGGTTGTGTTCCTTGTAATGTATGTGGATGACATACTACTCATTGGGAATGACATCCCTTCGCTGAAGATCTGAAGACTTGGTGGGGCGTGCTTCAATGAAGGACTTAGGTGAAGCGACCGTATTCTAGGCATAAAGATCTATAGAGATAGATCTAAGAGATTGCTTAGCCTAAGTCGAGTACATACATTGACAGTATTACTTGGTTTGCCATCTGAGAATTCCAAGAAAGGACCTGGATGTCACATGGTGTGAGTCTTTCAAGACTCAAAGTCCCTCTTCTAGAGGAGAGAGACGCATGGATAAGATCCCTTACGCATCCGCTATAGGATCTATCATATGCCATCTTTGTGTACTCATCAATGTCTCGTATGCCTTGAGCATGACGAGTAGATACCGATCGAGATCGGTGGCGTCACTGGATAGCGATTAAGAATATTCTTAAGTACTTAAGAAGGACTAAAGAATATTTCTTGATATTTGGAAGGCGATGAGGAGCTAGTCAGAAGGGTTACTGATGCGACTTCCAAACCGACCGGGATGATTATAGATCGCAATCGAGTGGTTCGTGTTTTGCTTGAATAGGTAGCACCGTGAGTTGGAAGAGTTCAAGCGGACACATTCTTGATTCTACAATGAGGCCGAGTATATCAGCTGCATCGAGGCAAAGAAGGAGGCGATTTGGATCCGCAAGTTCATTCTTGAGCTTGGGGTGGTTCCTAGCATTGCGGATCCTATAGAGCTCTATTGTGACAACAATGGAGCGATTACCTGAGCTAAGGAACCTCGCTCACACCGGACCAAACACATACTACGGCGCTTCCATCTCATTCGAGATCATCGATAGAGGAGATGTGAAGATTTGCGAGTACCCACAGAGGCTAACATCGCAGATCCCTTGACCAAGGCTTTGGCATGAAAAGCATGATGGTCACACTAGGTCATTGGGTATTAGATACTACGGTGATTGGCACTAGTGCTAGTGGGAGATTGTTAGTAAGCCCTAGAGCCAATCATGTGATGATTGTTGTATGGACTTTATTGTATCATATTCCTATTTATAAAGGCATGGTTATTATATTTAGTTGTATTGGTGCCAAATAACTAAATATAATAATGTCCTTGAGTAGTAGGTTCTTATCTATATCAATCGATTGGTTGAATCGATAATGAGATGATATAGAGAACTCTACTCTTAATCATTCCTAGTCGAGTATTAACATTCAGGGACAATGTTAATGCGTAGAGACTAGCATGTAGGTCAACAAGATGACTTGATCTCACAAGTCATGGATATGAGATATCAAGTTGACACATGGGTATGCATTGGAGAATGTATCTTGAATGACCGCCATGAGAAAGTATCATGGATCGTTATATGAGTGTCATATACTTTCTCATGTGGCTATTAGTATGACTATTAGTCCTTAGACCTGAAGTCACCATGGTTCCCTACATAAGGAGTTGCATACTTTGGCTTCGTCAAACGTCACCCGTAAATGGGTGGACTATAAAGGCGATTACTGGGTATGTAACGAATTATGCGGAGGGATGTGAGTGATGTAGATGGGATCTATCCCTCCTATATAACGGGGGTGACATCGATATTCTTGATAGAGTGAGACCACGAAGTGCATGGCCATGCCCAAATGAGTCAATATGAGATATTGAGCTCATTTGATTAGAGTGAGTCTACTTGGAGTTCAAGATTTAGATTGTACCGAGGATGACACGGTCTATGCCTCGATTGGTCAATCTAGATGTCAAGGATAGAGGGACATTGTCACATATTGTGAGAGTCACAATTAGTAGTCACAAAGGTGATGTTGGAGCTCAACATTCTTGTAACTTGGGTAGCAATGATGTGTTGCTAAATACCGCTCTAAATCGGTTTAGGGACATTGCCAACGTTACAAGAACCTATAGGGTCAAACACATAAGAGCAATTAGATGGAGATTAGGTTCATATGATGAACCATGAGGATTAGGTTCATGGGATGAACCAAATTGGATTAAGAGTAATCCAAATTAGACTAATTGAGTTAGACTCAAGTTGATTCAAGTGTTGAATGAGTCTAATTGAGATTTGATTCATCAAATCAATTTAAATTAATGAATAAAGATTCATTAAATTAAATTGACTTGAGTCAAGTGGTTAGATTTGATCAACCATGGGAGATTAGAGGTCAAGTTTGACTTGACTTGAGAGGGAAGATGAAAGGTCAAGTTTGACTTGACCAAATGCCATGTCATGGTGATGACTTGGCATGGGCGGCCAATGATGATGCTCCACATCATCATTGACTTTGTCAATTGATGCCACATCATGAGGGAGATCAAGGGTCATGGGAGTTACATGCATGCATGTAACCCCCCTCCATGAAGTGGCCGGCCACTCCATTAGATGGAGTATTGATTTTTGGTGGCTAATTGACTTCATCTTCAACCTTGGAACTTTTCTTCTCAAGCTCTCTCCCTCTCCTTCCTCATCTTGCCGAGACACCCTAGGAGTGCTAGCACACTCAAGTGTGTTTTTCTTCCACCTATTGCTTGTGTGGATACCATAGAGGAGTGTGCACTTGACACTCTCGAGTTCCGGCGGATTTTTGGACGAGCGGGATTTGCGAAGGGCATCGCATCGAGGGTAATGATCTTATCTCTTAGATCTAAGGTAGATCTAGGGTTTTTTTATACAAGCACATACATGTTTTGTTTTAATACTTCTTCGCACGGATCCGTGGCCGGGGGCTTCCGAGGTTTCCGCAACGCAAAAAGCGGTTTTTGCGGCTCGGAAAAACCCAACAGCAGAGCCGTGCGCCTGATGCTGCCGAGGGACGTGGCCGCGAACGAAGAGAACTTCGAAGGCAAGGGACTCCGAGAGATGAGAGTGAGCGAATGTAACCCGGGAAGGGGTAGCTCTTAGGTGAAACTTGGCCATTTGGCTAAGTGTCGGATGAGATTTCCCGACACCAGTCGACTACCATGGAATGGCAGTCGACTGCTCTGAGTCGAAAGTGATTCGGTGATATTCGATCGATATTTGAGGCCGATGATCGCCATATGTGGGTAGTCGATCGCCAGATATCGATCACGAGCGTGCGCAGCCGATGTCGAAAGGGTTTGGCCACAGAACCACTCGTAGCTGACTGGGCAGTCGACTACGGAGGCAGCAGTCGACTGATGAGGTCCATCAGTCGACTGCCAAGTGTTCCGTTGGACTATAACGGTCGGGATTCGATGTGTTCGGAGACCGTTGTAGTGAAGCCAGTCGACTGCAAAGGTCAGCAGTCGACTGGTGGCGGCCAACGGGAAGAAAATCCTCCTCTCTATAAAAAGAGAGGGTTTGGAGCTTTGGGGGGCTAATACTCTTACTCCAAACGACCATCCAAGTCCCCCACAAGCTCTAAACTCTTCTTACTTGCTTTTACTCCATTCTTATTGTAAGAAGAGTGATCTTGATTGTAAAGGTTACCTCCACCTAGCTTGGTGCAAAGGAGAGACCAATAGTGATTGGCTTTGGAGGAGTGATTCACCTCGGACGAATCGGGATCGTGGATTAGCGGCGTAGCCGTGAACCACGTTACATTATTTGTTAGCATTGCTTTTATTTTTCTTTGTTTATTTGCTTGTCTTGTAGTTTCCGTTGCGCTAATCTTTTTGTAGATGAGCAAAATCTGACATCCAATGACAAAGGGCTATTCACCCCCCTCTAGGCGGCCGTTCGATCCCCAACAATATCTATATATTCAGAGAATCATATGAAGTCTTACGGCTGGTCACTCCAATGAACTAGTTACCATAACTAGCATCCACGATTAACTCTGGACATCACAATGTCTCCAGCCAGTGAGAATCAGCTGCTTGAATACACCAAGGAGTATACCTTGTGCTAGTTTTGACAAAATCAATGGTGTCCAAATCCATCAATTCATCGACTAGGGATAATTCTGATACATCACAATTACACATGTAGAGATACTCACTAGTTGTGATTCAATCATAAATTCTCTCATGCTGTGAATCGTATCGTGGACATTCAGTAAATGAGTTTAAGATCCGATCAAATACATGAAACCATGTATACTCAAATAGTGAATCTTCATTTATCATATAAATGGTTCATACATAAGGTGATTGCCTTAGGACATCTCTCATATATTACTAACAAACTCTCACTTGGCCTAATGCCAATCGCTACGGTATCCAATACCATAAGCTCTAACATGACCCTCAAACTTACTTTGAGGTAATGCCTTAGTCAAAGGATCCGCTAAGTTCCTTTCAGTGGGGATTTTCTCGATTTGTATTTCTTTCCTACTGATGATCTCTCTGATAAGATGATAGCGGCGAAGCACATGTTTGGATCGTTGATGAGACCTTGGCTCTTTCGCCTGTGCAATTGCTCCATTGTTGTCACAGTAGACCGGTATTGCTTCAACAATGGCTGGAATCACACCAAGTTCATAAATGAACTTCTTAATCCAAACCGCTTCCTTTGCTGCTTCCGAAGCTACAATGTATTCTGCCTCAGTGGTAGAATCCGCTACAGTGTCTTGTTTGGAACTTTTCCAACTCACTGCGCTCTCATTCAAGGTGAACACATATCCAGACTGAGACCTAGAATCATCCTTATGCATGCGAAGGTGACATCCGTATACCGCGTATCACCATGTCCCTTCTCCATATATTAGGAACACATCCTTAGTTCTTCTTAAGTACTTAAGGATCATCTTAATACCACCCAATGATCCATTCTGGATCGGGCGTATCCGCCGTGACACTCAGAGCATACGATACATCGGGCCTCGTACATAACATAGCATACATGATAGATCCTATTGCGGATGCATAGGGAATCTTACTCATGCAAATCCTCTCGTCTTCTGTGCGCGGACACATAGACTTTGAAAGGTGTACCCCATGCCTGATGGGTAGGAAACCTTTCTTGGATTCCGACATGCTAAACCTCTTTAGCACTCGGTCTATATATGTAGACTACGAAAGACCAAGCAACCGTTTCGATCTATCTCTATAGATCTTAATCCCGAGGATGTAGGTTGCTTCTCCCAGGTCTTTCATGGAGAATATCTTGGATAACCAAATCTTAACTGACTTTAAGATTGAAACATCGTTTCCTATAAGTAATATGTCATCGACATACAATACTAGGAACACGACTGCACTCCCACTAACCTTCTTGTACACACAAGGTTCGTCTGGATTTTGTGAGAAATCAAACTTTTTGATTGTCTCATCAAAATGGATATTTCAGCTCCTGGATGCTTTCTTCAATCCATATATGGACCGTCGCAATTTGCATACCTTGGTTTTATCAACCGGTGTGAAACCCTTAGGCTGTATCATATACACGTTCTCGAGCAGGTTTCCATTAAGGAAAGCTATTTTTACATCCATCTGCCATATCTCATAATCATAATGAGCCGCTATGGGCAGGAGCATCCGAATGGATTTAAGCATAGCTACAGGCGAATAGGTTTCGTCATAATCAACACCTTGTTTTTGACGATATCCTTTCACCACTAATCTAGCTCTATAGGTAATCACATTACCATCCATGTCGGTTTTCTTCTTGAAAACTCACTTGCACCCTATAGGCTTGATGCCTTAAGGTGGGTCAACCAAGTTCCAAACTTGGTTTTCATACATGGAATCCATTTTCGACTTCATGACATCAAGCCATTTATCCCTTTCTGAACTTGTCAGCACTTCTTCATAACTGGTAGGCTTCTCATCATCAATGAGTAATACGTCGTTCGATTCACTTACGAGAAATCCATATCTCTTAGGAATGTTGCGTGTTCTACCAGATCTACGAAGATGTGGTGTTACAGTAGGTCCAGCCGATTGCTCATCACTATGAGTTATCGGCTGTTGTACTTCACCAGGTATCTCATCAATGTCTATTTGAGTCTCTCGAGCCTCCTCAAGCTCGACGACACTCCCACTGTTTTCTTGCAAGAGAAACTCTCTCTAGAAATACAACATGCCTTGAAACAAACACCTTTTGTTCCACAGGATGATAGAATTGGTAACCCCTTGTTTCCTTAGGGTATCCAATAAATAGACATTTATCAGACTTAGCATCCAATTTGTCTGATACAGTCCACTTCACATAAGCAGGATAACCCCATATCTTCAAGTAAGATACATGAGATTTCTTACTATTCTATATCTCATATGGAGTAGTAGAGACTACCTTGGTTGGCATTCTGTTTAACAAGCAAATAGCTGTCTGAAGTGCATAGCCCCAAAAGGACTTGGGAAGATTCGCATGATTCATCATTGACCTGACCATGTCCAACAAGGTCCGGTTACGCCTCTCAGATACACCATTATGCTGTGGTGTATATGGCAGAGTCCATTGAGACAATATACCATTATCTCTTAGATAATCAAGAAACTCTTGACTTAAGTATTCACCACCTCGATCCGATCGAAGTATTTTAATACTCTTGTCATGTTGTTTCTCTACTTCATTTCTGAATTCTTTGAACCTTTCAAAGGCTTCAGACTTGTGTTTCATCAAGAACACATACCCAAATCGTGAGTGATCATCGGTGAAGGTAATGAAGTAGCTATAGCCTCCTAAAGCTTGAGTTGACATAGGTCCACATACATCAGTATGTATCAGACCTAGTAACTCTCCCACTCGTTCACCTTTTCCTGAAAAAGGTAACTTAGTCATCTTACCTTTTAAGCATGATTCGCATGTATCATATGAATCCAATTCAAACGATTCCAGAATTCCACATCGGTGTAATTCGGACATGCGTTTCTTGCTTACATGGCCAAAATGACAATGCCCCATGTAGGAGTCTAATTGATTATCCTTTCGAGCATGCTTGTTGCTCGCTTCAATATTGAAAATGTCACTGGATACGTCCAACGTATAAATGCCATTGCTCAAAGTTCCAGTTCCATAAAGTACGCCATTCAAAGTTATATAACAACAATTGTTACTAAACGTCAAATGGAAACCATTTCTATTTAAGCAGGAAATAGAAACAATGTTCTTTATTAGAGAAGGAACACAATAGCAATTGTCCAGTTCCAAGACTAGTCCACTAGGGAGCTTCAGCAAATAAGTTCCGATGGCGACCGCATCAACCTTTGCTCCATTGCCAACTCGCAAATTTGACTCCCCTCTGACGAGTCTTCTTCTATTCCTTAGCCCCTGTATGTTATTACATATATGTGAGCCACACCCAGTATCCAATACCCAAGTGTCTAAGGAAATAGAATGACAATCAATAACGAAGATACCTGAAGAGGATGGGGCATCGGATGCCTTCTTCGTCTTCATGGACTCAAGATAAATCTTGCAGTTTCTTCGCCAGTGGCCTTCCTTGCCACAATGATGGCAAGTGCCCTTTTGTGCTGGTTCTGCCTTCTTTGCCTTCTTGTTCTTCCCTTTCTTCTGTTCTTTTGCCTTCCTCTTAGAACCTTTCTTTGAGGAATCAACTAACAGAACCGCCTTCTCCTCATGCTTCACAGAAGGCTCCACAGTCTTCAACATATTGAGGAGCTCAGGAATAGTGGATTCTAATTTGTTCATCCAATAGTTCGTCACAAATTGTGAGAAACTCTTGGGCAAACAATGCAGAATTAAGTTAATACTTAATTCATGATCCATCACAAACTCGAGGGTGGCTAGCCGCTCAATGTACCCGTTCATCTTTAGCACAAACTGCACTACAGACGAACCTTCTTGCATCTTCATGGTGAAGAGGAGCCTGGAGACTTCGAACCTTTCGGATCTCGCTTGCTCATCAAACAACTCATGAAGATGGAAGACCATGGTATTAGCATCCATATGCTCATGCTGCTTTTGCAGCTCAGGTACCATCGCAGCTAGCATGATGCAACTCGCCAGCTCAAAATCTGCCACATGCTTCTGATAGACCAACATTTGGTCTGGAGTTGCATCGTCCTTAGGACGGTTGGGAAGAGGCTCTTCAAGGACATATGCTAGCTTTTCCGCCTTGAGAACAATTCTCAGGTTTCTAAGCCAGTCCAGGAAGTTAGGCCCAGTCAATTTGTTTGAATCCAAAATAGTGCGCAAATTCAAAGACGTCATGATCAATCGATTAACCTAGAAATACAAAATGAGCATATATGAGAAAATGATTTTTAAAATGCATCAATATACATTTATAAATCCCATTCATTTTTCAAATTTCAAAAACCCCAAAATCACTTCGGGAGATCGTAGGTCTATCTCCGAATGGGTTGATATCCATCATAGATATGAACAACCTTGGAGAGAGTCCAACAAGTCATTCATAACTACGATGGTAGGTATCAAATATACCAATTGCATATCACTTATATGCAACTATCACAATGTGCTATCAACTAATTGAATGTTCACACATACATCGGGTTGTTAACACATTAACAAGTATGTATCATATGCATAGCACCCAACTTCACCTCCCTTCACATCGACCTTGGAGAGAGTCCAACAAGTCGATGCTCCAGATTAAAGCCAACCCATTAATCGAGAAATAATTTTAATATGGTTAAAGTGCATTCAACCAATTAGCCCGACTTGGAGAGAGTCCAACAACCAAAGCTAACGATTGACCTCTGACTCTTACCATATTAGTATTAAACTATTCCATGGTTTGAACATGTTCGGGTTCGAGCCGGGCTTGGAGAGAGTCCAATAACCCGAACAAGAAACGGAACTCTGGTTCTAACCATATTAATGGAAGGTGTAGGCTTTAATATTGAGTTAGGGTTTTTATGTCTCATCCTCTTTGCATGCAAATAACTATTATCTATATGACATGACATACATGGCATACATCTACATGTCACGACACGCATGACATAATGATATGCATCTAATACAATTACATGTCATACAATTATGTCATGTACAATATTTCCTTATATGTCATAATTATTTATGGAAATAAAATATGTTTAAGATTTAATTCTCCAAATCAAATCATGATTAAATTAGAAAACAAATTTCCAAATCTAATCACATATTTTATTTGTGGAAATAGTTGATTAAAGAAAGTCAATTTAGGAAACCAATTTCTTAAATCATCAAAACTACTTATGGAAATAAAATATTTTTAAGATTTGATTTCCCAAATCAAATCATGATTAAATTAGGAAACAAATTTCCAAAATCTAATCAAATATTTTATTTATGGAAAATATCAATTTCCATAAATACTTCCAACTTTCCAAAAGTGGAAGATTTCCATAAATACTTCTAGACTTTCCAAAATTGAAAAATTTCCATAAATACTTCTAACTTTCCAAAAGTAAAAAATTTCTAGAAATATCATTATGACTATCGCAAAACAATTTTATGATTATGTCGAAACACAACCTGGGCTCTGATACCACTGTTGGATTTCCGGCACCGCGGCGAGTGTGTGTTCGAACATATTTCGTAAACATGTGCACAACGGAAGGAATAAAATAATAAATCTAATTTATTACAACACACACATCACACGCATGCATAGTACAACATGTGTAGACATAACCATAAATTAAAATTTTACAATAAAAGAAAACTTAAACTACGTATACCTGACGTATCACGTGTAGCGGGAAAGACATCAACCGGAACGATTCTCGCTAGAATCGTCTCTATCCGTATCCATGCTGAGTATCTTCGGGATGACTTCATGAAGTCACGAGCCTCGTCTTCGTATGGGTTACTAGTCTCGTGTTGAAGACGACGTGATCGAGAGAAGATCACGATCCGAATCAAAATTCGGATCCAAAACGAGTCCTCAAAAACTCGCTTCTCCTGAGAGATATTCGTCAACCATTTGATGAATCCTTCGTCCTCCACCTATGAGGATTGTCGGAGATCGAATCCCCGGCAAGGGAGGCGCTGTCGGAGCTCCACACGTCGTCCAAATGATACTCCGACAAGAAGGAAACAAGCTGTCCAGAAAACTGGACAGCTTTGGTGGAGACCTTGCGCCGGCCAAATAAGGAAAGCAATGTGCTCACCTTGTCGCCGGAGCCAAGGATGATCACCGGAGCTCCTCCGGCAGCAGCTCAACGTCAGCAAGTGGAGAAGACAGCAGCAGCTGGTCGCCGGTTGGAGGAGGTGGGCGGCGGCAAGGAGTTGGCGCCGACTACGATGGAGAGGAGGGAGAGGTTGGGCGGCCACAATTAGGTTAGGGCTTTTGATTAGGGTTTAACAAAAACCCTTAAGCCCTATTTTATAGAGAACAAATTCTCTTAATGGTTATTGGATCATAACCAAAGGCCCGTTAACCCGCTCCATTAATTTAAGTTAAAATAAACCAAACCATGATGGTTTATTTTAAGTTAAAACGAACCGAACCAACTTTGGTTCATTCGTTTAAAACATACCAAACTCCTTTGGTTTATTCTCCTCCGTTGGATTAGAACCAAACCATTTTGGTTCGTCCATCATGTCTTCATAAGACACGGCTCATCCACGCTTCCATTGCGACTGAAACGATTTCATGCTCGCTTCTTGTTTGGTCCAACCAAACCTAGTTTCTCTCAGTCTGAGAATCTCATTCTCAAGATCGTTTTAAATCCTTCGGATTACGCTCGTTATGCGTGTGACCAAATAGGTTCTCGATTTATGTTGGTCGTCTATAATTAACCATTAATTATAGAACGATCATGAGTGACACCTAGTAGTACATCATAGTCCCCAATTAACCGAAAAGATCAACGGTTGATCCAGAACTATTTCTGAAACCCTTCAGCAGCTCGAATGAATTGTGCCCCATTCCCTTCACTCATCTTATACCCACTTGGTTCAGGACATGGTCTATAGTGTCAGTCCCCACTAGGCTGACTACGTCACACCTAGCCCAAGTATCATTTCCTCGTCCTATGGATTCTAGTTACTGCACATGTATCAAAGAGTACCTTACTCTAAACATGTAATGCTTTGGCCAAAGACTTTAGTAACAATCCGACGAGAGGCCATGGGTATACATCTCCTCGCATGGAGTGGTGAATCCTTTATAGGCTATTCAAACACCTTCGATCACTTCGACTAATACCCAATCATCCCAGGTCCACATCTCCTCAGAGATGCTTGCTTAAGATGTCAAAGCATAAGTCTTCATGATCAAGATGACTTGAATACCGCAAGTCAAAGGAACATCGCACTTAAGCTACAGTAAGAACTTCATTGACATATCTATATATGCAGAGAACCATATGAAGTCTTACGGCTGATCACTCCAATGAACTAGTTACCATAACTAGCATCCACGATTAACTCCGGACATCACAATGTCCCCAGCCAATGATAATCAACTGCTTGGATACACCAAGGAGTATACCTCGTGCTAGTCTCGACAGAATCAATGGTGTTCAAATCCATCAATTCATCGACTAGGGATAATTTCGATACATCACAATTACACATGTAGAGATACTCACTAGTTGTGATTCAATCACAAATTCTCTCATGCTGTGAATCGTATCGTGGACATTCAGTAAATGTGTTTAAGATCCGATCAAATACATGAAACCATGTATACTTAAATAGTGAATCTTCATTTATCATATAAATGGTTCATACATAAGGCGATTGCCTTAGGACATCTCTCATATATTACTAACAGCTTACATACCTTAGCATCATCGGTTCCTTCATGTAACTCAACGATTTTAGTCCATAAATCTTTAGCGCTAATGAAGGGGCTGACGCGGTTTAACTCCTCTTTGGATAAGCCGCATTGAAGGATTTGGGTTGCCTTGGCATCGACTTCCACTTGTCTTTTCATTGCATTAGTCCATTGATCATAATTCAACGATTCACCCACTTCATTAGTAGGAAGCGTGAATCCGGTTTGGATTATGATCCACATCTCGATTTGGATCTTTAGGAAGGACTCCATCCGACCCTTCCAATAATGGAAGTCATCTCTATTATAAAACGGAGGTCGGACGGTGCTAAACCCTTCGAGATGGGCCATTTAGACAAAGGAGAGAAACTAATACCTCGCAATAACACAAACAACCAAAACGTACCAAGACTTTCGTCTTGGATTAGTAGTGCGGGAGAACAAATTTAACCTAAACAAAAAACCTTGTAAAAACTCGAAATAAACATAAATAAAAAATGAAAATAAATATATAAAAATTTCTAGATTGGTGGTTTCACCAAATCGTAGCGCCCCCGGCTCTGATACCAATTGTTGGATCGATTTGAGCGCTAGAGGGGGGGGGGGTGAATAGCGCAAAATAAATTTTGTTCATTCTTTCGATATGACATAATTAAACGAGCGACGATGCAGCGGAAATGTAAATGACAAGGTTTATTTTTACTTGGTTCACAGCCTTCGGCTACTAGTCCAAGGCCCTAATGGTCCGAGACCACATACGGAGGACAATACACTAAAACAATCTTCTCCTCGTTGGAGGTAGGAGACAACGGAATACAAAAGCTCGAAAGATTAAGGTAGAGGGACACTCCCCCTCTCCTTATTATGATATAAAGCTCCGAGAAACTAAAATAAGTACAATAGAAGACTTTTAAAAAAAACTTATACTGATGAGGAAAAGAGTAAAACTAAAGCTTGATCGTCGGAGTAGTAGAGCTTCGTTGTAAATATGTCGGAGAGTCGAGGCGTTGCGGAGGCTTTTTGGAGAGCTTTTGATGATGGAAATGGGGTGGAGAACCCCTACTTTTATAGCCTTGAAAACCCTAGATGTTCAAATCTTCAACCAATGAGGGTAAGCCTTCTAGCCCTTGAGAAATAGAGATAAGCTTTGACTCTCCTCGAGGCTGATCCTTGACCAACAGTCGACTAATACCCTTACCAATCGACTGCTAGATGAATCAGTCAATTGATGCAAGCTCTCAGTCGACTGATGGCAGGGTTTCCAGCTGCAATGAAGAGTTAGCTCAAAAATGTAGTTAATATAAGTGAACTTGATGGTCATTTACCATCTGATCTTGACTTAGACTATCCATGGGAAGTCTTGAGTCGGATCATCGCCTAAGGACGTTCTCGTACAGAGGACACGACCTTACTTGCACTCATTCACACGAGCTTACCTCACTTTTACCTTTGAAGCTTTGCTTCCGGTCTTCACCCGAGTTCTTCGGCTTCCTCCGAAGTCCTCCCGGTGTCGCCCGTTCACCACGGTTCCCTTCGGGGGTCGCTGACCTTCAGCTTTAGCTTAACAATTCTACACACTTGATTCAACTTGTGAGACAACAAAATGAGCTTAACTTTGTATCATTTTTTATAATCAAAACCCAGGTTCAACTTAGGTGTCTACTGCACCAACACAACTCTAGTGACCAGCTCCGATGATTGCTCCGATGCCCTAGCTAGCTTCCGCTCGCGCATGACTTCTAGCTTCTCGGCGCTTATCTCTTCGGCGACCAGCTCTGGCCTTCGGACTCCGGACTCATTCTCCAGCTCCGGCCTCTGACCTCCTTCTCTAGCTCGGTCTCCGGCTCCGGCTTCTTCTCAACGTCGTCTCAAGTTCATCTACGCGAAGAATTAGGTTTTCTTGAATTCTTTCTTCACAATTTATAATACATTTAGGGTTTATTTTATATTGTTGTTATGATTAGATAATAAATTTAGCATTTAGATGATGAATTTAGGATTTTGTTATGGTAAAAGGTTATTATAGATTAATCATATATCATTAGGATTTTGAATGGGATTAGATGAAGAATTTAGGATTTTTTTTATCATTTAGATTTGGACTTATTCATGGTAAAATTAAGTTCAATTTGTGCATTTGAATGGGAGTCATCTTTCTACACTAGTGCACTACCTAACCTTGCCGATCCAAAGCTAGCCACTTTTAAATTCATGCACCTTGTGCCCAACCATAGTATCTTAAACTTTGTTAAGAACTCATTGTGTGTTGTTTTTCATAAGATTAATTACTCATTGTGTCTTATTTTTCACAAGACACAGTTTCAGGTTATAGGATAAGTTTAGAGTTTTCTTATTCTTAGATTATAATGTTCAATGGCAAACAAGAGTTATAATGCAAATTGTAAGTTATGTCGTGTGAGGTTTAAATTATAATTTTTTTAAATTATTTTGTATGTGATAACTACATTTAAGTTTATAAATTATTTAATATATGTTTAACCAGGGTTCAAAAATATGAATAAAAGTTTGATAACGAATCAGAACCGGATTAGTCCTAAATATATAAATGGGTTGAATCAATTTATGAGTATGGCGAAAAATTATATGATCAGTCTGAATTTATCGAAAATTTGTTGTCCATATTGACGGTGTGACAATTTGTTTTAGTTTGAATTGGATTATGTGCAAGGACATTTATATAGGTGGGGATACGATAGACTATATAAAGTCTGGAATTTTCATGGAGAAGCTTCTACATCATCTGGTAGTATAAATATTGTCAATCAAGATGAGAACGATTTTTGATGTTGAAGTAGATGATTTCGAAGACAGTTTTGAAGACATGTTTACTGATTTATAAAATACAAAAAATATAACTAACAACGAGCCTCAATCAGATGATATAAATGTAAACACAAATGCAAATGATTGTAGACAAAGTTCTATTTCAATGTTGGAAGAAGCACAAAAAGAACTCTATCCCAATTGTACTAGTTTTTCGATTTTCAATTTTGTAGTGAAGCTAATGCATGTGAAGGTGTTAAATGGCTAGAGCAATAAATCTTTTGATATGTTACTTCAGTTATTGCAAGAGACATTTCCTAAACCGAATGTGATTCCAAACTCTTATTATGAAGCCAAAAAATTATTGAAAGAGTTAGGATTGATATACGAGAAGATACATGTCTGTAAGAATGATTGTATATTATTTTGGGATGAGCATGAGAATAAGGATGAATGTCCAATGTGCAAGGAGCCCAGATACAAGTACGAAGGGATGAATAAGAAAATGAATCCTCAAAAAATTCTTCGATATTTTCCTCTGAAATCGAGACTTAAGATGTTGTTTATTTCGAAGCATACGGCTAAAGAGATGAGACGACATAAAGAAAAGTGAGTTGAAACAGATGGTGTATTAAGACACCCAGCTGATAGTGAATCATAGAAAGAATTTGCCAATGCACATGAAATATTTGCAGGTGATCTACGAAATATTCACTAAGGGTTGACTACTGATGGGTTTAATCCATTTGGAAACATGCTAAATGTTTATAGTATGTGACCTGTTATACTTGTGAATTATAATTTGCCACCATGAAAAATGATGAAGCCACCATATATGATTATGTCTCTGTTAATTCCTGGGCCTAGATCACCTGACAAAGAGATAGATGTATACCTACGACCTTTGATAAATGAACTGAAGGAGCTATGGGATGATGGGGTGGAAGCATATGATGCATAGACTGAACAAGTCTTTCAATTATATGTTGTTGTGATGTGGACCATTCACGACTTTCTAGCATACAAAACAGTTTTTGGATGGAGCACAAAGGACTATAAGGCATGTCCAGTATGTTTGAATGAAACTAAATCTCAAGGATTAAGGAGTAAAATATACTACACATGTCACCGTTGATTCTTGGATGTGCACCACCCATGGCGTAGAAATAAAGATTTCAATAGAAAGGTTGAAAAAGAAGGACCACCACGATTAATGAATGAATATGAGATTTTAGCACAGTTAGACGCGTTGCCCCAAGTGACATTTAGTAAGCATCCTTTATTCAGTAAAAAATGACAGCGATCTTTGGATGATACAAATTGGGTAAATAAGTCTATATTTTTTGAGTTACCATATTGGTTAGGTTTAAAGTTGAGACACAATTTAGATGTGATGCATATTGAAAAGAATGTCTATGATGCTTTAATTGACACATTATTAAATATAGACAGAAAGTCAAAGGACACTCTCAAAGCAAGATTAGACTTGCAAGATATGGGGATAAGGAGTGAGTTGCATTTACAGCCGGTAGGAAACAAATTTAGGAAACTATATGCAAGTTACACATTGACATTAGAAGAAAGGCGTGAATTTTATCAAATTTTGAAATCAGTTAAGTTTCTAGATGGGTATGATGCTAATATATCTAGACATGTGAATGCAAATGAAGAAAAAAAATATATGGACTAAAATCACATGATTGTCATGTATTATTGCAAAGCATACTTCCAGTTGTTGTATGTAAATTTTTCCCAAAGGACATATGTAGCCCACTGATTGAGCTATATGATTTCTTCAAAAAGATCGCTGCAAGATCTTTATACACAGCAGACATATGTAAAATGGAGGAGCAAATAGTCCTGATATTATGTAAGATGGAATGGATATTTCCTCCGGCATTTTTTGACATTATGGTACATTTGACAGTCCATTTACCTCATGAAGCTATGTTGGCTGGGTCAGTTTCATCACGATGGATGTATCCCTTAGAGCGATATTTGGGAAGGCTAAAAAAATATGTTCATAATAAAGCACGACCTGAAGGATCTATTACAGAGGGGTATATTGTAAATGAGGCATTGACTTTCAGTTCGTTATATATAAGTCAGATTGAGACAAGTTTTTCTAAGTCGGAATGGAATAAAGATGTCCAACCATCAAAATGCAAATTAAGTGTTTTCTCACAGGAAACAAGAGTCTTTGGCAACCAACAAAGTCTAAAGTTGCCATTGTCATTGTTTAAGAAAGCACATTAGTACATATTAAACAATTGTAAAGAAGTCGACCGATATCGAAAGTAAGTATTTACACTAAGTTATTACTTTAATTCTTTTTCATCCATAGAGTTTAAATTGATTAAGTTTTATACAGTGAGCATCTACAACTTGTGTCCCAAAAGGTTCATGCTGATCAAGTAATGCAAAATCACGAGCGAGATTTCCCATTATAGTTTAGGGATAAAATTGTAGCGCTAAAAAATTTAACAAATTCAGATATTACATATGAGTTGTATTATTTAGCAATGAGACCTGATGCTGAAGTTCAACTATATGATGCATGCATAGTAAATGAGATTTGATATCATACAATGTCCCATAATTCACGCAGAACTACTCAGAATAGTGGGGTCAGTGTACCATCCTCTGATGATTGGGACAATTTGGATTTTTTGGTGTGTTGAAGGATGTGGTCCAAATCAATCATGGCATATGACAAATCAATCATGGCAAATAAAATGTAAAGGTATAATAATACCTAAGTTTTAATATTAATTGTCATTTGTTATTATTTAGTCCATTTTGTCATATTATTACTTATCCCCCAAGTGTGCCAAAAATAAAAAATGGCACACCATGACTCTAAGACCTAATTGTGCCAATTTGATCAATTTTTCATAGTTCTCAAAATATACTGGCACATCCTAAAATCCTTTAGGATTATGATAAAACCACATTTACAAAGTAGCACATTACCTTGGAAATGACTTAAAGTGTCACCTTTACCATGGTTAGGTTAACTACCTATCCATTTAAAGATGGCACACCCTAATCCATTTAGAGTGAATCGATCACGCTCCTAGGAACCCAAAACCTATTGAACCCAAAACCTATTCCTTAGGGATAACTTCCCTAGATACCCTCCTAATGACCCTCCTAGGCTTAGAAGCCTTGGTCATTTGGATCTTACCTTGGTTAACTCTAGGGGTAACTCCCCTTGTAACCTTCTTAATGGCTTCCCTAGGTTTCCTTGAAACCTTAGCCACTAAGCACCTACCTTGGTCAACCTTAGGAATGACTTCCCTATTGACCTTGGTTTTCCTAGACCTAGATTGAGTTTCATAATCGAATGAAACATTGTGATAGGTCTTTTTGGGCTTAAGCTTGCCCTTGGATGGTTCTTGTTTCTTAGGCCTTTGACTTTGACTCCTAGATCCTAGGCTTTGACTATTTGACCATTGCATTTGATTTTGCATAATCCTAAGAGTCTTTTCCATTTTCTCAAGCCTTGACCTCAAGGCTTGGTTCTCCAACTCTAATTTTTCTAATTTTGTGGGAATTATTTCTTTGAATTGATTTGTTCTTTCTAGGCATATGTCTAGAATTCTTAGAGTTAAAGCCTAGATGATTCTCTCTCTTCCTAATACTTTCCTTAGGTAAAATTGTTTTAGGGACATTAGCCCCAAATTTCTCCTTATTCCTAAAATGGACATGTTTAGCTCCTAAACAATAAAGCCTATTATTTCTAGTATGTCTTTCATGAATAATTGCAAGATTACTTCTAGCATGCTTTTGATAATTAAAGAAGAAGCATACTTAAAAGTTACCTTAGGGTTTGCCTTAGCTCCCCTTGTAGGATCGAGTAAGTTGAGAGAGGGAGGTGAATCTCGGTGTTTAATAATTTTTGATAATTTTAATATGAGTGCGCAGCGGAAATGAAATGCAACTAAAGACAGTTAATTTACTTGGTTGACAATCCGGACTGGGTTGCTACTCCAAGGCCCGTAACTCTCCCGCGAGTTACCTCGATGGGCAATTCACTAAATACCCTCCGATTCGAGAACTCTCGACTTTGGAGGGTTTCGCCTTTTACAAATAATAGAGATGGGTAACACACTACCCACTCTTGAATTAAGTACAATAGCGAATAAGTAAATGAGTAAATACAAAATGTATACCGACACTAAATAGATGGTAGAAGTATGCTCGGAGTGTCGGAAGATAGCTTTGTTGTGGAAGTTTAACTTTGGTAGATGAGAATGGATTTCAACAACACTTCGACGTAAATTCTTCTTTTTTTTTTGGGATCTAGTCGAGCACAACTTTTATAAACTCTTTCTAGTCGACTGGAATGCCTTCCAGTCGACTCCACATCAGCCTGTTGATTTGGAATTCGTGGTCTTCCAGTCGACTGAAACCTCTCCAATCGACTCCACGTCACTCGAATCCGCATCAGGAAATTTCCCTCTTCAGTCGACTCAAACTCTTCAGTCGACTCAAGCCCTTTCCATCTACGTCGTATGATCTCTGATCGATCACCAGCTGATTTTGCCAAATAGGTATCCAGTCGACTGATACATCTCCAGTCGACTGGACTTCAGTCGACTAGAATCCATTCAGTCGAATGATCCTTGCAAAACAGGATTAGCATAAAATAGATAACATGAATTACGATAGCAATAGTAATACTGCTCGATCTCGACTACTAAGTCCCATGCAGACTTTTCGTCGTATCGACGCCTAGCTTTGTCCCCCCTATAGAGGACTCGACCTCACCTCTTCACTCAAGTCTTACCTGTCAGACTTATCATTCTTGACATCCGATCTGACCCACCAGGGCTTCCATCAGTTGTCCTGTCTGTCTGACCTAGCTGGAATTTTTGCCGATTGTCTGGTCTCCTGACCCAACCGGTCTTCATGCCAAAATGTCCTGTCCACGCGACCCATCTGGACTTCATGCCTGGTGTCCGGTCCTCCTAATCCGTCAAGATTCATGCCTAGTATCCGGTCAACATGACCTACTAGGACTTCCTGTTAAGCATGCACACTTAACACTTATATTAGATCACACGTGAATCCTAACTCTTAACTGTGGTTCATACATCAAAACTAATGAGTGATGCTTACTGCATCAACAATCTCCCTCTTTTTGATGTATGACAACACATCTGTTAAAGTTAGGAAAATCAAATACCAATCTCCATATTTTGACATGTATAAGAAATGAACTTACAACTTTTGTCATGCATAAATTTAACCATGTATAAAATGCATTCATCCTTATCAAATTTTTGCATCCTCTTAAATTTATATCTTATTTTAAATCTATAATTTTATATCTCTTCTCTCCCCCTTTGGCATACATCAAAATAAGGGTTAAGTTAAAGATATGAACATAATGTATTGGAGAGTTATTATGATATTTGTTGGTGCAGTGGGTACCTAAGTCGAACCTAAGTTTTGATTATAGCAAACGATATAAAGTTAAGCTTATATTGTTATCTCACGAGCTAAATCAAGTGTGCAGAAAAGTCTCAATGCTGGAGCTGAAGGCTAGCGACACCCGGAGGAAGCCGCGGTGGTCGGGCGACACTCGAGTTACTTCGGAGGGAGCCGAAGGAATCGAGTGAAAGGCCAGAAGCAAAAGCGACACGTAAGTATCGAGGTAAGCTCATGTGTGCGAGCGTAAGTGAGGTCGTATCCTCTTTACGGGGATGATCTTAGGCGACGATCCGACCCAAGACTTCCCATGGAAGGTCTATGTTGAGATCGGACGGCAAGTGGCCGTCGAATCCACTTATATTTTGAGCTAACTCTTTATTGTAGTCAAAAATCCTGGCCATCAGTTCAACCGGCCAGTTCAACCGGTGGTCAAAAATCAGCCTCGAGGAGTCAAGCTTTATCACCATTTTTCAAGGAGTTTTGTGCCCATTTGTGATTGGTTGAAGACCCATTCGTTGAGGGGCTTAAAGGCTATAAAAGGAGGGCCAAACCTAGGGTTTCATCCTCAATTCTAAGTGCTCAAAAGCCTCCGTTACGCTGTAACTCTCCGACGACTCTACAACAACGAAGTGCTGCCAACAACCCTAGCTTAAAGTTTCTTTTGTTTAGTTGTTGGTATAATCTTAATTTGTTATTGCTTTCAATATTGCAATTCTTTTTAATCGAGGCTTTTCGTTGCATTTCACTTTAATAGAAGAGAGGGTTTGTCTCTCTATCTTTTTGCTTCGAAGGCTTTTGTAATCATAAAACTCCTACCTCCAACGAGGAGGAATGTTTTAGTGAATTGCCCTCCGTACACGGTCTAGGACCGTTAGGGCCTTGGAGTAGTAGCCGAAGGCTACGAACCAAGTAAAAAAACTATTTGTCTCATTTAGTTTTTATTTACATTTCCGCTGCGTTTAATTGTCTATCGAACGATTTAAAAGAAAAGTTTTTATCGCTATTCACCCCCCCTCTAGCGATCCGTTTCGATCCAACAATTGGTATCAGAGCCGGGGGTTGCTAAGATTTGGTGAAACCACCAATCTAGCCATTTTTCACAGATTTATTTTTCTTTTATTTCTGTTTATTTCTGATTTATTTCGCTTTGTTAAATTTACTCCCGCACTACTAATCCAAGATGCGAGTCTTGGTACCTTGTTTTGTGTTTTTGTCGTTGCTAGTTTCTTCGTCTTCGTCCCTTTTTGTCTTTTGTTCTAATGGCCCATCTCGAGGATTTTAGCACCGTCCGACCTCCGTTTTACAATGGAGATGACTTCCGTTATTGGAAGGGTCGGATGGAATGCTTTCTCAAAACCCAAATCGAGATGTGGATCATAATCCAAACGGGTTTCACACTTCCGACTAATGAAGTGGGTGACTCCTTGGATTATGATCAATGGACCATTGCGACAAAATGACAAGTCAAAGCCGACGCCAAGGCAAAACAAATCCTCCAATGCGGCTTGTCCAAGGAGGAGTTAAATCGCGTCGGCCCCTTCATTAGTGCAAAGGACCTTTGGACAAAGCTGATCGAGTTACACGAAGGATTGGATCAAGCTATGGTTTGCAAACGTGATTTGTTGTTCAATAAATTGTACACACTAAAAATGCAGGAACACGAGTCCGCGACGCAACTCCACGCCCGTGTCCAAGACATAGTCAACAACCTACACGCAATCGGGCAAAAGGTCGAAAACCGTGACCTTATAAGGTATGTTCTAAACTCTTTTCCGAGGACTACCTTGTGGGCATCCATGGTCGATGCCTACAAGGTCTCCAAGGACCTTTCTAAACTTAGATTAGATGAACTCTTTTCGGATTTTGAATTACATGAGCAGTCTAACTCGGAACCCGAGAGGGGTATAGCCTTGTTTGCAGGTTCAAAGAAGAAGAAAATCGCAAGCAAGCCACCACCAACCGAGGAGGAAGATGAGTCCGAAGAAGAAGTTGACCGGAATTCTAACTAATGAACCTAGCTCGAAGGATAGCCAAGGGATGAAAGCGAACCACAACTCGACCCAACCAATGTAAGCCTAAAAGTTCTAATATTAGGTGTTATGAGTGTAACATGTTTGGACATATAAAGTCCGAGTGCCCCAAGCTCAACCACCAAGCACCTAAGCACAAGAAGGCCCTCAATGCGACATGGGAAGAAGTGTCATTCGAAGAAGACGAAGACCACGTCTTCATGGCAAAATCGATTGAGTCCGACACGGAGTCCGAACCTGAACTTGAGTCAGAACCTGAGGATGACTCGGACTACGAAGCTACCTTCAAGTCAAGCCACGGATACGCATCCGGTTCAAAAGATACCCTTAAGGTGAGTCGAACCTTATTTAATACTTTACATAATACGGTTAGGTTTTTGTCTAGGAAGTTAGCTAAGTCCGAGTCCAAGGTCGAGACCCTGGTTGAGGAAGTTAAACTCCTCAAACACGAGGTCTCCCTAACCTCTTCGACTAGTCGAGTTCAAGAGAAGGACTCAACTCGGGTTGAAAAACTCGAAGTTGAGAACTCACTCTTGAAAAGTCAAGTCGAAGATCTTAGGAATACGTTGGAAAGGTTTACTTTGGGATCCAAAGGACTTGACCTCCTACTTGGATCGCAAAGGGCCGTGTACAACAAGGCCGGACTAGGATTTAGCTCAAACACGACCAATAAGTCGTATATGTCAATCGTAAGTAGACATAAAAAATGTGTCCAAGCATGGGTCCCTAAGACCACTTTAATTTCAACTCTAGGATCCAACTCGTACTGGGTTTCCAAGGACCAAATCCACTATGTGGATAGACCGAACTGATTCAACGGTCTAGGGGGAGCCAGTACAAAACATGTTTGTGTTTTAACTTAGAAATTGCATGCTTAGATTTTTTTTTTCTTTCGTGAACTCACTTAGAACACGTAAATAACCAACTAAAATCCTTCGAAAAGATTGAGCCTCGGGGAGCCTCTTTTCAAATAACCAACTAAAATCCTTCGAAAAGATTGAGCCTTGGGGAGCCTATTTTCAAATAATCAACTAAAATCCTTCGAAAAGATTGAGTCTCGGGGAGCCTCTTTTCAAAAATAACTAGTTAGATGAGGAAATAATTTTAGGTGAGTCAAGTCATCATTTTCTTGAAAATGGCTTTGTCTAAGGAAGTGGTCGATGATCCGATAAAAGAAGGCCCCTGTGCCTCGCCATGACCTGGAAGCCATGATCTTGAAAAGGTAAACTTGACAAGCCTAGGGTCAAATCCAAATCTAACATTACTTAAACATAAATGCACTTAATCAACTTAATTGGAAGTCATCTCACAAAGAACACATAAGTATAACATGCTTGATCATATAGACTCCGGTGAGATGACCTAGGTTTAACAACTTACAACCAATTTTTTTTTTAAAAAATATAATAATCTAACATCCAATCCAACCACCTTGTGTGTAGGATCAATGGATGTTAGACAGCGGTTGCTCCCGACACATGACCGGGGATCAACTTAAATTCGCGAAGCTTCGATTCAAACGACAAGGATCGGTAGCCTTTGGGAATAACGGCAAGCTCAAACTCATCGGATAAGGTGATATCGAGCTTAACTCGAATTTTGTTATTAAAAATGTATTACTTGTAGAGAATTTTGAATATAACCTGCTTAGCGTAAGCCAATTATGTGACAATAATTATAAGGTCGTATTTTTAGAAAATGAATGTGTAATTAAAACAAATGAAACAACTAAAACAATACTCAAAGGAACTAGGACAAATAACATTTATACAATTAACTTAATCAAATCCTCAGCCAAATGTCTTATGACACAGGAAGAGGAATCATGGTTGTGGCACCGACGACTCGGTCACTCGCACCCAAGACTCGTCCACAAGATGAGTCAGAGTGGCCTAGTCAGAGGCTTACCCAACCTTAACAATTTGGTTAATAAAATCTGTAATGCTTGTCAACAAGGAAAACAACCTAGGACACAACACAAGTTAACTAACCAAGAATGAACCTCAAGTGTACTTGAGCTCCTGCATATGGATCTATTCGATTCACATGGAGCCAAGTCACTCAATAAAAGTCAATATTGCTTAGTCATAATTAACGACTACTCCAGGTTTACCTGGGTTAGGTTCATCAAACATAAAAATGATACCCTAGATCAATTAATCAATTTATTCAAATTAATCGAGAATCAAAAAAACCTTAAGGTTAAAAGAATTAGAAGCGATCATGGTGGTGAATTCGAAAATCAAAGGTTCACCGACTTCTGTAACCTAAACGGATACCACCATGAATTCTCTTGCCCTAGGACCCCTCAACAAAATGGCCTAGTGGAGTGGAAAAACCGAACTCTACAAGAAGCCGCTAGGACCATGTTGAACGAATATGACCTACCCGATAGGTTTTGGGCGTGTAGTCTGAATGCTATGTCCAAAATAGAATCCTTATGGTAAAGAGGTACCTTAAGACCTCATACGAGATTTATCACGATAAAATACCTAACATCAAGTCATTTAGGGTATTTGGGTGTAAGGTACATATCCTAAACACTAAGGATTACCTAGGAAAATTTACATCCAAGACCACGACCGGAATCTTTCTAGGATACTCGACTACAAGT
The DNA here is from genome assembly GCA_025175895.1 of Wurfbainia villosa. NCBI lineage: Eukaryota > Viridiplantae > Streptophyta > Magnoliopsida > Zingiberales > Zingiberaceae > Wurfbainia > Wurfbainia villosa. Next base: position 5,986,390 of record CM046002.1, read on the forward strand.
CGAGCTTATAGAGTATATAACCACGACACCCTTAGAGTCGAGGAGACTATCAATGTAGTATTTGATGAAGGACATGAACCTACAAAACCCCCGGCAACCCCAATTAGCGAGCCGATTCATACTAGACCTAACTCTGATCCGGAGATCAGGTCTAGTGTTAATCCTAACCTAAGTCAACCAAGTCACTCTATTGATCAAGTGATAGATGACTCCAACCAAACTAATGTTCAACCAAGTCACCCCATTGATCAAGCATTAGGTGACACAAACCCAACCCAATCTAGGATTCAGACTAACCACCCTATCGATCAAGTGATAGGAGATCCTAATCTAGGAGTTCGAACTAGAGCATTCTATAGGAACCTTAGTCAAATTTCCTTAATTTCAAAGATAGAACCCAAATCAATTGAACAAGCTCTTCTTGATCCCGATTGGATTATTGCAATGCAAGAAGAGCTAGCTCAATTTACTAGGAATGAAGTGTGGGAATTAGTACCACCACCTAAAGACAAAACGATAATTGGAACAAGGTGGGTGTTTTGAAATAAGCTTGATGATAAAGGTGAAGTAGTTAGAAACAAGGCTAGGTTAGTCGCCAAAGGGTTTAGTCAAGTCGAAGGCTTAGATTACGATGAAACTTATGCCCCAGTAGCTAGACTCGAATCCATTCGAATGTTGCTAGCTTATGCCGCACATCGAGGATTTAAGCTGTTTCAAATGGATGTTAAGTCAGCATTCTTAAATGGATACATTAAAGAAGAAGTTTATGATAGCCAACCCCCCGGATTCGAAAATCTAGATAAACCCGACCATGTTCTAAAACTTAAGAAAGCTCTCTATGGACTTAAACAAGCTCCTCGAGCTTGGTACGAGAGACTTTCAATCCATCTTAAGTCAAAAGGGTTTAACCAAGGCTTAGTTGACCCAACTCTCTTCGTAAAAACCTTAGGTAAAGAAATATTCATAGCTCAAATTTACGTAGACGATATAATTTTTGGAACCTCTAACTCAACCTTACTAAACGAGTTCATTTCACTCATGGAAAGTGAGTTTGAAATGAACTTGGTAGGCGAGTTAAGTTTCTTTTTAGGTCTACAAATTAAACAAACTAAGGATGATATATACCTATATCAACAAAAATACACTAAGGAGTTAATTAAAAGATTTGGAATGCAAGACGCTAAGATAATAAACACCCCAATGGCGATTAATGTTAACATAGGAGAAGACCTAGAAAGTAAGTCCATTGACTTAAAGTACTATAGGAGCGCGATAGGAAGTCTCCTATATTTAAGCTATGATCGACCCGACATCCTATTCGCAGTAAGTATGTGCGCCAGGTTTCAAACCTGTGCTAAGGAGTCTCACCTAACCCTAGTTAAGCGTATCCTTAGATATCTTAAGGGTACACTTAACGTTGGTATTTGGTACCCTAGATCTATGGAGTTCGAACTAATCGGCTACTCCGATTCGGATTATGCCGGTAGTAAACTCGATAGAAAGAGCACGAGTGGTTGTTGTCAACTACTCGGCTCAAGTCTAGTGAGTTGGTGCAGTAGGAAGCAACATTGTGTTGCCTTATCTACCACCGAAGCCGAATTTAGTCTCTTGAGACGAAGATTAGGCATGTGCGTAATAGAATAGGAACTTGCAAATTATATTTTCTTACTACTATTTCTTACTTTTTTTTCATGGAACTAGCATAGGACATACCTTAGATATCATGCACCTATAGATTTAAGGAGCCAATACATCTCACAACACATAGGACTAATGTGTTTGTGTACTTAGCCACGTAGATGGGCGTGAGATGTTAGGACCTTACTCCTGGTTCCAGATGTAGAGCTAGTGCATCGCTATGAACCACGGAGTATAATCATACATACTAACCGACTCTGACCAGGATTGGTTGATCCTTTATATCAATCAAGCCAAATATGAGTCGAACATTTTATAGATGAACTTATTTTCAGTATATTATTTTTAAAAATAAAAATGTGGAACATGCTTGGACTTTAAATTTAATATTTATTTTGTTTTCCACACACCCCTTACTCTTTTCGATATACGGCAAAAGGGGGAGAAAAAGGAGAAAAAGGACAAAAGTTAAGGGGTCAAAATTTTTTTTTGATAACTTAACTCTTACTTCATAATTAAACCAAAAGTTAACTTTAAGTTTTGAAAACTTATTTAACTTTTAAAGGCCAAGGTTAAGAAATCATTTGGTTTCTTAACTTAAAACTTATTTTAAACACTATAGCCAATATTAAGTAATTTTGCCTTAATTCTTTTTCTTAGTAGCACATATCAAGGGGGAGAGTTAAAACCCTTTCTCAAGTACTCACCCTCGGTCAAGGGGGAGGATTCCTCAAGGGGGAGCACTTGAAAAAGAATTTTTATATACTCCTACTCATTCATGCATAATCTCATACTTATTTTTGTCTTAACTTTGTATGTGGGTTTGCCATAAATAAAAAAGGGGGAGATTGTTGGTGCAGTGGGCACCTAAGTCGAACCAAAGTTTTGATTATAGCAAACGATATAAAGTTAAGCTTATATTGTTATCTCACGAGCTAAATCAAGTGTGCAGAAAAGTCTCAATGCTGGAGCTGAAGGCTAGCGACACCCGAAGGAAGCCGCGGTGGTCGGGCGACACTCGAGTTACTTCGGAGGGAGCCGAAGGAATCGAGTGGAAGGCCGGAAGCAAAAACGACACGTAAGTATCGAGGTAAGCTCGTGTGTGCGAGCATAAGTGAGGTCATATCTGTTAGGGCAATCTCTTGCCGTAATATGGTTTTGATGGTGTGGCAAAGGGTTTAAGTTAGTTTGATATGTTGATGTGATATGTGCGTTGAAGTCGTGCAGGACTTAGTAATTCGCACATGGAGCCGTGGCGAGTTTCACATCTCATGACTCGTGCCTTGAGTCGGTGAAGGATAGCTTTGCGGAAGCCGTGCGCTTGGAGCATCCAGAGGACCGCCGGACGAAGCTTGGAGTGAAGCCGGAGGAAGTAGACTTCGAGGCAAGAGACGCGAAGGAGCATTGCAGAGCCGTGCGCCTGATGCTGCCGAGGGACGTGGCCGAGAACGAAGAGAACTTCGAAGGCGAGGGACTCCGAGAAATGAGAGTGAGCGATTGTAACCCAGGGAAAGGTAGCTCTTAGGTGAAACTTGGCCATTTGGCCAAGTGTCGGATGGGTTTTCCCGACACCAGTCGACTGCCATGTCATGGCGATCGGATCATTCTCAGTCAGTGAGTTCGACCGGGTATCCCCGGATTGTGGCGTGATCGGCGCCCATCGTCGGCGATTTGCCGACCTGATCATTCTGAAAAGCGGCCGATCGGTAGTAGATAAGGTTGACCGCGAGAATGCGTTTAAATGGCCGGGCGTCGACTACGGAGCGTGATCGTGATGATCCATCGATTGGACTACAGCGGTCGGGATGTGTTCGGAGGCCGTTGTAGTAGATCGATTGATGGCGGCAAACGGGAAGAAGTTAGCCCTCTCTATAAAAAGAGAGGGTGTAAGCCTTTGAGAGGCTAATGCTTAAGTTCCAAACAATCTTCCTAGTGCCCCACAAGCTCTAAACTCTTCTTACTTGTCTTTACTTCAATCCTATTGTAAGAAGAGTGATCTTGGTTGTAAAGGTTACCTCCACCTAGCTTTGTGCAAAGGAGAGACAGATAGTGATTGGTTTTGGCGGAGTGATTCACCGTGGACGAATCGGACCGTGGATTAGCGGCGTAGCCGTGAACCACGTTATATCTCGGTGTTTGTATTGCTTGTTTATATTTTGCTTGTCTTTACTTATAGTTGTATATTCCGCTTGCGCTAATGTTTTGTAGACGAGCAATTTACGACGTCCAACGTACGAGGGCTATTCACCCCCCTCTAGCCGGCCATATCGATCCCTTACAAGTGGTATCAGAGCCAGGTTGCTTGTCACCGGACTAACCGCCGCAACAAGCCCTACATCAAAAATGGCCGGCTCCAACATCCATCCTCCGAAGTTTGAAGGAGAATTCGCAGTGGAAGAAGCGAATGGAGGTATTTTTCGAAACGGATTTTGATATAATGATTACAATGGAATCCGGTTTCGTTTTGCCTAGGGATGAAGAAGGGAAGCCAATAGAGAAATCTAGGTGGACCAAAAGGCAAAGGGAAGAGCACCTTGCAAATTCAAAAGCCAAACATCATCTCTTCAATGTGCTCCCCCAACAAGAAATCAACCGAATAGGAGAATGCCTAAGCGCCAAGGAGATGTGGGAGAAGCTAATTGAGCTTCATGAAGGCACATCCGAGGCAAAGCTAGCAAGGAGAGATCTCCTCCGCTCCCAACTATCTAACATCAAATTAGAAAAGGGAGAAAAGGTAATTTCTTTGCATTCTAGATTCAAAGAAATTTTAAATGGACTAACAAGTGTAGGTGAGAAGCTATCAAACCGGGATATGGTAATGAAGGCCATAGATGCCTTTCCCCGGTCCTCAAAGTGGAGCTCCATGGTGGACTCATTCTATATCTCAAAGAATTTAGAAGTGAGCACCTTGGAGGAGTTCTTCTCAACAATGGAACTCCACGAAACTAGGCTTGAGGGAATACAAGAGGAGCCTAAAATTCAACCCTCAAGAGGAGTAGCACTATTGGCAAGTAAGGGGAAGAAGAAGATGGAAATCCCCTCCTCCTCCGATGACGAAGCGTCCTCCTCCTCCTCCATGGATAGCACCGAAGAAGCCTACATGGTAAGGAGGGTAAGACGTGCATTTAAGAATTTTAGATTTGATAAATCTAATGATAGGATGAGAAGACCAAGGGGGAAGGTTATATGCTACAATTGCCAAGGAGAAGGGCACATAAGGGACAATTGTCCTCTCCTAAACAAAAGCAAAGAAGAGAAGAAAAAGAAAGAAGAGAAGAGGAAGAAGAAGAAGGGGAGCAAGAGAAAGGAAGAGGAGAAGAAAACAAAGGAGAAGGGAAAGGCTAAGGCTCTCAAGGCAAGGACTTGGGATGACCCATCCTCATCCTCCTTATCATCATCGGATGAGGAGAATGCCTTTGTCACCAATTTGGCCTTGATGGCCTTTGATGACTTGGATTGCTCTTCATCCGAAAATGAAGAATCAAGCTCAAATGGGGAGAGCTCAAATGAAGGGGGAGCTTCCACATCCTCCTCATCCGAAGAAGAGGACATGGAAACTATGGTAACGAATCTCTCACCCCATAAGATAGTTTCCATGATTTCTAGCTTAACTAAGGACTTATTTAGGGCAAAGAAGAAAAATAAATGCATGCTTGAACAAATTAAGGACCTAGAACAAAAATTAGAAAAAGCATGCTTAAATGATAATATTTCTTCTAGCTTAAATGATGATGCATGCTCACATGATTATATGCTTTTAAATGTTAGTGATGCATGTATAAATGAAAATAGGGCTTTAAGGGAAAAGGTAGATTATTTAACAAAAGCCCTAGAGAAATTCACTATTGGCTCCAACACATTGAACATGATCTTAGGGAGCCAAAGGGCAAGTTTCAACAAGAAGGGCCTAGGATATAAAGAGAAGAAAAATGAAAAGGCCTATAAATGCCTAATAGCTAGGGGACAAGATAAAAAGAAAGTAATTGCTAAGAAATGGATCCCCAAGGAATATTTAGTGAACCCAATAGGAAAGAACTTATTTTGGGTTCCAAAATCCATCCTTAAGGGTTAGAAAACCCCTAGGGTAGTCAACCATATGGACTTAATCTATATCATATTTTGGTTGACTTAGGATGACGGGACAACAATTTTTAGATAGTGTTGGGTGATGATAACGTACCCATAAATAGGTAATAATGCCTAAATCATGATGATTAATGTAATTGCTATGTATGTTTTAAATCATGATTTATGATTTTGAAATTTGGCACGTTATCACTAGAAATAGGTTTAAATCATGCTTTAGGTGATAATTTGTTTATTATCATCGTATAATACCTAATGCATGGTTATAAAATTGATGAAAACATGTATTTCATGATCATAATGTAGAATTCATTCATATATGTCATTATGATCATGTAGGATGTTAGGTTGATACTTAACCATGATAGAATTGCATGAATATATGGGTTAAGTATATACAATACCCCCTAGGATACATCTCACAATCACTATAGGCTAACTTGATTGCAAACTTAGCATGGGTGAGATATTAGGATGATACAAATGTCCACTAATGCCTATGGCATTTAGATGGTCATTTAAAGTATCAAAATAGCAATAATAGACCAATCATGGGGAAGGCTTATGTTTAATTCATAGACATATTGCCCAAAGATCATGGTTGGATATTTCATATGTTTTCAAAACAATTTCTTATCCTAAAATACATGTATTCATGTTTTGAAACAATTGGATGCAAAACTAGGTGCTAAAATGGATACTAGAATGATCAAAAACCTAGTGGTTTTTAGAACTTTTGGATTTTTGGCAAAAACAAGAAAATATAATGAGTTTTCATGAAAAACTATTTTTCCTTGATAGATATACTTAAAAGAAATATGTTCCCCAAATTTCATGATTTTTAGAATTTTCTGGAATTTATAATGCATTTCTGAAATTCGTCCAGAAAATCAGAAATATGGATTCATTTGCCCGATCATTTGCCATACTGATAGCAGTCGACTGGTGGCCTGTAAATCAGAATATTAAAGGCCGAATTCAGTTTATAAAACCTCCTACAAGTGGCAGAAATATACTTGATGCCACCAACAAGTGGTAGAATTATACTTGATGCCATGAGCTTATAACTTAGTGTTAATCTTTTTGATGGTGTCAAAGGGGGAGAAATAAGTATGTTTAAGTTAATCACTTTAGGGGGAGAAATATATTGTAGGGGGAGAAATATATGATAGGGGGAGAAAATTTGCATAGAGAGTTTCATGGATTAAGGGGGAGTTGCATGTTGCTATATCATGTTTATCTTTACATGCTTTCTTACCTTAGAATTTATATCAAATGTTTTTACCTAACTTAAACGGATTGCCACACATCAAAAAGGGGGAGATTGTTAGGGCAATCTCTTGCCGTAATATGGTTTTGATGGTGTGGCAAAGGGTTTAAGTTAGTTTGATATGTTGATGTGATATGTGCGTTGAAGTCGTGCAGGACTTAGTAATTCGCACATGGAGCCGTGGCGAGTTTCACATCTCATGACTCGTGCCTTGAGTCGGTGAAGGATAGCTTTGCGGAAGCCATGCGCTTGGAGCATCCGAGGGACCGCCGGACGAGAAGCTTGGAGTGAAGCCGGAGGAAGTAGACTTCGAGGCAAGAGACGCGAAGGAGCATTGCAGAGCCGTGCGCCTGATGCTGCCGAGGGACGTGGCCGAGAACGAAGAGAACCGGCGAGGACTCGAGAAATGAGAGGCGATTGTAACCCGGGAAGGGTAGCTCTTAGGTGAAACTTGGCCATTTGGCCAGTGTCGGATGGTTTTCGACACCACCGATCATTGCCATGTCATGGCGATCGCTCGAGTCGAGTGAGTTCGATGGTATAGGGGATTGTGGCGCGTGGGCCCATCGATAGCGGTCGGCCAAGACCACCAGCGAAGCGCCGGGCGAGCCAGTAGATAAGGGTTCCACCGAGAATCGTTCGTAGCCGTAGGCGGTCGACTACGAAGCGTGATCGGATGAGGTCCATCGATCGCGCCAGAGTTCCGTTGGACTACAAACGTCGGGATCCGACGTGTTCGGAGGTAGCGCCGATCGATGGCGAGAAGAAGTTAGCCCTCTCTATAAAAAGAGAGGGTGTAAGCCTTTGAGAGGCTAATGCTTAAGTTCCAAACAATCTTCCTAGTGCCCCACAAGCTCTAAACTCTTCTTACTTGTCTTTACTTCAATCCTATTGTAAGAAGAGTGATCTTGGTTGTAAAGGTTACCTCCACCTAGCTTTGTGCAAAGGAGAGACAGATAGTGATTGGTTTTGGAGGAGTGATTCACCGTGGACGAATCGGACCGTGGATTAGCGGCGTAGCCGTGAACCACGTTATATCTCGGTGTTTGTATTGCTTGTTTATATTTTGCTTGTCTTTACTTATAGTTGTATATTCCGCTTGCGCTAACGTTTTGTAGACGAGCAATTTACGACGTCCAACGTACGAGGGCTATTCACCCCCCTCTAGCCGGCCATATCGATCCCTTACAATATCCTCTTTACGGGGATGATCTTAGGCGACGATCCGACCCAAGACTTCCCATGGAAGGTCTATGTTGAGATCGGACGGCAAGTGGACGTCGAATCCACTTATATTTTGAGCTAACTCTTTATTGTAGTCAAAAATCCTGGCCATCAGTTCAACCGGCCAGTTCAACCGGCGCTAGTTCAACCGGCCAGTTCAACCGGTGGTCAAAAATCAGCCTCGAGGAGTCAAGCTTTATCACCATTTTTCAAGGAGTTTTGTGCCCATTTGTGATTGGTTGAAGACCCATTCGTTGAGGGGCTTAAAGGCTATAAAAGGAGGGCCAAACCTAGGGTTATCCTTAATTCTAAGTTCTCAAAAGCCTCCGTTACGCTGCAACTCTCCGACGACTCTACAACAACGAAGTGCTGCCAACAACCCTAGCTTAAAGTTTCTTTTGTTTAGTTGTTGGTATAATCTTAATTTGTTATTGCTTTCAATATTGCAATTCTTTTTAATCGAGGCTTTTCGTTGCATTTTACTTTAATAGAAGAGAGGGTTTGTCTCTCTATCTTTTTGCTTCGAAGGCTTTTGTAATCGTAAAACTCCTACCTCCAACGAGGAGGAGTGTTTTAGTGAATTGCCCTCCGTACACGGTCTAGGACCGTTAGGGCCTTGGAGTAGTAGCCGAAGGCTACGAACCAAGTAAAAAAACTATTTGTCTCATTTAGTTTTTATTTACATTTCCGCTGCGTTTAATTGTCTATCGAACGATTTAAAAGAAAAGTTTTTATCGCTATTCACCCCCCCCTCTAGCGATCCGCTTCGATCCAACAATATTTTATCAAGAAGCCTTTTCAAAACTCCTCTTGAACAATTCAATAATTTAAAAATTTTCAAAAATTTTCACAACTCTCCCTGAATAATTCAACATTTTCAAAATTTTTCAAAACTCCTCTTGAAAAATTCAAAAATTAAATATTTTCAAAATTTTCACAACTCCCCATGAACAATTTAACATTTTCAAAAACTCTCCCTGAATAATTCAAAATTTTAAACATTTTCAAAAACTCCCCCTGAATAATTCAAAATTTTTAACTTTTTCAATTTTTTCAATTGTTTAAAAGTTTTGATGCAAAAGTGATAGGGATTAAGTCCAAGCATGAATTCCTAAAAAATTAAAATTAAATTTTGAAAATACACATCTAAAAATTGTCCTTAAAGTAAATGTCCAACTCTTTTCTAGCTCAAATGATATAGAATTAATCATCAAGCTTTGAATTAGAGTCAGTCACCAAAGTGATCGATTTGCTTTTGTAAATTCCATTTTGGTTCATGTCAATGCACTGGATCTATATCTTGAACAAGGGGTGCAGTCCTAACATCTCACACCCATCTTCGTGGCTTAATACACAAACAGGTAATCCTAGGTGTTTGTGAGATGCAAAGGCTACTTAGATCTATAGGATCATGAGGTCTAGATTAACCTAATCTAGATTAATTTTCAATTTTCTTAAAAAAATAATATAATATTACTTTTCAAAATAATTCAGAATGATAAGCATGAAAAATAATATTCCTAATCTACCATGCATAAACCACACAAGATTTTATTTAAAAACAAATTATTAAGTTCCAGTATCATGACAATCCTAATCAGCGGATGGGGGATGAGAAGGACCCATGCCCCAAGACCTAAGAAGATCCATCATTTGTCGATGATCCTCTCTCTGCTCTTGCATAATCTGCATCATCTCAATATGCTGTCGCTGTATTGTATCCTCGAACCTAGATAATCTCTCTGTTACGGTCGGAGCTGTTGGAATCCCAAGAAATGGTGATAAGCTATCAAATCCTGGGGCTTCCTGATGCTCGACCTCAAAGTGGTGGTCGGGGTCGATCTCTTGCTCATGTTCCTGCTCCGGATCAGGCTGGGGCTGAGGCTGAGGTCCATCTCTCTTCCATACAAGGATATTATTGTCATCTAAACTTACTTTTGCTAAACCAAACTGCCTAGACCCTATCATGTTGTACTCAATAAGCTGTTTGATGTTACCTGTGGTAACATCAAATCCTAATGTGGCTAAGAGAGATGTAATGACATGGAAGTAAGGCAAGTGTGCCTTCCTGCTAGTGACTGACCTGGAATGATAAATGATAGAATGGAACATTTGTAGGCTAATATCTAAATCTAACCTATGACTAAGTGCATAAAGTAAAAATGAATGTAAAGGGCACATCATAGTGATGTCCCTAGTGGTGAGCGGTAAAATGCAGTTTACTATAACTTGATACAGGGCATAGTCCTGTACTCGGAGTCTAGTAGAACTAAAGATACTCATAGACGGAGTTCTTTCTACACCAAAAAGATGTATGTGAATCCTATCTAATATAATATGAGAGTAGGGGTCACCGTACGATAACTCCGTGGATGGAAAACATGCAACAGGGCATGTCGAATGCAATAGGCCTAAATGCTCTCTCAATATGTCAAGGGTAAAAACAAAATCCTTACCTTGTACCCTAGTCGAGTATGAGAGGTCATCAATCTTGCTAAAGTTATTGAAAAATTCCACACATATGTCTATGTTAATGGGATTTTTACAATAGGCTAGTTTCTCTAATCCATAGTGTGTAATGACCTCCATACTTAGTATGCATGCATTACTAAAGTATGATCTACTAATGTACCTAGTGGGCATAGGAATGTAAGTAATGCTCTCAAATCTAATCCTATGTCCCTCAGTAGGGAACCTGTTGGGTTTCCGACACCGCGGCGAGTGTGTGTTCGAACATGTTTCGTAAACATGTGCATAGCGGAAGAATTAAAAAGCAATAAATCTAATTTATTACAACACATACACCACACACATGTAAAGTACAACATGTATAGACATAATCGCAATTTCAAATTTTGCAATAAAAGAAAATTACTCTAGTTATACTTGACGTATCACGTGCAGCGGGAATGACATCAACCGAAGCAACTCTCGCTAGAATTGCCACTATCCATATCCACGCCGAGTACTGTCGGGATAGCTTCGCCAAGCTACAAGCCTCGTCTTCATAGGAGTTACTAGCCTCGTGTCGAAGATGAAGTGATCGAGAGAAGATCACAATCCGAATCAAAATTCGGATTTGAAAACGAGTCCCCAAAACTCGCTTCTCCGAAGAGGTATTCATCAATCGTTTGATGAATCTTTGGTCCTCCACCTATGAGGATTATCGGGGATCAAATCCCTGGCAAGGTAGCCACTACGGAGCTCCAAACATCGTCCAAACGATGCTCCGACACGAAAGGAAACAAGCTGTCCAGAAAATTGGACAGCTTGGTGGAGGATTTGCGTCGGCCAAAGGAGGAAGGCCGGCTGCACCTTGGTTACCGGAACCAAGGGATGTTGCCGGAGGGTCGCCGACAGCAGTAGGTGGCCAGCGGCAGCTGGTGGCGTCGGCGATAGCAGCTGCAAGGGGTGGCGGCAAGCAAGTCTTGGGCGACAGCAAGGAGAAGAGAGGAAGAGGAGAGGAAGAAAAGTTTCCCAAAATAAACTTAGGGCTCTCCAAAACTCTAACCGCTTTTTTATAGAGCGCGTGTTTCTTAACCATTAAGAAAACTTCTTAGGGTTATTGGTTGATAACCAAAATCCGTTAACCCACTTCAATAACTTAAGTTAAAATAAACCAACCGCGTTGGTCTATTTTAAGTTAAAACGAAACTGAACCAACTTTGGTTCATTCGTTTAATAACAAACCAAACCCTTTTGGTTTATTCTCCACCATTGGATTAGAACCAAACTAATTTAGTTCATCCATCATGTCTTCATAAGACTCAGCCCATCCATGCTTCCATTGAGACTAAAACAATTTCATGCTAGCTACTTGTTTGGTCCAACCAAACCTAGTTTCTCTCGATCTGAGAATCTCATTCTCAAGCTCATTTTAAATCCTTCAGATTACGCTCGTTATGCGTGTGACCAAATAGGTTTCCGATTTATGTTGGTCATCTATAATTAACCATTAATTATAGAATGATCATGAGTGGCACCTAGGAGTACATCATGATCCCCAATTAACCGAAAAATCAACGGTTGATTCTAGAACCACTTCTGAAACCCTTCAGTAGCTACATTGAATCGTGCCCCATTCCCTTCACGCATTTTATACCCACTTGGTTCAGGACATGGTCTATGGTGTCAGTCCCCACTAGGTCGACTACGTCACACCTAGCTCAAGTATCATTTCCTCATCCTACGGATTCTAGTTACTTCACATGTATCCAAAAGTACCTTACTCTAAACATGTAATGCTTTGGCCAAAGACTTTAGTAACAATCCGACGAGAGGCCATGGGTATACATCTCCTCGCAAGGAGTGGTGAATCCTTTATAGGCTATTCAAACACCTTCGGTCACTTCGACTTATACCCAATCATCCTGGGTCCACATCTCCTCAGAGATGCTTGCTTAAGATGTCAAAGCATAAGTCTTCATGACCAAGATGACTTGAATACCGCAAGTTAAAGGAGCATCGAACTTAAGCTGCAGTAAGAACTTCATTGACATATCCATATATGTAGAGAACCATATGAAGTCTTACAGTTGGTCACTCCAATGAACTAGTTACCATAACTAGCATCCACGATTAACTCCAGACATCACAATGTCTCCAGCCAGTGAGAATCAGCTGCTTGGATACATCAAGGAGTATACCTCGTGCTAGTCTCGACAGAATTGATGGTGTCCAAATCCATCAATTCATTGACTAGGGATAATTTCAATACATCACAATTACACATGTAGAGATACTCACTAGTTGTGATCCAATCACAAATTCTCTCATGCTATGAATTGTATCGTGGACATTCAGTAAATAAGTTTAAGCTCTAATCAAATACATGAAAACATGTATACTCAAATAGTGAATCTTCATTTATCATATAAATGGTTCAAAAATAAGGCGATTGCCTTAGGACACCTCTCATATATTACTAACAAACTTCTACTTGGCCTAATGTCAATCGCCACGGTATCCAATACCATAGGCCCTAACATGACCCTCAAACTTACTTTGAGGTAAGGCCTTAGTTAAAGGATTCGCTAAGTTCTTTTCAGTGGGAATCTTCTCAATTTGTATTTCCTTTCTACTAATGATCTCTCTAATCAGATGATAGCGGCGAAACACATGTTTGGATCGTTGATGAGACCTTGGCTCTTTCGCTTGTGCAATTGCTCCATTGTTGTCATAGTAAATCAGTATTGCTTCAACATTGGCTGGAACCACACCAAGTTCATAAATGAACTTCTTGATCCAAACCGCTTCCTTTGCTGCTTCCGAAATTGTAATGTATTATGCCTCTATGGTAGAATCCACTACAGTGTCTTGTTTGGAACTTTTCCAACACACTACGCCCCCATTCAAGGTGAACACATACCAAGACTGAGACCTAAAATTATCCTTATCTGTCTGGAAGCTGGCATCCGTATACTCGCGTATCACCATGTTCCCTTCTCCATATATTAGGAACACATCCTTAGTTCTTCTTAAGTACTTAAGGATCGTCTTAACAGCCACCCATTGATCCATTCCTGGATCAGACTGGTATCTGCTCGTGACACTCAGAGCATACAATACATCGGGCCTCGTACATAACATATCATACATGATAGATCCTTTTGTGGATGCATAGGGAATCTTACTCATGCAAATCATCTCGTCTTCTTTGCGCATACACATAGACTTTGAAAGGTGTATCCCATGCTTGATGGGTAGGAATCCTTTCTTGGATTTCGACATGCTAAACCTCTTTAGCACTCGATCAATATATGTAGACTGCAAAAGACCAAGCAATCATTTCGATCTATCCCTATAGATCTTAATCCCGAGGATGTAGGTTGCTTCTCTCAGGTCTTTCATGTAGAATGTCTTGGACAACTAAATTTTAACTGATTGTAAGACAGAAACATCGATGGAGACTATTTTGGTTGACATTCTGTTTAGCAAGTAAACAACTGTCTGAAGTGCATAGCCCCAAAAGGACTTGGAAAGATTTGCATGATTCATCATTAACCTGACCTGTCCAATAAGGTCCGACTGCGCCTCTTAGATACACCATTATGTTGCGGTGTATATGGTGGAGTCCATTGAGACAATATACCATTGTCTCTTAGATAATCTAGAAACTCTTGACTCAAGTATTCACCACCTCGATCCGATCGAAGTATTTTAATACTCTTATCATGTTGTTTCTCTACTTCATTTCTGAATTCTTTGAACTTTTCAAAGGCTTCAGATTTGTGTTTCATCAAGAACACATACCCAAACTGTGAGTGATCATCGGTGAAGGTAATGAAGTATCTATAATCTCCTAGAGCTTGAGTTGACATAGGTCCACATACATCAGTATGTATTAGACTAAGCAACTCTCCCACTGGTTCACCTTTTCTCGTAAAAGGTAACTTAGTCATCTTTCCTTTTAAGCATGATTCACATGTATCGTATGAATCTAATTCAAACAATTTCAGAATTTCACATCGGTGTAATTCAAATATGCATTTTTTGCTCACATGACCAAGACGACAATGCCACATGTAGGAGTTGTTGGTGCAATCGACCCAGGTTACGATTGACTGGGCTCGAGTCTGACTCGAGCAATGTTTTGATGTTCGACAAAATGTATGACAATGTGATTGTCATGGTAAAGTCCAAGTCATGGGTACTTGGCATGGAAAGTCCAAGCATGGGTCTTGGCAAGGAAAAGTCCAAGCATGGATATTGGCATGGAAAGTCCAACATGGGTTGGCAAGGGAAAGTCCAAGCTTGAGTCTTGGCATTTGGGAAGTCCAAGCGGGAGTCTTGGCAGCATAAGTCTAATGGTTGACAGTATAAAGTCCAAGCGGGAGTCTTGGCAGCATAAGTCCAATGTGTCTTGGCGGTGTAGACACCGTTAGCATGACAATAGCCAATGGAAGCACCTGAAAGCTAGCGTATGGATGAACAAGTCATGGAAGACTTGGAGGGATCCAATAGGCGCGAGGCTGACTGAGGTGGCTAGAAGGCTTAGGTCTAGGCTATGGGTGGTCTAGCAAGTATGGGGGCACCATACTTAGGTTAAAACCTCATGTTTGAGGTGTATCAGTCGAATGAGACCATGGGTCGCGGTGGTGGGAATCAACTAGGGTTTGGTGCGAGAGTGCCCTAGCGATCACTAGAGGTGGGCGATCCCGCGGCAGGTAGTTCGATCTGGCGATTAGTCGACTGATGGTCGGGATCTTGGGCACAGAAGGTTCTCCAGTCGAGTGATCGGCCCGACCACTCAACTAATTGAGCCATCAGTCGACTGATGGGTGATGCACGTGAATGCGACCTCAAATCTCGTGATGAAAACCATCGAGGACCCAAAGCACGTGATCGTGCTCAACGCCCGCAAGTGCATGGATGTCGTCAAGTAATAAAAGATTATTGATCCCACAGGGACTGAGATTCGAGTATCGATTTATTTAGTGGGTGAAATTGTTCGGAAGTCAAATCTAACGGTTGCGATTGTGAGGGTTGTCGGTGGACTAAACTCTAGTACGTGTCACACTGAGGAAGAAAGGAGCGTGCTGAGATCTTTAAAAGGGATTCTAGGACTTTAGTTTCGCTTATGTGTCAAAAAACATGCTATCAATTGGGAGTTGTCTAAATGTCTAACTATAGTTTTGTGGAAGAGACATCATACACTCTCCCGATAAGCCACCACATCTATCGGGAGCTATCTTTGCCTTACAATAGGTGGTACGAGGATGCCAAATCAATCCCTGCGTCGAATCGTTTCCAGTTCCATCGCATCCTTCTACCCACGGTTATAGGAGATCAGGTTTACCCTTAGGTTTCTTGTATAAATCTCCTAAATCTTAGATATGAGGGATGTCACCCCTCGCATCGCCTAATCATAGTAGGTAGAAAACCAAATACGCATAGATATTGGTATAAACAATTCCAATTGCAAATTCAAACTCAAAAATAGAATTCAATTTGAAGCAACATGTCATGCGCACACAAGCTACTCCCTAATCCTAGAATCTAAGGAACTACTCCATATATAGAAGAGGAGAATCACAAGGCATGTTCATGTTCGAATATATTAGAAATAAAATGCAAGGATAAGAGGTTACAATGCCGATGTGGCCTTCTCTTCGGCGTTGAAGTGCAAAACTTGGATCTCCGATGGTGTTCTTCCTCCCCGTTGCGAGTTCTTGAAGATTTTTAGGGCTTCGGTGTACCGTCCCAGCCATCGTGCCTCCTCCTTTGGTTTGGGCGGAGCCATCCTTATATAGACATCACCTCGGACCGCTATAAAATCTAGAAAAAAACCCTAGCTGCGTCAATCTACTGGGCCGCCACACGATCGTGTGTTTCCACATGGCCAGGCTGTGTGCGGCCCTAGGGTGGATGATCTCGCCCATTGGACATGACCGTGTGTAGCCACATGCCCTGGCCGTGTCCCATTCCGCGTTTAGCTGCAAAATGTCTTTTTGCTCCGAAAGTGTGCCTTTTCCCCCACTAAATGCTATCCTGCACGCAAAAGTACAAAGAGAAGTCGTCCGAATCAGAAAATAGGAAATGTATGCAAAATAGAGTGACATATGCATGAAACTAACATAAAATGAAACGAGATGTGAGCGAAAACTACACCTAAAACCCTATATGTTTTGCTTACATCACTTCCCCCAGACTTAAATCTTTACTTGTCCTCAAGCAAACCTCAGTGGCATGAATTTTTTTTTAAAGAAGATATTGTTCCATACTTAGCATGTTAACTAAATTTATCAAGTGGTATTTGAAATCAAAGCAAAATAAATATGTTCTAGAAATTCACTAGGTTAGCTCCTCATGCTCGTGCTAAGCGAATCATTCTTAGGGGATACTCATTCCATGGTGAGTTAAGTCGTCATCCTATAGCTTTCCTAAGGTCTCCGGCTCTTGGGCACTTACTTGCCCAAAGCGAGGGTCGTTCCCTAGATCTATCACAAAGTCTCAAAGGCATGCTCGATATTGAGATGAATTGGTAGGTGTTTCCCCAGTAACCTAACTCGGTCTCAAAGGGGCACCTAGCCATTTCCACCTATGACAACTGCTTTTTTTATCCCTCATAATCTTTTTTTTCTTCTCTCTCTTATTCTTTAGCTCACCAGGATTTTGATTTTTTCGAATGGGCTTACACAATCCGAGCATCTCCAGTAACTAAAATGCTAGCCTAGAGTCACCTGTGGATTCCAAAGTACTAGACTACTGAGATGAATCATAACTAGGTAAGTACTAGACTCTCCCTTTCAGAGTGTTCAACATGTGTAGGTGTAAAAATAGAAGCTAACACATGTAAGTCTAGAACATTCATTAGAGAAAATAAAATAAAATACCACGAGATAAATGAAGTTACACTACTCATGGAAACAACTCATGAAGAAGACTTTTAAAAATACTACTGAGGCAGCTTTACAGATAACAAAAACTAAGTGCTGAAAGAAACTCAACAATCTATGGATGAATAAATGAATGCTAATAATAATGCAAATACCAGGAAAGAAACTACTGCTAGAAACAAAATAAAATTTGGGGTCCCCCCAGACTTAAATGAAAGTATACCTCTAGTATGGTGAACGAGGTGGAAAGTTTGGAAGCCTCGGCATCTCGGGGTCCTGGGAGAATCTGCTGCTGAGCCGCTGATGCCACATGTACATGTGGTCGATCTGGGAGCTGGTGGATGCAGTGGTTGCTTGGTGCTCCTCCTCCCTAGCCCACTGTGCCTGCTAGGCATGCATGTGCTGCCGCATATCCTGGCGGTAGGCGACCTCATTCTGGTGATGGGCAGTCTCCTCCTGGAAGTAGATGTGGGCCTCGTTGTAGAATTCTTTAGCCCGCTGGAAGTGCTCTCGAAAACCTTGAAACTCCACCTGCATGTAGTCGCTCTGCTCCTCCTATTGCTGCCTCTGCGTTTGCTGCTCGGCGTATATATCGTCGAGGCGCGATCAAAACTCTGAGAAATCATAAGCCGATGTACCTGCATCCTGCTCAAAAGTGGAAAAAGGTGGTGGTGCAGGTGCAGGCTCATGTCGGCGTGGACTAGGTGGGCTCCTATGCATGTGTAGACTAGAGGGAGAGTGATGTAAAGGGGGAGATATGGGTGCCGATGTGGATGGTCCCTCATGTGGAGGGGACTCCACTATCAGGTCCAAGTGCCAGTTGGCGCGTGTAGTGATGGTGGTATGATCAAGGTTGGGAAGCCTAAGGGCCATCAGATTTTTCCTTACAAAGCATAAGGAGTGTCCTTCTCTCACAATCATCTTCATGACCATGCACTCCTAGGTCGATCCTAGGGCTCCCCTCTATACTCTCTAATGCAGTGTAATCGTACCCCATCCTATAACAAATGTGGGTAAGTAGGCCCCCCACATTAATCTCTTCTCGTGCTGCTTTGCCCATCTTCACTAAGTGTCTGATGAAGTGGGACCCTACATCAATGCTACTTCTTTCTTGTAGCATGTCCCAGAGGCAAAGCAGCTCACTAGCTCTAGCCACACCGTCACTCTCTCCACGACCAAATATAGTACTGGCCATGATGCGGTGGAGGTATCGGAAAATGGGGTTTTGGAGGCGTGACGCTTTGACCCTAGAAGGGTCATAAGTGTGCTCCCCCGTCAACTCAGTCCAAAATATCCGAGAGTTAAACCCAATAGGGATTCTTCTCTCTCCCCCACTCAACAAGCCAAAGCATGAATTCCATTGGTGAAGGGTCCATTCATGCTCAATGTTAAAAATCCTAAAAATTATCCTACCCTCTTCGCTCTCTCTACCCGTTAAAATTTCCACCTCTAAGGAACTCAAAAATTCTAGAACTATCCTAGGGTAGATTGGGTGTCTTATTCCCATTATCTCTTCCCACCCCATTTTTGCAAATAAGGCTTGAATGTCACCCAACAACCCTAAAGACTCTAGCAAATCTTCATCTAGGTACCTAGTAATAGTGAGTTTATGAGTAGAAAATATATTATATCTATCTCTATGTTCATTATTGCGAAAAAGAAGAGTTGGTAGGGCGTTACACTCCTCCGGAGCTTAAGGGGCGTCAGTTATCCTTGTTCATCGCTCCAAAGCACCGGATCGAGATGCTACATGCTTGGTCCTCCTCATCCTTGCTTCTTTTGGCTTCCTTGAAGGTTGGAAAAGCTTCTAGGTGGTGGGAAAGAAGAATCCACACGGTTAGGGCAAGGAAAATTGAAGCACACGCGCAAATGGGGCGAAAACACATGACTCGCCCTATTTAACCTTGTGCGATACAACCGTGTAAAAATACATGGCCAGACTGTGTGTGCCTCGGGTCAGTCACGAATGGCCGTGGGAAAACACACGGCCAGGCCGTGGGAAAACACACGGCCTGGCCGTGCGCCCCCTTTTTCTCCCATTTTTGCACAACGGTCCGAATTTTCTCACATGCTTCGTCGTGCAAGCTAATATTGATTTTATTTTTTCCTAACAAAGTTCTCTTCTGATTATAATGCTAAATGAAATGAAAATCAAAGTTCAAATTAACTAAATGCATGCAATACAATCAAAGGGAAACCTAAAAACTAAACTTGGGTTGCCTCCCAAGAAGTGCTTTGTTTAAGGTCGTTTAGCTCGACTGTACTCCACTATCAACTTGGCTCTGGAGGTTCAGTGAACCTCCATTCATCCATCTCGGGATCTTTATCTGGTGGCCCCGACTTTATTCTACTGAAAGTGAAGCCGTCTAGGTAGGGGGCTCTACACTCTGAAAGGCTGAAGAGGATGATCTCCCCACCTACCTCCAGGGAGATCTGGTGTGCCTTCATATCTATGCACGCCCCCGCAATTGCCAGAAAAGGCCTTCCCAAAATGATGGGATTCTAGGGATTGGGTCCTGTGTCTAGTATGATAAAGTTCGTGGGTATCACAGAATTTTCAACAACCACAGGCACGTGTGCTAGCAAGCCGACGGGTTCCTTGACTGAGTCGTCCCCCATCCAAATACCAAGATTCACTAGTTGGAGCCCTTTCAGTCCCATCTTCAGATAGTATGCATAGGGAATCACACTTACTGATGACCCCAAGTCACACAGTGCTTCATCAAAGCTTTCCCCATAAATCGAGCAGGGGATAACAAATTCACCGGGGCCTTCAAGCTGTGGTGGAATCTTATCTTCAATTTCAGCTTGGTTAGGTAGGGTGGAAATCATGGTTGCACAACCCTTGGCGAATTTGCTACTCTGCCCCACTCCTTACTCTTTAGCTTGACTCTGCTCGAGTAATGACGGAGAGCTCTTCATAGTTTGCAACATGATTTAGGCTATCTGGGCCACTTGTGTCTCCAACATCCTTGTGTGACTTGCAAGGATGTCAACGGTGGCCTTCAAGTCTCTGAGTGGTTCTTCAGATTTTTGATGTTGACGACGAAATTCCTCATTGGCCTTAGTTTGGGTAGCAATGAAGTCTTCCATCATCAGTTCCAGTCTGGACTTCTGTGGTTGCTGCCCATTGCCCTGTTGCTGCCCATACCCTCCTGATGGTTGGAAGTTTCCCGAGTTATTCTTATAGAAGAAATTCAGGTGATTCCTCCATCCGGGATTGTAGGTACTAGAGTATGAGTTGTTGGGCCTTTAATTATAGTCCTCAACCGCATCAACATGCTCAATCTGCTCTTCTGAGGTTCCCTACCCTCCATAGTGGTCCTCTCGATACGCTGCTGCTCCTTCTTCAAAGTCAATGGTCGCGCATGCAAATGAAGAATTTAAAGATTCGAACCATCTGCTAAGTGCGTTCATCCTTGCTGATAAGTGGTCAATGGAGTTGACAGTATATTGTCCGACCGCAGGAGCTGGGTGACCATGTTCGGAAGCCCATTGATGGTGGTTCTAGGCCACCTCTTCTATCAGCTCTTCCGCTTCCTCTATGGTATTATTCATAAGTGCTCCTCCTGTAGCATAATCCAGGGACATTTTCGTGGCATACGCGATCCCACTGTAGAAGATGTGGATCACCAGCCACCTTTTCAGTCTGTGGTGGGGGCATTGGTAGAGTAGCCCCTTGTAGCAATCCCAAGCATCGAATAAGGACTCCCCCTCCTTCTGACAAAAGTTTATGATAAGATGGCACATGTGAGCAGTCTTTCTTGGTGGGAAGTATTTGTTCAGGAACTACTGCTCACATTGCTCCCATGTAGTGATGCTTCCTGAAGGCAAGGAGTGAAGCCATGCCTTAGCCTTATCCTGCAATGAGAACGGGAATAGGCTCAGGCGGATTGCGTCAGCAGGGACTCCATTTATCTTCATTGTTGAGCAGATTTCTAGAAATGTCTCTAGGTGCTTGTTCGGGTCTTCAGTCGCAGCTCCCTCGAATTGACTCTGCTGAATCATATGTATGAATGCCGGATTTAGTTCAAAGTTATTTGCCGAAATATATGGTCCGGCTATACTCGGCCAAATATATGTATGAATCCCGCAGAGGTCGACTACCTATATGTACTTCGGATGCAGCTTGATCCTCCATCCTCTTCTGTTTTGCTTTTCGGAGATGATAGGTTCATTCGATTTCTAGGTCGATCGGAATCAGGCCTTCCGATCCTAAGTGTCTAAGCATATGAAGAACCGAGCCACAAAAATTAGGAGTGCTACCTAATACTAAGAAACGGGAAATAAAAAATCTAGCTAATAAAATCAAAGATGCAATAAGGAAATAGAAAACTACTGCTAAAATAAAAAGATAAACTAATTCTAAATATAGAAAATATAAAACTAAAGTAAATGAAGAAAACTAAAAAGAAAATTAAACAAGTAAATAAATCTAATCCTAAGTCCGATCCAACTATCCATTTCTCGATTCGATATCGAATCAATCAATCCCCGACAACGGTGCCAAAAACTTGATGCACGCGAAGGCGACCTCAAATCTCGCAACGGAAATCATCGAGGTCTCAAAGTGTGCACTCGCGCTCAACGCCCGTAAGTACATGGATGTCATTGAGTAATAAAAGATTATCGATCCCACAGGGACTGAGATTCGAGTATCGATTTGTTTAGTGGGTGAAATTGTTCGAAAGTCAAATCTAAGGGTTGCGATTGCAAGGGTTGTCGGTGGACTGAACTCTAATATGGTGTCACATGGAGGAAGAAAGGAGCGTGCCGAGATCTTTAAAAGGGATTCTAGGACTTCGGTTTCGCTTGTGTCTCGCAAAACATGCTATCAACTGGGCATTGTCTAAACGTCTAACTATGGTTTTGTGGAAGGGACATCATACACTCTCCCGATGAGCCACCGCATCTATCGGGAGCTATCTCTGCCTTACAATAGGCGGTACAAGGATGCCAAATCAATCCCTATGATGAACCATTTCAAGTTTCATCGCATCCTTCTACCCACGGTTACAGGAGATCAGGTTTACCCCTAGGTTTCTTGTATAAATCCCCTAAATCTTAGATACGAGGGATGTCACCCCTCGTATCGCCTAAGCACAGCAGGTAGAAAACTAAATATGTATATATATTAGTATAAACAATTCCAATTGCAAACTCAAACTCAAAAACAAAATTCAATTTGAAGCAACATGTCATGCGCACACAAGCTACTCCCTAATCCTAGAATCGAAGGAACTACTCCATATATAGAAGAGGAGAATCACAAGGCATGTTCATGTTTGAATATATCAGAAATAAAATGCAAGAACAAGAGGTTACAATGCCGATGTGGCCTTCTCTCCGACGTTGAAGTGCAGAACTTGGATCTTCGGCGATATTCTTCCTCCCCGTTGCGAGATCCCGAAGCTTTTTAGGGCTTCGGTGTGCCGTCCCAACCATCGTGCCTCCTCCTTGGGTTTGGACGGAGCCATCCTTATATAGACATCACCTCGGACCGCTGTAAAATCCGGAAAAAACCCTAGCCACGTCAATCTACTGGGCCGCCACATGGCCATGTGTTTCCACACGGCCAGCCCGTGTGCGGCCTTAGGGTGGCTGATCTCAACCATTGGATATGGCCGTGTGTAGCCACACGCCCTGGCCATGTCCTATTCTGTGTCTAGTTGCAAAATATTCTTCTTTTGCTCTAAAAGTGCACCTTTTCCCCCCTAAATGCTATCCTACACGCAAAAGTACAAATAGCAGTCCTCCGAACTAGAAAATAGGAAATGTATGCAAAATAGAGTGACATATGCATGAAACTAACATAAAATGAAACGAGATGTGAGCGAAAACTACACCTAAAACCCTATATGTTTTGCTCACATCAATGGGTATGATCAATCGACTGATGGTGTATCTGTTGGACTTATCTGACATGTTTCATGCCATTGTGAGACAATGACTATAGGGGTAGTCGACTGATGGTCCCGATCAGTCGACTGCTAGGCGAAATCCAGCCCAAGGAGCAGCTTTAAAGGGAGCTCATGGAGGGGAGATTTTGCAATGGTTCTTTGGGAGTTTTTGGGGTGAATTGTTGGTGTAATTCAGGGTCTCCAAGGCTACTCTTCAAGCAACCAAAAGCAAGCACTCAAGATCTCTTGTAAAGTGTTTTTCTGTACTTGTATTGTATTTCATACTTGTAGTTGCTTGCATTTATTGTATTACTTAATGCAATCATTTGTACGAGGTTTCTCCACCTCCAGATTGTTCCGAGAAGGATTATTTGTGATTAGTGGTGCGTGTTTGCATTGCTAGGGCTTTTAGAGCCCAATCCGTGGAGTAGGAACCATTCGGTTTCGAACCACGTTATATTTTGTATTGTGGATTGTGTTTGTCATCTTTTGTTATTGTTATTATATATATTTCACTACGCTAACATGACTTGTAGAGATGAACACGATCGTATTCCATCAAACGTAAGAAACAAGCTATTCACCTCCCTCTAGCGGTCACGAGATCCCCTACAATTGGTATTAGAGCTTGGAGCTCTTCTACAGACTAACACCCGGGAGCAAAAGATGCTAGAGGGAAAGAAGATGGATTATCAAGAAAAACTAGGTTGGGACATCAACACACTGCCACCATACGACCAAGAAGATTTTCTGGCATGGAGGGCTAGAATGGAGACATTCTTGATGATGGACATAGAAGATTGGTTCATTATCATGGAAGGTTTTGAACCTCCAAGGGATAAGAAGGGAGAGGTCCTAAAATTGAAGAAGTGAACCCAAGAGCAACGCCTAAAGTTCAAGACCGAAGTCAAGGTAACAAAACTTTTAGAAAATTTGATACCTAATGATGTCTTGTCTAGACTAGGTGAATATCAAGATGCCAAGGATCTTTGGAGCAAATTGGCAAAGTACCATGAAGGACCATCACTGGCTTCAAGTGAAGAACAATCACAAGAAGCCGAAGAGTGCTCATCGGCTCAATCGGAGGAGACCGAGGAAGCAAGCACATCATCATCACAAGCAAGTGAGGATTCAAAAGTTGAAGAGGAGTCAACATCCGAATCGGTGCAAGAGGAAGAAGTAGACGAAGCCTCCACCTCTAGGATTGAGGGGGAGGAGATTAGGCCAATCTCCATGCTGGAGCAAGAAGAAGAGCCTTCAACATCTGGTCAAGATGAAGAAGCTCAAACTCCGACACCTACCACCACCCTATGTAACTCAAGCATTTCGGTTAATATCAAAAATCATATTATATGATTTGAGTGTAGGGAAAATGAACACTACAAGAGTAAGTGTCCAAAAAGGGTCAAGAAGACTCCCCCGGCATCAAAAGTCAACGAAAAAGTCAAGGATACCGGTGCCCCCACAATTAAAAGCAAGGAGCATATCATTTGCTTCAAGTGCAAACAACGGGGCCACTATAGGAGTCAATGCCCTAGGAGAAAAGAAGAAGCATCACAAGTAGGGGGAGCTAAGACAAACCCTAAGGTAAGCTTTAAGTATGCATCTTCTAGTTTTAATGTCAAAAAGCATGCTAGAAACAGTTTAAACAATCTTGCTATTGTTCATAAGGAGCATGCTACTAGAAATAGACACTATTGCTTAGGTGTCAAATCATACAATATTAAGAATAAGGAGAAATTTGGGACGAATGTCCCTGGAAAAACTCTTCCTAAGGAAAGCATTAGGAAAATAGAAAACCATTTAGGCATTAACCCTAAGAAGGGTAGGCATATGCCTAGAGGAAATGGTAATGCCCAAAGACCAAATGAAAAATCAAATATTGGGCAATTAGAGTTGGAAAATCAAGTCTTGAGGTCAAGACTTGAGAAATTAGAGAAGACCCTTGCAAAAATGCAAAATTCAATTAAAGGGGAAAATAGTCAAAACCTAGGGTCTAGGAGTCAAAGTCAAAGACCTAGAAATCAAGAACCATCCAAGGGCAAGCTTAAGCCCAAAAAGACCTACCACAATGTTCCATTTGATTATAGAACTCAAGTTAAGTCTAGGAAGACCAAGATCAATAGGGAAGTCATCCCTAAGGTTGACCAAGGTGTGTGCTTAGTGGCTAGGGTTTCGAAGAAACCTAGGGAGGCCATTAAGAAGGTTACAAGGGGATTCACCTCTAGATTTGACCTAGGCAAAACCCAAATGACCAAGGCTTCAAAGCCTAGGAGGGTCATTAGGAGGGTATCTAGGGAGGTTATCCCTAAGGAATACCTAATTAACCCAAGGAGCTCAAATAGGTTTTGGGTTCCTAATAGCGTGATCGATTCACGCTAAATGGGTTTAGGTGTGCCAACCTTGAATGGATGGGTAGTTAACCTAACCATAGTAAAGGTGGCACTTTAGGTTATTTTCAAGGTTATGGATACCTTGGAAATATGTTTGAATTATAATCTTAAAAGATTTTAGGATGTTCCAATATTATTTAAGAAGTTTGATAAATCAATCAAATTGGCACAACTTAGGTTTAAAAGTCATAGTGTGCCATTTTGAGTTTTTGGCACACTTGGGGAATAAATGGCAATATGGCAAAATGAGTTTAATTATATCAAATGACAATTAATATTAAAATTTAGGTATTATTATACCTATACATTTTATTTTCCATGTTTTGTTTGCCATATAACATGCCATGACATCATATATACTTTTAATCATTTAATATGTCATAATCATGTGTAGGATTAAGGTTAAATGTTATGTATACGTAGATTCCATCTTATGCCATGACATCATGATTATGAACTGTAGAGGATCCTTGGAAGCTAGAGGGGGGGGGGAGGTGAATAGCTTGTATTCGTTCGTCGATGGATTTCGTTCGTGATCGCATCTACAAAGCGTGTTAATGTGCAGCGGAATAATAATAATAAAAACAATGCACAAGACACAATCACAAACACTCAAACATGAGCATGTAACGTGGTTCGGAACCTCAAGGTTCCTACTCCACGGATCGAGCTCTAAAGAGCTCTAGTAACGCCAATGCAATCACTAATCGCAAATAACTCCTTCTCGACACAAGTCGGAGGCGAAGAAACCTCTTACAATAGATTAGAAGAGTAATACAAGGTAAAACAAGCGAATACAAAAAGAATACAACAATCTATGCAAAGAAAAACTTTACAAATGCTCTTTTGATTGCTTGCTTTGTGGTTGCTTGAATTGCACTTGGAGACCCTGATTTGCAACAACAAATCACCCCAAAAGCATTCAAAAACCGGTCAGGATTTCCTCCTCTATGAGCTCCATTTAGAGCTTCAACCTGGGCTGGAAATCGTCGATCAATCGGCTTCTCGGGACCATCAATCGACTGATGCCACTATTGTCATGAGACAACGGCTAGATCCACGCTGGAAAAATCCAACGGATCCATCATCAGTCGACTGATTGAGCCTTCACTTGACTGCTAACCCGATGGTGCCGACTCCATTCGTGGTCAAAAATCGAGCACCCGATCCGATCACAAGTTCCGATCGCCGGCAACTAATCCACTGCCCACCTCTGGCAGTCGACTGCTAGGGCACTCCCCACAGTCAAACCCTAGTTGACTAACACCAGTCGACTGCTACATGGTACCAGTTGACTGATACACCTCAATCATGAGGTTTTAACCCAAGTATGGTTCCCCCATACTTGCTAGACCACCCTTAGCCTAGACCTAAGCCTTCTAGCCACCTCCGTCAGCCTCACGCCTCTCGAATCCCTCCAAGTCATCCATGACTTGTTCATCCATTGCGCTAGCCTTTAGGTGCTTCTATTAGCTATGCCATGCTAACGGTGTCTACACCGCCAAGGCACATTGGACTTACACTGCCAAGAATCCGCTTGGACTTTACGCCGCCAACTATTGGACTTATGCTGCCAAGACTCCCGCTTGGACTTTACGTCGCCAATATCAAACCCCTTGGACTTTCCAACTGCCAAGACTCAAGCTTGGACTTTCCCTTGCCAACCCATGTTGGACTTTCCATTGCCAAGTCCCATGCTTGGACTTTCCCTTGCCAAGACCCATGCTTGGACTTTACATGCCAAGTACTCAAGACTTGGACTTTCCAAATGCCAAGTGTCTCACTTGGACTTTCCATGACAATCACATTGTCATATGTTTTTGTCGAGCATCAAAACATCTCTCGAGTCAAGCTCGAGTCCTGGTCAATCGTGACCTGGGCTGATTGCACCAATAATCTCCCCCTTTTTGATGTTTGACAAAAACCAATACCTTTAGTTAGAACACTAACTCAAATTGCCTTACCAATTATCCCAAATTGGTGTCATTCTCCCAATAAGTTCTTCCCCTTTTTGACTAACATCAAAAAGGTTCTCTCCAAGGAGGTCCAAAAATGTCTCATGTCCCAATGAGATCTTACAATCTCTCCATTGGTCCAAAAATACCTAGGATGCCTACCATCTTCCTAGTGATAAGTCCCATATCACCCAAGAGAGGCAATCCTATACACTCTCCTAATTTTCAAATTGGGTATCTCAAAATCCCATTTTCCCCCTCATGAGGAAAAATACCATCCATCATCCCATGATGGATACCTCCCCCTAAAGGCTTGCTCCCTCTTGACCATTGCACCAACAATGTCCTTGGGAAGTCCCTAAGCCAATAGGAACTCTAAACCATCAAAAATAAGGTCTAAAGTTCAACATTGAACTTTCTTTGGCCTTAAATTTGATACATCACCCTAACACCCCTCCTAATTCATATCCAATGGATTTTCACCCTTTATAATGCTTCCCAAAGCATATCCTAGGGTTAGGAGTGGTTAGGGAACTTTACCATGGCTGAAAATGGGGTAAACAAACCTTGTTTTCTCGAAATCAACCTGACAGTCGACTTTATCAGAGATCAGATCATTGCCTCATTAGTCGATCGCACACTATAATCGATCGCCTAAGCGATCCATTGATAACTGAAATTTCCGAATTCCAATTATCAGAAATAGATTTTGAAAATTCATAAATAATTATACATATATCGAAAAATCACGAAAATTCTTATGTATAATACTTATGACTAATACAATGGGTGAAAAATGATAGAAAAATATTTTACCCATAAAATATCGAAATTGATACAAAATTCAAAAGTGAAGAAAAACTTCTAAGGTTTTGGCTCACTTTGTATCAACTTCATTAATGCTGATTGCTATTAAAAGATAGACTTCACTAAGATTTTCTAAAGTGATTTTAAAATGTTTTTGAAAACCTATATTGGATCATGTTCCTTGTGCTCAATGTACATGACTTGTACACAAGCTTTCCCAATGATCCACCATTAGTTAAAGATGAGTTTTAGTTCATCTAGATGCAAAACTATGCACCTTGAACTTAACTCATATCCTAGCATCTCACATGTATCTAGGGTGTATAAATACACATACATGTCAATTTTAATGTGAGATGTGGGTTTTGGTTATCCTAATCTAAGGCCTCATGCATTTTCTAAGGCAACTCTACTTGATTCCCTTATAAATGAGACTTCAAGTCATGCCAAAGTTCTTAACTCAATTTTAATCAATTTAGATGCATGCATGATTATGACATTAATGATGGTATAAATAAGCACATGCTCATAATCATGATGTCATGACATAAGATGGAATCTAAAAACACATGACATTACACCTAATCCAAAAAAAAGCATAATTATGACATATAAATGCTAAAAAAAATAGATATGATGTCATGACATGTTATATGACAAACAAAGCATGACATATAAAATGTATAGGTATAATAATATCTAAATTTTAATATTAGTTGCCATTTGATATAATTAAGTATATTTTGCCATACTATCACTTTTCTCCCTAGTGTGCCAAAAACCCAAAATGGCACACTATAACCTCTAATCCTAAATTGTGCCTATTTAATTAATTTTCCATAATTCCAAAAATGTATTGACACATCCTAAAATCTTTTAGGATCATGGATCAAACCTATTTCCAAGGTATCCATAACCTTGAAAATAACCTAAAATGCCACCTTTACCATGGTTAGGTTGACTACCCTTCCATTTAAAGTTGTCATACCCTAAACCCATCTAGCGTGAATCAATCACGCTCTTAGAAACCCAAAACCTGTTTGAGCTCCTAGGGTTTACTAGGTATTCCTTAGGGA
This sequence comes from Wurfbainia villosa, assembly GCA_025175895.1. NCBI lineage: Eukaryota > Viridiplantae > Streptophyta > Magnoliopsida > Zingiberales > Zingiberaceae > Wurfbainia > Wurfbainia villosa. The sequence continues at coordinate 6,016,077 of CM046002.1, forward strand.
TAACCTCCCTAGATACCTTCATAATGACCCTCCTAGGCTTATTAGCCTTGGTCATTGTGGGCTTACCTAGGTTGACTCTAGGGGTAACTCCCCTTGTAACCTTCTTAGTGGCCACCGTAGGTTTCTTTGAAACCCTAGCCACTAGACACACACCATGGTCAACTCTAGGGATGACTTCCCTATTGACCTTGGTCTTCCTAGACCTAGTTTGTGTTCCATAATCAAATGGAACACCATGATTAGTCACCTTAGGTTTAGGTTTGTGACCCAAACCCTTCTTGCCTTTGGTTGACTTTTGTCTCTTAGGCCCTAGGTGTTGACTCTTGGTCCTAGACTCTTGACTTTGACCATTTGACCCTTTAACTTGATTTTGCATAATCCTAAGGGTCTTTTCAAGTTTTTCAAGCCTTGACCTCAAGGTTTGGTTCTCTAATTCTAATTGTCTAATTTTTTAATTTTGATTTGGTCTTTGGACATTGTTTTTCCTAGGCATATGTCTAGTCCATTTGGGGTTTAAGCCTAGGTGGTCTTCTATTTTCTTGATAGATTCTCTAGACAAGATCTTTCTAGGGACATTAGTCCCAAATTTCTCCTTATTTGAAAAGTTGACCTTCTTAGTTCCTAAACAAAAATATTTGTTCCTATTAGCATGCTTATGTTCATGGGCAATAACAAGTGAATTAACATTATTTCTAGCATGCTTTTTACTACAAAAACTAGAAGGTGCACTATTGAAGTATACCTTAGGGTTAGCCTTAGCTCCCCCTACATGAGTTGCTCCTTCTTGCCCCTTCTTCTTCCCCATAGGACATTGACTCCTATAATGTCCTTCTTGGTGACACTTGAAGCACACCACGTGCTTTTTACTTTTAATTGTCAGGGCTTCGACTTTCTTTGACTTCTCTTGACTTTTGGGTGTCGGTAGAGTCTTTTTGACTTTCTTTGGGCACTTGCTCTTGTAGTGCCCGGATTCCCTACACTTAAAGCAAATTATATGATTTTTATTTAAAACTAAATTACTCGAGTTACCTAGGGTGGTGGTGAGGTTCTCTTGAGCTTGCTCTTCCTCTCTACCGGATGTAGATGACTCCTCTTGAGATTTCTCCGGTGTGGATGGTCTCTCCTCCCCCTCAATCCTTGAAGTGGAGGCTTCTTCCACTTTTTCTTCCTCTTCCACCGATTTAGAGGTTGACTCCCTATCAACTTCCAAATCCTCACTCGCTTGTGAGGATGAGGATTCATCTTTGGCCTCCTCTTCTTGAGCCGATGATGAGTCTTCATGGAGCTTGGCCAATTCCCTCCAAAGCTCCTTGGCAACCATGCAATCACCTAGGCTACACAAGAAGTCATTGTAGGGGATCATTGGAATGCTAGAGGGGGGTGAATAGCGCGTGCTAGTACCGATGATGGAATTCGTCCGTGATTGAGTCTACAAATTTCATTAGCACAGCGGAATAATGATAATAAAAGCAATAACGAAATAGACACAATCAAACACACCAATACACAAATATTTAACGTGGTTCGGAACGAAAATGATTTCTACTCCACAGATCGAGCTCTAAAGAGCTCTAGTGATGCCAATGCAATCACTAACCACAAATACTCCTTCTCGACACAAGCCGAAGGCGGAGAAACCTCTTACAAACTATTCTTACAACAATAAGAAATAGATACAAGCAATTACAATAAATAAATACAATGCAAGTAAAGAAAACTACTTTACAATTGCTCTTTGAATGCTTGATCGCTTGGTTGCTTGAAAAGAACTTGGAAACCCTGATTTGCAGCAGCAAATCGCCCCAAATGCTCTCAAAAAACCATGCCTTTTTCCTCCACCACGAGCTCCCTTTAAAGCTTCTACATGTGTTGGAAAATGTCGATCAGTCGACTGATGCCACTGTTGTCGTGAGACAACGGCTAGATCCACGCTGGAAAAATCCAACGGATCCATTATTAGTCGACTGATTATGACCATCAGATCGGTGAGATCGCTTATCACTCGAAACGACCGCAAATCTGGCCGAAAGTGAGACTCCATTCCATGATCACGATCATTGTTCACATCACGAGCACCACTCAAAATGTCGCCTAATTTCTAGTCGACCGCCCACCTATGGCGGGCAAACCGCGGTGAGCGGATTTTTCGCAGTTCAAGCCCTAGTTGACTTACACCAGTCGACTACCAAACATGAGGTTTTAGCCCAAGTATTGTTCCCCCATACTTGCTAGACCACCCTTAGCCTAGACCTAAGCCTTCTAGCCACCTCCATCAGCCTCACGCCTCTCGGATCCCTCTAAGTCATCCATGACTTTGTCATCCATCGCGCTAGCCTTCAGGTGCTTCCATCGGCTATGTCATGCTAACGGTGTCTACACTGCCAAGGCACATTGGACTTACGCCGCCAAGACAACGCTTGGACTTTACGCCGCCAACCATTGGACTTATGCTGCCAAGACTCCCGCTTGGATTTTACGCCGCCAATATCAACCCCTTGGACTTCTCAAATGCCAAGACTCATGCTTGGACTTTACCTTGCCAACCCATGTTGGACTTTCCATGCCAAGTACTCAAGACATGGACTTTACCTTGCCAAGACCTATGCTTGGACTTTACATTGCCAAGACCCATGCTTGGACTTTCCCAAATGCCAAGTGTCCCACTTGGACTTTCCCATAATCACATGGTCAACCCTAGTCAACCATCAAAGTCTCCCTCGAGTCAAACTCGAGTCCGGTTAAACATAACCTGAGTCGATTGTATAAACAATCTCCCTAAAACATTAATCGACATTAATGTCAAACATCAATGTCAACTCACTTTGTCAAACCACTTTGTCAAACATCAAAACATTACTCGAGTCAAACTCGAGTCTGGTCAATCGTGACCTGGGCCGATTGCACCAACAATCTCCCCTTTTTTGATGTTTGACAAAACAAACCTTGAGTTAGGCCACTAACTCAAATTTCTTTATCAATTATCCCAAATTGGTAATTTCACTCTCTCCCAATACTTCTCCCCCTTTTTGACTAACATCAAAAAGGTTCTCTCCAAGGAGGTCAATGTCTCATGTCCCAATGAGATCTTACAATCTTCCCCTTGATCCAACCATACCTAGGATGCCTACCATCTTCCTAGTGATAAGTCCTATATCACTCAAGAGAGGTAATCCTATTCACTCTCTCAATTTCCAAATTGGGTATCTCAAAATCTCATTTTCCCCTTCATGAGAAAAAATACCATCCATCATCCCATGATGGATACCTCCCCCTAAAGGCTTGCTCCCCCTTGACCATTGCACCAACAATGTCCTTGGGAAGTCCCTAAGCCAATAGTAACTCTAAACCATCAAAATTAAGGTTCTAAGTTCAAACACGAACTCTTCCACCCTTAAATTTGATACTTTGACCTAACACCTCTCCAAATCCATATCCAATGGATTTTCACCCTTTATAATACTTCCCAAAGCATATCCTAGAGTTAGGAGTGGTTAGGGATCTTAACCGCAGCTGAATACGGGCTAAACAAACCTTGTTTCCCCGAAATCAGCATTGACAGTCGACTCCGTCAGTTACCAGTCGACTGCCGGTCACATCAGTTGACTGCCACTCAAAGCAGTCGATTGATAACTGAAATTTTAGAATTTCAGTTATCAGAAATGGATTTTGGAAAATCATAAATAATTATACGCAATTTGAAAAATCATGAAATTTGATACGTATAATACCTATGACCAATACAATGGGTGAAAAATATTTGAAAATTATTTTACCCACAAAATATTGAAATTGATACAAAATCCAAAAGTGAAGAAAACTTCTAAGTTTTAGCTCACTTTGTATCAATCTCATCAATGATGATTGCTATCAAAAGATAGACTTCACCAAGATTTTCAAAAAGATTTTAAAATGTTTTCAAAACCTTATTTTGGATCATATTCTTTGGGCTCAATGTACATGACTTGTACACAAGCTTTCCTAATGATCCACCAATCATATAAGATGAGTTTTGGTTCATCTAGATGCAAAAACTATGCACCTTGAACTTAACTCATTTCCTAGCATCTCACATGTATTTAGGGTGTATAAAATATACATACATGTCAATGTGATGTGAGATGTGGATTTTGGTTACCTTAACCTAGGGCATCATGCATTTTCTAAGGCAACTCTACTTGATTCCCTTATACATGGGACTTCAAGTCATGCCAATTGTCCTTAACTCAATTTTAATCAAATGCATGAATGATTATGGAATTAATGATGATATAAATAAGCATATGCTCATAATCATGATGTCATGGCATAAGATTAAATCTAAAAATACATGCCATTTAATCCTTAATCCTAAACATGATCATGACATATAAATGATACAAATAAACATGATGTCATGACATGTTATATGGCAAACAAGACATGTCATATAAAAAGTATAGGTATAACAATACCTAAATTTCAATATTAATTTCCATTTGATATTATTAATTATATTTTTCCATATTATCACTTTTCTCCCTAGTGTGCGAAAAACCCAAAATGGCACACTAACCTCTAAGCCTAAATTGTGCCATTTTAATTGATTTTTCATAATTCCAAAAATGTGTTGGCACATCCTAAAATCTTTTAGGATCATAATATCAACTCTATTTTCAAGGTACCCATAACCTTGAAAATTTCCTAAAGTGCCATCTTTATCATGGTTGAGTTAACTACCCACCCAATCAAGGTTGGCACACCCTAAACCCATCTAGCGTGAATCAATCACGCTCTTAGGAACCCAAAACCTATTTGAGCTCCTAGGGTTTACTAGGTATTCCTTAGAGATGACCTCCCTAGATACCCTCCTAATGACCCTTCTAGGCTTGGTAGCCTTGGTCATTGTGGTCTTGCCTAGGTTAACCTTAGGGATTGCCTCCCTAGTAACCTTCTTAGTGGCCACCCTAGGTTTCTTTGAAACCCTAGCCACTAGGCACTTACCATGGTTACTCTTAGGGATAACTTCCCTAGTAACCTTGGTCTTCCTAGACCTAGTTAGTGTTCCATAATCTAATGGAACACTATGATAAGCCACCTTAGGCTTAGGTTTGTGACCCAAACCTTTCTTGCCCTTGGTTGACTTTTGTCTTTTAGGTCCTAAGTGTTGACTTTGAGTCCTAAACCCTTGACTTTGACCATTAGACCCTTGAAATTGATTTTGCATCTTATTGAGGGTCTTTTCAAATTTTTCAAGCCTTGACCTCAAGGCTTGGTTCTCTAATTTTAATTGCCCAATTTTAGAATTTTTAGTTAATCATTGGGCATGGTTCTTTCTAGGCATATGCCTAGTCCATTTAGGGTTGAGACCTAGATGCTCTTGTATCTTTCTAATGGTTTCCCTAGGTAGGATTTGTCTAGAATTGTTTGACCTAGGGTTGTCCTTAGGTAAAATATTTCTAGGGACATTAGTCCCAAATTTCTCCTTCTTCCTAAAGTTGACTTTCTTAGCTCCTAAGCAATATTCTCTATTTCTAGCATGCTCTTTTTTGATAAATAGCAAGATTGCTAAAATTATTTCTAGCATGCTTTTTGACATTATTTGAATAAGGAGCTTTATTTAAAAATACCTTAGGGTTAACTTTGGAAGCTCCCCCTACTTGTGGTGCTCCTTTTTGCCCCTTCTTTTCCCCTTTTGGGCATTGATTCTGGTAGTGTCCCGGTTGTCGGCATTTGAAGCAAATGACTTGCTCCTTGCTTTTCTTGGCGTGAACACCGACTTCATTGACTTTTGGCACCGGTGGACTCTTCTTGATTCTTTTAGGACATTTACTCTTGTAATGTCCTACCTCCCTACACTCAAACCAAATTATGTGATTTTTATTTGAACCTACATTGCTTGAGTTACCTAGGGTGGTGGTGGAAAGTGCCGGAATTGGATTTTGAGCTTCTTCATCTTGACCAGATGTTGAAGCTTCTTCTTGATGTTGCTCCGGTGATCTAATCTCCTCCCCCTCAATCCTTGAGGTGGAGGTTTCCTCCAATTCTACTTCCTCTTCTTCCTTGGATGTTGATGGTCTCTCAACCTCCAAGTCCTCACTTCCTTGTGAGGATAATGCATTTTCCTCTTCGGTCCCTTCCTCTTGGACCAGTGATGGACTTTCATGGAGCTTGGCCACTTGTCTCCATAGCTCCTTGGCATCTACATAATTACCTAACATACACAAGATATTGTTAGGTATTAAATCAATTAAAAACTTGATTACCTTATCATTTTTCTCGAATGCTTGGACTTGCTCTTCGGTCCATCCTTTTTTCTTGAGGAATCCACCTTTTGGTCTTCTTGGATAGCTATATCCCTCCATTAAAATGGATCATTCTTCAAAGTCTCTCATCATTAGGAAGTCTTCAATCCTTGCCTTCCATTGTCTAAACTCTTCTTGTCCATAGAAGGTATAAGGGATAGGTGTGTTGATATCCTATCCTAGTTGCTCTTGAACTTCCATCTTCACCCTCTAGCGTGCTCCCTTAGTTGTTAAACCTTGAAGAGCGGCCTCGCTCTGATACCACTTGTAGGGGATTGTTGGAATGCTAGAGGAAGGGTGAATAGCGCGTGCTAGTACCGATGATGGAATTTGTTTGTGATTGAGTCTACAAATTTTGTTAGCGCAGCAGAATAATGATAATAAAAGCAATAATGAAATAGACACAATCAAACACACCAATACACAAATATTTAACGTGGTTCGGAACCGAAATGATTCCTACTCCACGGATCGAGCTCTAAAGAGCTCTAGCGATGCCAATGCAATCACTAACCACAAATACTCCTTCTCGACACAAGCCGGAGGCGGAGAAACCTATTACAAACTATTCTTACAACAATAAGAAATAGATACAAGCAATTACAACAATGAAATACAATGCAAGTAAAGAAAACTACTTTACAATTGCTCTTTGAATGCTTGATCGCTTGGTTGCTTGAAAAGAACTTGGAAACCCTGATTTGCAGCAGCAAATCACCCCAAATGCTCTCAAAAAACCATGCCTTTTTCCTCCACCACGAGCTCCCTTTAAAGCTTCTACCTGTGCTGGAAAACATCGATCAGTCGACTGCTCGGGACCATCAGTCGACTGATGCCACTGTTGTTGTGAGACAATGGCTAGATCCACGCTGGAAAAATCCAACGGATCCATCATCAGTCGACTGATTATGACTATCAGTCAACTGATCAAGCCATCACTCGACTGCTGACCGTAGTGGTCGAGTGAGACTCCATTCTGTGCTCGATTTCTCGAGCACCGGTCGACTGATCACAAGATCAGTCGATTGCTCGATGAATCAATCGACTGCCCACCTATGACAGTCGACTGCTAGGGCAATTCTCGTAGTCAAGCCCTAGTTGACTTACACTAGTCAACTGCCACATGGCACCAGTCGACTGGCACACCTCAAACATGAGTTTTTAGCCCAAGTATGGTTCCCCCATACTTGCTATACCACTCTTAGCCTAGACCTAAGCTTTCTAGCCACCTCCATCAGCCTCACGCCTCTCGAATCCCTCCAAGTCATCCATGACTTGTTCATCCATCGCGCTAGCCTTCAGGTGCTTCCATCGACTATGTCATGCTAATGGTGTCTACACCGCCAAGGCACATTGGACTTACACCGCCAAGACTCCGCTTGGACTTTACGCCGCCAACCATTGGACTTATGCTGCCAAGACTCCCGCTTGGAGTTTACGTCGCCAATATCAACCCCTTGGACTTCTCAAATGCCAAGACTCATGCTTGGACTTTACCTTGCCAACCCATGTTGGACTTTCCATGCCAAGTACTCAAGACTTGGACTTTACCTTGCCAAGACCCATGCTTGGACTTTACATTGCCAAGACCCATGCTTGGACTTTCCCAAATGCCAAGTGTCCCACTTGGACTTTTCCAAAATCGCATGGTCAACCCTAGTCAACCATCAAAGTCTCCCTCGAGTCAAACTCGAGTCCGGTTAAACATAACCCAGATCGATGGTATAAATAATCTCCCCAAAATATTAACCGACATTAATGTTAAACATCAATGTCAACTCACTTTGTCAAACCACTTTGTCAAACATCAAAACATCACTCGAGTCATACTCGAGTTTGGTCAATCGTGACCTGGGCCGATTGCACCAACAATCATTAGGAATTAAATCAAAAATAAACTTGACTACCTTCTTGTTTTTCTCAAAATGTTGGAGTTTCTCCTCACTCCATCTTTTCTTTTTGAGGAAGCCACCTTTTGGTCCTCTTGGGTATTGGAATCCTTCTATTAGGATGGACCACTCCTCTAAATCCCTCATCATCAAAAAATCTTCAATTCTTCTCTTCCAAGAATTGAAGCCTTCTCGTCCATATAAGGTATAGGGCATCGGTGTGTTGATGTCCCAACTGAGTTGTTCTTCCAACTCCATCTTCACCCTCTAGCGACTTTGTCTTTGCTCCCGGCAGTTAGTCCGTAGAAGAGCCCTGGTCTCTGATACCACTTGTAGAGAATCCTTGGAAGCTAGAGGGGGGGGGGTGAATAGCTTGTATTCGTTCGTCGATGGATTTCATTTGTGATCGCGTCTACAAAGCGTGTTAGTGCACAGCGGAATAATAATAATAAAAACAATGCACAAGACACAATCACAAACACTCAAACATGAGCATGTAACGTGGTTCGGAACCTCATGGTTCCTACTCCACGGATCGAGCTCTAAAAAACTCTAGGGACGCCAATGCAATCACTAATCGCAAATAACTCCTTCTCGACACAAGTCGGAGGCGGAGAAACCTCTTATAACAGATTACAAGAGTAATACAAGGTAAAACAAGAGAATACAAAAAGAATAAAACAATCTATGCAAAGAAAAACTTTACAAATGCTCTTTTGATTGCTTGTTTTGTAGTTGCTTGAATTGTACTTGGAGACCCTGATTTGCAGCAACAAATCACCCCAAAAGCCTTCAAAAACCGATCTAGATTTCCTCCTCCACAAGCTCCATTTAAAGCTTCAACCTAGGCTGGAAATCGTCGATCAGTCGACTGCTTAGGACCATCAGTCGACTGATGCCACTGCTATCGTGAGACAACGGCTAGATCCACGCTAAAAAAATCCAACGGATCCATCATCAGTTAATTGATCATGACCATCAGTCGACTGATTGAGCCTTCACTGATCGCTAACTCCGCAATGAAGCCGACCATTCGCGTGGTCGAAAAACCGAGCACCCCGATCTTCAGCCAACGATCGATTGCCCACCTGGCGATCATCGCTAGGGCACTCCCCACAGTCAAACCCTAGTTGACTCACACCAGTTGACTGCCACATGGTACCAGTTGACTGATACATCTCAAACATGAGGTTTTAACCCAAGTATGGTTCCCCCATACTTGCTAGACCACCCTTAGCCTAGACCTAAGCCTTCTAGCCACCTCTGTCAGCCTCACGCCTCTCGGATCCCTCCAAGTCATCCATGACTTGTTCATCCATTGTGTTAGCCTTCAGGTGCTTCCATCGGCTATGTCATGCTAACGATGTCTACACCGCCAAGGCACATTGGACTTACGCTGCCAAGACTCTGCTTGGACTTTACGTCGCCAACCATTGGACTTGTGCTGCCAAGACTCCCGCTTGGACTTTACGTCGCCAATATTAAAACCCTTGGACTTTCCAACTGCCAAGACTCAAGCTTGGACTTTTCCTTGCCAACCCATGTTGGACTTTCCATTGCCAAGACCTATGCTTGGACTTTCCATTGCCAAGACCCATGCTTGGACTTTCCCTTGCCAAGACCCATGCTTGGACTTTACATGCCAAGTACTCAAGACTTGGACTTTCCAAATGCCAAGTGTCCCACTTGGGCTTTCCATGACAATCACATTGTCATATATTTTTGTCGAACATCAAAACATCTCTCGAGTCAAGCTCGAGTCCTGGTCAATCGTGACCTGGGCCGATTGCACCAACATGAACATGTGTTTATTTATTTTATCATTAATGTCATAATCATTCATGCATTAATAAAAATTGAGTTAAGGATAATGGCATGACTTGAAGTCCCATTTATAAGAGAATTAAGTAGTGTTGCCTTAGAAAATGCATGAGGCCTTAGTTTAAGATAAACCAAAACCCACATCTCACATCTAAATTGACATGTATGTGTATTTATACACCCTAGATACATGTGAGATGATAGAATATGAGTTAAGTTCAAGGTGCATAGTTTTTGCATCTAGATGAACTCAAACTCATCTAAAATCATGTTATGGATCATTGGGAAAGCTTATGTTCAAGCAATGTACATTAAGCCCAAGGAACATGATCTAATATAGGTTTTCAAAAACATTTTAAAATCATTTTAGAAAACCTTAGTGAAGTCTATCTTTTGATAGTAATCACCATTGATGAAGTTGATACAAAGTGAGCTAAAACATTGAAGTCTTTATTCACTTTTGAACTTTGTGTCAATTTCGCTATTTTATAGGTAAAATATTTTTCTAACATTTTTCACCCATAGTATGTGTCATAAGTATTATACGTATAAAGTTTAATTATTTTTCAAATTATGTATAATTACTTATGTATTTTTGAAATTTGAATTTGAAGTCTGAAATCTGCATTTCGCAGATATCAGTCGACTACGCTTGTTGGCAATGGACTGATGATGAGGGCAGTCGACATCAGTCGACTGGTGCCTGATAAAGTCGACTGCCAATGCTGATTTCGAAAAAACATGGTATGTTTAGCCCATTTTTAGCTATGTTAGGGTTCCCTAACTACTCCTAACCTTAGGATATGCTTTGGAAAGCATTATAAAGGGTGAAAATCCATTGGATATGGATTAGGAGAGTTGTTAGGGTAATGTATCAAATTTAAGGTGTGGGGAAGTTCAATGTTGAATTTTTAACTTTAATTTTGATGGTTTAGAGTTCCTATTGGCTTAGGGACTTCCCAAGGACATTGTTGGTGCAATGGTCAAGAGGGAGCAAGCCTTTAGGAGGAGGTATCCATCTGTTAGGATGTATACTGAAAAGTCGACCTTTTGTATGAACATCTTTATTTTGAAATAAAAATTACATGATCATTGTTTGCATATTTTTATGGCTATGCATATTGTCTAATACATTACATTGTAGATAACATGGTGTGTGGTGTCACACAAGAGATCATGTTATCGGTTCCTTGTGAAGTATAAGTAAAGGCTCACAACTGAGATGACTTTGGACAAACCATTGGAATGGTTGTAGTGTGATTTGGGATTGGTTTGTCATGACCATAGAATCACACTAGTGCACTTCGTGTGTATTGAGCAGGACCGACTTAGAGGTGATTCGATTTATTACTGAGTACATAATCGAATCAGACCTCAGATATTATATTGTACATACTCTTAATCCAAATATAATAACAGGCACATATACTTAGTATTCATCTCTTTGATTTACCAATGGGCGAAATTTATAGATTAAATCGATAGGCTCGGTAAGTTGGGAGATGATATTATTTATATGGTGTGCCGTTGATTATAGGAGGAAACCGTGTCCTATATATTAGGATGATGATATCCCCTTGAGGAGCTCATAAGGCTCATCATGTAAACCTTGTAGGTGGACTTGGTCCGGCATGATGAAAAGGTTGAGTGGTATTACTCATGGAGTTAGATGTTGATTAATTAATGGTCAATAAATTAATTAATCGACGGACATTCGAGATCTTAAACATGAGGAGAAAATGTACAAATAATATATGGAACCCATATTAACTTATGGGGGTTGGTGAGGTAGATCAATGATAATCCTTTAGTGGATTGGATTATCATTAATGGATCGGACTTTATGTGGGCTTGATCCATGGGTGGCCAAGATCCAACTCCTCTTCATGGTCCCTATTGTAGCCTATTAAAACCTCATGAAGCTTAGATCCAATGGATAGAAACAAAACTCTAGATCCGACGGTTGAGATTAAATCTCTAGATCCGACGGTTGAGATTAAATCCCTAGAACCAATGGTGGAGATTAAAAGGAGGCTTATCCCTAACTCTATAAAAGGAGGGCAAGGGGTGGGTGGCAACTAGGAACCCAACTAGAGATAGGATTAGGGTTTTGGGTGGCAAGGCTTGGAGGCTAGGGTTTAGGGGTTGGCGGCACCAAATAAGGAAGGTATTTCCTTTCTTCTTCTTCCTTCAAGGTGGCCGGCATCCAGCAACCTTTTCCAGCCCTTTCCAGCCTTTGTCCAGCATCCAATCCTTCCCTTCTCCTTCTCCTTGGCCGGTGGTAACAAGATTTAGGGCTTTCCCTTGGTGTCTTGGCCGGTTTCCATCATAATCTCCTCTTCCTTCTTGGCTGGTGGCAAGCTCCATCCTTGGAGGTTGGTGGTTGATTGAAAGAAGGAAAAGAGCCTTGTTTCTATTTTTCCTCTTGCTCGGAACGAGCAAGGAAGGAAGATTGGTGATTTAGGAGCTTCAATTTTTGGTAGATCATCGCCCACACGACATCCGAAAGGAGGAAGGTCATACAATAGGAGATCGAGAGGTATATCGATTCTCTATTTTCATATGTTACATGTTTATTTTTATTTTTCAATTATATGCATGTTGTATGTGGTTGTTTACTTTATGTATGTGGCTAAATATACTTGGACCCCGAACATAAACACAAAAACCAGTGATCCATACATCGTCTATTCCGCAGCTATTCGTGGAATAAAGGTTGGTCGCTTGAACAACAAGTTTGTTCAAGTGACTACGAGAAAACGAATAGCACGACGATGACAAGGTTGCTTGGGTGTTCCCTTTTGTCTAGGATTAAATTTTTAATCCGGGGACATCGATGGGATCGCCATGAACAAGCGACCGAGTTGAAGTGGGAAGCGAAGTTTCCCCTCACGGATCACTCAATGAAACCCTACAATTGGTATCAGAGCCAAGGTTTCCGATTTTGTGTGTTTAGGATTCGGTTACTCTTATGCATTTTTTCCATATATTATATGTGCCGGATAATAGTAGGATATGTGTAGGTTAACTCTTTGGTTGCAGGCATAAGATCCGACTATTATGGCCATATGTGTGTATGTGATTGTATGTGTATATTTTGTTGAATCCTCGGGGTTGACGAGGCTAGTATTTAATTTTTTGTAAATTAGATACGACATTGTTTAGCCACTCTTTTTATTTTAGTTTACTTTCGATCTAGATTTCATGTACACTCCCTCGTGGAGTATATGATCGATGGATGTAAATTAAAATAGATTTTAGTCTCGGCTCGGATCTCCGGATGTCTCATACATGCCGTAGGACGAGCGGACGAGAAGGCGATGCAATGGGAGACATATTGAAGACAAAAGCCATAATAGTTGGAAAATAATTTATTTTTCATATTTATTGCTTATTGTTTGATATGCATGTCGTAGGCTAGAAAATTCCTCATTTTCAAATTACTAAGTGGGAGAGGGAAATTTTTATAAATTCCCACGACCTCCATTACGATTTGACATGTGATGCAAGCAAACTTGCGCGTCGGCTCTGAGTGCCTTCCTCCCCATCAGATGAGTTTTTTTGTGGATCACAGGGTCAAATATGGTTATAGGGAATTATTAAGGAGCGTGTGCACTTCCCCATCGGAAGGCACATAACCCGAGATAATTACCTTGGTACCGAGTAATGGTGAACACTTAGATACAAATTTAAGTATCCTCCCCATCGGAGTCACTGCTTTTATTTATAGGGCCAAAGAGGAACCAACTATTAATTTTACTTGTCAAAAAGTTAGGTTGACAAGATAGTAAAATTAATGGGTAAAACCTCCTCTTACAAATGTAGAATTCGTATACGTCCATACTATCGTGGCATACGATATTCTCGGTGTTTTGAGGTGTTGGTTGATTTTAAAATTTTATTGTTTGAGGAATCAATAATTTTTTGAAATCTAATGTTTTGATCTATGTGATTCTTAGGTTTTCTTTCAAAATGACTTTCAACCCACTTGCTGTGATATTGAAAGAGAATAAACTTACTGGACCCAACTATGTTGATTGGAAGAGGAATCTAGACATTGTCTTGACTGCTGAGGAATACAAATATGTACTCCTCGAAGAGTGCCCTCCTAAGCCTGCAGATGATTCTGGGGAAAAGGAGAGAGAGAGTTATAAGAAGTGGATCAAGGCCGATGAGATGACACGGTGTTACATTTTGACATCTATGTCAAATGTACTGCAACATCAGTATCAAGACATGCCCACTGCTTATGACATGATGCTCAATCTCAAAGAGCTTTTCGGACACCAGAATCGGGCTGCGAGGCAAGAAACCATGAGAAACTTGATGACGACCACCATGGTCGAGGGAACACCCGTAAGGGATCATGTTCTCAAGATGATGGCTCATTTGAATGAGCTATAGGTCATTGGAGTTGAGATCGATGGGGAAACCCAGGTCGATATCATACTCCAGTCTCTACCTAGGAGTTTTGACCAGTTTTGCTTGAACTACAACATGAACAAGAGGTTGTATTCGTTGGCGGAGCTTCTGGCAGAACTCCAGGCGACAGAGGGGCTATTTCGTCAGAGTGCTCAGGCACATGCCATGGTGACCCAAAAGGTTTCTACTTCTAAGCCGAAAGGCAAGAAGAAGAAGAAGAAATAAACTAGGGCAAAGGCGGTGGGAGGTACTCAGGGAGGAGTGAAGAAGCTGAAAGGCAAGTGCTTCACTTATAAGCAGACTGGACACTGGAAGAAGGACTGCCCCAACCGCAAGCAGAACAAAGGTATATCTTTTAGTCTAGTCATTGAAACATGTTTAGCGGTGTTATCTACCGACACCTGGTGTGTAGATATGGGAGCCACTGATCATGTCTGCAATACTTTGCAGGGGTTCCATGAAACCAGACGACTGGCTGAGGGGGAGATTACCGTGTACTTGGGCGATGTCATGAAGGGCTGTTGCAGTGGGAGACGTTCATTTATCTTTTGAGAAAAATAAACTTTTGGTTCTTAAGAATTGCCTTTATGTACCTTTATTTAGAAAGAATTTAATTTCGATTTCTAAATTATTTATGGATGGATATTCTATTTCTTTTAATGACAGAGTTGTTATAAAAAGGAATAGGGACATTATCTGTTCAGGTGCATTGATAGGAAATCTATACACACTTGAACCAAAACCTCCCACGATGCAAATTGAAGTTAATAACTCATCTTCTAATTCTAATAAGAGAAAAGAACCTTCGAAGATGAACCAAATATATCTTTGGCATCTTAGGCTTGGTCATATTAACCTAAGAAGAATTTAAAGGTTGATAGCTGATGGACCTCTGGGTTCATTAGTGGTGGAGGATTTCCTAACCTGTGAATCTTGCTTGGAGGGTAAAATGACCAAGAGGCCTTTTAAGGCCAAGGGGTATAGAGCCAAAGATGTGTTAGAATTGGTTCATTCTGATTTGTGTGGTCCTATGTCTATCCATGCTAGAGGTGGTTTTGAGTATTTCGTCTATTTTATAGATGATTACTCAAGATATGGATACATTTACCTGATGCGCTGCAAGTCTGAATGCTTTGACAAGTTCAAAGAATTCAAGGCTGATGTGGAGAAACGTCAAGGTAAAAGTATCAAGACACTACGATCTGATCATGGTGGCGAGTACCTCTTAGGAGAGTTTAGGAATTACTTATCAGAGGCTGGGATTCAATCCCAATTGTCTACACCAGGCACACCCCAGCAGAATGGTGTAGCAGAGCGAAGGAATATGACTCTTATGGAGATGGTTAGATCGATGATGAGTTATTCTGAGTTGCCAGATTCGTTCTGGGGATATGATCTAGATACGACAGTGTACATTTTGAACTTGGTTCCATCTAAATCAGTGCCTTATACTCCCACAGAATTGTGGACTGGGCGAAAGCCTAGTCTAAGACATATTCGAATTTGGGGGAGTCCAGTACATGTGCTAAAGGCAGATACTGGTAAGTTGGAACCTCGTACAGAAGTACACATGTTCGTTGGCTATCCTAGAGGAATGAAGGGTGGTTTGTTTTATAGTCCTAGAGATCAGAAAGTGATCGTTAGCACGAACGCCAGATTTCTAGAGGAAGACTATGTGATGAGCCACAAGCCCAAGAGTAAAATTGTTCTGGAGGAATTAAAAGGGGAAGTCACTTCTTCAGTACCACCAGTACAAGAGGATATACCACAAGTCACTGCACCACATGTCACAAAGGATATACAGGAGATACCTCGTCGTAGTGGGAGGGTTATGAGACAGCCTAATAGATTCATGTTCTTGGGAGAATCTTCTGATTTGGTCCCTGGCGAACATGAACCTGATCCTTGGACATATAACGAGGCAATCCAAGATAAAGATGCAGCATCTTGGCAAAATGCGATGAATACTGAGATTGAATCTATGGATTCAAATCAGGTCTGAAAGCTAGTAGAACCACCCGATGGTGTAAAAACCATTGGATGCAAGTGGATCTACAAAAGAAAGAGAGGAATAGATGGAAATGTTGAGACCTTCAAAGTGAGGTTTGTTGTGAAGGGGTATACTTAAAAAGAGGGTATCGATTATGAGGAGACCTTTTCGCCGGTAGCCATGCTTAGTCTATCCGGATTCTCTTATGCATAGCAGCTAATATGGATTATGAGGTGTGGCAGATGGATGTCAAGACAGCTTTCCTTAATGGAAGTCTTGAGGAAAACATCTATATGAAGCAACCAGAGGGATTCATTGCGAAGGGAAAAGAGCATCTTGTATGTAAGCTTAATCGGTCCATTTATGGATTGAAGCAAGCTTCGAGGTCTTGGAACATCCGCTTTGATGAGGTAATCCAGTCTTATGAATTTATTCAAAGTTCGGATGAGTCTTGTGTATACAAAAGATGTGACGGAAACGTAGTGGTATTTCTTGTACTATACGTAGATGACATTTTGTTGATTGGCAACAATATCAAGGTGTTATCGGACGTAAGGGTATGGTTGTCCAAATAGTTTGATATGAAGGACTTGGGAGAGGTGGGACACATCCTTGGGATCAAGGTTATAAGGGATCGCAGGAAAAGGATGTTATGCTTATCCCAAGCTTCATACATAGACACGATTATGGATCGTTTTAGCATGCAAAACTCCAAGAAGGGTTTTCTACCTTTCAGGCATGGAGTTCCTTTATCTAAGGAGATGTGTCCTAAAACATCTGAGGAGATAGAGGAGATGAAGGCGATTCCTTATGCTTCGGTAGTAGGAAGCCTCATGTATGCAATGCTATGTATGAGATCAGATGTATGCTTTGTTGTGGGCATGGTAAGTAGATATCAGAGTAATCCAGGACAAGGACATTGGACTGCGGTAAAGCATATATTAAAGTACCTGAGAAGGACTAGGGATTATATGCTAGTTTACCAGGCAGACCAATTACTTCTTGTGGGTTACACGGATTCCAACTTCCAATCTGATAGGGATAACAGTAAGTCTACCTTAGGTTTTGTGTTTACTTTGGGAGGTGGAGCCATTGTATGGAGGAGTGTCAAGCAGAAATACGTGGCAGACTCCACCATAGAAGCTGAGTATGTGGTAGCCTCTGAGGCGGCCAAAGAAGCTGTGTGGCTCAGGAACTTCCTGATGGACTTGGATGTGATTCCTGGTTTGCCAAGAACTATCACAATCTATTGTGATAATAGAGGTGCAGTTGCAAACTCGAAAGAACCACGAGCCCATAAGACTAGTAAACACATAGAGCGCAAGTACCACCTGATACGAGAAATCGTAAAGAGAGGAGAAGTTGTTGTGGCCAAGATTGCATCAGAGGATAACCCGGCAGATCCTTTCACTAAGGCCCTTCCGGCGAGAGCTTTTGATAGGCATGTGGAGGGAATGGGGATCAGATGTATGGCAGTTTGTGGACAGCATAGTCTTTTAGTATAAGTGGGAGATTGTTGGGATGTATACTGAAAAGTCTACCTTTTGTATGAACATCTTTATATTTAATTAAGAATCACATGATCATTGTTTGTATATTTTTATGGCTATGCATATTGTCTAATACATTACATTGTAGATAACATGGTGTGTGGTGTCACACGGGAGATCATGTTATCGGTTCCTTGTGAAGTATAAGTAAAGGCTCACAACCGAGATGACTTTGGACAAACCATTGGAATGGTTGTAGTGTGATTTGGGATTGGTTTGTCTTGACCATAGAATCACACTAGTGCACTTCGTGTGTATTGAGCAGGACCGACTTAGAGGTGATTCGATTTATTGCTGACTACATAATCGAATCAGACCTCAGATATTATATTGTACATACTCTTAATCCCGATATAATAACGAGCACATATACTTAGTATTCATCTCTTTGATTTACCAATGGGCGAGATTTATAGATTAAATCGATAGGCTCGGTAAGTTGGGAGATGATATTATTTATATGATGTGCCGTTGATTATAGGAGGAAACCGTGTCCTATATATTAGGATGATGATGTCCCCTTGAGGAGCTCATAAGATTCATCATGTAAACCCTGCAGGTGGACTTGGTCCGGCATGATGAAAAGGTTGAGTGGTACTACTCATGGAGTTAGATGTTGATTGATTAATGGTCAGTAAATTAATTAATCGACGGACATTCAAGATCTTAAACACGGGGAGAAAATGTATAAATAATATATGGAGCCCATATTAACTTATGGAGGTTGGTGAGGTAGATCAATGATAATCCTTTAGTGGATTGGATTATCATTAATGGATCGGACTTTATGTGGGCTTGATCCATAGGTGGCCAAGATCCAACTCCTTCTCATGGTCCCTATTATAGCCTATTAAAACCTCATGAAGCTTAGATCCAATGGATAGAAACAAAACTCTAGATCCAAAGGTAGAGATTAAATCTCTAGATCCGACGGTTGAGATTAAATCTCTAGATCTGATGGTTGAGATTAAATCCCTAGAACCAATGGTGGAGATTAAAAGGAGGCTTATCCCTAACTCTATAAAAGGAGGGCAAGGGGTGGGCGGCAACTAGGAACCCAACTAGAGATAGGATTAGGGTTTTGGGCGGCAAGGCTTGGAGGGTAGGGTTTAGGGGTTGGTGGCACCAAATAAGGAAGGTATTTCCTTTCTTCTTCTTCCTTCAAGGTGGCCGACATCCAGCAGCCTTTTCCAACCCTTTCCAGCCTTTGTCTGGCATCTAATCCTTCCCTTCTCCTTCTCCTTGGCTGGTGGTAACAAGATTTAGGGCTTTCCCTTGGTGTCTTGGCCGGTTTCCATCATAATCTCCTCTTCCTTCTTGGCCGGCGGCAAGCTCCATCCTTGGAGGTTGGTGGTTGGTTGAAAGAAGGAAAAGAGCCTTGTTTCTATTCTTCCTCTTGCTCGGAACGAGCAAATAAGGAAGATTGGTGATCTAGGAGCTTCAACTTTTGGTAGATCGTCGCCCACACGACGTCTGAAAGGAGGAAGGTCATACAATAGAAGATTGAGAGGTATATCGATTCTCTATTTTCATATGTTACATGTTTATTTTTGTTTTTCAACTATATGCATGTTGTATGTGGTTGTTTACTTTATGTATGTGGCTAAATATACTTGGACCTCGAACATAAACACAAAAACCAGCGATCCATACATCGTCTATTCCACGGCTATTCGTGGAATAGAGGTTGGTCGCTTGAACAACAAGTTTGTTCAAGTGACTACTCTAAACGAATAGCACAACGATGACAAGGTTGCTTGAGTGTTCCCTTTTATCTAGGATTAAATTTTTAATCCGGGGACATCGATGGGATTGCCATGAACAAGCGACCGAGTTGAAGTGAGAAGCGACGTTTTCCCTCACGGATCACTCAATGAAACCCTACACCATCATGAGATGATGGATGTTAGTTTTCCTCATGAGGGGGAGAAATGCGAATTTGAGATACCCAATTTGGAAATTGGGAGAGTTTGTAGGATTGCCTCTCTTGAGTGATATGGGACTTATCACTAGGAAGATTGTAAGCATCCTAGATATTTTTGGACTAAGGGGGAGATTGTATGATCTCATTGGGATATGAGACATTGACCTCCTTGGAGAGAACTTTTTTGATGTTAGTCAAAAAGGGGGAGAATTTATGGGAGAAGTTATGAGATTATCAATTTGGGATAATTGGTAAGGAGATTTGAGTTAGCGTTCTAACTCAAAGGTATGTGGTTTTGTCAAACATCAAAAAGGAGGAGATTGTTGGTGCAATCGGCCCAGGTCACGATTGACCAGACTCGAGTATGACTCGAGCGATGTTTTGATGTTCGAAAAAACATATGACAATGTGATTGTCATGGTAAAGTCCAAGTCACGGGTACTTGGCATGGAAAGTCCAAGTGGGACACTTGGAATTGGGAAAGTCCAAGTCTTGAGTACTTGGCATGTAAAGTCCAAGCATGGGTCTTGGCAAGGAAAAGTCCAAGCATGGGTCTTGGCATGGAAAGTTCAACATGGGTTGGCAAGGGAAAGTCCAAGCTTGAGTCTTGGCATTTGGGAAGTCTAAGCGGAATATTGGCGGCGTAAAGTCCAAGCGGGAGTCTTGGCAGCATAAGTCCAATGGTTAGCAGCGTAAAGTCCAAGCGGGAGTCTTGGTAGTGTAAGTCCAATGTGCCTTGGCGGTGTAGACACCGTTAGCATGACAATAGCCGATGGAAGCACCTGAAGGCTAGTGTATGGATGAACAAGTCATGGAAGAGTTGGAGGGATCCGATAGGCACGAGGCTGACGGAGGTGGTTAGAAGGCTTAGGTCTAGGCTACGGGTGATCTAGCAAGTATGGGGGCACCATGCTTGGGTTAAAACCTCATGTTTGAGGTGTATCAATCGATTGGGACCATGGGTCAGTCGACTGGTTGGAGTCAACTAGGGTTTGACTGCGAGAAGTGCCCTAGCAGTCGCCGAGGTGGGCGATCATCGGTTTGCCGCCAACGATCGGTGATCACGATCGTGATGGTCGGGATCTCGGGCATAGAAGGTTCTCCAATCGAGTGATCAGCCTGACCACTCGAATGATTGAGCCATCAGTCGACTGATGGTGTATCCGTTAGACTTATCCGACGTGTTTCATGCCGTTATGAGACAATGACTACAAGGGCAGTCGACTGATGGTCCTGATCAGTCGACTGCTAGGTGAAATTCAGCCCAAGGAGCAGCTTTAAAGGGAGCTCGTGGAGGGGAGATTTTGCAATGGTTTTTTGAGAGTTTTTGGGGCGAATTGCTGGTGTAATTTAGGGTCTCCAAGGCTACTCTTCAAGCAACCAAAAGCAAGCACTCAAGATCTCTTGTAAAGTGTTTTACTTTACTTGTATTGTATTTCATACTTGTATTTGCTAGCATTTGTTGTATTACTTAGTGTAATCATTTGTACGAGATTTCTCCAACTACGGATTGTTCCGAGAAGGAGTATTTGTGATTAGTGGTGTGTGTTTGCATTGCTAGGGCTTTTAGAACCGAATTCGTGGAGTAGGAACCATTCGGTTCCGAACCACGTTATATTTTGTGTTGGAGATTGTGTTTGTCATCTTTTGTTATTGCTATTATATATATTTTGCTACGCTAACACGACTTGTAGAGACGAACACGATCATATTCCATTAAACGTAAGAAATGAGCTATTCACCCCCTCTAGCAGTCACGAGATCCCCTACAGGAGTGTATTCGAGCTATTCACCCCCCTTTCGAGCATGCTTGTTGCTCACTTCGATATTGAAAATGTCACTGGATACATCCAACATATAAATACCATTGCTTAAAGTTTCAGTCCCATAAAGAACGTCATTCAAAGTTATGTAGCAACAATTGTTACTAAAAGTTAAATAGTACCCATTTCTATTTAAACAAGAAATATAAATGATGTTCTTTATCAACGAAGGAACATAAAAGGAATTGTCCAGTTCTAAGACAAGTCCTATAGGGAGTTTCAATAAATATGTTCCAATGGCGAGTGCAGCAACCTTTGCTCAATTCCCAACACGTAAATTTGGCTCTCCCTTGACGAGTCTTCTTCTATTCCTTAGCCCATGTATGTCATTACATATATGTGAGCCACACCCAGTATCCAATACTCAAGTGTTTGAGGAAATAGAATGACAATCAATAACGAAGATATCTAAAGAAGATGGGGCATCTGATGCCTTATTCTTCTTCACGGACTCAAGATGAATCTTGCAGTTTCTTAGCCAATAACCCTCCTTGCCATAATGATGGCAAGTGCCCTTTTGAGTTGGTTTTGCCTTTTTAGCCTTTTTCTTCTTCCCCTTCTGCTATTCCTTTGACTTTCTCTTAGAACCTTTCTTCGAGGAATCAACTAACAACATCGTCCCCTGCTCATGCATCACAGAAGGCTCCATAGTCTTCAGCATGTTGAGCAGTACCACAGATGAACCTTCTTACATCTCAGAGGTGAAGAGGAGCTTGGAGACTTCGAACTTTTTGAATCTCACTTGCTCATCAAACAACTCATAAAGATGAAAGACTATGGTATGAACATCCATATGCTCATGCTGCTTCTGCAGCTCGGGTACCATCATGGCTAGCATGATGCAACTCACTAATTCAGAATCACTCACATGTTTATGATAAGACAACAATTGGTCAAGAGTTGCGTTATCACTAGGACGGGCGGGAAGAGGCTCTTCGAGGACATACACAAGTTTTTCCTCCTTGAAAGCAATTCTCAAGTTTCTAAGCTAGTCCAAGAAGTTTGACCCAGTCAATTTATTCGAATTCAAAATAGAGCACAAATTCAAAGACATCATGATCAAGCGATTAACCTAGAAATACAAATCGAGCATATATGAGAAAGATGATTTAAAATGCATCATCATACATTTATAAATCTCATTCATTTTTTGAATTTCAAAAACTCCAAAATCACTTCGGGAGATCGTAGATCCATCTTTGAATGGGCTGATATCCAACATAGATATGAACAACCTTGGAGAGAGTCCAACAAGCCATTCATAGCTACGATGGTAGGTATCAAGTATACCGATTGCATATCACATCTATGCAACTATCACAATGTGCTATTAACTAATTGAATGTTCATACATACATCGGGTTGTTAACTCATTAATAAGTATGCATCATATGCATAACACCCAACTTCACCTCCCTTCACATCAACCTTGGAGAGAGTCCAACAAGCATATGCTCCAGGTTAAAGCTAACCCATTAATCGAGAAATAGTTTTAATATGATTAGAGTGCATTCAACCAATTAGCCCGGCTTGGAGAGAGTCCAACAACCAAAGCTAACGATTGACCTTTGACTCTTACCATATTAGTATTAAACTATTCCACGGTTTGAACATGTTCGGGTTCGAGCCAGGCTTGGAGAGAGTCCAACAACCCAAACAAGAAACAGAACTCTGGTTCTAACCATATTAATGGAAGGTGTAGGCTTTAATATTGTGTAAGAGTTTTAATGTCTCATCCTCTTTGCATGCAAATAACTATTATCTACATGACATGACATGACATACATGACATACATCTACATGTCATGACATGCATGACATAATGATATACATCTAATGCAATTACATGACATACAATTATGGCATGTACAAAATTTCCTTATATGTCATAATTATTTATGGAAATAAAATATGTTTGAGATTTGATTCCCCAAATCAAATCATGATTAAAATAGGAAACAAATTTCCAAATCTAATAACATATTTTATTTAAGAAAAGTCTTAATTAAGAAAAGTCAAATTTAATTTAGGAAACAAATTTCCTAAATTATCAAAACTATTTATGGAAATAAAATATGTTTTAGATTTGATTCCCCAAATCAAATCATGATTAAATTAGGAAACAAATTTTCAAATCTAATCACATATTTTATTTATGGAAAATTTTAATTTCCATAAATACTTCTAAACTTTCCAAAAGTAGAGGATTTCTATAAATACTTCTAAATTTTTCAAAACTAAAAAATTTTCATAGATACTTCTAAACTTTCCGAAAGTAAAAAATTTCCATTAAAACATTTATGACTATCTCAAAATAATTTTATGATTATGTTGAAACACAACCTGGGCTCTGATACCACTGTTGGGTTTCCAGCACCGCGGCGAGTGTGTGTTCGAATATGTTTCGTAAACATGTGCACAGTGGAAGAATTAAAAAGCAATAAATCTAATTTATTACAACACACACACACCACACACATGCATAGTACAACATGTGTAGACATAATTGCAATTTCAAATTTTGTAATAAAAGGAAATTACTCTAATTATATTTGACGTATCACGTGCAGCGGGAATGTCATCAACCGGAGCAACTCTCGCTAGAATTACCTCTATCCGTATCCACGCCAAGTACCGTCGGGATAGCTTCGCCAAGCTACAAGCCTCATCTTCGTAGGAGTTACTAGCCTCGTGTCGAAGACGATGTGATCGAGAGAAGATCACAATCCGAATCAAAATTCGGAATTGAAAATGAGTCCCCAAAACTCGCTTCTCCGAAGAGGTATTCGTCAACCGTTTGACGAATCCTTGGTCCTCCACCTATGAGGATTACCGGATATCAAATCTCTGACAAGGTAGCCACTGTCGGAGCTCCAAACATCATTCAAATGACACTCCGACACGAAAGGAAACAAGCTGTCCAGAAAATTGGACAGCTTGGTGGAGGATTTGCGCTGGCCAAAGGAGGAAGGCCGGCTGCACCTTGGTCACCGGAGCCAAGGGATGTTGCCGGAGGGTCACTGGCAGCAGCAGGTGGCCGGCAACAGCTGGTGGCATCGACGAAAGCAGCTGCAAGGGGCGCTGGCAAGCAAGTCTTGGGTAGCGGCAAGGAGAAGAGAGGGAGAGGAGAGGAAGAAAAGTTTCCCAAAATAAACTTAGAGCTCTCCAAAACTCTAACTGCATTTTTATAGAGAGTGTGTTCTTAACCATTAAGAAAACTTCTCCTTAGGGTTATTGATTCATAACCAAAACCCGTTAACCCGCTCCAATAACTTAAGTTAAAATAAATCAAACTGCGTTGGTCTATTTTAAGTTAAAACGAACCGAACCAACTTTGGTTCATTCGTTTAATAACAAACCAAACCCTTTTGGTTTATTCTCCACCATTGGATTAGAACCAAACCAATTTGGTTCATTCATCATGTCTTCATAAGACTCAACCCATCCATGCTTCCATTGCGGCTGAAACAATTTCATGCTCGCTACTTATTTGGTCCAACCAAACCTAGTTTCTCTCGATATGAGAATCTCATTCTCAAGCTCGTTTTAAATCCTTCGGATTACGCTCGTTGTGCGTGTGACCAAATAGGTTCCCGATTTATGTTGGTCGTTTATAATTAACCATTAATTATAGAATGATCATGAGTGACACCTAGTAGTACATCATAATCCCAATTAATCAGAAAATCAACGGTTGATTCCAGAACCATTTCTGAAACCCTTCAGCAGCTACAATGAATCGTGCCCCGTTCCCTTCACGCATCTTATACCCACTTGGTTCAGGACATGGTCTATGGTGTCAGTCCCACTAGGTCAACTACGTCACACCTAGCCCAAGTATCATTTCCTAATCCTACAGATTCTAGTTACTGCACATGTATCCAAGAGTACCTTACTCTAAACATGTAATGCTTTGGCCAAAGACTTTAGTAATAATCTGACGAGAGGCCATGGGTATACATCTCCTCGCAAGGAGTGGTGAATCCTTTATAGGCTATTCAAACACCTTCGGTCACTTCAACTTATACCCAATCATCCCAGGTCCACATCTCCTCAGAGATGCTTGCTTAAGATGTCAAAGCATAAGTCTTCTGTTGGTGCAATAGGCACCTAAGTCGAACCTGAGTTTTGATTATAGTAAACGATACAAAGTTAAGCTTATTTTGTTATCTCACGAGCTAAATCAAATATACAGAAAGTGACAAAGCTAGAGCTGAAGGTCAGCGACACCCGAAGGGAACCATGGTGGTCGGGCGACACTGAGTAGACTTCGGAGGGAGCCGAAGAACTCAGCTGAAAACCGGAAGCGAAGCTTCAAAGGTAAAGGCTGAGGTAAGCTCGTGTGAGTGAGTGTAAGTAAGGTCATGTCCTCCGTACGGGGACATCCTTAGGCGTCGATCCGACCAAGACTTCCCTTGGAAGGTCTAAGTCGAGATCGGATGGTAAATGACCATGAAGCTTACTTATACTAACTGCGTTTTTGAGCTAACTCTTCATTACAGCTGGAAACCCTGCCATCAATCGACTGGTGGCTTGTATCAGTCGACTAATGCCTCAAGTAGTCAACTAATAGGGTTGATCAGTCGATTGCTGGTCAAGGATCAGCCTCGAGGAGAGTCAAAGCTTATCACCATTTCTCAAGGGCTAGGTGGCATCACCTCATGAAACCTCATCTCAATGATTAGGGTTTCACAAGGCTATAAAAGTAGGGGTTCTCCACCTTTTTTTAATCATTCCAAAGCCTCCTAAGTGCTCTCACAACGCCGTGACTCTCTGACTACTTTAGACGACGAAGCGCTACCAGAATGTCGACAATATGAGCTCAAGCTTCAATCTTCTCAAGTCGTCGGTAACACTCTAATGTAGGGGATCGATCGATGTGTATGTGGCCAGCTAGAGGGGGGGGGGTGAATAGCCCTCAATCGTTTGATGGTGGAATTTGTTCGTTCTCGTTGTGTTGCTTTCCTACGATTGTCGTTAGCGCAGCGGAAACAATAGAAACAATAATAATACTAACAACAAATAAGCATACACAAACACACACGATATACGTGGTTCGGAACCGAATAGTTCCTACTCCATGGGCGAGCTCACCGAGCTCTAGTTATGCGCACGACACTAACTAAACTCCTTCTCGACTATACGTCGGAGGTGGAGAAACCTCGTACAAGATATTACAACAGTAATACTACAAGAAATACAAAGACACAAGAAATACAAGTAAAGAACGCTTTACAACTCTTTGCTTTGAACCCTTTCTTGTTGCTTGCTTTGGATGGCTCTCGAAGGACTGGAATGCAGCAACAATTCCCCTCCAATCGCTTCCTTAAAGTATTGGCAAAATCCTCCCACTTGAGCTCCATTTATAACTCGTGATCAAGTCGTTACTCTACGATCGCCAAAGGCCCCATCGACTACCTCGTAGAGCTGTTGTCTCACAATGGCCAGATCCACGTTGGATAAGTTCCAACGGATCACCTAGCAGTCGACTGATCATGTCCATCAGTCGACTGATGACCTAGTAGTCGACTACCCAGTCGGCTACGGAGCATTCTGTGCTCGCGACACTCCCATCACGATCCCATCCTCAAGAATGATCGCTACCCATGGCAATGATCGCGCCAAGTACAAAACTACCTAACACCAATAACCCTAGTCGATTTGGATCACCGATCACCTATGCTACGCCATCAGCCGGGCAAAACCTCAAACAAGTTGTTTGAGCATCCGACCGTCGGGTAAACCCTCAAACATCAAGTTTGAGCCTCCAACACTCAGTCTTAGCCACTTGGCTAAGTCCACATCTTCCCTCATGGAGTTCCCCGCCGAAGCTCTCTTCCCTCGGCCTACGTCCCTCGGATGTGCCAAGTGCACAGCTTCACAACCCCATCCTTCATGTCTCATGCCCTCGAAGTATGCTTCCCTTGGGCCTCACTCCATTCGCTCCCCGTCCGACAGTCCCTCAGATGCACCAAGCGTACGACTTCGCAATGCCATCCTTCATCGACTCAAGGACCCCAAGCCTAGTGAACTTGCCAAGTCCTCAAGGCTTCCCACATGCACCAAGCGCACTGCTTCGCAATGCATTTCTCACCAAGAACCAAGCGCACGGCTTCGCAATGCTTTGGACTTTTCCACACTAAGCTCCATGCTTGGATTTTCCATGCCAACCCCATGTTGGACTTTCCCACACCAAGCTCCATGCTTGGATTTTTCATGCCAACTCCATGTTGGACTTTCCCATGACAATCCCATGTCATGAGTTTTGTCTATCATCAAAATACTATCAAAGTA
The DNA here is from genome assembly GCA_025175895.1 of Wurfbainia villosa. Lineage (NCBI taxonomy): Eukaryota > Viridiplantae > Streptophyta > Magnoliopsida > Zingiberales > Zingiberaceae > Wurfbainia > Wurfbainia villosa. The sequence continues at coordinate 6,044,071 of CM046002.1, forward strand.
TTGCTCGAGTCAAACTCGAGTCAACCTGGGCCGATTACACCAACAATCTCCTCCTTTTTGATGATTGACAAAACTATCATCTCAGGTCTCCTAATTCTCCCATATTGACAATTCTCACATCCCAAATGAGAATTCCAAACCTAATTGGTAACTTGGTAACTTCTCTCCCTTTTTGACATTACATCAAAAAGGTCCTCCCCAAGGGTATGAATGTCTCATATCCCAATGAGATCTTACAATCTCTCCCTTGGAGGAACACATGCCTACAATCTTTCTAGTGATCCCATATCACTTAAAGAGAGGCAACCCAATTTTCCTCCCATGAGGAAATACACATCCATCTTTCCATGATGGATACCTCCCCCTAGAGGCTTGCTCCCCCTTGACCATTGCACCAACAATGTCCTTGGAGAGTCCCTAAGCCAATAGAAACATTTAACCAATCAAAATTAAGGCAAAGTTCAACAATGAACTCTCTTCCACCTTAAAATTGATACTCTCCCTAAACCCATCTCCTAATCCATGTCCAATGGATTTCCACCCTTTCTAATGCTCTCCCAAGCATATCCTAGGGTTAGGAGTGGTTAGGGGACCTTAACCTAGCTGAACATGGGCCTAACCAACAAGGTCAATTAAATCACGGTCACATTTCCACATCGATCCGCCTCCTGGCAATGATCGATAATCATTTGCAATTTTCAGCATTTCAAAAATAGATTTCTGAAATCCATAAGTAAATATACATAAGTTTAAAAATCTTGAAATTTGGTATGTATATTACTTATCACAAACACTATGGGTGAATTATTTTACCCACTAAATTAGGAGATTGATACAAAGTCCAAAAGTTGAGAAAAGCTTCAATAAAGAACCCTCTTTGTATCATCCCATTCAATGGTGATAGCTATCAAAAGATAGGCTTCACTAAGGTTTTTCAAAATGTTTTCAAAATGTTTTTGAAACCTTTAATTCCTTTTTCCTAAACATCTCACTTGTATCTAGATGTGTAAAACACATACAAGTCAAGTTTTTAGTGAGATGTGGGGTTTTGATCTTTAATGGTCTCATGCATATTTCTAGGTAATATTATTTGATTCCCGTCAAATCATGTCATAGTCCTTAAATCCATTTTAATTATATGCATGATGATGATTATGATATAGATATGATATAGATAAAAGCATATGCCAAAATCATGATGTCATGGCATGTGAGAGACATCTAAGCATACATGTCATCTAAAGAATAAGTCTAAACATGATCATGACATTTTTATAGATAAAAATGAAAATGATGTCATGACATGGCAAGGAAAATAAATCATGGCAAGTAAAATATGCTAAGGTATAGAATACCTAAGTGTTGAATCCAAATTGCCATTTCTAGGGTTAAGTTCATTTTGCCTTAATGCCATTTATCCTCCTAGTGTGCCAAAAACCCAAAATGACACACCAATACCTCTAAGACCTAATTGTGCCAATTTAATCATTTTTCAACCTCTCAAAGCATATTGGCACATCCTAATGTGTCAACTCTACTATGGTTAGGTTAACCACCCATCCACTTAGGGTTGACACACCCTAACCCATCTAGCGTAAATCGATCACGCTCTTAGGAACCCAATACCTATTGGAGCTCCTTGGGTTAACAAGGTATTCCCTAGGGATAACTTCCCTAGATACCTTCCTAATGGCCCTTTTAGGCTTTAAAGCCATAGTCTTTTGGGTCTTTCCTAGGTCAACTCTAGAGGCGACTCCTCCTTTGACCTTCCTAGTGGCTACATTTGATTTCTTTGAGGTCTTAGCCACTAAGAAAACACCATGGCTAGACTTAGGGATAGCTTCCCTATTAGCCTTGGTTTTTCTAGACCTAGAAATTGTTCCGTAATCAAATGAAACATTATGATATGTCTTCTTGGGCTTAGGTTTGTGACCCAAACCTTCCTTGCCCTTAGACCTTTTTTGAACCTTAGGTCTTGACTTTTGGGCATTTGACACTAGAATTGAATTTTCTATGATTCTAAGGGTTTTCTCAAGTTTTTCTAGCCTTGACCTCAAGGCTTGGTTTTCTAACTCTAATTTTCCCAATTTTGAATTTTCATTTATCTTTTGGGAAATGTTCTTCTTCTTAGGCATGTGCCTAGATTTCTTGGGATTAACACCCAAATTTTCTTCAATTCTCCTAATTGACTCCCTAGGCAAAATAGTTCTAGTGTTATTGGTCCTAGGTTTATCCTTAGATAAATTAACATGCCTTGCACCTAAACAATAAACTTTATTATTTCTACTAGCATGCTTTTCATTTATAATTGCAAGAGAACTAAAATAATTTTTAGCATGCTTTTTAACTTTAGAAATTGAAGGTGCATAATTTAAATTTACCTTAGGGTTAGCTTGGGAAGCTCCCCCTACATGAGATACACCTTCTTGCCCTTTCTTCCTCCCCCTAGGGCATTGGCTTCAGTAGTGCCCCTTTTGATTGCATTTAAAGCACACAATGTGCTCTTTGCTCTTAATTGAGGGGACTCCGGCATCCTTTGACTTTGGGTTGACTTTTGGTGCCGATGCATTTTCCTTAGCCAATTTAGGGCATTTACTCTTGTAGTGCCCTTTCTCCCTACACTCAAAGCATATTATGTGATTTTTATTTAAAATAACAAGACTTGAGTTACCTAGGGAGGTGGAGGATTCTTCTTGATCACATCTTCCGGAGGTAGATGCTTCGTTTTGACTTTCTCCGGAATGGAAATCCTTTCCTCCCCCTCAATGCTAGAGGTGGAGGTCTCCACCAAATCATCAACATCTTCAAATGTTGTGGGTGCTTCTTCCTCGGCATTCTCCTCTACTTGTGCCGGTTGGGAGTTTTCTTGGAATTTTGTTATCTTATTCCATAGCTCCCTTGCATCCCTATAGTCACCCAATCTAGACCAAATATGATTAGGTAACAAATCACTAAATAATTTTATTACCTCGAGATTTGTCTTGAAGTCCTTAATTTGGTCTTGGGTCCACCTTGACTTCTCAATTGGCTTGTTGTATTTGTCCCTAGGCATCTCAAAATTGTTTTCTACAATAATCATAAAATCAAAATCGGTTTCGATGTATACCTCCATCCGTTTCTTCCATCAAGCAAAATCTCCATCGAATTTCGGTGGATGGATGTTGTAGCCGACCATCTTGTGTTGCTTGTGTCGGCGGTTAGTCCTCGACAAGCACCTTGGCTCTGATACCACTTGTAGGGGATCGATCGATGTGTATGTGGCCGGCTAGAGGGGGGTGAATAACCCTCAATCGTTCGATGGTGGAATTCGTTCGTTCTCGTTGCGTTGCTTTCCTACGATTGCCGTTAGCACAGTGGAAACAATAGAAACAATAATAATACTAACAACAAATAAGCATACGCAAACACACACTATATACGTGGTTCGGAACCGAATGGTTCCTACTCCACGGGCGAGCTCACCGAGCTCTAGTTATGCGCACGACACTAACTAAACTCCTTCTCGACTACACGTCGGAGGTGGAGAAACCTTGTACAAGCTATTACAACAGTAATACTACAAGAAATACAAAGACACAAGAAATACAAGTAAAGAACACTTTACAACTCTTTGCTTTGAACCCTTTCTTGTTGCTTGCTTTGGATGGCTCTTGAAGGACTGGAATGCATCAGCAATTCCCCTTCAATCGCTTTCTTAAAGTCTTGGCGAAATTCTCCCACTTGAGCTCCATTTATAACTTGCATCAAGTCGTTTTCGCGCCCGATGACTACCAAAGGCCCCACTGATCGCCTATGCTTTGTCTCACGGCGCGATCCACGTTGGATAAGTTCCAACGGATCACCTACCAGTCGGTCCATGGCAGTCGACTGCTAAGCACAAAACCGCAGTCTAACACCAGTCGAACCCTAGTCGACTTGGATCAATCAACTGGCACCTATGCCAGTCGACTGCTGTCGGGCAAAACCTCAAACACCAAGTTTTTTGAGCATCCGACCGTCGGGTAAACCCTCAAACATCAAGTTTGAGCCTCCGACACTCAGTCTTAGCCACTTGGCCAAGTCCACATCTTCCCTCATGGAGTTCCCCGCCGAAGCTCTCTTCCCTCGGCCTACGTCCCTCGGATGCGCCAAGAGCACGGCTTTGCAATGCCATCCTTCGCGTCTCATGCCCTCGAAGTATGCTTCCCTTGGGCCTCACTCCATTCGCTCCCCGTCTGGCAGTCCCTCGGATGCACCAAGCGCACGGCTTCGCAATGTCATCCTTCACCAACTCAAGGACCCCGAGCCTAGTGAACTTGCCAAGTCCTCAAGACTTCCCACATGCACCAAGCACACGGCTTCGCAATGCATTTCTCACCAAGCACCAAGCGCACGACTTCGTAATGCTTTGGACTTTTCCACACGAAGCTCCATGCTTGGATTTTCCATGCCAACCCCATGTTGGACTTTCCCACACCAAGCTCCATGCTTGGATTTTTCATGCCAACTCCATGTTGGGCTTTCCCATGACAATCTCATGTCATGAGTTTTGTCTATCATCAAAATACTATCAAAGTACTGCTCGAGTCAAACTCGAGTCAACCTGGGCCGATTCCACCAACATCTAAGTCATCAACTCAGAGCTTTGTATTTAAAGTTTTTATTTCCAAGAATTTCTTATATTTAAGTGTTTATTTCGGAGCTTTAATCATAACGAGGAAAGGGGGAGTGTCCCTCTACCTCGAGTTTTCTTGTTTCATTGTAACCATTCACTCCTACCTCCAATGAGGAGGAGTATTTTAGTTGATTGCCCTCTGTACACGGTTTAGGACCATTAGGGCCTTGGATTAGCAGTCAGAAGGCTGTGAACCAAGTAAAATTGCTTTTGTATTATTTTACTTTCCGCTTCATTCTTCTTGTTTATCGAAGTGACGAACGAATTCGAAAAGTTTTGTATTTTGCTATTCACCCCCCTCTTGCGACTCTAATCGATCCAACAATTGGTATCAGAGTCGGGGGTGCTAAGATTTGGTGAAACCACCAATCTAGCCTTTTTTTAAGATTTTTTTTTTAAATTTATGAAGTTTTTTCTCGTTCGTTTAAATTTTCTCCCGCACTACTAAACCAAGGTGCAAGTCTTGGTACATTTCGTTGTTTTTGTCGTTGCTAGATTTTCTTCCTCTCTTCACTTGTTTTTTTGTTGTCAATGGCCTATCTCGAGGGGTTTAGAACTGCCCGACCTCCATTTTACAATAGAGATGACTTTCGCTATTGGAAGGGTCGGATGGAGTGCTTCCTTAAGACCCAAATCGAGATGTGGATTATAATCCAAACAGGATTCACACTTCCAACTAATGAAGTGGGTGAATCCTTGGATTATGACTAATGAACCAATGCTACAAAAAGACAAGTCGAAGCCAATGCCAAGGCGACTCAAATCCTCCAATGCGGTTTGTCTAAGGAGGAGCTCAATCGCGTCGACCCCTTTATCAGTGCGAAGGACTTGTGGACCAAGTTGGTGGAACTACACGAAGGAACCGACGAAGCTAAGGTATGCAAATGAGATCTTCTTTTCAATAAATTATATAATTTAAAAATACAGGAACATGAGACAGCGACTCAACAACACGTCCATGTACAAGACATCGTCAATAATTTGTATGTCATCGAACAAAAGGTCAAAAACCACGACCTCATAAGGTATGTTTTGAATTCATTTTCTAGGACTACCTTGTGGGCATCCATGGTCGATGTCTACAAGGTTTCTAAGGACTTATAAAAAATTAGGTTAGATGAATTATTTTCAGAATTCGAACTCCATGAACAGTCTAATTCGGTACCTAAGAAAGGTATAGCCCTTTTTGCAGATCTAAAGAAGAAGCCTGCAAGTAAGCCACCCCCGGAGGAAGAAGAAGACGAGTACGAGTCAGAGGTCGATCTAGAGATGGAGACTGAACTAGTCAATCTAGTTCGGAGGATGATTAAGAGCCAAAAATGACCCGTCACTCAACCTAAGGAAGGTAAATCTAAAGCTAGTTCTAACATCATGTGTTATGAATGCAACAGGTTCGGGTACATCAAGTCAGAATGTTCGAAGCTCAAGAACAAAACACCAAAGTTCAAGAAGGCACTCAACGCTACGTGGAAAGAGGCATCAGAGGAAGAAGACGATGACCTCATCTTCATGGCTAAACTGTTGGTGCAATCGACCCAAGTCACGATTAACCAGGACTCGAGTTTGACTCGAGTGATGTTTTGATGTTTGACAAAAACATATGACAATGTAATTGTCATGGTAAAGTCCAAGTCTTGGGTACTTGGCATAGAAAGTCCAAGTGGGACACTTGGCATTTGGGAAAGTCCAAGCATGGGTCTTGGCAATGGAAAGTCCAACATAGGTTGGCAAGGGAAAGTCCAAGCATGGGTCTTGGCAATGTAAAGTCCAACATGAGTTGGCAAGGGAAAGTCAAAGCATGGGTCATGGCAATGGAAAGTCCAACATGGGTTGGCAAGGGAAAGTCCAAGCATGGGTCTTGGCAATGAAAAGTCCAACATGGGTTGGCAAGGGAAAGTCCAAGCTTGAGTCTTGGCATGTGAGAAGTCCAAGGGGTTTGATATTGGCGGCGTAAAGTCCAAGGGTGGAGTCTTGGCAGCATAAGTCTAATGGTTGGCAGCGTAAAGTCCAAGCGGAGTCTTGGCGGCGTAAGTCCAATATGCCTTGGCGGTGTAGACACTGTTAGCATGACATAGCCGATGGAAGCACCTGAAGGCTAGCGCGATGGATGAACAAGTCATGGATGACTTGGAGGGATCTGAGAGGCATGAGGCTGGTGGAGGTGGTTAGAAGGCTTAGGTCTAGGCTAAGGGTGGTCTAGTAAGTATGGAGGAACCATACTTGGGCTAAAACCTCATGTTTGAGGTGTGTCAGTCGACTGGTGCCATGTGGCAGTCGACTGGACTGAGTCAACTAAGGTTTGACTGTGAGAATTGCTCTAGCAGTCGACTGCCATAGGTGGGCAGTCGATTGATGGGCTCATCAATCGACTGATCTTGTGATAAGTCGACTGATGCTCGTGAAATCAGGCACAGAATGGAGTCGAGACTCGACTGGTCGAGTAAGGCTCCATCAATCGACTGATGGGTATCATCAGTCGACTGATGATGGATCCGTTGGACTTATCCAGTGTGGATCTAGCCGTTGTCTCACGACAACAGTGGCATCAGTCGACTGATGGTCCCGATTAGTCGACTGATAGACTTTTTCCAGCACAAGTTGAAGCTTTATAAGGAGCTCGTGATGGAGGAAAATGGTATGATTTCTTGAGGGCTTTTGGGGCGATTTGCTGCTGCAAATCAGGGTCTCCAAGTTGATATCAAGCAACCAAGCGATCAAGAATTCAAGAGCATTTATAAAGTGTTTTCTTTACTTGTATTGCTTTGTATTTCATTGTATTTGCTTGTAGCATTTTGATTATTGTTGTAATCATATTGTACGAGGTTTCTCCGCCTCCGGATTGTTCCGAAAAGGAGTGTTTATTAGTGGTTGCGTGTGCATCACTAGAGCTTGTAGAGCTCGATCCGTGGAGTAGGAACCTTGAGGTTCCGAACCACGTTAAACAATTGTGTTTGTGTGTTTGTCTTGCTTTTCGTTATTACTATTATTAATCCACTGCGCATAACGAGTTTTGTAGAGACGAACGCGAACGAATTTCATCATCGAACAAGCACGACGCTATTCACCCCCCCTCTAGCGGCCTCAAATATCCTATAATTGGTATCAGAGCCCGGGGCTCTTCTACGGATTAACCGCCAGGAGCTAAAGAAGCTAGAGGGAAGATGGAATTCCAAGAACAACTCGGATGGGATATCAACACACCTATCCCCTATACCTTCTATGGACAAGAAGGGTTTAGACAATGGAAGGCGAGAATTGAAGATTTCCTAATGATGAGGGACTTCGAAGAATGGTCTATCTTGATGGAGGGTTTTAGCTATCCAATAGGACCAAAGGGAGGGTTCCTCAAGAAGAAGAGATGGACCGAAGAGCAAGTCCAAGCATCCGAGAAAAATAATAAGGTGATAAAATTTTTAATTGATTTAATGCCTAACAATATCTTGTGTATGTTAGGTAATATGTAGATGCTAAAGAGTTATGGAGCCAAGTGGCAAAGCTCCATGAAAACTCATCATCGGTCCAAGAAGAAGAAGAAGAAGAGGAGTGCTCACCCTCTCAAGCTCAAGCAAGTACACCGTCATCTAAAGAGCTTGAGGATTTGGAAGTTGATAGGGAATCAATTTTCGGATCGGTGGAAGAAGTGGAAGAAGTATCCACTTCTAGGATTGAGGAGGAGAGACCATCCTCCACACCGGAGCAATCTCAAGAGGAGCTATCCACCTCCGGAAGAGATAAAGAATCCACTCCGGCGCCTACAACCACTCTAGGTAACTCAAGCAATTCAGTTTTAAACAAAAATCATATAATTTGCTTTGAGTGTAGGGAATCCGGGCACTATAAGAGTAAGTACCCAAAAAGGGTAAAGAAGGCTCAATCGGCTCCAAAAGTCAAGGATATTGGTCCCTCAATGCATAAAAGCACGGAGGAAGTCGTTTGCTTCAAATGTCGACAACCGGGACATTACCGGAATCAATGCCCGAAGGGGAAAAAGAAGAGGCAAAATGGAGCATCACAAGTAGGGGGAGCTACTAAGGCAAACCCTAAGGTATATCATGTTAATAATGCCTTTTCTTTAGTTAAAAGTCAAAAGCATGCTAGGAAATTTAATTCTCTTGCAATTCACCATGAAAAGCATGCTAGAAATAAATATTTGTGTTTAGGAGCTAAAAGTGTCCACTTAGGAAATAAGGAGAAATTTGGGACTAATGTCCCTAAAAATACCTTACCTAGGGAATCTATCAAGAAAATACAAGAGCACCTAGGTTTGAATCCCAAGTGGACTAGGCATATGCCTAGGAAGTCCTATGCCCAAAGACCAAATCAAAATTCTAAAATTGGGCAATTAGAATTAGAGAACCAAGCCTTGAGGTCAAGGCTTGAAAAACTAGAAAAGACCCTCAAGATTATGCAAAATCAAATGCAAGGGTTTAATGGTCAAAGTCAAGGGTTAAAACCTCAAAGTCAACATCTAGGACCCAAGAAACAAAAGTCAACCAAGGGCAAGAATGGTTTGGGTCACAAACCTAAGCCTAAGGTGGCTTACCATAGTGTTCCATTTGATTATGGAACACAAACTAGGTCTAGGAAGACCAAGGTCAATAGAGAAGTCATCCCTTAGGTTGACCAAAGGTTGTGCCTAGTGGCTAGGGTTTCTAGGAAACCTAGGGTGGCCACTAAGAAAGTTGCAAGGGGAGTTACCCCTAGAGTCAACCTAGGTAAGACCCAAATGACCAAGGCTAACAAGTCTAGGAGGGTCATTAGGAGGGTATCTAGGGAGGTTATCCCTAAGGAATACCTAATTAACCCTAGGAACTCAAATAGGTTTTGGGTTCCTAAGAGCGTGATTGACTCACGCTAGATGGGTTAGGGTGTGCCAACCTTGATTGGATGAGTAGTTAACTCAACCATGGTAAAGGTGACACTTTAGGTTATTTTCAAGGTTATGGTTACCTTGGAAATACATTTGAGCTTTAATCCTAAAAGATTTTAGGATGTGCCAATATTATTTGAGAAGTTTGATAAAATGATCAAATTGGCACATTTTAGGTTTAGAGGTCATATTGTTCCATTTTTGGGTTTTTGGCACACTAGGGAGATTAGTGATAATATGGCAAAATATACTTAATTATATGAAATGACAACTAATATTAAAATTTAGGTATCATTATACCTATGTATTTTATTTGCCATGTTTTGTTTGCCATATAACATGTCATGACATCATGTTTATTTTTATCATTTATATGTCATGTTCATGTTTAGGATTAAGTCATTAAATGTCATGTGTTTTTAGATTTCATTTTATGTCATGACATCATGATTATGAGCATATGCTTATTTATATCATCATTAATGCCATAATCATTCATGCATTTGATTAAAATTGAGTTAAGAACAATTGACATGACTTGAAGTCCCATGTATAAGGGAATCAAGTAGGGTTGCCTTAGAAAATGCATGAAACCTAGATTAAATGAACCAAAACCCATATCTCACATTAAATTGATATGTATGTGTATTTATACACCCTAGATACATGTGAGATGCTAGGATATGAGTTAAGTTCAAGGTGCATAGTTTTTGCATCTAGATGAACTCAAACTCATCTTTAACCAACAAGTGGATTATTGGGAAATCTTGTGTACAAGTTATGTATATTGAGCCCAAGGAATATGATCCAAAATAAGGTTTTGAAAACATTTTAAAATCATTTTTGAAAAACCTTGGTGAAGTCTATCTTTTGATAGCAATCACCATTGATGAGATTAATATAAAGTGAGCCAAAACTTAGAAGTTTTCTTCACTTTTGAATTTTGTATCAATTTAGGTATTTTATGGGTAAAATAATTTTCAAATATTTTTCACCCATTGTATTGACTATAAGTAATATACGTATAAAGTTTTGTGATTTTTCGATATACGTAGAATTACTTATGAATTTTCAAAATCTATTTCTGATAACTGAAATTCGGAAATTTCAGTTATCGATCAGCCTGGGTGGCGATCGATGTAGGTGGCGCTTGATCGCATCACGAGTCGAAATGTTGATTTTGGGAAAACTAGGTTTGTTTAGCCCGTGTTCAGCTGTGATTAAGGTCCCTAACTACTCCTAATCCTAGGATATGCTTTGGGAAGCATTATAAAGGGTGAAAATCCATTGGATATGGATTAGGAGAGTTTTTAGGGTTTGTATCAATCTTAAGGTGAGTGAAAGTTCTATGTTGAACTTTGAACCTTGATTTTGATGGTTTAGAGTTCCTTTAGGCTTAGTGACTTCCCAAGGACATTGTTGGTGCAATGGTCAAGGGGGAGCAAGCCTTTAGGGGGAGTTATCCATCTTGGGATGATGGATGTGTTTCTCTTCTTGAAGGGGGAGAAGTTATTGGGAGAGTATCATCAATTGGGAAAATTGATGGGATTTTGAGAGACCCAATTTGAAAATTGGGAGAGTGGATAGGATTGCCTCTCTTGAGTGATATGAGACTTATCACTAGGAAGATGGTAGGCATCTTAGGTATTTTTGGATCAAGGGAGAGATTGTAAGATCTCATTGGGACATGAGACTTTGACCTCCTTGGAGAGAAAACCTTTTTGATGTTAGTCAAAAAGGGGGAGAATGTTTTGGAAAAATGTTTGGGATTACCAATTTGGGATAATTGGTAAGAGTTTTGAGTTAGTGGTCTAACTCAATGGTTTGTTTGGTTTTTGTCAGACATCAAAAAGGGGGAGATTGTTGATGCAATCGACCCAGGTCACGATTGACCAGGACTCGAGTGATGTTTTGATGTTCGAAAAAAACATATGACAATGTAATTGTCATGGTAAAGTCCAAGTCTTGGGTACTTGGCATAGAAAGTCCAAGTGGGACACTTGACATTTGGGAAAGTCCAAGCATGAGTCTTAGCAATGGAAAGTCCAACATAGGTTGGCAAGGGAAAGTCCAAGCATGGGTCTTGGCAATGGAAAGTCCAACATGGGTTGGCAATGGAAAGTCCAAGCATGAGTCTTGGCAATGGAAAGTCCAACATGGGTTGGCAAGGGAAAGTCCAAGCATGGGTCTTGGCAATAAAAAGTCCAACATGGGTTGGCAAGGGAAAGTCCAAGCTTGAGTCTTGGTATGTGAGAAGTCCAAGGGGTTTGCTATTGGCGGCTTAAAGTCCAAGGGTGGAGTCTTGGCAGCATAAGTCCAATGGTTGGCCGCGTAAAATCCAAGCGGAGTCTTGGCGGTGTAAGTCCAATATGCCTTAGCAGTGTAGACACCGTTAGCATGACATAGCCGATGGAAACACCTGAAGGCTAGCGCGATGGATGAACAAGTCATGGATTACTTGGAGGGATCCGAGAGGCGTGAGGCTGATGGAGGTTGCTAGAAGGCTTAGGTCGAGGCTAAGGGTGGTCTAGCAAGTATGGGGGAACCATACTTGGGCTAAAATCTCATGTTTGAGGTGTGCCAGTCGACTGGTGCCATGTGGCAGTCGACTGGACTAAGTCAACTAGGGTTTGACTGTGACAATTGCTCTAGCAGTCGACTACCATAGGTGGACAGTCGAATGATGGGCTCATCAGTCGACTGATCTTGTGATCAATCGACTGGTGCTCGTGAAATCGGGCACAGAATGGAGTTGAGACTCGACTGGTCGAGTAAGGCTCCATCAGTCGACTGATGGGTATCATCAGTCGACTGATGATGGATCCGTTGGACTTATCCAGCATGGATCTAGTCGTTGTCTCATGACAACAGTGGTATCAGTCGACTGATGGTTTCGATCAATCGACTGATCGACTTTTTCCAGCACAGGTTGAAGCTTTATAAGGAGCTCGTGATAGAGGAAAATGGTATGGTTTCTTGAGGGCTTTTGGGGCTATTTGATGCTGCAAATCAGGGTCTCCAAGTTGATATCAAGCAACCAAGCGATCAAGCATTCAAGAGCATTTGTAAAGTGTTTTCTTTACTTGTATTGCTTTGTATTTCATTGTATTTGCTTGTAGCATTTTGATTATTGTTGTAATCATATTGTATGAGGTTTCTCCGCCTCCGGATTGTTCCGAGAAGGAGTGTTTATTAGTGGTTGCGTGTGCATCACTAGAGCTCGTAGAGCTCGATCCGTGGAGTAGGAACCTTGAGGTTCTGAACCACGTTAAACAATTGTGTTTGCATGTTTGTCTTGCTTTTCGTTATTACTATTATTATTCTGCTGCGCATAACGAGTTTTGTAGAGACGAACGCGAATGAATTTCATCATCGAACAAACACGACACTATTCACCCCCCTCTAGCGACCTCAAATATCCTACATAAACCAACCGAATCGGAGCCTGAGCAAGAATCTGAACCCGAGGACGAGTCGGACTACGAATCACTATTCAAGACATGCCACGGATCCACATCCGGTTTAAGAGATACGCTCAAGGTAAGTTGGTCCCTCATTAGTACTTTATAGAATGCAATTAAGTTTCTAACTAGGAAGTTAGCTAAGTCTGAGTCCAAGTTCGAGACCCTGGTTGAGGAGGTTAAACTCCTTAAACACGAGGTCTCCCTAACCTCTTTGACTAGTCAAGTTCAAGAGGAGGACTCAACTCGAGTTGAAAAGCTCGAAGTTGAGAACTCACTTTTGAAAAGTCAAGTCGAAGATCTTAAGAATATGTTGGAAAGGTTCACTTTGGGATCCAAGGGACTTAACCTCCTGCTTGGATCGCAAAGGGCCATGTACAATAAGGTCGGGCTTGGGTTTAGCTTAAATACGACTAACACGTCGTATATGTCAATTGTAAGTCGACATAAAAAACTTGTCCAAGCATGGGTCTCTAAGAGCATTTTGATTTCTCAATTAGGATCTAACCAATACTGGGTTCCCAAGGACCAAATCCACTATGTGGAAAGACCAAACCGATTCAACGGTCCAGGGGGAGCTAGTACAAGATTTGTTTGTGCTATTACTTAGAAATTACATGCTTAGTTTTTTTCTTTTTCTTTTTAGAATGGTTAGTTAGGGACTATAACTCGTCAATACTTGATAACATAGTACTAGGACATGGCGAGATGATAGTACGCTAGGAAAGTGAAGTCTTGGGTACTCGAGCTAGGTAAGGCGTATCTAGTTCGGTTCACTTGACCGAGTGGAACTAATTGAAGCTACCTCGCCGTATCCTAGACTAGTTAGACCAGGAAGTGGTCTTAGGTGAGTCAAGTTACTATTTTCTCGAAATTGGCTTTGTCTAAAGAAGTGGTCATTTTTTCGATCAAAGAAGGCTCCTGTGTCTCACCACGACCTGGAAGCCAAGATCTTGAAAAGGTGACTTGATGAGCTTAGGGTCAAATCCGAATCTAACGCAAGGTTGACTAGTTTCAAATTATTAAAGTTAAATCAAGTAAAATTGGAGGATCTCACAAGAACACATAAGGATAACATATTTTATCATGTAGAAATGGGTGAGATGATCTAGGTCTAATAATTTACAACCAAATTTTAAAATTCCAATATCCGATCCAACTACCTTGTGTGTAGGATCAATGGATGTTGGATAGTGGTTGCTCCCGACACATGACTGGGGATCAACTCAAGTTTTTGAAGCTTCGATTCAAACGACAAGGATCGGTAGCTTTTGGAAACAACGACAATCTCAAAATCATCGGATCAGGTGATATTGAGCTCAACTCAAACTATGTCATTCAAAACGTTTTACTAGTTGAAAATTTCGAATATAATTTACTTAGTGTAAGTCAATTGTGTGATAATAACTATAAGGTCATATTTCTAAAAAATGAATGTGTAATTAAAACAAATGAAACCTCTAAAACAATCCTTAAAGGTACTAGGAATAGCAACATCTATGCTATTAATCTACCTAACTCCTCAACCAAGTGTCTTATGACACAACAAGAGGAATCCTGGTTGTGGCACCGACGACTCGGTCACTCGCACCCAAGACTCGTCCACAAGATGAGTCAGAGTGGCTTAGTCAGAGGTTTGCCCAACCTTAACAACTTAGACAATAGAATTTGTAATGCTTGTCAACAAGGTAAACAATCTAGGACACAATATCAACTAACTAATCAAGAACGAACCAAAAGTGTGCTTGAGCTCATTCATTTGGATCTATTTGATTCTCATGGAGCCAAGTCACTTAATGGAAGTCAATTTTTCTTAGTAATAATTGATGACTATTCTAGATTTACTTAAGTTAGGTTCATCAAATACAAAAGTGATACCCTAGATCAACTAATTAGGTTGTTTAAATTAATCGAAAACCAAAAGAACCTTAAAATTAAAAGACTTGGAAGTGATTATGGTGGTGAATTTGAGAACCACAGGTTCACAGATTTTTGTAATCTAAACGAATACCACCATGAATTCTCATGTCCTAGAACCCCACAACAGAACGACCTAGTCAAGCGAAAAAATCGAACCCTACAAGAAGCCGCTAGGACCATGTTGAATGAATGCAATCTACTCGATAGCTTTTGGGCAGAAGCCATTAGTACGACTTGTTATGTCTAAAATAGAATTCTTATGGTAAAGAGGCACCTTAAGACCTCGTACGAAATCTATCACGACAAAGTACCTAACATCAAGTACTTTAGGGTATTTGGATGTAAGGTACATATCCTGAACACTAAGGACTACCTAGGAAAGTTCACCTCCAAACCCTCTATTGGAATCTTCTTAGGATACTCGACTACAAGTAGAGCCTATAGGGTGTATAACCATGACACCCTTAGAGTTGAAGAGACCATTAATGTAGTGTTCGATGAAGCACACGAACCTACAAAATCCGTAGCTACACCAACTAGCGAACCGATTCATACTAGACTTGACTCCGACCTTGAGATCGAGTCTAGTATTAATCCTAACCCAAGTCCAATGAGTCATCCTATCGACCAAGTGATAGATGACTCTAACCCAAGTCAAATTAGGATTCAAACGAATCATCCTATCGATCAAGTGATAGGTGATCCTAGCCTAGGGGTTTGAACCAGATCATCATATAGAAATCTTAGTCAAATCTCCTTGATTTCGAAAATCAAACCTAAAACCATTGAACAAGCTCTTCTTGATCCCGATTGGATTATTGCAATGCAAAAAGAGCTAGCTCAATTTACTAGGAACCAAGTTTGGGAATTAGTACCACCACCTCAAGATAAATCAATTATTGGAACAAGGTGGGTTTTTTGAAACAAACTTGATGACAAAGGTGAAGTAGTTAGAAATAAAGCGAGATTGGTCGCAAAAGGGTTTAGTCAAGTAGAGGGGTTAGATTACGATGAAACCTATGCCCCCGTGGCTAGACTAGAATCCATCCAAATGTTATTAGCATATGCTGCACATCGAGGATTTAAATTGTTTCAAATGGATGTCAAGTCAGCATTTTTAAATGGACTAATTAAGGAAGAGGTGTACGTTAGTCAACCCCCAGGATTCGAAAGCCTAGATAAACCCGACCATGTCCTTAAACTAAAGAAAGCTCTTTATGGACTCAAACAAGCTCCTCGAGCTTGGTACGAAAGGTTTTCAATTTATCTTAAGTCAAAAGGGTTTAACCAAGGCCTAGTCGATCTGACCCTTTTCGTAAAAACTGTAGGTAAGGAAATCTTTATAACCCAAATCTATGTAGACGATATCATTTTCGGAACAACCAATTCGATCCTACTAAATGAGTTCATTTCACTTATGGAAAGTAAATTTGAAATGAATTTAGTAGGTGAATTGAGTTTCTTTCTAGGACTACAAATCAAACAAACTAAGGATGGAATATATTTACATCAACAAAAATACACTAGGGAATTAATTAAATGTTTTGGAATGTAAGACGCTAAAACCATCAATACACCCATGGCAACTAATGTCAATATAGGAGAGGACTTAGAAGGAAAGCCCATCGACCTAAAATACTATAGGAGTGTGATAGGGAGTCTTCTATACTTAACTGTGAGTTGACCTGACATTTTATTCGTAGTAAGTATGTGTGCAAGGTTTTAAACCTGTGCCAAGGAGTCTCACCTAATCCTAGTCAAGCGTATTCTTAGATATCTAAAGGGCACACTAAGCGTAGGTATTTGGTACCCTAGATCTACCGAGTTCGAACTAATCAGCTACTCCGACTCAGATTATGCCGGTAGTAAACTCGATGGAAAGAGCATGAGTGGTTGTTGTCAACTTCTCGGCTCGAGTCTAGTGAGTAGGTGCAGTAGGAAGCAACACTGCATTGCCTTGTCTACCACCGAAGCCGAATACGTCGCAATGGGTGAGTGTGTAGCTCAGCTTCTTTGGATGAAGCAAACTCTCCAAGACTTTAACTTAAACTTCAACAATATTAAAACTCATATAGATAATATTAGCTCAATCAACTTAACCAAAAATCCTATATGCCACTCTAGGACGAAACATATAGAGGTCAAACACCACTTTATTCGAGAACATGTAGCTAACAGAACCATACAACTCAAATATGTGGAATCCAAGTCAAATCTAGCCGATCTCTTTACCAAACCCCTACCCGAAGCCGAATTTAGTATATTAAAATGAAAATTGGGCATGTGCGTAATAGAGTAGGATTTACAAATCATAACTTCTTATAACTCTATTATTTACTTTTCTTGTTAATGGAATTAGCTTAGGGCTTACCCTAGATATCATGTACCTATAGATTTAAGGAGCCAACACATCTCACAATACATAGGATCAATGTGTTTGTGTACTTAGCCACGTAGATGGGCGTGAGATGTTAGGACCCTACTCCTGGTTCTAGATGTAGAGCTAGTGCATCGTCATGAACCATGGAGTATAATCATCTATATTAACCGACTCTGATCAGGACTTATTGATCATTTCATATCAATCAAGTCAAAAAGAGTTGAACATACAAATAGATGATCTTATTTTTAATATATTATTTTCAAAATTATGTGGAACATGCTTGGACTTGGAACTAAAACCCCCCACTCTTTTCGATTTATGACAAAAGGGGGAGAAAATGCCAAAGTTAAGGGGTCATTTTTGATAACTTAACTTAGTAACATAATCTATATTCTCATGGCCAAAAGTTAATATTTACTTAACTTAATTTTTGCAAACTTAATTCTGTTAGGGGGAGAAAGGCCAAGTTAAGAAATCTTCTTAACTTAAACTTATTTTTAATACTAAGGCCAACTTTAAGTAATTGTTAATTACTTAAACTCTTCCTAAGTAGCAAACATTAAGGGGGAGGGTTAAGACTTTCTTTCAAAAACTCACCTTCGGTCAAGCGGAAGGTTTCCTCAAGGGTGAGTACTTGAAAGAGAGTCTCTATTACTCCTACTTAATTTTTCAAATTAAATTCTTCATTTCATAAATTCTTCATTTCAATTTCATGATAATGCATATTATTTCCTTAACTTTGTATGGGTTTGCCATAGATCAAAAAGGGGGAGATTGTTGGTGCAGTAGTCACCTAAGTCGAACCTGAGTTTTGATTATAGCAAACGATACAAAGTTAAGCTCATTTTGTTATCTCACGAGCTAAATAAAGTGTGCAGAAAGTGCCAAAGCTAGAGCTGAAGGTCAGTGACACCCAGAAAAAATCATGGTGGTTGAGCAACACCGGGAGGACTTCAGAGGGAGCCGAAGAACTCAAGTGAAGACTGGAAGCGAAGCTTCAAAGGTAAAGGCTGAGGTAAGCTCGTGTGAGTGAGTGTAAGTAAGGTCGTGCCCTTCGTACGGGGACATCCTTAGGCGTCGATCCAACCAAGACTTCCCTTGGAAGGTCTAAGTCGAGCTCGGATGGTAAATGACCATCAAGCTTACTTATACTAATTGCATTTCGAGCTAAATCTTTATTGTAGCTGGAAACCCTACCATCAGTCGACTAGTGGCTTGTATCAGTTGACTGATGCCTCAAGCAGTCGACTGATAGGGTTGATCAGTTGACTACTGGTCAAGGATCAACCTCAAGGAGAGTCAAAGCTTATCACCATTTCTCAAGGGCTAGGTGGCATCACCTCATGAAACCTCATCTCAACGATTAGGATTTCACAAGGATATAAAAGTAGGGATTCTCCACCCCTTTTCCATCATTCCAAAGCCTCCCAAGTGTTCTCACAATGCCGTGACTCTCCGACTACTCTACGACGACGAAGCACTGCCAGAACGCCGACGACACGAGCTCAAGCTTCAATCTTCTCAAGTCATCGGTAACACTCTAAGTCGTCAACTTAGAGCTTTGTATTTAAAGTTTTTATTTCCAAGAATTTCTTATATTTAAGTGTTTATTTTGGAACTTTAATCGTAACGAGGAGAGGGGGAGTGTCCCTCTACCTCGAGCTTTCTTGTTTCATTGTAACCGTTCACTCTTACCTCCAACGAGGAGGAGTATTTTAGTTGATTGCCCTTCGTACACGGTCTAGGACCATTAGGGTCTTAGATTAGCAGCCGAAAGGCTATGAACCAAGTAAAATTGCTTTTGTATTATTTTACTTTCCTCTGCACTCTTCTTGTTTATCGAAGTGATGAACAAATTCGAAAAGTTTTGTATTTCGCTATTCACCCCCCTCTAGCGACTCTAATCGATCCAACATCTTCATGACCAAGATGACTTGAATGCCGCAAGTCAAAGGAACATCGCACTTAAGTTGTAGTAAGAACTTCATTGACATATTAATATATGCAGAGAACCATATGAAGTCTTACAGCTGGTTACTCCAATGAACTAGTTACCATAACTAGCATCCACAATTAACTCCGGACATCACAATGTCTCCAGCCAATGAGAATCAGCTGCTTGGATACACCAAGGAGTATACCTCATGCTAGTCTCGACAGAATTGATGGTGTCCAAATCCATCAATTCATCGACTAGGGATAATTCCAATAAATCACAATCACACATGTAGAGATACTCACTAGTTGTGATCCAATCACAAATTCTCTCATGCTGTGAATCATATCGTGGACATTTAGTAAATGAGTTTAAGATCTAATCAAATACATGAAAATATGTATACTCAAATAGTGAATCTTCATTTATCATATAAATGGTTCAAACAAAAGGTGATTGTCTTAGGACACCTCTCATATATTACTAACAAACCCTCACTTGGCCTAATGCCAATCGCCACGGTATCCAATACCATAGGCCTTAACATGACTCTCAAACTTACTTTGAGGTAAGGCCTTAGTTAAAGGATCCGCTAAGTTCTTTTCAGTGGGAATCTTCTTGATTTGTATTTCCTTCCTACTAATGATCTCTTTGATCAGATGATAGCGGCGAAACACATGTTTGGATCGTTGATGAGACCTTGGCTCTTTCGCCTGTGCAATTGCTCCATTGTTGTCGCAGTAAATTGGTATTGCTTCAACAATGGTTGGAACCACACCAAGTTTATAAATGAACTTCTTGATCCAAACCGCTTCCTTTGTTGCTTCCGAAATTGCAATGTATTCTGCCTCTGCGGTAGAATCCGCTACAGTGTCTTGTTTGGAACTTTTCCAACTCACTGCGCCCCCATTCAAGGTGAACACGTACCCAGATTGAGATCTGGAATCATCCTTGTATGTTTGGAAGCTGACATCCATATACCCGCGTATCACCATGTCCCCTTCTCCATATATTAGGAATACATCCTTAGTTCTTCTTAAGTACTTAAGGATCATCTTAACAGCCGCCCATTGATCCATTCCTGGATCAGACTGGTATCTGCTCGTGACACTCAGAGCATACGATACATCGGGCCTCATACATAACATAACATGCATGATAGATCCTATTGCGGATGCATAGGGAATTTTACTCATGCAAATCCTCTCGTCTTCTATGCACGGACACATAGACTTCGAAAGGTGTATCCCATGCCTGATGGGTAGGAAACCTTTCTTGGATTCCGACATGATAAACCTCTTTAGCACTCAGTCTATATATGTAGACTGCGAAAGACCAAGCAACCATTTCGATCTATCCCTATAGATCTTAATCTCGAGGATGTAGGTTGCTTCTCCCAGGTCTTTCATTGAGAATGTCTTGGACAACCAAATTTTAACTGACTGTAAGACAGATACATCATTTCCTATAAGTAATATGTCATCAATATATAATACTAGGAACACGACTGCACTCCCACTAACCTTCTTGTACACATAAGGTTCATCCAGATTTTGTGAGAAATCAAACTTTTTGATTGTCTCATCAAAACGGATATTCTAGCTCCTAGATACTTGCTTCAGTCCATATATGGACCGTCGCAGTTTGCATACCTTGATTTTATCAACCGATGTGAAACCCTCAAGCTATATCATATACACGTCCTCGAGTAGGTTTCCATTAAGGAAATCTATTTTCACATCCATCTGCCATATCTCATAATCATAATGAGCCGCTATGGCCAGGAGCATCCGAATGGATTTAAGCATAGCAATAGGTGAATAGGTCTCATCATAATCAACACCATGCTTTTGACGATATCCTTTCGCCACTAGTCTAGCCTTATAGGTAATCACATTACCATCCATGTCGATTTTCTTCTTGAAAACCCACTTGCACCCTATAGGCTTTATGCTTTCAGGTGGGTCAACCAAGTTCCAAACTTTATTCTCATACATGGAATCCATTTCTGACTTCATGGTGTTAAGCCATTTATCCCTTTCTGAACTTTTCAGAACTTTTTCATAACTGGTAGGCTCCTCATCATCAATGAGTAGCATGTCGTTCGATTCACTTACGAGAAATCTATATCTCTCAGAAATGTTGCGTGTTCTACCAGATCTATGAAGATGTGGTGTCTCAATAGGTCCAACCGATGGCTCATCACTATGAGTTATCAGTTATAGTGCTTCACCAGGTATCTCATCAATGTCTATTGGAGTCTCTTGAGCCTCCTGAAGCTTAATGACACTCCCACTGTTTTTCTTGCAAGAGAAACTCTTTCTCTAGAAACACAGCATGCCTTGAAACAAACACCTTTTGTTCCATAGGATTATAGAACTGGTAACCCCTTGTTTCCTTAGGGTATCCAATAAATAGACATTTATCAGACTTAGCATACAATTTGTCTGATACAATCCGCTTCACATAAACAGGACAACCCCATATCTTCAAGTAAGAGATTTCTTACTATTCCATATCTCATATGGAGTAATGGAGACTACCTTGGTTGACATTCTGTCTAGCAAGTAAATAGCTGTCTGAAGTGCATTGCCCCAAACGGACTTGGGAAGATTTGCATGATTCATCATTGATCTGACCATGTCCAACAAGGTCCGGCTACACCTCTCAGATACACCATTATGCTACGGTGTATATGGCGGAGTCCATTGAGATAATATACCATTGCCCCTTAGATAATCTAAAAACTCTTGACTCAAGTATTCACCACCTCGATCCGATCAAAGTATTTTAATACTCTTGTCATGTTATTTCTCTACTTCATTTCTGAATTCTTTGATCTTTTCAAAGGCTTCAGACTTGTGTTTCATCAAGAACACATACCCAAACCGTGAGTGATCATCGGTGAAGGTAATGAAGTAGCTATAGCCTTCTAGAGCTTGAGTTGATATAGGTCCACATATATCAGTATGTATTAGACCAAGCAACTCTCCCACCGGTTCACCTTTTCTCATAAAAGGTAACTTAGTCATCTTGCCTTTTAAGCATGATTCACATGTATCGTATGAATCTAATTCAAATGATTCCAGAATTCCACATCGGTGTAATTTAGACATGCATTTCTTACTCACATGGCCAAGACGACATTGCCACATGTAGGAGTTTAATTGATTATCCTTTCGAGAAGGCTTGTTGCTCGCTTCGATATTGAAAATGTCACTGGATATGTCCAACGTATAAATACTATTGCTTAAAGTTTCAGTCCCATAAAGAACGTCATTCAAAGTTATGTAACAACAATTGTTACTAAAAGTTAAATGGTACCCATTTCTATTCAAACAAGAAATAGAAATGATGTTCTTTATCAACAAAGGAACATAAAAGCAATTGTCCAGTTCTAACCATATTAATGGAAGGTTTAGTTACTTGGAGAGATTCCAACAACCCAAACAAGAAATAGAACTCTAGTTCTAACCATATTAATGAAAGGTTTAGACTTTAATATTGTGTAAGGGTTTTAATGTCTCATCCTCTTTGCATGCAAATAACTATTATCTACATGGCATGACATGACATACATGACATACATCTACATGTCACGACACGCATGACATAATTATATGCATCTAATGGAATTACATGACATACAATTATGACATGTACAAAATTTCCTTATATGTCATAACTATTTATAGAAATAAAATATGTTTGAGATTTGATTTCCCAAATCAAATCATGATTAAATTAGGAAACAAATTTCCAAATCTTATCACATATTTTATTTATGGAAAGTCTTAATTAAGGAAAGTCAAATTTAATTTAGGAAATAATTTTTCTAAATTGTCAAAACTATTTATGAAAATAAAATATGTTTTAGATTTGATTCCCCAAATCAAATCATGATTAAATTAGGAAATAAATTTCCAAATCTAATCACATATTTTATTTATGTAAAGTGTTATTTTCCATAAATACTTCTAAACTTTCCAAAGTTAGAAGATTTCCATAAATACTTCTAAATTTTCCAAAATTAGAAAATTTCCATAAATACTTCTAAACTTTCTGAAAGTAGAAAATTTTCATAAATACATTTATGACTATCGCAAAATAATTTTACTATTATGTCGAAACACAACTTGGGCTTTGATACCACTATTGGGTTTCCGACACTACACGAGTGTGTGTTCGAACATGTTTTGTAAACATGTGCACAGCGGAAGAATTAAAAAGCAATAAATTTAATTTATTACACCACACGCATGCAAAGTACAACATGTGTAGACATAATCGCAATTTCAAATTTTGTAATAAAAGGAAATTACTCTAGTTATACCTGACATATCACGTGCAGCAGAAATGACATCAACCGGAGCAACTCTCGCTAGAATTGCCTCTATCCGTATCCACACTGAGTATTGTCGGGATAGCTTAGCCAAGCTACAAGCCTCGTCTTCGTAGGAGTTACTAGCCTCGTGTCGAAGACATGTGATTGAGAGAAGATCACAATCCTAATCAAAATTTGGATTTGAAAACGAGTCCCCAAAACTCGCTTCTCCGAAGAGGTATTCGTCAACCGTTTGACGAATCCTTGGTCCTCCACCTATGAGGATTAACGGAGATCAAATCCCCGGCAAGGTAGCCACTGTCGGAGCTCCAAACGTCGTCCAAATGATGCTCCGACATGAAAGGAAACAAGCTGTCCAGAAAACTGGACAGCTTGGTGGAGGATTTGCGCCTGCCAAAGGAGGAAGGTCGGCTGCACCTTGGTCACCGGAGCCAAGGGATGTTGTCGGAGGGTTGCCGGCAGCAGCAGGTGGCCGACGACAGCTGGTGGCATCGGTGGAAACAGCTGCAAGGGGCGGCGGCAAGCAAGTCTTGGGCGGCGACAAGGAGAAGACAGGGAGATCAGAGGAAGAAAAGTTTCCCAAAATAAACTTAGGGCTCTCCAAAACTCTAACTGCGTTTTTATAGAGTGCGTGTTTCTTAACCATTAAGAAAACTTCTCCTTAGGGTTATTGGTTCATAACCAAAACCCATTAACCCGCTCCAATAACTTAATTAAAATAAACCAAATCGCGTTGGTCTATTTTAAGTTAAAACGAACCGAACCATCTTTGGTTCATTCGTTTAATAACAAACGAAACCCTTTTTGTTTATTCTCCACCATTGGATTAAAACCAAACCAATTTGGTTCATCCATCATGTCTTCATAAGACTCGGTCCATCCATGCTTTCATTGCGACTGAAACAATTTCATGCTCGCTACCTGTTTGGTCCAACCAAACCTAGTTTCTCTCGATCTGAGAATCTCATTCTTAAGCTTGTTTTAAATCCTTCAGATTACCCTCATTGTGCATGTAACCAAATAGGTTCCTGATTTATGTTAGCCATCTATAATTAACCATTAATTATAGAATGATCATGAGTGTCACGTAGTAGTACATCATGATCTCCAATTAACAGGAAAATCAACGGTTGATTCTAGAACAATTTTTGAAACCCTTCAACAGCTACATTGAATCGTACCTCGTTCCCTTCACGCATCTTATACCCACTTGGTTCAGGACATGGTCTATGGTGTCAATCCCCACTAGGTCGACTACGTCACACCTAGCCTAAGTATCATTTCCTCATCCTACGGATTCTAATTACTGCACATGTATCCAAGAGTACCTTACTCTAAACATGTAATGCTTTGGTCAAAGACTTTAGTAATAATCCGACGAGAGACCATGGGTATACTTCTCCTCACAAGGAGTGGTGAATCTTTTATAGACTATTCAAACACCTTCGGTCACTTCGACTTATACCCAATCATCCCGAGTCCACATCTCCTCAGAGATGCTTGCTTAAGATGTCAAAGCATAAGTCTTCATGGCCAAGATGACTTGAATACTGCAAGTCAAAGGAACATCGCACTTAAGCTGCAGTAAGAACTTCATTGACATATCCATATATGCAAAGAACCATATGAAGTCTTATAGCTGGTCACCCCAATGAATTAGTTACTATAATTAGCATCCACGATTAACTCCGGACATCACAATGTCTCCAACCATGAGAATCAGCTGCTTGGATACACCAAGGAGTATACCTCGTGCTAGTCTCGACATAATTGATGGTGTCCAAATCCATCAATTCATCAACTAGGGATAATTCCAATACATCACAATTACACATGTAGAGATACTCATTAGTTGTGATCCAATCACAAATTCTCTCATGTTGTGAATCGTATCGTGGACATTCAGTAAATGAGTTTAAGATCTAATCAAATACATGAAAATATGTATACTCAAATAGTGAATCTTCATTTATCATATAAATGGTTCAAACATAAGGCGATTACCTTAGGACACCTCTCATATATTACTAACATAACCTAATATCCATGCATGGAGTCGATGACTCAACCTCGACAACTCTTCTTTTACCCCTAATTAAATTACAAATATTAAATATTTATTGAAAATAATTGAAATTTGAGTTTAAAAACTATTACCTTGGCATTTTGAATGATATTAAAGAGAGATAATGACCTTAGCACTTCGAAAGATTGGAATTAGGGTTTTTTCGGTGGAATTTCGACTGTTTTGAATGGTTTTGGCGTGGCTCGGCATTGTTCTTATAGGCTGGATTCAATCGACTGAACACATTCCAATCGCCTGAATTTGAGTCAACTGAAAGTGTTTCATTCGACTGTTATAATTATTACCATTTACTTCGCCGCCTTAACTTTATCTACCAGTTCATTTTAGTCGACTGAATTTATTTCAGTCGACTATAGTTGTGTTTTACCTTCCCGATTCTCAGAGGCAACTAATTTTGATTTAGTCGACTCTTATTGAGTCGACATAATTCAGTCGACTGAGTTCGAGTATGTTTTTTTTACCGTTTAATCGATTTACTTCAAAATTTAAGGTTTATTTAATTATCCTTATTTGATTAAGTTAATTTTAAATTTTGTAGATTAACTAATTTGGTGATTGAGTTTGTTTAGTTCCATTAATTAAGTTTAAGTATAGTAAATTAATTTGAGTTGAATTAAATTAAGTTAAGATAATTTATTTTAGTTAGGTATATTTGTTAAGTTTAGTTTAATTAAGGTAAGTTGTTGAAATACATTTTGTTTTAGTGTATTAGGTTTAATTCAGCTTAATTAAGATCTAAATCATCTCACCCAAGCTAGGTTTTAATACACTTATTCCTATGAGTTTTGTGAGATGAGGATTTCTTTTATCTTAATTAAATTTAATGAGAAATTTCAAAGTGTTTAAACTTGTGTTAGATTCAAGCTTGGTTTGAGCTAGTCAAGTAGGTTTTTTCAATATTGACTTCCAGGTCGTGGCGAGGCACAAGGCCTTCTTGATTATCGGAGCAACGACCACTTCCTAGACAAAGTCAATAAAAGAATCAAGTACTTGATTCACTTTTAGATTAAGCCTTGGTCTAACTAGTTAAAGACTTAGTGAGTTAGCTTCGGTCAGTTCCACTTGACTTAGTGCACCAGGTAGTGGCGAGGCACATGGCCTTCTTGATTATCGGAACAATGACCACTTCCTAGACATGCACTTCGAAGAGCTTCCCTAACTTACTATCAGTTCACTTGTCTTAGTACTAGATTGTTCAAGTTTAAACTACTTTGTTTCCTATCTAGTCTATTCTACATTAAGCAAGTAAAGTAAACTAAGACATTCAAGTGTTAACTAAAACAAGGAAACAAGCAAGATGTTAGCTCCCCCTAAATGGTAGCTAGTTTGAGTTTTGTTCACTAAGTGAACTTGACTCTTGGGAACCCAAAATTGATTTGGTTCAACTTGGTTGACTAAGCTAGACTTAGGAACCCATGCTTGGACTCGATTCTTAGCATTTCGGCAAAGTAATGACATGTATGATTTATAGGTGGACTTAGCCTTATACCCGAGTCCGGATCTATTGTACACCGCTCGCTGAGATCCAAGCATCATGTTGAGATACTTGGAACCCGAAGTGAACTTTTCCAAAGATCCAGTTAGATCTTCTACTTTCCTTTTTAGGACTGAGTTCACTTCCTCAAGCTTTGCAACTTGAGTTGAGTCTCTATCCTTAAATTGGCAAGTCGAAGTCTTCGAGTTGACTTGCTTCTTAAGTACTTGGACTTCCTTAAGTAGCGAGTCGACTCGATTTTTGGACTTAGCTAACTTCCTATCTAAGCATGTAGTGATATTATATAATTTATCTTCTAATGGAGAGGTTACCTCATTTGAACATTCGAAAACGGATATGGATCTGTGGCTTCTCTCGGACTCGGAATCGGACTCATATTCGGAACTTGACTCGGCTTCGGATCTTGATTCAGCCATAAACGCGATGAAGCTTCTCTTCGTCTCTTCTGCATCAGACTCCTCCGATGACGACTCATCCCATGTTGCCTTAAGAGCCTTCTTCTTCTTTTTCTTTTTTGGTTTTTCTTCCTTTTTTAAATTTGCGCACTCCGACTTGTAATGTCCTTTTCCGTTGCATTCATAGCAAGTCACTTCTGATCGAGGTCTCAGCTTGTTGTCGGCCACCTTTTTGGCATCTTTCTTTGTAAACCTCTTCTTTCGGTTGAACATCTTTCTTACCATATTTACAATCTCCTCTTCTCCGTTTGTTTTCGACTCCAACTCGTCTTCGAACTCAACCTTCACTTTTCTTTCCTTTTTAGTTAAACCTGCCATTAAAGCTATACCATTCTCAGTTTGACCCAAGTTAGCTTGTTCGTGTAGTTCAAGTTCACAAAATAATTCATCTAACCTAATTGCGGAGGGATCCCTAGATACCGTATAGGCATCGACAATCGATATCCATAAGACATTTCTTGGGAATGCCTTAGGGGTATACCTAATTAAGTTCTTATTCTCAATTTGGTGTCCTATTAAATGTAATCCATTTATTATATCTTTAATCCTAGTATGAAGTTGACTAGCATTTTCGTTCTTGTTCATTTTACAATTAAATAATTTATTTAAAAGCATGTCCCGTTTGGCTATCCTAGTGTCATTTGTACCCTCATGCAATTCAATTAATTTCTCCCATAATTCTTTAGAATTTTCAAATGGACCTATCCTATTTAGCTCTTCTTTGGTAAGTCCGCATTGCAAGGTATTAAGTACCTTGTAATCGACTTGAGCTCTCTTCCTAATATCTGAGGTACATTTCTCCGGTTCTAACAACTCCCTCGAGTCATCTACCAGAGCTGTGAACCCTTTCCTAATTGAAAACCAAACCTCTAGGTCGGTCTTCAGATAGCACTCCATTCGCCTTTTCCAGTAGGAAAAGTCTTCTCTGTTAAAGAGAGGAGGGTGAACGGTGCTATATCCCTCTAAGTGTGACATTATCAATGAAATACTTTCTAAGGACAAAAATTAAATTAAATGAAATAAATCTAGTATACAGAAAATAATCCTAATATGTAGAAAACTATTTTAATTAATTTAAATATGCTGAACATTAATTTAAAATGCAAAATATTAATTTAATATGCAAAAAATTGTTTTAGTGAATTTTAAAATGCAGAAAATTATTTTAGTAAATTTTAAAATGTAGAATATTAATTTAATATGCAAAAAATTATTTTAGTGAATTTTAAAATGCAGAATATTAATTTAATATGCAAAAAATTATTTTAGTGAATTTTAAAATGCTGAATATTAATTTAATATGTAGAAAATTATTTTAGTGAATTTTAAAATGAAGAATATTAATTTAATATGAAGAAAATTATTTTAGTGAATTTTAAAATGCTAAATATTAATTTAATATGAAAAAAATTATTTTAGTGAATTTTAAAATTCATAATATTAATTTAATATGCAAAAAATTATTTTAGTGAATTTTAAAATGTAGAATATTAATTTAATATGGAGAAAATTATTTTAGTGAATTTTAAAATGCAGAATATCAATTTAATGTGCAGAAAATTATTTTAGTGAATTTTAAAATACAGAATATTAATTTAATATGTAAAAAATTATTTTAGTGAATTTTAAAATGCTTAATATTAATTTAATGTAAAAAAAATTATTTTAGTGAATTTTGAAATTAACTAAAGCAATAAGAAATTATCTATTGCAATAAAAAATTATCTAAAGTAATAAAAAATTATTTAATGCAATAAAAAATTATCTAATGCAATAAAAAAATTATTTATGGCAATAAGAAATTATCTAAAGCAATAAGAAATTATCTAATGCAATAAAAAAGTTATCTAATGCAATAAGAGATTATCTAATGAAATAAAAAATTATCTAAAGCAATAAGAAATTATCTAATGCAATAAAAAATTATCTAAAGCAATAAAAAATTATCTAATGCAATAAAAAATTATTGTAAACTAATCTAAAGCTCACGATGGTGGTTTCACCAATTCGGAGTGCCCCTTCTCTGATACCAATTGTAGGATTGAGTAAGCCGAGAGAGGGAGGTGAATCTCGGTGTTTAATAATTTTAATATGAGTATGCAACGAAAATGAAATGCAACTAAAGACAGTTAATTTACTTGATTCACAACCCGGACTAAGTTGCTACTCCAAGGCCTGTAACTCTCCGCGAGTTACCTCGATGGGCAATTCACTAAATACCCTCCGATTCGAGAACTCTCGACTTCGGAGGGTTTCACCTTTTACAAATAATAGAGATGGGTAACACACTACCCACTCTTGAATTAAGTACAATAGCGAATAAGTAAATGAGTAAATACAAAATGTATACCAACACTAAATAGATAGTAGAAGTATGCTCAGAGTGTCGGAAGATCGCTTTGTTGTGGAAGTTTAACTTTGGTAGACGAGAATGGATTTCAACAGTACTTCGATGTAAATTCTTCTTTTTTTTTGGGATCTGGTCGAGCACAACTTTTATAAACTCTTTCCAGTCAACTGGAATGCCTTCCAGTCGACTCTACATCAGCCTGTTGATTTGGAATTCATGGTCTTCCAGTCGACTGAAACCTCTCCAGTTGACTCCACGTCACTCGGCTCTGCATCGGGAAATTTCCCTCTTCAGTCGACTCAAGCCCATTCCATCTGCGTCGTATGATCTCCGATCGATCACCAGTTGATCCTGCCAAATAGGTATCCAGTCGACTGATACATCTCTAATCGACTGAACTTCAGTCGACTAGAATCCATTCAGTCGACTGATCCCTGCAAAACAGGATTAGCACAAAATAGATAACATGAATTATGATAGCAGTAGTAATACTGCTCGATCTCGACTACTAAGTCCCATGCGGACTTTTCGTCATATCAACATCTAGCTTTGTCCCCCTACAGAGGACTTGGCCTCACCTCTTCACTCGAGGCTTACCTGTCGGCTACTTGCCAGACTTACCATTCTTGACATCTGATGTGACCCACCAGGGCTTCCACCAGCTGTTCGGTCTACCTGACCCAGCTAGACTTTTTGCCGATTGTCCGGTCTCCTGACCCAACCGGTCTTCATGCCAAATGTCCGGTCCACGCGACCCATCTGGACTTCATGTCTGGTGTCTAGTCCTCCTGATCTGTCAAGATTCATGTCTACTATCCGGTCAACACGACCTAATAGGACTTCCTGTTAAGCTTGCACACTTAACACTTATATTAGATCACACGTGAATTCTAACTCTTAACTGTTGTTCATACATCAAAACTAATGAGTGATGCTTACTGCATCAACACCCCCTACATGTGTAGCTCTTCCTTCATGAGTCTTCTTCCCATGAATAGTGTTGTTGCTTGTCAATGGATCTCGATTGTACTTGCTACAAAACTTGTTATACGCAGTAGAAATAAAAATAATATAATACAAAATACACAAACATAATCACAACATGAGGATATAACGTGGTTCGGAATCTCAAAGTTTCTACTCCACGGATTGAGCTCGAATGAGCCCTAGCGATGCAAACACACACCACTACTCAATCACTCCTTCTCAACAATACGTCAGAGGTGGAAAAATCTCGTACAATGATTACAATAATAATACAAAGCAAATACAAAGTGATATATAAAGAACACTTTATAAACTAGGGTTTTGAGCGCTTGCTTGTTGGTTGCTTGAATGAGCTTGAAGGACCCTGAAATGCACTTGCACTTCGCCTTCAAATCGCCTCAAGAAAGCTCCCAAAGAACCAATGCCGAAATCTCCTACGAGCTGCTCCTTTTAACCTGCAATGGGTTGATTTCGCGCCTGGCAGTCGACTGCCAACAATATCTTTGTGAGACATCGACTTGATCCACACTGGAAAATCTCCAATGGATTAGTTGACAATCGACCGCCAACATCATCAATCGACTGCCAACGCCGTAGCCGAATGCCTAGTCGACTATCGAGTGTTCTGTGCTCGTAAACTCAACCAACAGTCAATTGCCATCCATGGCAGTCGACTGCTCATGCCATCAGTTGATTGCCCAATTATGGCAGTCGACTGCTAGGTCATTTTACCGCAGTCGAACCCTAGTCGACTCATGGCAGTCGAGTGGTTATAATCTCAATCGATTGCTTAGTGTCGACTCGGCTGCCAAGTGTCAAAAAACTTTACCAATCGACTGGTCCATAATCCCATTCGACTGACAAATCTCAACCATGAGGTTTAACACCAAGTATGATGCCCTCATACTTGCTAGACCACCCTTAGCCTAGACCTAAGCCTTCTAGCCACCTCCATCAACCTCATGCCTATCGGATCCCTCCAAGTCATCCATGACTTGTTCATCCATACGCTAGTATTCAGGTGCTTCCATCGGCTATTGTCATGCTAACGATGTCTACACCGCCAAGGCACATTGGGCTTACGCTGCCAAGACCACGCTTGGATTTTACATCGCCCAAGTACCCTGCTTGGACTTTCACTACCAGGACTACACCCTTGGACTTTCCATGCCAACCCAATGTTAGACTTTCCAAATGCCAAGACTCAAGCTTAGACTTTCCCCTGCCAAGACCCATGCTTGACTTTCTATGCCAAGTACTCAAGACTTGGACTTTCCCATGCCAAGACCCATGCTTGGACTTCTCATGCCAAGTACTCAAGACTTGGACTTTCCTTTGACAATCACATTATCTTACGTTTTGTCGAACATCAAAATATCGCTTGAGTCAAACTTGAGTCTGGTTAATCGTGACCTGGGCTGATTGCACCAACACTCTCATTCCTAACTATACTCTCAAGCTCTCCACATCTTCAAAAGCTTTCTAGTGTGTTGTAACCTCCTCTTCTCTAATTCTCATCTCCATCATTTGTAAGAAGAGGAGTGCATTGTAAAGAAGGCTTCTCCACCTTGATTGATCATCAAAAGGAGCTCTTAGTGAAGACTTGCTAGGGTTGAACCACCTTACGGATCGCCGTGGAGTAGGAGTATAATCTCCGAACCACGTTAAACAATCTTGTTAGCGCTTGCTTTTGTCTTTTCATTTATATTTGTTTTTCTTCCGCTAACCATTCTTGTAGAAACGAAAAGAGGCTATTCACCCCCCTCTAGCCTTCTAAGGATCCCTAATAAGAAGAACCTATAGGGTCACACACAAAGAACATGTTGTGGAGATGGGTTCAATTTAGTTCGACTAAAGGAACCATTCATTGAATGGACTAGATTGAGTTAGACTCATAGCTTGGCCAAAACTTGAGTTAGACTCAAGTTGGATTAATTTGAGTTAGACTCAAATTAAACCAATTGAAGAAGATGAATGAATATGGATTCATCATGCATGATTAATGTGGATTAATCATGAATAGAAGAAGATGAATGGATTTGGATTCATCATTCATGATTAATGTAGATTAATCATGCATTGAAGAGGGAATACAAAAGGATGCAAAACCTTTCACATTCATAGGATGAATGTAAAAGGTCTTTGGATGATGATGCATTATGTGATTGCCTTTTGTTCTTCTTCCTCATCTTCTTGGCCGAAACCTTCGTTGGGAAAAAAACTTTTGTGAGATTGTTAGCACAACCAAAGACTTCTTCTTCCTCTCCTAAGCGAGTGTACGTGTAGATACCATAGAGGCGCGACTATCCTGATCACGTTGAGATCCATTGCAAAGGGTTGCTGTCAGGATTGCGAAGGGCTACACATCAAAGGTAATCTTTCAACTAGATGTATTTGTAAGAACAACATGTTTATTATGTATACACATGGATCTCTGAGGGATCCAATTTTCCACTGCATTTTTACGATGGTTTTTCGCATAAGATCCCTACACATAATCTCAGTCGACTGCTCTGACTCAACTAGGTTTTCGAGTGTCAAACACTCAGCCAATCGACTGGTCCATAATCCTAGTTGACTAGTAAACCTTAAACATGAGGTTTAACCCAAGTATGATCCTCTCATACTTGATTGACCCTTCTTAGGCTAGACTTAAGCCTTCTAGCCACCTCCATCAGCCTCATGCCTCTTGGATCCCTCGAGTCTGCACTCTTCATCCTTCGCATTAGCCTTCAGGTGCTTCCATTGGCTATGTCATGTTAACTGAGTCCTTTGCCAAGGTTCATTTGGACTTATGCCACCAAGACTCATGTTTGCACTTTACGCTGCCAAAATATTACCCTTGGACTTCCTTGACAAGATCCATTTGGACTTACGTCTCCAAGACCCATGCTTGAACTTTACACTGCCAAACTTACACCCTTAGATTTTCACATTGCCCAAATCCATTTGGACTTACATCGCCAAGACCAATGCTTGGACTTTAGCTACTAAACCTACACCCTTGGACTTTCACTTTGCCAAGTACCCATGACTTGAACTTTCCAATTGCCAAGACTATGCTTGGACTTTCCATGCCAATACCATGCTTAGACTTTCCTTGCCAACTCCATGTTGGACTTTCCAATTGCCAAAGTTTACTTGGACTTATGCTGTCAAGACTACATGCTTGGACTTATGTTGCTAAGATTATACCTTTGAACTTTACCAATTCCAAGTACCAATGACTTGAACTTTCCTTGCCAAGACCATTCTTAGACTTTCCAGTTGCTAAGACCATGCTTGGACTTTTCCATGCCAAGACCATTCTTAGATTTTCCATGTCAAGTATCCAAACTTTGATTTCCGAGGTTGATTGCTTTAACAATCTCTTCCAAATAACCTCTCTCATATGACTTTGGATATCCCAATCATCCACTAGTCATATGGTCAACATATGGTCAAACCATATTGTTAAACAATGGTCAAACCTATTGGCAACTCATTGTCAAAAATCAAAATACTACTCGAGTCTCACTCGAGTTTGGTTAACATTAACCCGAGGCTTGTTGCACCAACAAGACTCTCTCTCATGAGTGTGCCTATAGGGGGTGCACATCCATGGCTTGGATTGCATTGAACCTAGGTGATTCGTGTGCGAGCTTGACTTGCATGCATCAAATGTCAGATCGATTGGGACAAAATTTATCCAAGGGAATAAACCAACCTTTTACCATTCAAAGTATTTTTGCTCAATCATAATGGATGCATTAATGTGATTCCTTACCGCCTAAAATGGTTGAAATTTCACTACAATGAGTAAAAGAAATTAATCACTTTTATTTGGACAACAGGTGGAACACTCTTATAAAAGAAGTTTAGGCCTTGAGTAGGAAAAGAAAAATGATGAATAATTCCTCTGCCTATGTTCCCCTCTCTCCCTTTCTTTCATTCAGCAAGACTCTTGTGATAACACTCATGTGCATTTCAGTTTGTCACGACCACCAATGCTTGGTGGAGACCACAGTTTCATTGTTGTATTCTAGGAAACAGACAACCCCCTACAATCTCAAAGCACCTTGGAGCTGGGATGAATCAATTTTAAGGAATATGTGTTAAATGCATACCTCGGTTCCTCATTATTCAGGCGACTCGACACTCGACCATTTGACACTTAGCCTTAGGCGACTTGGTAGTCGACCGTTCGACACTCGACCTCGAGCAACTTTGCAGTCGACCATTCAACACTCAGCCTCGGGCGACTCGATAATTGGCCATTGATGTGTGCAAATCATATAGAATTTTAGGATAGTTTTGGCAGACATTTTATTGCATTTTGTAGTTATTACGTGCATATTTATCTTACTTTGCATTTATCTATTATGTTCTAGTTCAGAGGTCTGCTCTTGTTGCTTTTCATGTGCATGATCGAGTTTTGGAGTGTAATGGCAATCAGAATGAAGCTCAAATAAAGGGGAGCATGCTTTGGTCATATTCTCGAGACACGGGTACACTTTTAGACAAAAAGATGACATTCATACATCTCTCCAGAAGGACACATGGGTGACCATGTGAAATTTACACTATCATACCTTTTCTCCAAAGCGATTTCCAGGTGCAATTCACAGCGCGACACATGGTCTAGGCATGTGAAATCCACATGGTCATGTCACACTATCGTAAAACTTGGAAAACAGGTTTTGTGAGCAAATATGGAAAGTCGAGATCACTCCTATGTATAGGAAGGCACGCCTAACCAAAGGGGGGAGGAGAACGGTGGCTGGACGACGATGGGTGCCTTAAAAAGCACCAAAAGCTCGTGATCGGGGAGGAAGGAAGGTGACTCAAGGTCGGCTGCTAATCTCCATCCACCAAAAGGCTGCCAAGACGAATTCTCCAACCAAAGCAGGGCATATTTTTTTTGTCTTAATCTTTCTTTGATTGTAAACTCTCATCGAACAATGTATTGTATTTTCTCTTTGATTTCTATGGAGTAGAACCATTGATTCTAGGACTAGGGAGTAGCCATGTGAATGTTGGACATGTTTATGCATTTATAATCTAATTTACTATGTTTATATTTATGATTTGTGTCGCTTAGTTCTGTGATAATTATGGTTTACTTCTATTTCTACCATGCTTAGTCGATATAGATGCTAAGAGCATCTATACCGAAACCTAGGAGAATCAAGGAGGAGGCGAACGGTCATCCTCCCTCCCATAACCATAGATATTAGGACGTGAAAGAGTAGGACATGAAATATAGTCCACCTGTTCATGGGGATAACTTAGGACATCTTAGAACTGTTTGTAAAATACTGGAAATAATAATAATAATAATAAAATAATGCTTGTTAATTAAGAAAATACCCTATGAAATTTTCCAGAAATTTTTAGAAATTTTCCTAGACTTAAATGGAAATTTCTATGACAGTTGTGGGGAAAGATTTAATAGGCTTTGGGAAAGCCTGTTTGGAGATAAATTAAATTAGATGATGCATGGTTAGGAGTTAATTTAAACCAACCTAGGTTCAAAGTCTATTAGGTTTAATTATTTGAACCTAGGTTTAATGGGATGGGTTTAATCGAATTTAGATTTAAGCCTTATAGGATCTTAAACCCAATACATTTGTTGCAAAACCTGACCCATGTTAGTCCTTTCCGTTCCGTTCGACGTTTCCTCACCGCACACCATTTCTCTGCGCGGGCATTTCCAGCCGCTTTTCCCATTACTTCCTTGATCGACCATTTTCTTCTCTACCAGATCGATTCCTCCCCCAAATCCTATGAAGACCTCTTCTTCGTCACCACGCCAGTCGAACGTCTCTGCGCCGCTCATCGCCGCCCGACCTCCACCTCAGTCCTGCTCCTGATCGCGGCGACAACGAACTCCTTCAACCATCGAGGTTGCCTTGGTGCAAGGGATGCCCCTCGTGGCCATTGAGCCAACTCGTCGCCATTTCATCGTCGATCACCGCCCGATTCTCGTTTCTCCACGCATGCACTTTCTGCTTCTCTCCTGATCTTTCGAGCGCTGCTCATCTCCTCTATCGATCCGACGACAGCAAGTGTCATCGCCTCTCCTCTTCCCCTCAAGCTTCACCGGAGCGACTGGTCAGCCGCCAGCCACTGCTTGGAGGTGATCCTCGCTGAAGTCAAAGAGCCGGTTCTCATTGTGAGTGATGAATCCAGTGTCGGTCACCTCTTTCGTCGCTTCGCTGTTGTAGATCTCCACCTAAGCAGCAAGCATCATCGTTGCATCCTGTCTTTGCCGTGGTGAGCTCTTCATCCCCATCGACTTTGTTTTCTACAAATTTGGATGACAGTAAGGAGGTTGTCCTCCCTTTTCGTTGCTTGCGTTCCTTGGCAGTTCACAGTAAGTTCAAGAGGGAAAGACAAAGGTATTTTAGATCAGAGAGGACATCAACCGTGTAGATCTTCGGAAATTGGGTAGACTTATCAATCGGTAATGGGCATCGACCATATCTTCGATTGTGTTAGGTAACTTTTCTGTTCTCTTTGGAGTTGGTATGCACGTCTATAGGATGTAGAAAAACTTAGATACTATGTATCTGCAGATGTTTCAGGATTATTGTGGTGGAGTTTCGCCTTCAGTTTATTTGGATTTAGCTTCTTGATAAGTTGTGGTCGATTGAAGGGGGAGAGGTAAGCTTTGATCTAGTAATGATATAGTTAGAGAACAATCATATTTATTTGTGATCATTAATATAGTGGTGTTAATTGTAGATTTACATATCGTATTTTTGGGTAGTTGAGTAGATCTGATGAGGATCAAGAAGTCGAGCAAATGAAAGCTAAGCTTGGTAAGTGAGATTTAGTTGTTCATAGTTGTGTATCAGATTAATTTAGTAAACTGATTTGAATGTGTTATTATTGGATTATATTGGTGGTTAGTGGAGACTAGAGTTATTTTGATTATATTGGTATTCTACGGTTCTAGGACTTTGATACGAGGCAGGTTCGCGAATGTGAATACAATCATCATGAACTACATAATAGATAGGTAATTTCCTACCATGGTTAGGTAGTTATTAATGCATGCAGATTTAGATATATGATCATCTTATATGATCATGTTACCTTGACTCCGCTCTTATTTACTCTTGTGCTTGATACTTTATCTATGCTCTATTGTTGTTATCATATTTCACTTCATCATGATTAGGAGTTACATATGTGATGTAAGTAAACCTAGAATTGCTTAGTTAGGTGCAAATAGTGAAGTACGGATGATGACCTGATTGTAAATTGGGCAAAAGGTCATCCATGAGTAGGTAGTATCTTGAATGTAGGTTTGATATCAATACCTTTATGTTCCTTGTTTACTATCGATCATGTATTATGTAAATGGTCAGGTGAATTGTGCTTAGTGTGTCACTACGGACTGGTGGTCCTAGCTTGATATGATCAGTTAAGTACGACTCTCTGCAGGATAGAGTGTTTGTGGTGGATGTCTATTTGTGTGACAGAGCATTCATGTCATTTGCATGCATGCTGGCGACGTGGTCTCCCTTATGGTCGAGAGGGTCGTCAGTCATTCTGCCTCCACGGTTACTCATAGGAGGAGTAATCGGTGTGAGGGCAGAGCATTGTGGTGCCGCACTCTACCACTATAGACGGTGGTAGTTAGACTTGCGTGTCGTTGTCCTGTGTGTGTGGCACTCGACCACTCATGGGTAGTGACTATTGGAGTGGCCAACAACATGGACCCCCATCGAGTAGCTTGCTCTTTACGCTTATATGCTACTCGATCATACTGCCCACTCGGCCACTCGAGAGTAGTGGTTGGTGTTGAGTTGGGATAGTTGTCATTTCGAGCCATCGAGGCCACACTGGGGTCGTGGTACCTTTAGGGTGAGCCGGCATGACCATGCATGCTGCATTGCCGTGACATGGCATTTTTGCATATTGCCATATATATATATATATATATATATATATATATATATATATATGCTTGTTGTACTATGCTTATTGTGATGTTGCATTTGATTGTACTATGCTTGTTGTATTTGGTTGTACATCATCTTCATACATGCTACCCGCATTTGTTATATGGTTGTGTCGGATACTTGTATACTTGTTGGTTAAACTATGGCATGCTTTGACCAGTATTTATGATGTTATATGGTTTAGACAAGATTTCCAATTATATACATATATTGTGGATATGTGCTCAGGTTGGATAGGTATAGCATAGCAGACTTATAGGTATGTCTGCATTTTACGTTAGCCATTTGGTTAGAAGGTATATACATGTATATGTTTATCATGCTAGTGTTACCTGATGTACCTGTAGATTTTTCTATTGAATTACATGTGATATTTGATATATACATGTTTTTCTTATTACCGTTGAGTTATACTCATGATAACTGCCATTTTGTTGTATTATTTTGGTCCTTAATATCACTGTTTTTATCCTCTCGAGTGATTTATTATTGATTATTTACATGTTTTATGAGTTGGATATATTTTTGGACCTTATTGTAAATTCTCCTAATTTTTGGACTTATATGCAAATTTTATCTTCGTTTGAAGGAGATCGAGATGAGCCACTGGACTAGACTCAAGTTGAATCAAATATGGCCTCATCTAGGACTAGAAGGATTATTTCAAACGTAATTAATCTGGACATTTCATCAAGATCAGAAGCAACTTAATCAAAGAGTTCAGATCTAGTCAATCCTGATCGTCCGATGAGATCTGATCGATTCTGAGCCATCTATCTAGATATGAAGAGATCCAGTCTGTACATGTAGATCTGGACATCTTATCCTTTCATTTAGATCCGGTCGATCGTGATTTTCCATTCAGATTCAATTAGTTCCATTCATTAGAGATCGGAGCAATCTGGACCGTCCAATGTGATGGCTCGATCTGAGCCATTAATCTGAATCTGAAGCGATCCGGCCCATGCATTGTGATCTACACATCTTATGCATTCATCCGATAGTTGGATTTCGATTATCCTTGGATGGATCGGATCCGGTTTGAAATCGATTGATTACTAGTTGGATTGAGCAGCCAAATGAAGCCAACTTAATTGATTAATCAAGCCCTAGCTCTAAGGAACGGCTGAGATTGAAAGGGGAATTGAATCGGACGGCTGATGTTTTTCATTTAATAAAACCTACCTTTCCAGAAAGAGGAGAATCAGCGCAAAGAAGAAAAAAAACAGCACAGGCGTCTTCTTCCTCGTGAGCGACGACGACTTCTTCCGCTTCTGTGCGAGCGGCGGTGGGATTGCATAGGCAGCCGGCGGCGACGCGCAGAAGGAGGTCCTTCCATATCGCGACGAGCAGCGCAACTCTAGCCGAGGCATTTTCCCCCCCTTTTACGCGCGGCAGAGTCTTCTTCCCCACGAGCGGCGGCGACAGTCCGGAAGTCCTTTCCAGTGACCTCCCCTCCGACAGTCGATGATGATCCCAGGAGAGCCTCGACGGATGATTAGATGCCATGATTCGGAAAGCTAATCGGAAGAGCGGCAAGCGCGGGATTCCGGCGAGTCCAGCTCCATCACCGGTGATTCCATTCCTTTCCGACGACCGAGATTAGGCCGCTTCATCTCCGCCATCATCAGCTGCCGGGATTAGGCAGTTTCAGCTTGTCATCCGCCGGTGAAGAGGTTTTCCACCACTGTTCCGGCGATTCCATTCCTTTCCGGCGATTGGGATTAGGCCGCACCGCTTCGACATTCCATCCACTAGCTACCGGAACTAGGAGCTCCACCATCCACAGCCGCCGGAGCAGTGTTCACATCCCTCCGCATTCAGCTCTTTTCTGCGGTGCCGGGATTAGGACCGCATCCGTAATCCATCGAAGGAGGGGCTGTTCGGTTTATTGTCGCCATTATGGGGTTACCGATTACTTATATTTGAATTCAGTCCATTTAATTTGATATTTTACTTTATCATGTTTGTTCTATTACGGTTAATTTGTTTATTATGTTTGATCATGTTTAGGTTAGTTTTCATTTACATTCGACCAACGTGCCGTATAGTGACAGTGCGGTGCCTGGTTGAATTGCTTTCGTTATTAGTTTAGCTTTCATTTACATTTAGCCAATGTACCATATAGTGACAGTGCGGTGCTTGGTTGAATTGCTTTCATTTATTACATTTCGTTTATTGCAGTTTTCAGTGACTGTTTGATCAATGTACCGTATAGTGATAGTGCGGTGCTTGGTTGAATTGTTCACCTTTATTTCGTGATCATTGTACCGTATAGTGACAGTGCGGTGCGTGATTATTTACTTTTGCACATTAGGATAGTTACTTGTTAATTGTTATTTGGTAGTTAGATTTACTTCCTGCAGATTTAATTTCCATGTCTGTTTACCAGAATTTTTTGACCATTGCATCGTATAGTGACAGTGTGGTGCAAGGTTGAATCGTTCTTGCATTAGGTTAGCTTTGAATAATTGTTTTGATAATTGTAAAAACCCTCAGTGTTTACTTCTGTTTAAAAACAAACGTTCAGCCATTAGGTTCATTGGGAGATGACCCGAGTCAGTCCTATACTGCATTAGTGTAGTTAGGGGGTTCGGTAAATAATTTGGGAACGATATTGCGACAATTCACCACTTATCAAATTTTGGCGCCGTTGCCAGGGAACTCTAATGGGTTCGTTTGTCTTTAAACTGTAGTTTGTTTGTTTTTTTTCTTTTTCTTTTGTTATTATTGTCTTTCTTATCATTTATATTTGTTTCTCATTGTATTTGCTTGTGTGGATGACTAGGTCTTCAGGTGATAATCTACTTGAGTTTTTGCAGTAGTTTTTATCTTCCCTTAGAGGCCCAGCCTAGGAAGGGGGTTGTTGAAGAAAAGGGATAGGGAAGCAGATTCCCAAGTATGCCGAGGTTTTGTTTCACGAGAAGT
Organism: Wurfbainia villosa; assembly: GCA_025175895.1. Lineage (NCBI taxonomy): Eukaryota > Viridiplantae > Streptophyta > Magnoliopsida > Zingiberales > Zingiberaceae > Wurfbainia > Wurfbainia villosa. Next base: position 6,085,893 of record CM046002.1, read on the forward strand.
TGTACTCTTTCTATGGAGGTAGGAGATACTGTAGTTCGGTTCAGTATTTTGGACGCTATGAGGTACCCGATGGAGAATCATTATATTCTTAGTGTGGTTATAGCTGATGAGTTGGACTGCATGAACTTTATTTCTTAGTCTATTTTTCATTTGGATATCTCTGCCCTTCTATATTTTATTGTGATTTTATTGATTCTGTTGATTCTGATGTTGATAATGATTTGTTGTTAGGACCTATCTGTGGGCCCTCTTTATTGTAGACATGGATATGGAAGGTGTAGGGACTTGCATGCTTCAGGTGACGCCCCAAGGATCACTTCCATCAGATGTTTGTAAGAAATGTCATTTCATAGTCAAGTATGGGATATCTTAGGTTATATTATCTTTGTGTATGGTATTGAAGTAGATCCTGCTAAAATTCATGTTATATCTTCTTTATCTTACCCCGCTTCTGTGCGGGAAATTTGTACTTTTCTAGGTCATGCAGGTTTCTACAGACGTTTTATCAGAGACTTTAGCAAGATTACCCCTAACCTTGACCAACTTGTTGCTGAAGGAGGTGGTATTTCATTTTGACCAGGATTGTGAGGGAGATCGAGCCCACCTCCATAGCAGATTCTTTTCCAGATGAGCAACTTTTTCACCTGTAGGGTAAGACACCATGGTATCCAGATCTTGCTATTTATTTAGTTGCCGTGTTGTACCTTCACATTTTACTCATGCACAAGTCCAGAAATTGAAAAGTGATGCCAAGTATTATGTTAGGGATGATCTTTATCATTGAAAATTTTGTAGTGATCAGATTATTAGATGATGATGTGCACTTGATTATGAGTTTCATTCCATATGTATTTACTGTTTGTTATTCTTTGGCTTGTGGGGGGTATTTTGGAACCCAAAGAACTGCTAGGAAAGTTTTAGAGTCTGATTTGTATTGACCCACCTTATTTCATGATGCCTCTGAATTCTACAAGTCTTGTGAGCGATGTCAACGAACAAGGAACATAGGACGTAAAAATGAAATGCCTCAACAACTTTGGTTATTCTATGAGATTTTCGATATTTGGGGTATTGGTTTTATGGGTCCGTGTCCTATATCTTTTTGATTTCCATATATTCTGTTGGCATATGATTATGTTTCTAAATGGGTGGAGGCCATCCGCACCAGGACTGATGATTCTCTAGTTGTGGATTTTGTTAGGTCTCACATATTTTGCAAATTTTGAGTTCCCAGGGCGATCATTAGCGATCAAGGGTCTCACTTTTGCAACAGACTCATGAAGTGTTGAGCAAAGAGATCAAGTCTATTCTAGAGAATACGGTGGGGTCAGACATGATGATGCTTTTTCTTTGACTTGAAAGGGGAGTGTGTTCTTTTATTTACTGCATTTATTTTCTTCCTTTCATGTTTGGAATAATTTGTGTAGTTGATTGCGTGTTTGCCTGTTTACCTAGGTTTGTTTGTCTGTTGTTGAGTCGAATAATATTCTCTATGCATGCCTTAGTATCATTTCAGAGGTGGTAAAAATTAGTTAAGTTTGATAATCAAATTATGGATTTTTGTGTATGATAGGAGACTTCACTTGCATGCAGTCACTTGTTATGATGGTGAACTTTTTATTGATAGACTAAGCTTGATTTTGATTCACCTAGTGAGGTTGCAAGCCATTTTTATCATCTACCCACTTTTGTGTGATAACACATGTGATTCTTGTTACTCTAGAACTTGCTTTGAGTCTTTTCAAAACTGCAGTAACATTTACTTGCATGAATATGATGAAGGATTTCATTCTTGACTCTTTTTCTGACTTGGTTTGCTTGTCTAATCCACGTGATACTTACTTATTCCATGTCTTACTTGTCATATCTCTTCATTTGCTATCCATTGTCTTTGTATCTTTGTGGATTGTCTTTTTCATATCTATTATTTTCCATATTGGAGGAATAGTTTGATGGGTTGTATTGTCCGAGACGGACAAAATTTTTAAGTGTGGGGGAGGAGCTATATTATTTTTGTTGGAAACATGATATGGAAGGAATAGTTTTCAGAGGTCATTAGTCCTGAGATATATTTGTCTGTTAGTACTTGATTTTCTGCACACCAAAAAAAAAAAAGAAAAAAAATGGTGCCATTCATGTTTCTTTTGTTATAAAATAAAAAAAAAAAGAAAGAAAAAAAAAGTAAAAAAAAAAAGTGCAATTGTAATGCAGGCAAATGGAATTGCAATGTGTTGGATAGAGCCATTTGATCCTGAATCCAATTCTAAAGTTTCCAATTGTCCTAGTCTCTTCCCATATTGTTGGTTACTGAGCATTTCACAGAGCAACTTATCAGGTTTATTTCTCCGATTCTTCTATTGTTTCTTCATTCCTTTATCTTGTACTTCTCTTTGCATACTTTATCTGCCATCTACTTTTGATCTTATTCTGATTCATGATAAATCCTTTTGATTCATGTATGAGATGTATTGATAGCAGTAGAGAAGTAGATGATAAGCAAGCATATGGTAGTATAAAATTGCATGTTGTTTTGAGGGCGCCCCACTCCTATGTTATTATGTGAGCATCAGTGCATTTATCCATTTTGGGAGGTTTTGTATCAGGCTTAGTCTATTTGATTTGACTATAAATCATCATACATGTTGACTGTTGTAGGAGTCGGATCTTTTGACTACCTAGGATCCGGATCGATTTGGTGATCCTAAGTAACCTGTCTCTGAATTATTGATCTGGGTATTGTTTGGGGAATGAGTTAGTGAGTCAGTTTCTTTATTTTTGTTATTGCACGGGACGTGCAAAAATAAGTGTGGGGGAATTGATAACTGCCATTTTGTTGTATTATTTTGGTCCTTAATATCACTGTTTTTATCCTCTCGAGTGATTTATTATTGATTATTTACATATTTTATGAGTTAGATATATTTTTGGACCTTATTGTAAATTCTACTAATTTTTGGACTTATATGCAAATTTTATCTTCGTTTGTAGGAGATCGAGATGAGCCACTGGACTAGACTCAAGTTGAATCAAATATGGCCTCATCTAGGACTAGAAGGATTATTTCAAACGTAATTAATCTGGACATTTCATCAAGATCAGAAGCAACTTAATCAAAGAGTTCAGATCTAGTCAATCCTGATCGTCTGATGAGATCTGATCGATTCTGAGCCATCTATCTAGATCTGAAGAGATCCGGTCCATACATGTAGATCTGGACATCTTATCCTTTCATTTAGATCCGGTCGATCGTGATTTTCCATTCAGATTCAATTAGTTCCATTCATTAGAGATCGGAGCAATCAAGACCGTCCAATGTGATGGCTCGATCTGAGCCATTAATCTGAATCTGAAGCGATCCGGCCCATGCATTGTGATCTACATATCTTGTTTGTTCATCCGGACCGTTGGATTTTGATTATCCCTTCAGATGGATCAGATCCGTCCGTTTGAAATCAGATTGATTACAGCCGTTGGATTGAGCAGCCAAATGAAGCCAACTTAATTGATTAATCAAGCCCTAGCTCTAAGGAACGGCTGAGATTGAAAGGGGAATTGAATCGGACGGCTGATGTTTTTCATTTAATAAAACCTACCTTTCCAGAAAGAGGAGAATCGGTGCAAAGAAGAAAAAAAACAGCGTAGGCGTCTTCTTCCTCGCGAGCGACGGCAGCTTCTTCCACTTCTGTGCGAGCGGCGGCGGGATTGCACAGGCAGCCGGCGGCGACGCACAGAAGGAGGTCCTTCCATATCGCGACGAGCAGCGTAACTCGAGCCAAGGCATTTTTTCCCCCTTTTCACGCGCGACAGAGTCTTCTTCCCCACGAGCGGCGGTGACAGTCCGACAGTCCTTTCCGGCGACCTCCCCTCCGACAGCCGACGATGATCCCAGGTGAGCCTCGGCGGACGATTAGATGCCGTGATTCGGACAGCTAATCGGAAGAGCAGCAAGCACGGGATTTCGGCGAGTCTAGCTCCATCACTGGCGATTCCATTCCTTTCCGGCGACCGGGATTAGGCCGCTTCATCTCCGCCATCATCAGCTGCCGGGATTAGGCAGTTTCAGCTTGTCATCCGCCGGTGAAGAGGTTTTCCACCACTGTTCCGGCGATTCCATTCCTTTCCGGCGACCGGGATTACGCCGCATCGCTTCGACATTCCATCCACTAGCTACCGGGACTAGGAGTTCCACCATCCACAGCCGCCGGAGCAGTGTTCACATCCCTCCGCATTCAGCTCTTTTCCGCGGTGTCGGGATTAGGACCGCATCCATAATCCATCGACGGAGGGGCTATTCGGTTTATTATCGTCATCGTGGGGTTACCGATTACTTATATTTGAATTCAGTCCATTTAATTGGATATTTTACTTTATCATGTTTGTTCTGTTACGGTTAATTTGTTTATTATGTTTGATCATGTTTAGGTTAGTTTTCATTTACATTAGACCAACGCGTGTATAGTGACGATCTTGATTGCTGGTTGAATTGCTTTCGTTATTAGTTTAGATTTCATTTACATTTGGCCAATGTACCGTATAGTGACAGTGCGGTGCTTGGTTGAATTGCTTTCGTTTATTGCAGTTTTCAGTGACTATTTGATCAATGTACCGTATAGTGACAGTGCGGTGCGTGATTACTTACTTTTGCTCATTAGGATAGTTACTTGTTAATTGTTATTTGGTTGTTAGATTTACTTCCTGCAGATTTAATTTCCATGTCTGTTTACCAGAATTGTTTGACCATTACATCGTATAGTGACAGTGCGGTGCAAGGTTGAATCGTTCTTGCATTAGGTTAGCTTTGAATAATTGTTTTGATAATTGTAAAAACCTCCAGTGTTTACTTCTGTTTAAAAACAAACGTTCAGCCATTAGGTTCGTTGGGAGATGACCCGAGTCAGTCCTATACTGCATTAGTGTAGTTAGGGGGTTCGGTAAATAATTTGGGAATGATATTGCGACAATTCACCGCTTATCAACTCACCATCATGGACCCTGAGTTTTTCTATTGCCCAGGTAATAGATAGAAGTCTTCGTGATGGCTTGGAGCACCGCTGGCTGGCATCGTCTCATCTCAACTCTGAGAGTCCGAGTTTTTAGGTTATCGTTGGTGTTTCGACATAGATTTGGTTTTATGTGATGATTTGTTGTTGTTGTACCTTTCTTTTCTGGTTTTGTTACGGCGTTTGCTTAATTTGGTGCTAGTCATACCAGTATACAGGGTGTGTGGTTTGTATTGTAGTGGTATTATGCTTCCGCTGTGCCTTATCATGTTGTTATGTTTACGTATTATTATTATGGGCCCAAGGGCCTTGTATTAATAGGATATGTTGCCATGTATAGGGGAGATACCGTCCGTTTGCTTTTTAGCTCAGCATACTCTCGGGGTGTGACATTGTTAGTGTCAGCCCTGAGTACCAATCATGAGATGATTGATTAGGGATCATATGTATCATATTTCATTAATAATATGCAAAGATTGATTATTATATTTACTTTATGCGTGTGCCAGCCAAATAAATATAATAATGTCCTTGAATAGTAGGTTCTAATCTATAATATATCAATTGGTAGAATTAATTATGAGAAGTTGTAGAGAATACTATTCTTAAACATTCGTAGTCAAGTATTGTATTAATAGACAAATAGATATATTAATACATTGAAACTAGCCTGTAGGTCAACGGATGACTTGATCTCACAAGTCATGGATATGTGATATCATATTGACACATGGGTATATATATTGGAGAATATATGTACTGAATTGACCCACCATGAAAAAGTTTCATGGATCGTTATATGAAGTGTCATAAACTTTCATCATGTGACTATTAGTTTGAATAGTCCTTAGACCTGAAATCACTATGGTTCTATACATATTGAGCTATGTACTTTGGTATCATCAAACGTCACCCGTAACAAGGTGGACTATAAAGGCGATCACTGGGTATGTAACAAACTATGCGGACGGATGTGAGTGATGTAGATGAGTTCTATCCCTCCCATATGACGGGAGTGATATCTTTGGTCTCTTGATAGGGTATGACCACGAAACGCATGACCATGCTCAAATGAGTCAATATGAGATATTGAGCTCATTTGTTTGAGTGAGTCTACTTGGGGACCAAGAAACATAAAGATCGATAAGGGGATGACACGGTCTATGCCTTATTGATCGATCTAAGATATCAAGGATAGAAGGACACCGTCATACAAGATAATAGTCACAGAAAGGTTTTGTCGAATCTTGATATTTTTGTAACTTGGGTAGAAATGATACATTGCTAGATGCCGCTCATTGCTTATGTGTCTAAAGTGGTTTAGAGACATTGCAAACGTTACGAAAACCTATAGGGTCACACACAAAGAACATGTTGTTTTGGAAATGACATTCATTTTAGTTTGACTAAATGAACCATTAGGCATTGAATTGGATTCATTAAAAGGATTGGATTTGAGTTAGACTCAAATTAAATGGCCGAATTTGAGTTGGACTCAAATTGATTTGACTTGAGTTGGACTCAAATCAATTTGGATGGAATAAATTCATCATGCATGATTAATGTGGATTAATCATGCATTGAAGAGGGAAAATCAAAAGTTGGATGAATGGACTCAAATTGATTTGACTTGAGTTGGACTCAAATCAATTTGGATGGTATAAATTCATCATGCATGATTAATGTGGATTAATCATGTATTGAAGAGGGAAAACCAAGAGTAGGATGAAACCTCTTTTCATGCATGATTAATGTGGATTAATCATGCATCGAAGAGGGAAAACCAAGGGTTGGATGAAACCTTTCATATTCATGGGATGAATATAAAAAGGGGGCCTTTGATCATGATGTGTGTTTGGTTGAAACTTGCCTTTGTTTTTCCCCTCTTCTTCCCTTGGCTAAAATATTCTCTTGGCCTAGCATCTTTTGTGGTGTTGCTACCACAACCTTTCTCCAAAGAGTGTTTGTGTGGATACCATAGAGGCACGTACACTTGAACATGCAAGAGATCCGATGGACCGTGGACAAGCGGGATAAACAAAGGGCACGCATCAAAGGTATACCCTATAGGATAAGGCTTTATAGATCTATTCTTTAGTATGAGTTTTCTTTCGTATGGATCGCTCGAGGGATCCTTTTTCTACTGTGATTTTCTTATTTATCACATACGATTCCCAACAAGAACTTGGGACTCGTGACAGGGGCATCCTAGTGACAACAATCTCCTGAGATATGTGGATCCGAAAGGGATGCTCTAGAAATTAGTTAGTTCCCTTGTAGAATCAAAAGCTCACCAGGATTAAACTTGATGATCCTCTCGCAAGATAGAAATTAGAAAACTTAGAAGTACAAATTTACAACATGTCCGACTTCGTATATGTGAAATTGAAATCCTGGAATCCTTTCCTTAGCCTTGAGCACACCCCTTTTTCCTTTCTCCAAGTGACACCAATACTAGAGTTAGACCGTGATCGACAACTTTCAACCACCAAGTTCCACTCCAAATGATCAAAGTTCACTGGATCAACCAATACTCGAATATCAGTCTCTGTGGGATTGATACTTGACAACAACCATGCACTTGCAGGCGTTGAGTTTGGCCTGGTCTTCGACTTTGTAGTTTATGACTTCGGTCAGTGTGCTTCAAGTTTTTGACACCGTTGCCAGGGATTGAATATTTGATATTGGTTTGAAAGTGAATAGATTGTATCATACCTAGTTTCTTTTTACTTTAGTTTCAATTCAGTTATTTTCTTTAGTTCCTAGATGTATTTATTTTCTAACAATTTATTTTACTTTATTTTTAGTTATTTTATTAGTGATTATTTTTCCTTGTTTTACTGTTTATTCATTTTTAGTTAACTGCATAGATACTCCTATTTTGTCCCTCGTATGCACAGGCATATGAGATATGGAAATCTGCTTCAACTAAATCAAGAGATAGACAGAACCTTTCATTGTACGAGAGCTGAGTAGAGGGAGATGATAGAAAATGGTGTGCCATTGGCGAATGCCAGAATTCGTACCCTGCGAGACTATGTTGCTCCAAGTACAAGAGGATTCAGATCGAGCATTGTCGGACCAACCATTGTAGCCAATAGCTTTAAACTTAAACTTGCATTGATCCATATGGTCCAACAAAATCAGTTTGAAGGGATGATGTTGGGATGTATACTGAAAGATAGCCTTTGTATGAACATCTTCATTTTGAAATAAGAATCACATGATCATTATTTGCATATTATGCATATTGTCTGATACTTTACATTGTAGATAACATGGTGTGTGGTGTCGCAAAGAAGATCATGTTATCAGTTCCTTATAGAGTATAAGTACATGCTCACAACCAAGATGATTTTTGACAAATCATTGGCATGGTTGTAGTGTAATTTGGTATTGGTTTATCTTGACCATAGAATTACACTAGTACACTTTGTGTATATTGAGCAGGATCAATTTAGAGGCGATTCAATTTATACTGACTATATAATTGAATCAAACCTCAGATATTATGGTGTACATGCTCTTAATCCCGATATAATAACAGACACATGTACTTAGTATTTCTTTCTTTGATTTACCAATGGGCGAGATTTATGTGTAAATTGATAGGCCTAGTAAGTTGGGAAATAATATTATTTACATGGTGTGTCATTGATTATAGGAGGAAACCGTGTCCTATGCATTAGGATGATGATGTCCCCTGGAGGAGCTCATAAAGTTCATCATGTAAATCCTTCAGGTGGACTTGGTCCAACATGATGATAAGGATGAGTGGTACTACTCATGGAGTTAGATATTAATTAATTAAATTGTCAGTAATTTAATTAATTAATGGACATTCGATATCTTAAACACGGGAAGATCTTTTGTATAAATAATATGTGGAGCCCATATTTAATTATGGAGGTTGGTGAGGTAGATCAATGATGATCCTCTAGTGGAATGGATCATCATTAATGGATCGGGTTATATGTGGTTCGAATCCATTGGGTGGCCAAGATCCAACTCCTCCTCATGGTCCCTATTATAGCATATTATAAATACCTCATGAAGCCTAGACCTAAGAAAGGTTTTTTTTTGGGTTGGCATTGGGAAGGTTTGGGACGACAAGGCTTGGGTGTGCTAGGGTTTGCTCCTAGTGCCAGCAGCAAGGTTTGGAGTTCTAGGGTTTTTCCTTCTCCATTGCCGGTGCCTCTTCTCCTTCTCCAAGGGCACGCAACATCAAGGGTTTAGGGTTATCCTTCTCTCTTGGCCGGCGCCACCTTCTCCCTCTCCTTAGGGTCGGCGGACACCAAGGACTTGGTGTTTTGGTGGTCGACACAAGCAAGAAGAAGAAGGGAGGATTTTCTTCCTTGCTCAGAAACATGGTCTAGGAGGCTTCGATTCTTGGAAGATCGTCGCCCACTGATAATTGCCATTTTCTTGTATTATTTTGGTCCTTAATATCACTGTTTTTATCCTCTCGAGTGATTTATTATTGATTATTATCATGTTTTATGAGTTGGATATATTTTTGGACCTTATTGTAAATTCTCCTAATTTTTGGACTTATATGCAAATTTTATCTTTGTTTGTAGGAGATCGAGATGAGCCACTAGACTAGACTCAAGTTGGATCAAATATGGCTTCATCTGGGGTCATAATGGACATTTCAAGATGATTTAATCTGAGCCCTTCATCCAGATCAGAAGGCAAATGAAATCAATGGTTCATATATGAGCATTATGAACCGTCCGAGGAAAGTGATTGATTCTGAGCCATCCATCTAGATCTGGAGTGATCCGGCCCGTACATTAAGATCTACACGTCTTGGCCGTTCATCCGGACCGTTGGATCGTGATTATACCTTCAGACGGATCAGATCCGTCCATTTCAAATCAGACTGATTTCAGCCATTGGATGGAGCAGCCTAATTAAGCAATTAATATATCCATCAAACCCTAGCTTGTTTGGACGGCTGGGATCAGATGAGGCTCAGATCGGATGGATAAGGTTTTTCATTTAATAAAACCTACCTTCCCAGCTGAAACAGAGAACGCGAAGAATCCGATCAAGCATCGTCTTCTTCCTCTCATGAGCACAGGCGACCGGCGACTACACGCGCGGCGGCGACAGTCCGACACTCCACTCCGACAACCTTCCCTCCGACAACCGGCGATGATCCCAGGAGAGCCTCGGCGGACGATTATATGCCGTGATTCAGACATCTAATCGGAAGAGGGGCGAGCGCGGGATTCCGACGAGTACAACCTTCACCGGCGTTCACTCTATTCCGGCGGCTGGGATAGGCCTTCCCTTCCTCGCCGGAGCCACCCGCACGCTGCGCCAGTTTAGGACAGCGCCATCTCCACCAGTGAAGTTCTACATCACTGTCCGGTGACTCCACAGCTGCCGGAGCGATGATCGCATTCCTCCGTCTGTCAATCCTCCCTGTTGCGCTGATCGGGGCAGCTTCGCATTCACCGCCGGAGTGGCTGTTCGGTTTGTTGTGACCGCCGTGTGGTTACCGGTCGTTGTTTTATTTGGATCAATATGGATGTTCATGTGTATGGTTGTTTATGTGTTCGTTTGTTTGCGTGTTCATTCTGTTAGATTATGCATTCGTTAGTAGTTGATTAGGTTTGTTCTGCTAATTGTTTGTTTGTTTACTTGCAATGTTATTTCTAAAGGTTTGATTGTTTCTTAGTTGTGTAATTTCGTTCGTCGTGCCTTTGTAGGTTAGTTTAATTTCTTGTTGCTGACATACTAACTCCATCAATTAAAATTGTCCAATCCATGCATCGTATAGTAAGATGCACGGTGCTTTCATTATTAGATTAGATTTCATTTACATTCGACCAGTTGCCGTATAGTGACAGTGCGGTGCCTGATCGAATTGCTTTCGTTTATTGCAATTTTTAGCGACTGTTTGACTACTGTGTCGTATAGTGATAGTGCGGTACATGGTTAAATTGTTCACCTTTGTTTCGTGATCATTGTACTGTATAGTGACAGTACGATGCGTGATTACTTACTTTTGCGCATTAGTTAGATTTACTTCCTGCAGATTTAATTTCTATGTCTGTTTATCAGAATTGATTCAATATTGCATCGTATCGTGACAGTGCGATGCAAGGTTGAATCGTTCTTGCATTAGGTTAGCTTTGAATAATTGTTTTGATAATTGTAAAAACCCCCAGTGTTTACTTCTGTTTAAAAACAAATGTCTAGCCATTAGTTTCATTGGGAGATGACCCGAGTCAGTCCTATACTGCATTAGTGTAGTTAGGGGGTTCGGTAAATAATTTGGGAACGGTATCACGACAATTCACCGCTTATCAAATTTTGGCGTCGTTGCCAGGGAACTTTAATGGGTTCGTTTGTCTTTAAACTGTAGTAGTTTGTTTTGTTTTGTTTTGTTATTTGCGTCTCCCCTATCATTTCTATCTTTTCTATTTGTACTCATTGTGTTAGTTTTGATAATGACCAGGTCTTCAGGTGATAAACTATTTGAGCTGGATCCTGAGATTGATAGGATTTTTCACGCACTGCGGAGAGCACAGGGTAGGTCAGCTGATATTTCTGATTATAGTCCATCAGAGTTGCAGATAGTCATGGCAGATAACAACAGGACTCTGAAGGAGCTTGTAGCCCCTGATGCGACATACCAGTATTCTTGCATTAGCTACCCAGCTTTAGAGGTGGATTTTGAGCTCAGATCAGGTACAATTCATTTGCTTCCTAAGTTTCATGGATTGTCTGGTGAAGATCCCAACAGGCACTTGCACGAGTTCCATGTGGTATGCTCTACTATGAAGCCACAGGGCATTTCAGAGGAAGATATAAAATTGAGAGCTTTTCCATTTTCACTAGCTGGAGCAGCTAAGGATTGGTTATACTATCTTCCACCTAGATGTATCAACAGTTGGCTTGAATTGAAGAAAGCATTCTTGGAAAAGTTCTTCCCAGCATCCAGAACTGCTACCATCAGGAAAAGCATCTGCAGTATCCAGCAGTCTACTGGAGAGACATTGTATGAGTACTGGGAGAGATTCAAGAAACTATGTTCCAGTTGCCCCCAGCATCAGATCAGTGACCAGTTGCTCGTTCAGTACTTCTATGAGGGACTGCTTCCCATGGACAGGAGTATGATAGATGCAGCTAGTGGAGGGGCATTAGTTAACAAGACTCCCAGTGAGGCCCGAGAGCTTATTGCAAACATGGCAGAGAACTCACAGCAGTTTGGGAGCAGAGCTATAGTGACTAGAGGGGTGAGTGAGGCTCACCTGGCTATTACTGATCAGGCGGAGATGAAGAATTCTATACAGGAGCTCACATCATTAGTTAGGCAGTTGGCTCTGAACCAGGCAAGCCAATCTTCTATAGTGCCTATGCAGCCTATGAGAGTTTGTGGTATTTGTTCGAGTCCAGAGCATCCTTCTGATTCATGTCCTTCACTCCAGCAAGATGAAATAGTAGCGGCGGCAAATCAGTTTCCTTCCAGACCTCAGTATCAGCCTCAGTATCATCCTCCATATCAGCATCAGCAGCATCAGTATCAGCCTCAGTATCAGCAACAACATTCCAGATATGATCCGATGTCTGCCACTTATAATCCAGGATGGAGAGATCATCCAAATCTGAGGTATGGGAAGAAATTGCTTTCACCAGACCAAAGATGTCAGAGACCCCTAGCTATCCAGAGTAACCCAGTACAGGTCAGACCTTCTGTTCAGCCAATTAGAGATGAATCTTCCAGTTCGAGTTCAAATTCAAAGATGGAGGATTTTGTGCAGCAGTTTTTGGTACAACAACAACAGTTTCAGCAGAAGACGGATGCATCTATTCAGAACATAGAGAGACAACTTAGCCAGCTTGCATCTAACATTAACCATTTGCAGTCACAGGGATCTAGTCAGCTACCATCTCAGACCATCCTAAATCCTAAAGAGAACATCAGTTCGATTACACTGCGGAGTGGTAGAGTTACTTCAGACCCCTGTGCTTGGACCACTGCATCGATTGTTGATTTGAGTAGTTTAGGCGGTGCGAGTAGAGCGAGATCCACCGTGACGATCGAGTCGCCGGTTCCATTACCTTTCCTCGAGAGGCGATCTGACCTAGGAAGGGGGTTAGTGAAGAAAAGGCTAGGGAATTTCAGATGCTTGTGGATTTGTTCAGTAAGGTGGAAGTTATTGTCCCTTTATTGACGATGATCGAGCAGATTCCCAAGTATGCCAAATTTCTGAAAGAATTGTGTGTGCATAAGAAGAAGTTGAAAGGAAATGAGTTAATCAGAGTTGGAAAGAATGTTTCAGCACTTATTTAGCCTTTGCCCCAGAAGTGCGAGGATCCAGGAGTGTTCACTGTACCTTGTGTGATTGGGAGCCATGTGTTCGAGGATGCTATGCTAGATCTAGGAGCTTCTATTAATGTGATGCCAAGGTCAGTTTTTTGTTCACTAGGTATTGGACCCTTACAGTCGACAGGTGTAGTGATTCAGTTAGCCAACCACAGTCAGACTCACCCAGCTGGGGTGATCGAGGATGTGTTGGTTAAGGTGAGAGAGCTGATAATCCCTGCAGATTTCTACATTCTTGACATGGAGGGTGATTCACAGAGCAGCAGAGCTCCGCTTATTCTGGGCAAGCCTTTCCTCATGACTACCAAGACCAAGATTGATGTTCATGTAGGTACACTTTCCATGGAGGTAGGAGATACTATAGTTCAGTTCAGAATTTTAGACGCGATGAAGCACCCGACGGAAGATCATTCTATACTCAGCATGGACTTAGAGGATGAGCTGGATTGCATGGATTTTATTTCTGAGTCTGTTTTTCAGTTGGATATCTCTATACCTTTTGTTCTTTGTAGTGATTTCAGTGATTCTGGTGTAGATACTATTTTGTTAGGACCTATTTGTGGGCCCTTTGATTTTGACAGGGACATGGAATGTGTAGGGACTTGCGATCTTCAGGCAACGCCCCAGGAATCACTTCCATCAGATGTGCAACCACAGTAGCTTGAATTGAAACCTCTTCCCGAGCATGTGAAGTATGTGTATTTGGATAAGGATGAGCAGCGACCCGTTATTATTGCCCGAGATCTAGATCCAGATCAGGAGTACAGATTAGTAGATCTTCTGAGGCAGCACAGGAAAGCGATTGGGTGGACACTGGCAGATATCTCGGGTAGCAGTACTTCGATCTGTATGCACAGGATTCACTTGGAAGAAGATGTAAAACCAGTTAGACAACCACAACGACGGCTTAACCCACTGATTCTTGAGGTAGTAAAGAAAGAGGTGACGAGGCTTCTACAGGCTGGTATCATCTATCCTATTTCCGACAGCAAATGGGTAAGCCCTGTTCAGGTGGTGCCGAAGAAGTCTGGTATTACAGTGGTTGCTAATGCAGATAATTTAATCGATTCCCAACAGCAGTGTAACTCTTGGAGAGTTTGTGTGGACTACAGGAAGCTGAATTAGGCTAGTAGGAAAGACCACTACCCCCTGCCTTTTATTGATCAGATGTTAGAGAGGTTGGCGGGCAAGTCACATTATTGCTTTCTAGATGGTTACACTGGGTATTTCCAGATCTATATTGCTCCAGAGGATCAGGAGAAGACCACTTTCACTTGCCCTTTCGGGACGTACACATATCGACGCATGCCTTTTGGACTTTGCAATGCCCCCGGGACATTCCAGCGATGTATGGTTAGTATTTTTGGTGACTTATTAAATCATTGCATGGAGGTGTTTATGGATGATTTTTCCGTACTTTCTTCTTTTGATTCATGTCCGGATAGTTTGTCGAGAGTTTTACTGAGATGCATTGATATGGATTTGGTTTTGAATTTGAGAAATGTCATTTCATGGTAGGGCATGGATAGTCCTAGGTCATATTATCTCTGCATGGTATAGAAGTAGATCCCGCTAAAATTAATGTTATTTATTTGCTCTATCTTACCTGCATGCGGGAAGTTCGTGCTTTTCTTGGACATGCAGTTTCTCTGCACGTTCATCGTAGATTTCAAAGTGATTGCCCTACCTTTGACTAACTTATTGCAAAAGGAGGTGGTATTCCAGTTTGATCAGAGGTGCAAGGATTCATTCAACCAGCTTAAGCAAGCTTTGATATCAGCACCGATCTTGAGACCACCAGATTGGACTCTACCGTTCGAGTTGATGTGTGATGCCTCGAACTATGCAGTGGGAGCTGTCTTGGCGCAGAGAGTGGACAGAGCATCTCATGTGATCTGCTATGCCTCTAGGACATTGGATGCTGCACAATCCAACTACACCACCACAGAAAAAGAGCTTTTAGCTATTGTTTTTGCTTTGGATAAATTCAGATCTTATTTTCTATGTTCTCATGTGGTTATTTTTTCTGACCATGCAGCTTTAAAATTCCTCCTGAAGAAGCCTGATGCAAAACCGAGACTGATTAGATGGATGCTTTTGCTTCAAGAATTCGACGTAGAGATACGCGATAGGAGCGGGAGGGAGAACCTGGTAGCAGACCATCTGAGCAGGATAGTGAGGGAGATCGAGCCCACCCCCATAAAGGATTCTTTTCCTGATGAGCAAGTTTTTCACTTGCAGGGTAAGACACCATGGTATGCAGATATTGCTAACTATTTAGTTGCCCGTGTTGTACCTTCATTTGTTTCTCATGCACAAGTCCAGAAATTGAAAAGTGATGCCAAGTATTATGCATGGGATGATCCTTACCTTTGGAAGTTTTGTAGTGATCAGATTATTAGGAGATGTGTTCCTGACTATGAGTTTCATTCCATACTTACTTTTTGTCATTCTTTGGCCTGTGGGGCGCATTTTGGACCCCAAAAGACTACTAGGAAAGTTTTAGAGCATGGTTTGTACTGGCCCACCTTATTTCATGATGCCTATGAATTTTATAAAGCCTGTGAGAGATGTCAATGAACAGGGAACATAGGACGTAGAAATGAAATGCCTTAACACCCTTTACTATTCTGTGAGATTTTCGATGTTTGGGGTATTGATTTTATGGGTCCTTTTCCTATATTCTTCTGGCAGTTGATTATGTTTCCAAATGGGTGGAGGCCATTCCCACCAGGACTGATGATTCTCCAGTTGTTGTGAATTTTGTTAGATCTCACATATTTTGCAGATTTGGGGTACCCAGGGCGATCATTAGCGATCAAGGGTCTCACTTTTGCAACAGACACATGAAAGCCATGCTAAGCAGGTATGGGGTGTTCCATAAGATTTCTACTCCTTATCACCCTCAGATGAATGGGCAGGTTGAAGTGTCAAAAAGAGAGATCAAATCTATACTGGAGAAGACAGTGGGGCCACACAGGAAAGATTGGAGCAAAAGGTTAGAGGACGCTCTGTGGGCCTACAGGACTGCCTATAAGACTCCCATAGGCATGTCCCCTTACAGATTGGTTTATGGCAAAGCATGTCATTTGCCGGTGGAGATTGAGCATAGGGCTTACTGGGCAGTGAAAGCTTGCAACATGGATGCTTACAGAGCTGGGAGAGAGAGAAAACTCCAACTTCAGGAACTTGAAGAGATACGATTAGAAGCATATGAGAACTCCCGCATTTACAAGGAGAAGACTAGAAATTTTCATGACAAGAGGATTGTGAGGAAAGAGTTCCATATTGGCGACAAAGTTTTAGTGTATCAATCTCGTCTCAAGTTGATTGGAGGTAAGTTGAGATCCAAGTGGGACGGTCCTTTTTGTGTTACTAATGTGTTTCCCTATGGTGTTGTAGAGGTGCAGGAACTTTCTTCAGGGAACACTTACAGAGTGAATGGACACCGTCTCAAGATATTTCACGAAGGGGCAAGAGAAACTATAGTAGAGGATTTGGACCTTGAGGATGCTTCTTCTCCGACATGACAGGGGAGTGTGTTCTTTTGTCTACTGTATTTTCTTTCTTCCTCTCATGTTCGAAAATAACTGGTTGTGAGTTGATTGCTTGTTTGCCTGTTTTCCTAGGTTTGTTTGTCTGTTGTTGAGTCAAATAATATTCCCTATGCATGCCTTAGTATCATTTTAGAGGTGGTAAAAATTAGTTAAGTTTGATCATCAGATTGTGGATTTTTGTGTATGATAGGAGACTTCACTTGCATGCAGTCACTTGTTATGATGGTGAACTTTTTATTGATAGATTAAGCTTGATTTTGATTCACCTAGTGAGGTTGCAAGCCATTCTTATCATCTACCCACTTTTGTGTTATAACACATGTGATTCTTGTTACTCTAGAACTTGCTTTGAGTCTTTTCAAAACTGTAATAACATTTACTTACATGAATATGATGAAGGATTTCATTCTTGACTCTTTTCTGACTTGGTTTGCTTGTCTAATACACTTGATACTTCCATCCTCCATGTCTTACTTGTCATATCTTTTCAATTGCTATCCACTGTCTTTGTATCTTTGTGGATTATCTTTTTCATATCTATTGTTTTTCATGTTGGAGGAATAGTTTGATGGGTTGTATTGTCCGAGACGGACAAAATTTTTAAGTGTGAGGGAGGAGCTATATTATTTTTGTTGGAAACATGATATGGAAGGAATAGATTTCAGAGGTCATTGGTCCTGAGATATATTTGTCTGTGATTAGTACTTGATTTTCTGCACACCAAAAAAAAAAAAAGGTGCCATCGATGTTTCTTTTGTTGAAAAAAAAAGAAAAAGAAAAAAAGAAAAAAAAAGTGAAATTGTAATGCAGGAAAATGGGATTGTAATGTGTTGGATAGAGCCATTTGATCCTGAATCCAATTCTAAAGTTTCCAATTGTCCTAGCCTCTTCCCATGTTACTGGTTACTGAGTATTTCATAGAGCAACTCATCAGGTTTATTTCTCCAATTCTTCTCTTGTTCCCTATTCATTTGTACCTTTGTCTTGTACTTCTCTTTGCATACTTTATCTGCAATCTACTTTTGATCTTATTCTGATTCATGATAAATCCTTTTGATTCATGTATGAGATGTATTGATAGCAGTAGAGAAGTAGATGATAAGCAAGCATATGGTAGTACAAAATTGCATGTTGTTTTGAGGGCACCCCACTCCTATGTTATTATGTGAGCATCAGTGCATTTATCCATTTTGGGAGGTTTTGTATCAGGCTTAGTCTATTTGATTTGACTGTAAATCATTATACATGTTGATTGTTGTAGGAGTTGGATCTTTTGAGTATCTAAGATTCTGACCTATTTGGTGATCCTAAGTAACTTATTTTTTCTGTCTCTGAATTATTGATCTGGGTATTATTTGGGGAATGAGTGATTGAGTCAGTTTCTTTATTTTCATTATTGCTCAGGATGCGCAAAAATAAGTGTGGGGGAAGTGATAATTGCCATTTTGTTATATTATTTAGGTCCTTAATATCACTGTTTTTATCCTCTCCAGTGATTTATTATTGATTATTATCATGTTTTATGAGTTGGATATATTTTTGGACCTTATTGTAAATTCTCCTAATTTTTGGACTTATATACAAATTTTATCTTTGTTTGTGTTGGAATGTATACTGAAAGCCTAGCTCTTTTTGTATGAACATTTTATTTTGAAATAAGAATCACATGATCATTGTTTGCACTTTATATTTATTATATGTGTGCATATTGTCTAATATTTTACATTGTAGATAACATGGTGCTTGGTGTGGCACAGAAGGTCATGTTATCAGTTCCTTGTAGAATATAAGTAGAGGCTTACAACCAAGATGATTTTGGACAAACCATTGGCATAGTTATAGTGTAGCTTGGTATTGTTTTGTCTTGAACATAGAGTTACACTAGTACACTTAGGTGTATTGAGCAGGACCGACATAGAGGTGAATCAATTTATTGCTGACTACATAATTGAATCGGACCTCGGGTATTATGTTGTACATGCTCTTAATCCTGATATAATAACGGGCACATGTACTTAGTATTTATTTCTTTGATTTACCAGAGGGTGAGATTTCTATGGATTAAATCAATATGCCCGGTAAGTTGGGAAATAATATTATTTACATGGTGTGTCATTGATTATAGGAGGAAACCGTGTCCTATATATTAGGTTGATGATGTCCCCTTGAGGAGCTCATAAGGTTCATCATGTAAACCCTGCAGGTTGACTTAGTCAACATGATGATAAGGTTGAGTGGTACTACTCGAGGAGTTAGATGTTAATTGATTGATGGCTAGTAAATCAATCAATTGACGGACATTCGATATCTTAAACACGGAGAGATGGATGTACAAATAATAAATGGAGCCCATATTAATTTATGGGGGTTGGTGAGGTAATTCAATGATGATCCTCTAGTGGAATGGAACATCATTGATGGATCAAGTTTGTGTGGTTCCGATCCATCGGGTGGCCAAGATCCAACTCCTCCTCATGGTCCCTATCGTAGCCTAATATAATCCTCATGAAGCTCTAGATCCAAGGATGTAAAACAAAACTCTAGAATCGACGGTTGAGATTAAATCCCTAGAACCGACGGTTAAGATTAAATCTCTAAATCTGATGGTGGAGATTAAATCTCTAGATCCGACGGTTGGGATGAAACCCTAGATCCGACGGTTGGGATGAAACCCTAGATCCAACGGTTGGGATGAAACCCTATATCCGACGATTGGGATAAAACCCTAGATCCGACGGTTGGGATGAAACCCTAGATCCGACGGTTGGGATGAAACCCTAGATCCGACGGTGGAGATTAAATCCCTAGATCCGACGGTGGAGATTAAAGGAGGCTTAAGCCTAACTCTATAAATAAGGCTCTATAGGTTGGGTGGCAAAGGAATAAGAGTTAGAGGTTGGTTTTGGAAACTAGGGTTTGGCCTTCCATTAGTGGGCGGCAAGAAACCCTAGAGCTTTCCTTTCCTTGGTTGGGCAGCTAGGTTTTGGAGGGGAAAGTGGGAGGCAACTAGAGGAGAGGATCTCTTCTTCTTCTTCCTAGGGTGTGGCCGGCTCCTAGATCTCTTCCCTCTACCTTGGTCGGCGCTAAACCTATTCCTCTTCTCTACGTATTGCTCCTTTGGCCTCCTTTGTGACTTGTATCTTAGGAAAGTTCCGATCTTCACCTGAGGTTCTTGGCTCCCTGCGAAGTTCTTCGGTGAACTAATTCAATTTTCTTCTTAATTATGAGAATTAGCTCAAGCAAGAAGGAAAGGAGAGTTCTTCTTTCTTTGGATTGAAGGAGATCTAGGAAGCTTCAACTTGTGGAGGATCTTCGCCCACACGGAGTCTACAAGGAGGTTAGGACATACGATAGAAGATCGAGAGGTATAAAACTTTTACAAGTTTTATTATTGATTTTTTCATGTTCTTATTTATATGTTTGTATGTGTTGATTATACTAGTTTACATTTGTATGTATTTGTATAATCATGGACCCCGAAGATAAATACAAAAACCGGTGATCCATCTGTCGTCTCTTCCGCGGCAAATTGACTTGAAGAGTTTGGTTGCTTGAACAACTAGTTTGTTCAAGCGATCGCTCAAGTCGATAGCACGACGACGAATTGGTTGAACTTAGGAAACTCATCCCATCCGGATTAGTTTTCATTAGTGAAAATTTTAATCCGGGGACATGCGAGCCAATGAGCCTCCGAAGCCGATTCCCTACAATTGGTATCAGAGCCATGGTTTCCAGTTTTGTATGTTTAGGATTCGGTTACTTTCATGCACATATCATATATTGAGTATGCCGGATAATAGTAGGATGTGCGTAGGCTAACTTTTTGGTCAGCATAAGATCCGACTATTATGGCTATATGTGTGTATGTGATTGTATGTATATCATTTGAATCCTCGGGGTTGACGAGGCTAGATTAGTATTTAATTTTTGTAATTAAATACGACATTTTTTAGCCGATCATTTTAGTTTACTTTTGATCTAGATTATTTGTACACTCCTTCGTGGAGTATAGGATCGATGAATGTAAATTAAAATAGATTATCTCGGCTCGGATCGCTTTGGTAACTTGCGCACGGGAAAAGGTGGAACGGACGAGGTGGCGACACGACGGGACGCATATTCGAGAACAAAGCCATAATAGTTGGAAAAAATTCTATTTTTTCCATATTTATTGCTGATTTGTTTTATATGCATGTTGTGTGTGCTTGAAAATTCCTCATTTTCAATTTACTAAGTGGGAGAGGGATATTTT
The DNA here is from genome assembly GCA_025175895.1 of Wurfbainia villosa. Taxonomy (NCBI): domain Eukaryota; kingdom Viridiplantae; phylum Streptophyta; class Magnoliopsida; order Zingiberales; family Zingiberaceae; genus Wurfbainia; species Wurfbainia villosa. Next base: position 6,107,046 of record CM046002.1, read on the forward strand.
AATTAATTCCCGCGGCCTCCATTACAATTTGACGTGTAATGCAACAAACTTGTGTGTCGGCTCTGAGTGCCTTCCTCCCCATCGGATGAGTTTGTTTGCGGATCACTAGGTCAAATAATGGTTATAAGAAATTATTTAGGAGCATGTGTACTTCCCCATCGATAAGGCACATAATCCGAGATAATTCCCTTAGTATCGTGTAATGGTGCACACTTAGATGCAAATAAAAAGTATCCTCCCCATCGGAGTCACTGCTTTTATTTGTAGGGCCAAAGAGGAACCAACTATTAATTTTATTTGTCAAAAAGTAAGGTTGACAAGATAATAAAATTAATGGGTAAAACCTCCTCTAACAAATGTAGAATTCGTATACGTCCACACTATCGTGGCATGCGATATTCTCGATGTTTTGAGGTGTTGGTTGATTTCGGAATTTTATTGTTTTGAGGAATCAATAATATTTGAAATCTAATATTTTGATCATTGTGATTCTTAGGATTTTCAAAAATGACTTTCAGTCCACTTACTATGATACTAAAGGAAATAAACTTACTGTACCCAAATAATGTTGATTGGAAAAGAATCTAGATATTGTCTTATCTGCTAAGAAGTACAAGTATGCACTCTTCAAAGAGTGTCCTCAAGCCATGGTTGCTCAAAAAGGTTTCTACTTCTAAGCCGAAAGGCAAGAAGAAGGAGAAACAAGGTGGAGCAAAGGTGGTGGGAGGATCTCAGGGAGGAGGGAAGAAGCCGAAAGGCAAGTACTTCACTTGCAAGCAGACTGGACATAAGAAGAAGGATTGTCCCAATCCAAAGCAGAAAAAAAGTATATCCTTTGGTCTAGTCATTGAAACATGGTTAGTGGTGTTATCTACCGGCACCTGGTGTGTAGATACGAGAGCCACTAATCATGTCTGCAATACTTTGCAGGGGTTCCAGGAAACCCGACGACTAGCTAAAGGGGATATTACCATTTACTTGGGCAATGCCATGAAGATGGCGGCTATTGCAGTGGGAGATGTTTTATTTATCTTTTGAGAAAAATAAAGTTTTTGGTTCTTAAGAATTTTCTTTATGTACCTTTATTTAGAAAGAATTGCTTTCGGTTTCTAAATTATGGATGGATAATTTATTCCTTTTAATGACAGATTTGTTATAAAAGGAATAGAGACATTATCTATTCAGGTACATAGATAGGAAATTTTTAACTAGAACCACGAGCTCCCACGGTGCAAATAGAAGTTATTAACTCATCTTCTAATTCCGATAAGAGAAAAGAACCTTCAAAAATGAACCAAACATATCTTTGGCATCTTAGGCTTGGTCACATTAACCTAAGCAGAATTCAATAGGTTGACAGCTGATGGACCTTTGGGTTCATTAGTGGTGGAGGATCTCCCAACCTGTGAATCTTTCTTGGAGGGTAAGATGACCAAGAGGCCTTTCAAGGCCAAGGGGTATAGATCCAAAGATGTGTTGGAATTGGTTCATTCTGATTCGTATGGTCCTATGTCTATCCAACAAGAGGTAGTTTTGAACATTTCATCTTTTTCATAGATGATTGTTCAAGATATGGATGACACTATGATCTGATCGTGGTGGTGAATACCTCTTGGGAGAGTTTAGGAATTACTTATCAGAGGCTGGGATTCAATCCCAATTGTCTGCACCTGGCACACCCCAGCAGAATGGTGTAGCAGAGCGAAGGAATAGGACTCTTATGGAGATGGTTAGATCGATGATGAGTTATTCTGACTTGCCAGATTCATTCTGGGGATATGCTCTAGATGCGGCGGTGTACATTCTGAACTTGGTTCCATCTAAATCAGTGCCTTCTACTCCCACAGAGTTGTGGACTGGGCGAAAGCCTAGTCTAAGACATATTCGGATATGGGGGAGTCCAACACATGTGCTGAAGGCTGATACTGGTAAGTTGGAACCTCGTACAGAAGTGCGCTTGTTTGTTGGCTATCCTAGGGGAATGAAGGGTGGTTTGTTTTATAGTCCTAGAGATTAGAGGGTGATCGTTAGTACGAATGCCAGATTTCTAGAGGAGGACTATGTGATGAACCACAAGCCCACGAGTAGGATTGTTCTTGAGGAGTTGACAGGGGAAGTCCCGACTTCAGTACCATCGGTACAAGAGGAGATACCACAAGTCACTGCACCGCGTGTCACAGAGCATACACAGGAGGCACCTCGTCGTAGTGGGAGGGTTGTTAGACAACCCAAGAGATTCATGTTCTTGGGAGAATCTTCTGATTTGGTCCCTGGCGAACATGAACCTGATCCCTGGACATATGACGAGGCAATCCAAGATAGAGATGCGGTATCTTGGCAAAGAGTGATGAATTCAGAGATAGAATCTATGAATTCTAATCATGTCTGGGAGCTAGTAGAACCACCTGATGGTATGAAAGTCATTGGATGCAAGTGGATCTACAAGAGAAAGAGAGGAGTAGACGGGAAGGTTGAGACCTTCAAAGCTAGGCTTATTGCGAAAGGGTATACTCAGAAAGAGGGTATCGATTATGAGGAGACTTTTTTGCCAGTAGCTATGCTTAAGTCTATCCGTATTCTCTTATCTATAGCTGCTCATATGGATTATGAGATTTGGCAGATGGATGTCAAGACAGCTTTCCTTAACGGAAGTCTTGAGGAGAACATCTATATGCGGCAACCAGAGGGATTCATTGCTAAAGGCAAAGAGCATCTAGTGTGTAAGCTTAATCGGTCCATTTATGGATTGAAGCAAGCTTCTAGATCTTGGAACATCTATTTTGATGAGGTAATCCAGTCATATGGATTTATTCAAAGTCCGGATGAGCCATGTGTATACAAAAGATGTGACGGAAATGTAGTGGTATTTCTTGTACTATACGTAGATGACATTTTGTTAGTTGGCAACAATATCAAAGTGTTATTAGACGTAAGGGTATGGTTGTCCAAACAGTTTGACATGAAGGACTTGGGAGAAGTGGGACACATCCTTGGGATCAAAGTTATAAGGGATCGCAAGAAAAGGATGTTGTGCTTATCTCAAGCTTCATACATAGACACGGTCCTAGCTCGTTTTAGCATGCAGAACTCCAAGAAGGGTTTTCTACCTTTCAGGCATGGAGATCTTTTATCTAAAGAGATGTGTCCTAAAACATCAAAGGAGATAGAGGAGATAAAGGCGGTTCCTTATGCTTCGGCAGTAGGAAGCCTCATGTATGCTATGCTATGTACAAGACCAGATATCTGCTTTGCCGTGGGCATGGTTAGCAGATATTAGAGTAATCCTGGACAGGGACATTGGACTGCGATAAATCATATATTGAAGTACCTGAGAAGGACTAGGGATTATATGCTGGTTTACCGGGCAGATCAATTAGTCCCTATGGGTTACACAGATTCGGATTTCCAATCAGATAGGGACAAGAGTAAGTCTACCTTGGGGTTTGTGTTTACTTTTGGAGGTGGAGCCATAGTATGGAGGAGTGTCAAGCAGAAATGTGTGGCGGACTCTACCATGGAAGCTGAGTATGTGGCAGTCTCTGAGGCAGCCAAGGAAGCTGTATGGCTCAGGAACTTCTTGATGGACTTGGATGTGATTCCTGGTTTGCCCAGAACTATCACAATTTATTGTGATAACAGTGGTGCAGTTGCAAACTCGAAGGAACCACGAGCCCATAAGGCGAGTAAACACATAGAGCGCAAGTACCACCTGATATGAGAAATCGTAAAGCGAGGAGAAGTAGCTGTCGCCAAGATTGCATCAGAGGATAACCTGGCAGATCCATTCACTAAGGCCCTTCCAGCGAAAGCGTTTGATAGGCATGTGGAGGACATGGGGATCAGATGTATGGCAGTGTGATGACAGCATAGTCTTTTAGTATATGTGGGAGATTGTTGGAATGTATACTGAAAGCCTAGCTCTTTTTGTATGAACATTTTATTTTGAAATAAGAATCACAAGATCATTTTTTGCACTTTATATTTATTATATGTGTGCATATTGTCTAATATTTTACTTTATAGATAACATGGTACTTGGTGTGGCACAGAAGATCATGTTATCAGTTCCTTGTAGAATATAAGTAGAGGCTCACAACCAAGATGGTTTTGGACAAACCATTGGCATGGTTGTAGTGTAGCTTGGTATTGTTTTGTCTTGAACATAGAGTTACACTAGTACACTTAGGTGTATTGAGCAGGACCGACAAAGAGGTGATTCAATTTATTGCTGACTACATAATTGAATCGGACCTCGAGTATTATATTGTACATGCTCTTAATCCCGATATAATAACGGGCACATGTACTTAGTATTTATTTCTTTGATTTACCAGAGGGTGAGATTTCTATGGATTAAATCAATATGCCCGGTAAGTTGGGAAATGATATTATTTACTTGGTGTGCCATTGATTATAGGAGGAAACCATGTCCTATATATTAGGTTGATGATGTCCCCTTGAGGAGCTCATAAGGTTCATCATGTAAACCCTGCAGGTTGACTTAGTCAACATGATGATAAGGTTGAGTGGTACTACTCGAGGAGTTAGATGTTAATTAATTGATGGTCAGTAAATCAATAAATTGACGGACATTCGATATCTTAAACACGGGGAGATGGATGTACAAATAATATATGGAACCCATATTAATTTATGGGGGTTGGTGAGGTAATTCAATGATGATCCTCTAGTGGAATGGAACATCATTGATGGATCAAGTTTGTGTGGTTCCGATCCATCGAGTGGCCAAGATCCAACTCCTCCTCATGGTCCCTATCGTAGCCTAATATAATCCTCATGAAGCTCTAGATCCAAGGATGTAAAACAAAACTCTAGAACCGACGGTTGAGATTAAATCCCTAGAACCGACGGTTAAGATTAAATCTCTAGATCCGACGGTTAAGATTAAATCTCTAGATTCGACGGTTGGGATGAAACCCTAGATCCGACGGTTGGGATGAAACCCTAGATCCGACGGTTGGGATGAAACCCTAGATCCGACGGTTGGGATGAAACCCTAGATCCGACGGTTGGGATAAAACCCTAGATCCGACGGTTGGGATGAAACCCTAGATCTGACGGTGGAGATTAAATCCCTAGATCCGACGGTGGAGATTAAAGGAGGCTTAAGCCTAACTCTATAAATAAGGCTCTATAGGTTGGGCGGCAAAAGAATAAGAGTTAGAGGTTGGTTTTGGAAACTAGGGTTTGGCCTTCCATTAGTGGGCGGCAAGAAACCCTAGAGCTTTCCTTTCCTTGGTTGGGCGGCTAGGTTTTGGAGGGGAAAGTGGGCAGCAACTAGAGGAGAGGATCTCTTCTTCTTCTTCCTAGGGTGTGGCCGACTCCTAGATCTCTTCCCTCTACCTTGGTCGGCGCTCAACCTATTCCTGTTCTCCTCTTCTTTTTCTCTTGGCCGGTGGCATTAGGAGCAAGGGTTTGTCCCTTGTTCGGTTCCTTGGTTGTTTCCATTTTGTTCTCTCCATTCTTGGGGCCGGCAGCATCAATTCTTTGTGAATTGGTGGTTGGCTCAAGCAAGAAGGAAAGGAGAGTTCTTCTTTCTTTGGATTGAAGGAGATCTAGGAAGCTTCAACTTGTGGAGGATCTTCGCCCACACGGAGTCTACAAGGAGGTTAGGACATACGATAGAAGATCGAGAGGTATAAAACTTTTACAAGTTTTATTATTGATCTTTGCATCTTCTTATTTATATGTTTGTATGTGTTGATTATACTAGTTTACATTTGTATGTATTTGTATAATCATGGACCCCGAAGATAAACACAAAAATCGGCGATCCGTCCGTCGTCTCTTCCGCGGCTAATCGACTAGAAGAGTTTGGTTGCTTGAACAACTAGTTTGTTCAAGCGATCGCTCAAGTCGATAGCACGACGATGAATTGGTTGAGCTTAGGAAACTCATCCCATCCGGATTAGTTTTCATTAGTGAAAATTTTAATCCGGGGACATGAGAGCCAATGAGCCTCCGAAGCAATTTCCTACAGTTTGTAGGAGATCGAGATGAGCCACTGGACTAGACTCAAGTTGGATCAAATATGGCTTCATCTGGGGTCATAATGGACATTTCAAGATGATTTAATCTGAGCCCTTCATCCAGATCGAAAGGCAAATGAAATCAAGGATTCAGATCTGAGCATTATGAACTGTCCGAGGAAAGTGATTGATTCTGAGCCATCCATCTAGATCTAGAGCGATCCGGCCCACACATTAAGATCTACACGTCTTGGCCGTTCATCCGGACCATTGGATCGTGATTATACCTTTAGACGGATCAGATCCGTCCATTTCAAATCAGACTGATTTCAGCCATTGGATGGAGCAACCTAATTAAGCAATTAATATATCCATCAAACCCTAGCTTGTTTGGACGGCTAGGATCTGATGAGGCTCAGATCGGATGGCTAAGGTTTTTCATTTAATAAAACCTACCTTCGGTAGAAGCGAGAACGCGAGAATCCGATCGGCGGCGTCTTCTTCCTCTCGGCGAGCGCGTGACGACTACACGTGGCGGCGGCGATCCGGCCTCCACTCCGGCGACCTTCCCTCCGACAGCCGACGATGATCCCAGGCGAGCCTCGGCGGACGATTAGATGCCGTGATTCGGACAGCTAATCGGAAGAGGGGCGAGCGTGGGATTCCGGCGAGTACAACCTTCATCGGCGTTCACTCCATTCCAGCGGCTGGGATAGGCCTTCCCTTCCTCGCCGGAGCCACCCACACGCTGCGCCAGTTTAGGACAGCGCCATCTCCACCGGTGAAGTTCCACCTCACTGTCCGGTGACTCCACAGCTGCCGGAGCGGTGATCGCATTCCTCTGTCTGTCCATCCTCCCTGTTGCGTCGATCGGGGCAGCTTCGCATTCACCGCCGGAGTGGCTGTTCGGTTTGTTGTGACCGTCGTGTGGTTACTGGTCGTTGTTTTATTTGGATCAATATGGATGTTCATGTGTATGGTTGTTTATGTGTTCGTTTGTTTGCGTGTTCATCCTGTTAGATTATGCATTCGTTAGTAGTTGATTAGGTTTGTTTTGCTAATTGTTTGTTTGTTTACTTGCAATGTTATTTCTAAAGGTTTGATTGTTGCTTAGTTGTGTAATTTTGTTCGTCGTCCCTTTGTAGCTTAGTTTAATTTCTTGTTGTTGACGTACTAACTCCATCAATTAAAATTGTCCAATCCATGCATCATATAGTGACAGTGCGGTGCCTGGTTGGAGTGCTTTCATTATTAGATTAGATTTCATTTACATTCGACCAGTTGCCGTATAGTGACAGTGCGGTGCCTAATCGAATTGCTTTCGTTTATTGTAATTTTTAGTGACTGTTTGACTACTGTGTCGTATAGTGACAGTGCAGTACATGGTTAAATTGTTCACCTTTGTTTCGTGATCATTGTACCGTATAGTGACAGTGCGGTGCGTGATTACTTACTTTTGTGCATTAGTTAGATTTACTTCCTACAGATTTAATTTCTATGTCTGTTTATTAGAATTGATTCAACATTGCATCGTATCGTGATAGTGCGGTGCAAGGTTGAATCGTTCTTGCATTAGGTTAGTTTTGAATAATTGTTTTGATAATTGTAAAAACCCCCAGTGTTTACTTCTGTTTAAAAACAAATGTCTAGCCATTAGGTTCGTTGGGAGATGGCCCGAGTCAGTCCTATACTGCATTAGTGTAGTTAGGGGGTTCGGTAAATAATTTGAGAATGGTATCACGACAATTCACCACTTATCACCCACACAACGTCCTAGAAGAGGATAGGAATACAATAGAAGATCAAGAGGTATACTCTTGTTTAATTTTGATTCTTGTTCTTTTGTATTTGTATGTTATTGATTGATATGGACCCCGATGATAAACACAAAAACCGGCGATCCGTACATCATCTATTCCGCAGCTAATCGAGGAAAAGAGTTAGGTTGCTTAAACAACAAGTTTGTTCAAGCGACAACTCAAATCGAATAGCACAATGATGAATCAGTTGCTTGGGTAATCCATCTCCATCCGGATTAGTTTTAATTAATAAAATTTTAATCCGGGGATGTGAGACAGGATCGCCATATGCAAACGACCGAAGGGAAGAAGCGAAATGCGACTTTTCCCTTCAAGTGGTATCAGAGCCACGATTTCTGATTTTGTGTGTTTTGGATTTGGTTACTTTCACGCATTTATCATATATTGTTTATGCCAGATAATAGTAGGATGTGCGTAGGCTATCTTTTTGCTTGCAAGCATAAGATCCAACTATTATGGCTATGTGGATGTATGTGATTGTGTGTGTGTGATTGTAATTAATTGTTTGAATCCTCGGGGTTAACGAGGCTAATTAGTATTTAATTTTTGTAATTAAATATGACACTATTTAGCCGCTCATTTTAATTTACTTTCGATCTAGATATGTTGTACACTCCTTCATGGAGTATAGGATGATGGATGTATATTAAAATATTTTATCTCGGCTCAGATCCCCTTGTGGCTTGCGCATGGTAAAGGGTGGAGCGGATGAGGTGGTGACACGACGGGAAGCATATTGGAAAACAAAAGCCATAATAGTTGGATTTTTTTTCATATTTATTGCTTATTTTTTTATATGAATGTTGTGTGTGTTTGAAAATTCCTCAATTTTAAATTACTAAGTGGGAGAGAGATATTTTTTAATTCCCGGGCTTCCATTACAATTTGACATGTGATGCGAACAAACTTGCGCGTTGGCTCTGAGTGTCTTCCTCCATATCGGATGAGTTTGTTTTGCAGATCACTAGGTCAAATATGGTTATAGGAAATTATTTAGGAGCGTGTGTACTTCTCCATTGGAAGACACATAATCCGAGGTAATTACCTTAGTACTGGGTAATGGTAAACACTTAGATGCAAATAAAAGTATCCTCCCCATCGGAGTCACTGCTTTTATTTGTAGAGCCGAAGAGGAATAAACTATTAATTTTATTTGTCAAAAAGTAAGGTTGGCAAGATCATAAAATTAATGGGTAAAACCTCCTCTTACAAATGTAGAATTCGTATACATCCATACTATCGTGGCATATGATATTCTCGGTATTTTGAGGTGTTGGTTGATTTTAAAATTTTATTTTTTGAGGAATCAATAAATTTTTGAAATCTAATATTTTGATCACTGTGATTCTTAGGTTTTTCAAAATGACTTTCAACCCACTTGCTATGATTCTGAAAGAAAATAAACTTATTGGACCAAACTATGTTGATTGGAAACGGAATCTGGACATTGTCTTGACTGCTGAGGAGTACAAATATATACTCTTCGAAGAATGTCCTCCTAAGCCTATGGATGATTCTAGTGAAAAGGAGAAAGAGAGTTATAGGAAGTGGATCAAGGCAGATGAGATGACGCGGTGTTATATTTTGGCTTCTATGTCAAATGTATTGCAACATCAACATCAGGTCATGACTACTACCTATGACATGATGCTCAATCTCAAGGAACTTTTTGAACACTAGAATCGGGCTGCTAGGCAAAAAGCTATGAGGAACTTGATGATGACCACCATGATTGAGGGAACACCCGTGAGGGATCATGTTCTCAAGATGTTGGCTCATTTGAATGAGCTGGAAGTCCTTAGAGAGGAGATCGATGGGGAAACCTAGGTCGATATCATTCTCCAATCTCTACCTAGAAGTTTTGAGCAGTTTTGCCTAAACTATAACATGAATAAGAGGTTGTATTTGTTGACGGAGCTTCTGACAGAACTCTAGGCGGCAGAGGGGCTTTTTTGTTAGAGTGCTCAGGCTATGGTTGCTCAAAAGATTTCTACTTCTAAGCTGAAAGGCAAGAAGAAGAAGAAACAAGGTGTAGCAAATATGGGGGCAGGATCTTAGGCAGGAGTGAAGAAGTCGAAAGGCAAGTGCTTCACTTGCAAGCAGACTAGACATTGGAAGGCGGACTATCCCAACCGCAAACAGAACAAAGGTATATCCTTTAGTTTAGTCATTGAAACATGTTTAGACGTGTTATCTACCGGTACCTGGTGTGTAGATACGGGAGCCACTGATCATATTTGCAATTATTTACAGGGGTTTCAGGAAACCAGACGACTAGCTGAGGGAGAGATTACCGTCTACATGGGCAATGCTACGAAGGTGGCAGCTATTGCAGTGGGAGATGTTTATTTATCTTTTAATAGGAATAAAACTTTGGTTATGAGAAATTGCCTTTATGCACCTTCATTTAGAAAGAATTTGATTTCAGTTTCTAAATTATTTATGGATGAGTATTCTATTTCTTTTAATGACAGAGTTGTTATAAAAAGGAATAGGGAGATTATCTGTTCTGGTGCGTTGGTAGGAAATTTATACACTCTTGAACCAAAAACCCCTACAATGCAAATAGAAATAAATAACTCATCTTTTAAATCTAATAAGAGAAAGGAACCTTCGAAAATGAACCAAACATATCTTTGGCATCTAAGGTTAGGTCATATTAACCTGAGTAGAATTTAAAGGTTGATAGCTGATGGACCTTTGGGTTCATTGGTGGTGGAAGGTTTCCCAACCTGCGAATCTTGCTTGGAAGGTAAAATGACCAAGAGGCCTTTTAAGGCCAAGGGGTATAGAGCCAAAGATGTGTTGGAATTGGTTCATTCTGATTTGTGTGGTCCTCTGTCTATCCAGGCTAGAGGTGGTTTTGAATATTTCATCTTTTTTATAGATGATTATTCAAGATATGGATACATTTACTTGATGCACCGCAAGTCTGAATGCTTTGACAGGTTTAAAGAATTCAAGGCTGATGTGGAGAAACGTCAAGGTAAAAGTATCAAGACACTATGATCTGATTGTGGTGGTGAGTATCTGTGGGGAGAGTTTAGGAGTTACTTATTAGAGGCTGAGATTCAATCCCAACTATCTGCACTTGGTACACCCCAGTAGAATGGTGTGGCGGAGCGAAGGAATAGGACTCTTATGGAGATGGTTAGATCGATGATAAGTTATTCTGAGTTAGCAGATTCATTCTGGGGGTATGCTCTGGAAACGACAGTGTATATTCTGAACTTGGTACCATCTAAATTAGTACCTTCTACTCCCACAGAATTGTGAACTAAGCGAAAGCCTAGTTTGAGACATATTCGGATTTGGGGTAGTCCAGCACATGTGCTGAAGGGAGATGCTGGAAAGTTGGAATCTCGTACAGAAGTGCGCTTGTTCGTAGGCTATCCCAAAGGAACGAAAGGTGGTTTGTTCTATAGTCCTAGAGATCAGAGGGTGATCGTTAGCACGAACGCCTGATTTTTAGAGGAAGACTATGTGATGAACCACAAGCCCATGAGCAAGATTGTTCTGGAGGAATTGAGAGGGTAAGTCACTACTTCAGTACCAACGGTACAAGAGGACATACCATAAGTGACTGCACCACGTCGTAGTGGGAGGGTTGTTAGACAACCTGATAGATTTATATTCTTGGGAGAATCCTCTGATTTGGTCCCTAGTGAACATGAACTTGATCCTTGGACATATGACGAGGTAATCCAAGATAAAGATGTGGTATCTTGGCAAAGGGCGATGAATTATGAGATAGAATCTATGGATTGAAATCAGGTATGGGAGCTAGTAGAACCACCCAATGGTGTAAAAGACATTGGATGCAAGTGGATCTACAAAAGAAAGAGAGGATCAGACAGGAAGGTAGAGACTTTCAAAGCAAGCTTATTCGAAGGGTATACTTCGTTCCAGTTACTTGTATTGCTGTATGTCCAATCTCACTAAGCTTAATCAAAAAACATCACCTGAGGAGCTATTCTTTGCTCATATGGATTATGAGGTTTGGCATATCGATGTCAAGACAACTTTCCTTAATGGAAGTCTTGAAGAAAACATCTATATGGAGCAACCAGAGGGATTCATTGCAAAGGGAAAAGAGCATCTTGTGTGCAAGCTTAATCGGTCTATTTATGGATTAAAGGAAGCTTTGAGATCTTGGAACATCCGCTTTGATGAGGTAATCTAGTCATATGAATTTATTCAAAGTCCGGATGAGTTTTGTGTATACAAGAGATGTGATGGAAATGTAGTGATATTTCTTGTACTATACGTAGATGACATTTTGCTCATTGGCAACAATGTCAAAGTGTTATCAGAGTAAGGGTATGGTTGTCCAAATAATTTGATATGAAGGACTTGGGAGAAGTGGGACACATCCTTGGGATCAAGTTTATAAGGCATCGCAAGAAAAGGATGTTGTGCTTATGTCAAGCTTCATACATAGATACTATTTTAGCTCATTTTAGCATGTAGAACTCTTAGAAAGGTTTTCTACCTCTTCGGTATGGAGTACCTTTATCTAAAGAGATGTGTCCTAGAACGTCAAAGGAGATAGAGGAGATGAAGGTAGTTCCTTATGCTTCGGCGGTAAGAAGCCTAATGTATGCTATGTTATGTACGAGATCGGATATCTGCTTTGCCGTGGGCATGGTTAGCAAATATCAGAGTAATCTAGGACAGGGACATTGGACTACGGTAAAGCATATATTGAAGTACCTGAGAAGGACTAGGGATTATATGCTGGTATACCAGGCAGATCAATTACTCTCTGTGGGTTACACAGATTCTGACTTCCAATCAGATAGGGATAACAGTATGCCTACCTACTTTGGGAGGTGGAGTCATTATATAGAGGAGTGTCAAGCAGAAATGCATGGCAGACTCTACCATGGAAGATGAGTATGTGGAAGCCTCTGAGGTAGCCAAAGAAGTTGTATGGCTTAGGAACTTCTTGATAGACTTGGATGTGATTCCTGGTTTGCCCAGAACTATCACAATTTATTGTGATAACAGTTGTGCAGTTGCAAACTCGAAGGAATCACGAGCCCATAAGGCAAGTAAATACATAGAGCGCAAGTACCCCCTGATACGAGAGATCGTAAAGTGAGGAGAAGTTACTGTCGCCAAGATTGCATCAGAGGATAACCTAGCAGATCCTTTCACTAAGGCCCTTCTAGCGAGAGCTTTTGATAGGCATGTGGAGGGAATGAGAATCAGATGTATGATAGTTTGATGGAAGTATAGTCTTTTAGTATAAGTGGGAGATTGTAGGGATGTATACTGAAAGCCTAGCCTTTGTATGAACATCTTCATTTTGAAATAAGAATCACATGATCATTGTTTGCATATTATGCATATTGTCTGATACTTTACATTGTAGATAACATGGTGTGTGGTGTCGCATAGAAGATCATGTTATCAGTTCCTTGTAGAGTATAAGTAGAGGCTCACAACCAAGATGGTTTTGGACAAACCATTGGCATGGTTGTAGTGTAATTTGGTATTGGTTTATCTTGATCATAGAATTACACTAGTACACTTTGTGTGTATTGAGCAGGACCGATTTAGAGGTGATTTAATTTATATTGACTATATAATTGAATCAAACCTCAGATATTATGGTGTACATGCTCTTAATCTCGATATAATAATGGGCACATTTACTTAGTATTTATTTTTTTTGATTTACTAATGGGCGAGATTTATGTGTAAATTGATAGGCCTGGTAAGTTGGAAAATAATATTATTTACATGGTGTGCCATTGATTATAGGAGGAAACCGTGTCCTATGCATTAGGATGATGATGTCCTCTTGAGAAGCTCATAAAGTTCATCATGTAAATCCTGCAGGCGGACTTGGTCCAATATGATGATAAGGATGAGTGGTACTACTCATGGAATTAGATATTAATTAATTAAATTGTCAGTAATTTAATTAATTAATGGACATTCGATATCTTAAACACGGGGAGATATTTTGTACAAATAATATGTGGAGTCCATATTTAATTATGGGGGTTGGTGAGGTAGATCAATGATGATCCTCTAGTGGAATAGATTATCATTAATGGATCGGGTTATATGTGGTTCGGATTCATTGGGTGGACAAGATCCAACTCCGCATCATGGTCCTTATTGTAGCCTATTATAAATTCCTCATGAAGCCTAGACCTAAGAAAGGTTTTTTTTTGAGATGGCGTTGGAGAGGTTTGGGGCGGCAAGGCTTGGGTGTGCTAGGGTTTGCTCCTAGTGTCGGCGGCAAGGTTTGGAGTTCTAGGGTTTTTCCTTCTCCATTGTCGGTGCCTCTTCTCCTTCTCCAAGGATCGGCGGCATCAAGGGTTTAAGGTTATCATTCTCTCTTGGCTGGCGCCACCTTCTCCCTCTCCTTAGGGCCGGCGGACACCAAGGACTTGGTGTTTTGGTGGTCGGCACAAGCAAGGAGAAGAAGGGAGGATTTTCTTCCTTGCTCGGAAACGTGGTCTAGGAGGCTTCGATTCTTGGAAGATCGTCGCCCACACGATGTCCAAGAAGAGGATAGGAATACAATAGAAGATCCAAAGGTAAAACAAGAGGTATAATCTTGTTTAATTTTGATTCTTGTTCTTTTGTATTTGTATGTTATTGATTGACATGGACCCCGATGATAAAAACAAAAATCGGTGATCCGTACATCATCTATTTTGCGGCTAATCGAGGAAAAGAGTTAGGTTGCTTGAATAACAAGTTTGTTCAAGCGACAACTCAAATCGAATAGCACGATGATGAATCGGTTGCTTGGGTAATCCATCTCTGTCCGGATTAGTTTTAATTAATGAAATTTTAATCCGGAGACGTGAGACAGGATCGCCATGTGCAAGTGACCGAAGGGAAGAAGCGAAATGCGACTTTTCCCTTCAGTGGACTATTAAAGACTCTAACCTGCATATAGAGATGTTTCTGGAGACCTGCTTAACGCTAAAGTTTAATGGAGTACCAGCAGACGCCATCCACCTAAGCTTATTCCCATTCTCTCTGAAGGACAAGGCGAAGACGTGACTGCACTCGCTACCATCAAGAAGCATCATGACTTGGGAGTAGTGTGAGCTGCAATTCCTGAATGAATTCTTTCTTCCAAGTAAGACAGCTCACATGCATCACTTGATCATCAGCTTTTGCTAGAAGGAAGGAGAGTCTTTGTTTGAAGCCTAGGATTGCTTCAAAGGTTTACTCCATCAGTGCCCCCATCACGGTCTCGAGGGATGGCTCATGATTCACACGTTCTACAACGGGACCATGTATGCCACGAAGGTGTCCCTAGACTCTGTTGCAGAAGGAGCCCTGATGAATATGACTATTGAAGAAGTCGAGGATCTTATTGAGGAGGTGGCCCAAAATAACCACCAATTGGCTTCTAAGCATAGTCATCCCACACTAGAAACAGGGAGATATTCTGTGAATTCTGTGGATCACTTAGCAGCAAGGATGGACACATTAATGAAGAGGTTTGATTCTTTCAATTCTAGTACAATAAATGTTGCTAATTTGTGTTGTGTAGGTAGTGAATGTATGACCGTTGGCGTCGCTAAAGGGGGAGGGGTGAATAACGATTGGTGATTTCACTCTCATTTGATGTATGCTTGTCTAAAATCATTAGTATACACAGCAAAATATAGAAATATAAGCACACAAACACAACGATATAATGTGGTTCAGAATCTAGGATTCCTACTCCAAGGGTGAGCTCTAGTGATGCACACCACCACTAGAAAACTTCTCCTTCTCGACTGGGATTCCTTGACTTGGCCATAATCCCAGTTGACTACCAAGAGTCAACTCGGTTGCTAAGTATCAAAACACTTGACCAATCGACTGGTCCAAAGCCCCAGTCGATTGATAACCTCAAACATGAGGTTTAACCCCAAGTATGATGCCCTAATACATGCTAGATCACCCTTAGCCTAGATCTAAGTCTTCTAGACACCTCCATCAACCTCATGCTTATTGGATCCCTCCAAGTCATCCATGACTTGTTCATCCATACGCTAGCCTTCAAATGGTTCCATCGGCTATTGTAATGTGAAGTTGGTCTATACCGCTAAGCCACATTGGGCTTACGCTGCCAAAACTACTGCTTGGACTTTACACCGCCAAACCATTGGACTTATGCTACCAAAACTCCACCCTTGGATTTTACGTCGCCAATATCAACCCTTGGACTTCCCTTGCCAAGCCATGTTGTGTTGGTGCAATCGGCCCAGGACTCGAGTTTGACTCGAACTATATTTTGATGTTAGACAAAACGCATGACATGGGATTGTCATGGGAATTCCAACATGGGTTGGCCATGAAAATCCAAGTGTGCAGCCTTGATGGTGAAAAGTCCAAGCATGGGGCTTGGTGTTGGAAAAATCCAAGCATAGGGCTTGGTGTTGGAAAGTCCAACATGGGTTGGCCACATAAGTCCAAGCATGGGGCTTGGCATGGAAAATCCAAGCATGAGGCTTGGTGTGAGAAGTCTTGAGTGAAGGATGACATTGCGAAGTCGTGCGCTTGGTGCATCCGAGAGACCACCGGATGGGGAGCGAATGGAGTGAGGCCCAAGGGAAGCATACTTCGAGGGCAAGAGACGTGAAGGATAACATTGCAAAGTTGTGCGCTTGGTGTATCTGAGGGACGTAGGCCGAGGGAAGAGAGCTTCGGTGGGGAACTCCATGAGAGGATAAGGTGGACTTGGCCAAGTGGATAAGACTAAGTGTTAGAGGCTCAAACATGGTGTTTGAGGGTTTACCCAATGGTCGAATGCTCAAACAACTTGGTGTTTGAGGTTTTACTCGATATCAGTCGATTGATATAGGTACCAGTCGACTGCTCTAGGTCGATTGGACTCGATCGGTGTTCGACTGACCAAGTTCTGGCCGAATAGTCGACTACCGAGGGAGGGCAGTCGACTGTCGACGCCATCAGTCGACGGATGATGGAAATCAATCGATTGATCGGGGCAAATTCGGGCATAGAATGGTTTCTAGTCGAGTGATCGCGCTTAGCACTCGACTGATGGTGTTACTAGTCGACTGATGGGTATAATCAGTCGACTAATGGTTATCCGTTGGGTTTTTACCAACGTGGATTCGGCCGTTGTGAGACAACTGCTACAGGAGCAGTCGATTGGAGGCCACGAGTAGTCAACTGATCGACGCAAAATCAGTCTGAGACAAACATAAAAGGAGGAGCTTGGGGAGGATTTCAACAAGACCTTTTGGGGAGATTTTGGAGGGGAATTGTTGCTGCATTCCAGACCTTCAAGAGCAATCTAAAGCAAGCAACAAGAAAGTGTTCAAAGTGAAGTTTGTAAAGTGTTCTTTATTTGTATTTCTTCTTGTATTTGTATTTTCTTGTATTACTTAGTGTAATTGCTTATACGAGGTTTCTCCACCTACGACGTGTTGTCGAGAAGGAGTTTGAGTAGTGCTGTGTGCATCTCTAGAGCTCGTTGAGCTCACCCGTGGAGTAGGAACCCTAAGGTTCCGAACCACGTATATTGTTGTCTCTTGTGTGCTTGTGCGTATTTGTATATCTTGTTAGTATTATTATTGTTATTCCACTGTTCTAACAAGATTGTAGATGCAAGAACGATCACATTCCACCATATATGCGAATTGGGGCTATTCACCCCCCTCTAGCCGGCCACCGATGTTCCAACAAGTGGTATCAGAGCCAGGTTACTTGTCGAGGACTAACCGCCAACACAAGCACGATAAGATGCCCGGCTACAACCTCCAACCACCAAAATTCGAAGGAGATTTTCAATGGTGGAGAAGAAAGATGAAGGTATATTTAGAAATCGATTTTGATATTATGTTAATTCTAGAAAACGATTTCGAAATGCCTAAGGATGAAGAAAATAGGCAAATTGAGAAGTCAAGATGGACCAAGGACCAAGTCAAGGATTTCAAGATAAATCTCAAGGTAATCAAATTGCTTAGTGATTTGATTCCTAACAATATTTTGTCTAGGCTAGGTGAATATAGGGATGCTAAGGACCTATGGGACAAAGTGATCAAATTTCATGAAGAGCCCACATTGGTCCATGATAAGGAAGAATGCCCATCAACATTTGGATCCGAGGAATCACCATCTACCTTCGATGATGTTGATGACTTGGTGGAGACCTCCACCTCTAGCATTGAGGGGGAGGAGAGGACTTCCATTCCGGAGCAAGGTCAAGACGAAGCATCTACCTTCGGAAGAAGTGATCAAGAGGCTTCCACCACCTCCCTAGGTAACTCATACATTATAATTAATAATAAAGATCACATAATTTGTTTTGAGTGTAGGGAGAAAGGGCATTACAAGAGTAAATGCCCAAAATTGGCTAAGGAAAAGGCACCGACACCAAAAGTCAATCAAAAGTCAAAGGATGCCGGAGTCCTCGCTAGAAAGAGCAAAGAGCACATTGTGTACTTTAAATGCAACCAAAGAGGGCACTACTGAAGCCAATGCCCTAGGGGGAGGAAGAAGGGACAAGAAGGAGCATCTCATGTAGGGGGAGCTTCCAAAGCTAACCCTAAGGTAAATTTAATTAATGCACCTTCAATTTCTAGAACTAAGAAGCATGTTAAAAATTATTTTAGTTCACTTGCCATGATTAATGAAAAGCATGCTAGTAGGAATAAATATTTTGTTTAGGTGCAAAGCATGTTAGTTTACCTAAGGACAAACCTAGACATTATAACTCTAGACCAATTCTACCTAGGGAGTCCATTAGGAGAATTGAGGAAAATTTGGGCATTTACCCCAAGAAATCTAGGCATATGCCTAAGAAGAAAAACAATCCCCAAAAGATAAATGAAAAATCAAAATTAGAAAGATTAGAGGTGGAGAACCAAGCCTTGAGGTCAAGGCTTGAGAAACTTAAGAAGACCCTAGCAATAATTACAAATTCATTTAAGGGGTCAAAGGATCAAAATTTAAGGCCTAGGAAACAAGAAATGTCCAAGGGCAAGAAAGGTTTGGGTCACAAACTTATGTCCTACCATAAGGTTCCATTCAATTATGGAACTACTTTTAGGTTTAGAAAAATCAAGGCTAATAGAGAAGCTATCCCTAAGATTATCCATGGTGTGTGTTTAGTGGCAAAGGACTCAAGAAAAACTAAAGTAACCACTAAAAAGGTCAAAGGGGGAGTCACCTCTAGAGTTGACCAAGGAAAGGCTCAAATGACTAAGGTGTCAAAACCTAAAAGGGTCATTAGGAAGGTATCTAGAGAAGTTATCCCTAGTGAATACCTAGTTAACCCAAGGAGCTCCAATAGGTATTGGGTTCCTAAGAGTGTGATCGATTCACGCTAGATGGGTTAGGGAGTGTCAACACTAAGTGGATGGGTAGTTATGTTAGTTATAGCCCTAGAACCAAACATGTGATGGTTGAATAGGGAACATTTTGTATCATATTCTATAAAGGCAAAGGATTGGTTATTATATATTTACGTCTTGCTTGTGCCAGCTAAATTAAATATATAATAATGCCCTAGAAAAGTAGGTTCTTATCTACAGCACATCAATTGGCAGAATTGATTATGAGAGGTTGTAGAGAACACTTTCCTAAATGTTCCTAGTCAAGTATTAATATGCAAGGGCAATATTAATACATAAAGACTAGCATGTAGGTCAATTGATGACTTGATCTCACAAGTCATGGATATATGATATCAAGTTGACACATGGGTATATATTAGAGAATATATACTGAACTGACCCGCCATGAGAAAGTTTCATGGATCGTCATATGAGTGTCATAAACTTTCTCATGTGACTATTGGTATGAATAGTCCTCAAACTTGAAGTCACTACGGTTCCCTACATAAGGAGTTATGTACTTTGGTATCGTCAAACGTCACCCGTAACAGGGTGGACCATAAAGGCGATTACTGGGTATATAACAAATTATGCGGAGGGATGTGAGTGATGTAGATGGGATCTATCCCTCCCATATGACGGGAGTGATATCTGTGGGCCCCTTGATTGAGTAGAACTACTAGAACGCATGGCCATGCTCGAATGAGTCAATATGAGATATTGAGCTCATTTGTTTGAGTTAGTTTACTCAGGGATCAAGAAACACATAGATTGATCGAGGATGACACGGTCTATGCCTCATTGGTCAATCTGATATCAAGGATAGAAGGACACGGTCAAACATTATAGTAGTCACGGAAAGGTTAGTCGGATCTTGACTTATCTCGTAACTTGGGTAGCAATGATGTATTGCTAGATGCCGCTCATTGCTTGTGTATCTAAAAGAGTTTAGATCCACTGCCAACGTTATGAGAGCCTATAGGGTCACACACAAAGAGCATGATGATTAGAAGAATTAGTGCATTCTAGTTTGACTAGAATAATTTGGGAATAAGCTTAAGTACAAACTGGTTTTTGGACTTTAAGCTTAATGAGAATTTTAGCTTATTGATTTAATGAGATTAATTCAATATGCTAAGCTTAATTGATTTAATAAGATTAATTCAATATGTTACCTTATTGATTTAATGAGATTAATTCAATATGATAACATAAGCTTATTGAATTAATAAGATTAATTCAATATCCATGAATGCCACCTAAGCATGCCACATAAGCATGCCACCTAAGCTTGATGAGTTGGAAGGAGACAAAGGGTTTTGACCCTTGGATTTCCTCCACATGTGGCCGGCCAAAACAAGGAGGATAACTCCTTGTTTAATTATCTTTCAATGCCATTGATTGCATTGAATGTGATAGGAGATGAAAGGTTTTTCAAATCCTATAAAACACCCCATGGGGTGGCCGGCCAAAGGAGTTGAGTTGGAGCTTAAGGCTTGGTGAGAGCTTGGTGGGAGAGGCTTTTGTTGTGTGGTTTTGTGAGTATAAGCTAGCAAGAAGAGTAGTCTTCTTCTTCCTTTCTCTTCTTCCCTACCTTCCTCTCCTTTAGGGACTTCTCTAGCAAGAAGTAAAGGAGTGATCTTCTAGTTTTCTTTTGTGAGACAAGAGCTTGCTCGTGTGGATACATATAGAGGCACGGACACTTGAACGTGCTAAAAGATCCAACACATCCAAGGAGAAGTGGGATTACAAAGGGCACGCAACAAAGGTAATATTCTCCTATAAGATAGGATTAGAGAAATTTATTTTGTACGAGGTTTTCTTTCGCAAGGATCACTTGGAAGGGATCCTATTTTTCCGTTGCGCATATGCTATTTTGCATAAAGAGATCCCAACAGTGGTATCAGAGCCACTTGCGAAAGATCGTATAAAAAAAAATAGTTTTTCTCTATTTTTATATATGATATAGAAGTAGGATAAATTTT
Organism: Wurfbainia villosa; assembly: GCA_025175895.1. Lineage (NCBI taxonomy): Eukaryota > Viridiplantae > Streptophyta > Magnoliopsida > Zingiberales > Zingiberaceae > Wurfbainia > Wurfbainia villosa. The sequence continues at coordinate 6,128,171 of CM046002.1, forward strand.
ATTATGAGTTGATAATTGCATTAGCAATTTTTCAAACATAATAAAATATCCGATGTCTTTTAAAAGTTAAAAATGACATGGTGCATGGTTATGGCCTAGTCCCAAAAAGTTTGTGAATGTGTGTTGTAATTCTTAATACGGCCTGCGAGTCGTGCCTTTCTCCTAAAAAATCTTGTTGTAAAATTAGTTTTAGACTCGAATGTAACTCGAGTATTTCTCCTTTTGTAATATACAAAATAAAGATGGAGGGTCCATTGGAAGATGATGTTACAAGGAGGAAGTCAACAACACACGACAACCAAAAGGAAGCACTTGGGAGAAGATGCTATCCCTAGGTTGACCAATCAATCTTCTCATTGGCTTGAGAAGATTGTAGAATAAGGGTCATAACCATGACACGCTTAGTATGCTAATATGTATGTGATGCATGTTAATTTAGCTTATATGTGATGTATGCTAATATGTATGTGATGCATGTTTAAGTTTATCTCTTAATAAGTCTAAACGATATGCCTACCAAAGTTTGGTACTCACTACTTCCTCGATCATTTGTTATTGGGTTTGCCAAAGCAAAGCAATGCATTTTATCTTGGAAGAGTGCGAGTGGACAATCGTGATGTCCCGCTATCAAACTTGGTTAAGACTTAATTAAGAAAGTAGAGGCATATATTAGCTTTGAACATAAGTTTTAAAGATTAGTTTTGTGTGATTTCGAACATCACTTTGTCTTAGAAGTGGTCGTTGCTCGATATCAAAGAAGGCCTCTGTGCCTCGCCACAGCCTGGAAGCTGGTTTAGGAATAAGCACTAAACTAATCTAAACTTAACCAAAGCTATTAAAGAGTTACATCAGATGTAATTGGCAAAAGATTGCCTACCTAATCATACTACGTCTTGGGCGATTAGCCAAAGCTAACTCAAGATGAATTATGATGTGGATCTTTATCCCATATAAATTTATAGCTAAATAGAAGCTAATGATGTAAGCAAAATGTGTTTGCCTACATCAATAATTAGCTCATATCAAAGCTATGAGAATTTAGTAGCCTCATTTAATTAAAGGCCTAATTAAATGACTTAGGTATGATACTTAATTTTGCATTTTAATGTTGTAGATCACCATGTCATCTAACACGACACACCCTCAACTTATGATTCTGTCCTTGAGAAAGACAAGCTCAATGGAGCTAACTTTCTAGATCGTATAGGAACTTGAGGATTATCCTCAAGCAAGACGTAAACTATATGTCCTAGAGCAGTCTATCCTGAAACACCGCCTCGCCACTCGTCTTTGAAAAGGATGCTTATATGAAGCATCAAGATGATGCATTAGATGTGTCATGTCTTATGCTTGCCACCATGAACTCTGAGCTTCAGAAGCAACATGAGAACATGGATGCCTATGATATGGTTGAGCATTTAAAACAACTATATCAAGGACAAGCTAGGCACGGCGTTTTGAAGTGTCTAAGGCTCTTTTTGCATGCAAGATGCAAGAAGGAACACACTGTAGGAACTCACGTGACTTAAAATGATTGGGTACGCTGAGAACCTCAAAGACTAGGTTTTCCATTGAGCCAAGAATTGGCAGCAATCGATGTTATCCTCGCAATCGTTGGAAGCATATAATCAATTCGTCATGAATTATAACATGAATGAAATTGATAAACCTTTGCGAGATTCTCAAAGATGTTAGAATCACTGAACCGAATCTCAAAAAGAAAGTTAGTAATGTACTAATGGTCAAGAAGGGCAAAGGTAAGCGCAAAGGCAAGGGTAAGACCCAAGCCAAAGGCAAGGCCCATTCATCCACTTCAAAGGGTAAAGGTAAAGTACCGAAGGAAGGGATTGTTTCCATTCTTGCGGTGAGATCGACACGAAGCGGCTGCAAAGTCTACCTTGAGGAAGTAAAGAATAAAGAAGTGGGACTTACGCCTCGGTATACACGTTATAGAAGTTAATCTATCTATTTCTTCTACATGGGTATTAGATACGGATGTGCATCTCACATTTATACTAATGTGCGTGGATCGAGAAATAGTAGACTAATGGCAAAGGCGAAGTGGACCTACGAGTAGGCAATGGCGCAAAAGTTCTTCCAGTGGTGTAGGAACATATTCTTTGTCTTTGCCTTGGCTTATCTTAGAACTAGAGGAGTGCTTTTATGTACCGCATTAACAAAGAACATAATCTCTGTATCTTGTTTAGACAAGAAAAACTTCTCTTTTATAATAAAGGACAAATGTTGTTCCATTTATTTGAATGAAATGTTCTATTGTAATGCACCACTTATGAATGGTCTCTATGTTCTAGATTTAGAAAACCCAATTTATAACGTAAATACCAAACGGTTCAAATCGAATAATTTGAACCAAACATATCTCTGGCACTGTCGCCTAGGTCACATAAATGAAAAACGCATATCCCAACTCCATAAAGATGGATTATTGGACTCATTTGATTTTGAATCATATGAGATATGCGAATCTTGTCTTTTAGGAAAGATGACTAAAACTCCATTTAGTGGACATGGCGAGAGAGCGACGGACTTGTTAGGACTCATACATACTGATGTATGTAGCCCTTTCAATGTCGAAGCCAGAGGAGGCTATAAATACTTTATTACTTTCACTGATGATATGAGTAGATTTGGCTACTTATATTTGATGAGACATAAGTCAGAATCCTTTGAAAAGTTCAAAGAATTCAAGAATGAAGTACAAAACCAACTTGGTAAGCATATTAAGCTACTTCGATCAGATCGAGGTGGTGAATACCTTAGTCAAGAATTTCGTGATCACCTAGCTGAGTGTGGGATAATATCCCAACTCACTCCACCTGGAACACCACAATGGAATGGTGTATCTGAAAGGAGAAATCGTACTCTATTAGATATGGTACGGTCAATGATGAGCCAGACTGATCTACCTACTTCCTTTTGGGGTTTATCTCTAGAGACAGCCGCTTTCACACTTAATCACATCCCATCAAAAGCCGTAGAAAAGACACCATACACGTTATGGACTGGGAAGAGTCCCAAAATGTCTTTTATAAAGATTTGGGGTTGTGAAGCTTATGTTAGACGTCAAGTCTCAGATAAACTAGGACCCAAATCAGATAAGTGTTATTTTGTAGGATATCCCAAGGAAACTAAGGGATATTACTTTTACAATCCCACACATGGCAAGGTGTTTGTTGCCAGAAATGTTGTCTTTCTAGAAAGAGAATTTATTTCTAGAAAAACTAGTGGGAGTAAAATTCATCTTGAAGAAATTCAGGATGAAGATAACACTAAGGCTTCGATGGAAAATGAACAGGCACCACAAAGTGTTGTGGATGAGGAAATTGTTGCCCAAAGAGTTGTGGAGCAATCACCTATTCAAGTAGACCAACCTCTTCGTAGATCTGATAGGATCCGTCGTCAACCCGAGAGATATTCTTTTCTCTTGACTGAAAACGGTGAAGTATTGCTTGTCGATCTTGACGAGCCTACATCCTATCAAGAAGCTATGATGAGCCCAGATTCCGAGAAATGGCTAAAGGCCATGAGATCCGAAATGGAATCCATGTACACTAACCAAGTATGGACTTTGGTTGATCCACCTGAAGGGGTAAAACCTATTGGGTGTAAGTGGGTCTTTAAAGTAAAGACTGACATGGATGGTAATAAGCATACCTATAAAGGTAGATTGGTGGCTAAAGGATTCAAACAAATTCATGGTATTGACTATGATGAAACCTTTTCACCAGTTGCGATGCTTAAATCCATTCGGATCATACTTGCTATTGCAGCCTACCACGATTATGAGATATGACAGATGGATGTCAAAACCGCTTTTCTGAATGGAAAGCTACTCGAGGATGTGTACATGACACAGCCTGAGGGTTTTGAAGATCCAAAGCATCCTGGAAAGGTATGCAAACTGTAAAGGTCCATTTATGGAATAAAGCAAGCCTCTCGAAGCTGGAATCTTCGATTCGATGATGCAATCAAGGAGTTTGGTTTCATCAAGAATGAAGATGAACCTTGTGTCTACAAGAGAAATAGTGGGAGCACAGATGTATTTCTTGTCTTGTATGTAGATGACATACTTCTCATCGGAAATGATATTCCCTCACTCCAGTCTGTGAAGATGTGGTTAGGGAATTGTTTCTCGATGAAAGACTTAGGTGAAGCTGCCTATATTTTAGGCATCAAGATCTATAGAGATAGATCTAAAAGATTACTTGGCCTAAGTCAGAGTACATACATTGATAAAGTGCTAGATCATTTTGCTATGCAAAATTCCAAGAAAGGATTTCTGCCTTTATCACATGGTGTGAGTCTTTCGAAGACTCAATGTCCCTCTTCTAAGGAGGAGAGAGATCGCATGGATAAGATCCCTTATGCATCTACTATAGGGTCTATCATGTACGCCATGCTTTGTACTCGTCCTGACGTCTCGTATGCTTTAAGCATGACGAGTAGATACTAGTCGGATCCAGGTGAAAGTCACTGGATAGCAGTCAAAAATATTCTTAAATACTTACGAAGAACGAAAGAATATTTCCTGATATTTGGAGGCAATGAGGAGCTAACTGTAAAGGGTTACAGTGATGCAAGCTTCCAAACAGACAAGGATGACTATAGATCGCAATCGAGTGCGTGTTTTGCCCGAATGGTGGAGCCGTGAGTGGAAAAGTTCAAGAAGGACACAGATTCGATTCTACAATAGTATATTCTTTGCGCCGATGCAAAGAAAGGAGGCTGTTTGGCTCCGCAAGTTCATCAGTGAACTTGGGGTAGTTCCTAGCATTGCAGATCCAATAGACCTCTATTGTGACAACAATGGGGCTATTGCACAGGCTAAGGAACCTCGATCATATCAGCGGACCAAACACATACTGTGGCGCTTCCATCTCATTCGAGAGATCATCGATAGAGGAGATGTGAGGATATGCAGAGTACCGACAGAAGCTAACATCGCAGATCCATTGACCAAGGCTTTGGCACAGAGGAAGCATGATGGTCACACTAGGTCACTAGGTATTAGATATCATAGTGATTGGTACTAGTGCTAGTGGGAGATTGTTAGTTATAGCCCTAGAACCAAACATGTGATGGTTGAATAGGGAACATTTTGTATCATATTCTATAAAGGCAAAGGATTGGTTATTATATATTTACGTCTTGCTTGTGCCAGCTAAATTAAATATATAATAATGCCCTAGAAAAGTAGGTTCTTATCTATAGCACATCAATTGGCAGAATTGATTATGAGAGGCTGTAGAGAACACTTTCCTAAATGTTCCTAGTCAAGTATTAATATGCAAGGGCAATATTAATACATAAATACTAGCATGTAGGTCAATTGATGACTTGATCTCACAAGTCATGGATATATGATATCAAGTTGACACATGGGTATATATTAGAGAATATATACTGAACTGACCCACCATGAGAAAGTTTCATGGATCATCATATGAGTGTCATAAACTTTCTCATGTGACTATTGGTATGAATAGTCCTCAAACCTGAAGTCACTACGGTTCCCTACATAAGGAGTTATGTACTTTGGTATCGTCAAACATCACCCGTAACAGGGTGGACCATAAAGGCGATTACTGGGTATATAACAAATTATGCGGAGGGATGTGAGTGATGTAGATGGGATCTATCCCTCCCATATGACGGGAGTGATATCTGTGGGCCCCTTGATTGAGTAGAACTACTAAAACGCATGGCCATGCTCGAATGAGTCAATATGAGATATTGAGCTCATTTGTTTGAGTTAGTTTACTTAGGGATCAAGAAACACATAGATTGATCGAGGATGACACGGTCTATGCCTCATTGGTCAATCTGATATCAAGGATAGAAGGACACGGTCAAACATTATAGTAGTCACGGAAAGGTTAGTCGGATCTTGACTTATCTCGTAACTTGGGTAGCAATGATGTATTGCTAGATGCCGCTCATTGCTTGTGTATCTAAAAGAGTTTAGATCCACTGCCAACGTTATGAGAGCCTATAGGGTCACACACAAAGAGCATGATGATTAGAAGAATTAGTGCATTCTAGTTTGACTAGAATAATTTGGGAATAAGCTTAAGTTCAAAATGGTTTTTGGACTTTAAGCTTAATGAGAATTTTAGCTTATTGATTTAATGAGATTAATTCAATATGCTAAGCTTACTTGATTTAATAAGATTAATTCAATATGTTACCTTATTGATTTAATGAGATTAATTCAATATGATAACATAAGCTTATTGAATTAATAAGATTAATTCAACATCCATGAATGCCACATAAGCATGCCACCTAAGCATGCCACATAAGCATGCCACCTAAGCTTGATGAGTTGGAAGGAGACAAAGGGTTTTGACCCTTGGATTTCCTCCACATGTGGCCGGCCAAAACAAGGAGGATAACTCCTTGTTTAATTATCTTTCAATGCCATTGATTGCATTGAATGTGATAGGAGATGAAAGGTTTTTCAAATCCTATAAAACACCCCATGGGGTGGCCGGCCAAAGGAGTTGAGTTGGAGCTTAAGGCTTGGTGAGAGCTTGGTGGGAGAGGCTTTTGTTGTGTGGTTTTGTGAGTATAAGCTAGCAAGAAGAGTAGTCTTCTTCTTCCTTTCTCTTCTTCCCTACCTTCCTCTCCTTTAGGGACTTCTCTAGCAAGAAGTAAAGGAGAGATCTTCTAGTTTTCTTTTGTGAGACAAGAGCTTGCTCGTGTGGATACATATAGAGGCACGGACACTTGAACATGCTAAAAGATCCAACACATCCAAGGAGAAGCGGGATTACAAAGGGCACGCAACAAAGGTAATATTCTCCTATAAGATAGGATTAGAGAAATTTATTTTGTACGAGGTTTTCTTTCGCAAGGATCACTTGGAAGGGATCCTATTTTTCCGTTGCGCATATGCTATTTTGCATAAAGAGATCCCAACAAGTTAACCTAGCCATGGTAGAGTTGACACATTAGGATGTGCCAATGTGGTTTGAAAAGATGAAAAATGATTAAATTGTCACAATTAGGTCTTAGGAGTAATGGTGTGCCATTTTGAGCTTTTGGCACACTAGGGGGATAATTGACATTAAGGAAAAAATGGACTTAATCCTAGAAATGACAATTTGGGCTTAACACTTAGGTATCCTATACCTTAGTATTTTATAATCGCCATGCTTTGTTTGCCTTGCCATGATATGACATCATATTTATTTAGGGTTATGTTTATATGTCATGTATTCTTAGATTTCATTCACATGCCATGGCATCATGATTTTGGCACATGCTTATTCATGTTATCAATTATGCCATAATCATCATTCATACATAAATAAAATGGATTTAAGGACTAAGGCCTGATTTGAAGTCTCATGCATAAGGGAATCACATAATGTTGAAACCCTAAATAACAAAGACCCCACATCTCATTAAAACTTGACTTGTATGTATTTTACATATTTAGATACAAGTGAGATGTTTAGGGAAAAGGAATAAAGGTTTTAAAAACATTTCAAAAATATTTTGAAAAACCTTGGTGAAGTCTATTTTTTGATAGCAATCACCATTGAATGAGGTGAACAAAGAGGGCTCAATATTGAAGTTTTTCTTAACTTTTGAACTTTGTATCAATCTCACTATTTTGTGGGTAAAATAATTTTCCAATATTTTTCACCATAATGATTGTAATAAGTAATATACATATGAATTTTCATGAATTTTCAACTTATGTATATTTACTTACGAATTTTAGAAATTCATTTCTGAAAAACTGAAAACTGCATTTTGTAGTTATCAGTCGACTACCGTGGAGGTCAGTCGACTGATGAGGGTGTCAGTCAACTGATGAGGGTGTCAATCAACTAATATCTGATACAGTCGACTGCCCAAGCTGATTTCGGATAAACCATGGTGGTTAGGCCCATGTTAAGCTATGTTTTGGTCCCCTAACCACTCCTAACCCTAGGACATACTTTGGAGAGCATTAGAAAGGGTGAAAATCCATTGGATATGGATTAGGAGAAGTGTTTAGGGTGAGTATCAATTTTAAGGTATGTGAGAGTTCATTGTTGAACTTTGCCTTAATTTTGATTATTTAGCATTCCTATTGGCTTAGGGACTCTCCAAGGACATTATTGGTGCAATGGTCAAGGGAGAGCAAGCCTTTAGAGGGAGGTATCCATCATGGAGAGATGAATGTGTATTTTTCCTCATGGGAAGAAAATTGGGAGAGTGCCTCTCTTAAGTGATATGGGACTTATCACTAGAAAGATTGTAGGCATGTGTTCCTCCAAGGGAGAGATTGTAAGATCTCATTGGGATATGAGACATTCATACCCTTGGGGAGGACCTTTTTGATCTATGTCAAAAAGGGGAAGAAGTTACCAATTGGGATAGTTGGAATTCTCATTGGTATGCGAGAATTGCCAATTGGGGATAATTGGTAGACTTGGGTTTGAGGTTTTGTCAAACATCAAAAAGGGAGAGATTGTTGGTGCAATCGGCCCAGGACTCGAGTTTGACTCGAACTATATTTTGATGTTAGACAAAACACATGATATGAGATTGTCATGGGAAGTCCAACATGGGTTGGCCACGTAAATCCAAGTGTGCAGCCTTGATGGTGAAAAGTCCAAGCATGGGGCTTGGTGTTGGGAAAATCCAAGCATAGGGCTTGGTGTTGGAAAGTCCAACATGGGTCGGCCATGTAAGTCCAAGTGTGTAGCCTTGGCGGTGAAAGTCCAAGCATGGGGCTTGGCATGGAAAATCCATGCATAAAGCTTGGTGTGAGAAGTCTTGAGGACTTGGCAAGTTCACTAGGCTCGGGGTCCTTGAGTCGGTGAAGGATGGCATTATGAAGTCGTGCGCTTGGTGCATCCGAGGGACCATCGGACGGGGAGCGAATGGAGTGAGGCCCAAGGGAAGCATACTTCGAGGGAAAGAGACGCGAAGGATGACATTGCGAAGTCGTGCACTTGGTGCATCCGAGGAACGTAGGCCGAGGGAAGAGAGCTTCGGTGGGGAACTCCATGAGAGAATAAGGTGGACTTGGCCAAGTGGCTAAGACTGAGTGTCGGAGGCTCAAACATGGTGTTTGAGGGTTTACCCGACGGTCGAATACTTAAACAACTTGGTGTTAATCGGGTATAGGTACCAATGATCGCCTAGGTCGATTGACTTGACCAAAGGTTTGATTGACTGCTCGCCAAATAGTCGACTGTCGACGCCATCAGTCGATTGATGATGGAGATCAGTCGACTGATCGGGGCTAATTCGGGCACAGAATAGTTTTCAGTCGAGTTATCGCGTGGAGCACTCGACTGATGGTGTTACCAGTCGACTGATGGTTATCCGTTGGTTTTTTGCCAACGTGGATTCGGCCGTTGTGAGGCAACGACTACATGAGCAGTTGACTGGAGGTCACAAGTAGTCGACTGATTGACGCAAAATTAGCCCAAGACAAGCATAAAAGGAGGAGCTTGGAGAGGATTTCAACAAGACTTTTTGGGGAGATTTTGAAGGGGAATTGCTGCTGTATTCCAGACCTTCAAGAGAAATCCAAAACAAGCAACAAGCAAATATTCAAAGCGAAGTTTGTAAAGTTTTCTTTACTTGTATTTCTTCTTTTATTTGTATTTGCTTGTATTACTTAGTGTAATTGCTTGTACAAGGTTTCTCCACCTCCGACATATTGTTGAGAAGGAGTTTGAGTAGTGCCATGTGCATCTCTAGAGCTCATTGAGCTCACCCATGGAGTAGGAACCCTAAGGTTCCGAACCATGTATATTATTGTCTCTTGTGTTCTTGTGAGTATTTGTATATCTTGTTAGTATTATTATTGTTATTCTGCTGTGCTAACAAGATTGTAGATGCAAGAACGATCAAATTCCACTGTATACGCGAATTGAGGCTATTCACCCCCCTCTAGCTGGCCACCGACGTTCCAACATGTTGGACTTTCCATTTGCTAAGACTCAAGCTTGGACTTTCCCTTGCCAAGACCCATGCTTGGACTTTCCATGCCAACCCACGTTGGACTTTCCAATTGCCAAGACTCAAGCTTGGACTTTCCCTTGCCAAGACCCATGCTTAGACTTTCCATGCCAAGTACCCATGACTTGGACTTTCCCATTGCCAAGTGTCTCACTTGGACTTTCCATGGCAAATACCCATGACTTGGACTTTTCCATGACAATCACATTATCATACATTATGTCAAACATCAAAATACTGCTCGAGTCAAACTCGAGTCTGGTCAATCGTGACTTGGGCCGATTGCACCAACAAGGTAGGCTTGTTGCCTCATCCTCGAGTTTTGGTTTTATTATAATCGTTGTCTCCTACCTCTAACGACGAGGAGATCGTTAGTGGATTGCCCCTTCGTATGCGGTCTAGGATCGCGAGGCCTTGGAGTAGCAACCTTTTGGTTGCGAACCAAGTAAAAATAAAGTGTCTCCTTGCTTTAATTCTTTTACATTTCGCTGCATTACTTTAGTTTTATCAAAACGAAAAGAAGTTTTCAAGATCACTATTCACCCCCCTCCCTCCTCTAGCTTACTTTTGATCTAACACTTGGATCATGGAAAAATCATCATGGAGCTTAGCAAGTTTGATCCATAATTTCTTAGCATCCTTGAACTTTTCTAATTTGCACAAAATGTTATTAGGTATTAAATTAACCAAAATCTTCTTACCTTATTATTAGCTTCGAATCTTTGGAATTGTCCCTTAACCCATTTACTCTAGTTAAGAGTTCTCCCCTTCTTGTTCATTGGAGTCTTGAAATCTTTTGTTAGGGTGAACCAGTCCTCTATGTTCATTTGGAAGAAAAACTCAGTCATTGTCTTCCACTAAGAAAATCCTTCGAATCCATAAGGTGGTGGAAATCAAATATCACATCCAAATCTGTCCCCAAACTCCATCGCCTCTAGATTTAACTCCCTCGGCTGTTAGTCTGATTGAAGAGAAACCACACTCTAATACCACTTGTAGGAATGTTGGCGTCACTAGAGGGGGGGGGGGGGGTGAATATCGATTTGCGATTTTGCTCTCGTTTGATGTGTGCTTGTCTAAAATTGTTAGTATGGCCAGTGGAATATAGAAATACAATAACGACAAACACAGAACAAGCACATAAACACAACGATATAATGTTGTTCGAAACCTAGGGTTCTTACTCCAACGGGCGAGCTATAGTGATGAACACCACCACTATCAAACTTCTCCTTCTCAACGACACACCGAAGGTGGAGAAACCTCTTACCAGTCTCTTACAACAATAAGAACAAAGTATAACAAGCAAATACAACAATTGGTTGCTTTGGGATGACTTTGAAGACCCTAAAATGCAACAACACTTCGCCTTAAATCACCCCTCGAACTCCATGTTGAAGATGCCCACAAGACTCCTCTTATAAGCCTAGTCGAAACCTCCTAATTTCGAATGTTGCAGCACAATGATTGCTTCACTAGTCGAGGAACCACCTCGACTGATATCCCTATCAAGGTGTTGGTTGAGTCTGCCTTATTTCTGATCGGTTATTTTCATGTCTATCCCAGATATAGTCGATGTTCTAGTTGAGTGATCTAGTCAAGGTGCCACCTCGACTAGCACCTAGTCAAGGGGCTGGTTGAGCATGCCTCACTTTTGAGTGGTTGCTGCCATGCCTACTCCTAGATCCAGTCGAGGTATTAGTCGAGTGCCTCTAGTCGAGGTGCCGCCTCGACTAGAGTCTAGTCGAGGTGCCGCCTCGACTAGAGTCTAGTCGAGGTGTCGCCTCGACTAGAGTCTAGTCAAGGTGTTAGACAAGTGCTTCCAGAGCACCACCTCGTCTTCCCGAGTCCCAACGCCGAGCCCCTAACTCCTGAAATCAGTATGCACCTTACCAATTGAGGTACCGCCTCGACTACTATCCTAGTCAAGGCGTTGGTCAAGGTCACCTTGCTTCTGTTTTCCTACAAACAAAGCCCAGTCGACTAGAACGAACTGGCAGTCGACTGTTATATCTCAACACTGAAGATTAACCCCCCCATACTTCATACTTGATACTCACCCTAGGTCTAGGCCTATGCCTTCAACCTACTTTCATCAGCCTCACGCCTCTCGGATCTGTCGAGTCCGTGACTCTTCATCCTTGCGGTAGCCTTCAAGTGCTTCTATTGGCTATCATCATTCTTTAGGGTCTACCTTTGCCAAGAATTCATGCCTCCGGGACTTCACTGCTAAGAGGCCACGCCTTTGGTGTAGGGACCTTTTGCGAAAAACACATCACAAAACACAACGAAAAATTGATCCCTCTAGAGATCCATGTGTATATATAATAAACATGTCATTCTTACAACTACATATAGTTGAGAGATTACCCTTGATACGTACCCCTTCACAATCCCAACAATAACCTTTTGCAATGGATCTTAGTGCGATCAGGATGGTCACACCTCTATGGTATCTACACGAATACTCTCTTTTGGAAAAAAAATAAGAGTTGTGCTAGCAACACTAGACAAGGTGTCTTAGCCCAAGAAAAGTTTTGACCAAGAAGAAGAAGAAGAACAAAGGGTTACTCATTCATGAAGAATAATCCAAAAACCTTTTATATTCATCTTATGAATACCAAAGGTTTTGGAACCTTTTGTATTCCACCTTTAATGCATGATTAATCCACATTAATCATGCATGATGAATGCATATCCATTCATCTTCTCCAATTAGTTTAATTTGAGTCTAACTCAAATTGATCCAACTTGAGTCTAACTCATGTTTCATCCCAATCAATGAGTCTAACTCAATGATTCCAATTCAATAGTCTAATGGTTCATTTAGTCAAACTAAAATGAACCCCATCTCCAAAATAATATATTTTTTGTGTGTGACCCAATAGGTTCTTGTAACATTGGCAATGTCTCTTAAACCCCTTTTAGAAACATAAGCAATGAGTGAATGCCGATAGATTCTTCCAGCTGTACATCTACCATTTTAGTGGTGGGGTACCAGTCGTGGCACCAATTGTCAGGGGTGCTTAGTCTGGTACACTCTTATAATTTTAGAGTGTGGAGCGCCCTAAGTTGTTCCAGCGCTCTGATGGTAGTGTCCGCTGCTTGTTTTTGCAACTGGTGGAGCTAGAGCCTGATTCTTTCATCTTCTTCAAGAAGGAATCCTCCGTCGCGAAGTCTCTTTCTCCAGAATGATAGTAATGCCTCATATTGTTGATCAACGGTCCTGCTATCCCCATGCTATAAAACCTCTTCATATTGTCGGTTAAGCGGTTGATGGCTTGCACCAGTTGGGCTTTCATGGTGTCGTTCGGCCTATCTTGAAGTTCTAGAAGGGCCAGATGAACTTGTCCAAGTTTCTCCATTAAACCCTCCTGCCATTCTGCAATAATTAAACAATTAATTAATCTTGATAAACTATCAGCTAGCTGGTTGTCCTGGCCGTTGATATGTTCAAAGGTGACGGAGATTCCGGTGCCAATGATGTAATCTGTAAAAGAAGCCATCGAACTCTGGATGGTTTGTTGCTGGACATTTTGCCAAAGAAGCTGATGATAGCTTGGCAATCTGTCCTGATTGTGACCTCACTTTTATCCAAAAAGTAAATTTTTAATGCCTCCAGTGTGTTCATTACCGCATATATTTTAGCGTCGATCGTTGATTTTGGAGGGTTGAATTTGCCACTGGCGTAGGCACAGATTCTTTTTGTGTTCTTTGGGTCTTGTCTATGGGTTTTCCACTTACAGATTCCCCCCCACCCGCTCATGCATCCATCTGTTTCAAGGATTATGTAGCAATCCTCAGGGGGAACTTCCAGGTCGGGTAGGTTTCTGACTAAGTTCTTGATCTGTTTGACCAGGGCCCAATCATGCTCGTTCATCCTTTTATCTCCAGTAGGACTCGTCTTTGCATACAGTGGGCTGAGTAATTTTCCCAAGTTAGGGATGTAGTTCCTCACATAGTTTAGCAGCCCAATCCATGATCTGAAGCCCTTTTTGTTGAGCAATTCTTGTTCATCAAAATCCTCTATCTTGGAGATTATATGTGGTTGAAGCCGAGTTTTCTGGTTTCCCAGTATTGCCCCTAAGAATTCTATCTTGGGAACAACAATTTTCATTTTTGTTGGGCTTAGGACAAGCCCATTTTTCTTGCATATGTCAAGCATGATTTTCAGATGTCTTGAGTGGGCTTCTTTATCTTTTGAGAATACCAAAATGACGTCGATGTATACTGCTATGAAATCTTGGGTGCCTTGGAAACAATTATCCATCTTTCTTTGGAAAATAGCCGGGGCATTCTTTAGTCCGAAGGGCATTGCCAGCCATTCGTACAACCCGTCAGGTACCCAGAATGTAGTCCATTCGATGGAGTCTGGGTGCATTGCCACCTGGTGGAATCCACTCTTCAGGTCAAACTTAGAATAGATTTTACTGTTACTGACCTTTCTCAGTATAATGTTGATTCCCAGTAGGCTGTATTTCATCTCGTCTAAATCGAGTGTTTGTGAAAGGTCTTTGATTTTGGTGGGGTGCTGACGGACCAGTCTCAGTCCTGGCCGATGGGTAACCTGGGGGCCCCATGGTTGCCTCATGAACGGGTGGAATATAAGGAGATGCCACCGTACTGGTAGAGTACACCCTTTATTCTTCCAACTGAATGTCAATGAGTCTTCTGAGAGATGGATACTCCATGTTGGATTCTACTCCTATTGCCAGTACTTCTGCAAATGGGTTGAGCCATTCCTCTTCTTCTTCCTCTGGGTATTCATCCCATACTGGTTCTGCTGGTGAAGTTTTTGCTAGTCTGGACATATATTGAATCTATTCCAGATAATCGTTGTCTTCCGAGTTTTCAGGATTATCTTCCATGGATTGGAGTACAGTGGCCCCTGGGCTTGTATCTCTTGCATGGTGATTTTCTTGTCTTCTCGGTAGATACGATGTATCCTCTACTAAAGCATGGATGGCCATGTTTTTGTTAAATAAATCCTGAAGTGTAGTATACCCTTGCCTTTGTGGGGGTCGGGTTGGCCCTTTTACTTTATCATTGGTGTTTCTTTCCCTTAGTAATAAGAGGTTAAATATCGCTGGTGGAGCTGTTGAAGTTCCTTCACCGTAGCAGTTCTGGCTTTCTTCATTTCCTTCACCATAGTAACTTTGGCCTGATGTTCCTTCACCATGGCGGTTGCAATCACATGCATCGTGATCATACCCTCTGCTGCAGCATCCATCACAGCACATTGAACACCCTAAACAATTAGGGTTATGCAGGCTTGGGTCCGGTTCTTCGGGATACTCCACCCTTTCCGAATCTGGTATCCAGATCAGAGGATGGTTGTAGCTATAATGGGTCACCATCTGGGCGATCAACTGGACCTGGTAGACATACACCGGAGAGTCGGTTAGGTTGTATACTATTACCTTTACTTCCCCGGTGTAATGGCTGTCGATGGTGCTTGTTTCAATGCTTAGTGGGTTGTCCCTATAGGAGAGGGACCTGGCAATTACCTGTCCATATATTCCTTCCGGGAACTCAAATCTTAGTCCCGTAGATACCTGTATCTTTGTGTAAGGGGGAATTTCGCAATCCTCGTCTGCCATTAGGTCATAGCTTGCTACCCCACTGTGGTATTGTTTGGGCATACGGGCTGTAGAATATAGTACCCTTACCAGGATACCTGGTTCACTATGTCTAGGACGTATGCAACATCTCCTTCTATTAACACTGCGAGGGAGTGCATCCTCAGTTCCTCTTCATCGCTTTGTACTTCTTCATCTTTTGCATTGTAGCATGGTCTCCCTGAGGTCGAGGGAGTTGTATACCTGTCAAAGGTGATAGACATTCTTCCGTCTATCAAGTTTCTGCTTGTGACTTCTGTAGGCAGGCTGGGGTTTATGATTTGTGATGGCTAGATGACCCAACTCAGGCCTTGTAATGCCGCCGTTGAGTATCTTCTTCCTTGAAGTGCTCTTACCCCGTGGCTTACGAGGTAGTCCACCACCCCTTGGACTTCATAGAGGAAGCCTACGTTCGGAGTGTTAGACAGCCTGCCAATAAGTCCTCTTGTGATTAAGAGGTTTGCTTCGCCATTGTGCCACTGCTCATAGCCTCTTGTGAGTATAGAGACCTGTATGTTCCTGTAGAAATCTCCAATAGTGAGCATTAGATAAGGTATCACATATACCATTTGAGATCCATGGGAAAAATCTACTTCCATTGCTGCTATTATTGCTCGATCCCCTTTCCATTGGTTGTCTCTGAATAGTACAAGGGCCATGGTTCCTTCCTCTTGCCGGTGCAGGGTCTGGATTATTATTTGGAGAACTCCAAGGTGAATGAATCTCATCCGACTCCTTTGGAACTGGTTGAAGCTGCTTTCTTGAATGAAGCTTCTGCCTTGTTGTTGACTGTCGATGCATAGGATTGCCTCCTCAGACCTATGCATGTATACCCGATGATGGGCATCGTCTCTTCTGGAATGGTACAATACTTCGGTTGGGACTATGGAGGCTCTCTCCTGCATAGACAATTGCAGTTGTACCTGGGGGTCCAATTGCTATTCTAGGGTTTGCTGAGTGTTTCTTCCCATGAGACGTCGCCCCATTCTTCTGATAGCCTGTTGTGCATTGTACATGCGTCTTTGATGTCGTCTATATTCGTTTATCTGATCTTCAAAGAGGAGAGGAGATTGTTGCTCCTGTGCTACTTCTCTTGTCACTGCTCTGGTTGCCATCTCTTTTTAAGTTTTGCATGTTCCTCCTTCAGTATTTTATAAGGGTCCTGGAAAACTCTTAGCTTTCCTCTGATCTCTCGAGGGAGCAGGGCCTATGTTTAGGCTTTGTAGTTTTGTGATTAGTGATTCTGGGAGGGGTCCTTCGCTAGAGCTGGCTTGATGTTGAGAGATGTTTCTGAGCTCCTCTTTGATATCCTTCAAAGTTTTGCAAATTTGTACCAGCAACTATATTTGTGTATTGTTTTGCTTAATTATGGTTGGCTTGAGATTGCCCCCTGATGCTCGCTTGGCTTTGCAAATCCCATAGGAGGTGATTCAATGTCGTCGGTTGCTTATAAGGCAAATTGGTAGGATTTCGTGCCTTTTGTATGGATGAAGTCGCCTTTGTTCATGCGGAAGTCCACTTCTGTATATTTTTCAGAAGTTCTTCTACCTTGCTGAGCTTATCAGTAAGCTCGTCAGAGAGTTTTAAAACAACTTCTTCAGTTAGCTTTGGCTGTAGTGAGGCCTCTGCTGCAAGGCTTCGTGACTCCTTCTTGGAGAGCGGCTTCTCTTCCAAGAGTAAAGTGGTGAGGGTATTTGTTGCCTCTTCCAAGGTTGTTACCCTAGCTTCAAGTCCTCCGATTGCTTCTAATATCAACTTGAAATGCTTAACATGTACTTTTGAGGAAAGGCAAGTGTGATCGTAGATCACAGAAATGTTATGCGTGATATGAGAATTGGTGACTCTGGGTTTGGAGGATAGGTCAAGGTAATCTAGATTCGCAGTTCGAGATGTTCTATACCATTCATTGATGGATTCTTCCCACCTATCTGGCATTAGTTTCAAGGACCTCAGGAATGCGGCATCTTTGCACTCCTACTCCAGAAATTTGTATGCAAAAAGTATTCTAGGAAATACTCCGACTGTAAGTCCTAGGAACTTTTCATCAAATGTTGCTTTGATTCGGTTGCCAAGATCACCTGGAATTTTTAGCCATAGCTTCTCAGATAGCTCCAGCCCGGTGTATAGCCTACCAGTCTTTGCTGCTAACTTCATGTAATCATTCATATATTTTACCAAATCTTTTACGTTGTTGTAGGCTAACCTTTCCAAGTCTCTGTATGCTGCATCCTGAATTGTCGTAGATCCCTGTGCTGGGTCTTCTGATGAGAATACTCTTCTCATCTGGGATAGGATGTTTTGAGTGCCTTCCCTGCCATCAACTGTGTTTAGCAGGGATTCATATTTAGTCGGATAGCCCATCCACCACTGAATCCATGCTAACTTTTCAATTTCGCCTAGAAGGTTCTCAATGTACTCTGCCTTATCCCTGACGTCTGTAAATCCTTGGGATGATACGTGATTTTTGGTGATGGACTCCCATCTTGAGAACACATCATCAAATAATCCTAATTGAGTAGGGATGACAAACATTGCACCGACCTTTTGCTGTAATGATGGTAATGTCCATAACCTTTGAAACAGGACTGAAACTCACACAGAACACTTAAATTTGCTCATGCATGTGTGCCCTTGGGTTTTGGAACTTCCTGGTCTACCAAGTTAATCTTTCATTCTACAACCAGATACCAATACTTGGATATTACCAAGATAAAAAGAAGCTTGGGGTTAGAAAACCCTGCACCTACAAAGGCAAGCCCCACGAATCACATGCCAGGATTGAGAAACGGAAGCACTTGGTGAGGAATAAAAAATGCAGATGCTATTTATGTGGGCAAGAAGGACACTTCACAAGGGAGTGCCCTAGTGACAACCGCAATGTCAAAAGAGTGGCTCTCTTTGAGCAACTCCAACTTCTTGACGACTGTGACATACTATCGGTACAAGAAGGTGAAGAACAGAGTGATGCCATCTTCAGTATTTCTGAAGGAGAAGATGATGAAGACCTGCAACAATCCATTCAGACAATATGCATAAATGAATCAATATTTATGCCTGGTCAGATAGATGGAGGGTACCGACAACAAATACGGGTCTCAGAAGAACAACTAAACTGCATTCACAACTGGAAGATCAATGAGGTAATTCCATGGCCTCAATCAAACATTTGCATCTGCTGCAGAAGACCTACAATTCAGAGGGCTAGGATCCACTGCCAGTTATGCCTCATTACGACGTGCAACTTATGTGGACCATACTACTTCAATAAGCAAGTCCCAGTAGCACCCGCACCGCCAGCCCAATTCTTTTCGAAGGAGCTTAAATGAAAAGTTCCCAGGACTTATAGTCGGAGTATTTCCTAGAATACTTTTTGCATATAAATTCATGGAGTAGGAGTGCAAAGACACCACATTCCAGAGGTCCTTGAAAAATCTTTTATTTTGCAACCAGATACCAATACCTGGATATTACTAGGATAAAAAGAAGCTTGGGGTTAGAAAATCCCGCACCTACAAAGGCAAGCCCCACGAATCACATGCCAGGATTGAGAAACGGAAGCACTTGGTGAGGAATAAAAAATGCAGATGCTATTTATGTGGGCAAGAAGGACACTTCGCAAGGGAGTGCCCTAGTGACAACCGCAATGTCAAAAGAGTGGCTCTCTTTGAGCAACTCCAACTTCCTGACGACTGTGATATACTATCAGTACAAGAAGGTGAAGAACAGAGTGATGCCATCTTCAGTATTTCTGAAGGAGAAGATGATGAAGACCTGCAACAATCCATTCAGACAATATGTATAAATGAATCAATATTTATGCCTGGTCAGATAGATGGAGGGTACCGACAACAAATACGGGTCTCAGAAGAACAACTAAACTGCATTCACAACTGGAAGATCAATGAGGTAATTCCATGGCCTCAATCAAACATTTGCATCTGCTGCAGAAGACCTACAATTCAGAGGGCTAGGATCCACTGCCAGTTATGCCTCATTACAGCGTGCAACTTATGTGGACCATACTACTTCAATAAGCAAGTGCCAGTAGCACCCGCACCGCCAGCCCAATTCTTTTCGAAGGAGCTTAAATGAAAAGTTCCCAGGACTTATAGTCGGAGTATTTCCTAGAATACTTTTTGCATATAAATTCCTGGAGTAGGAGTGCAAAGACACCACATTCCAGAGGTCCTTGAAAAATCTTTTATTTTGCAACCAGATACCAATACCTGGATATTACTAGGATAAAAAGAAGCTTGGGGTTAGAAAATCCCGCACCTACAAAGGCAAGCCCCACGAATCACATGCCAGGATTGAGAAACGGAAGCACTTGGTGAGGAATAAAAAATGCAGATGCTATTTATGTGGGCAAGAAGGACACTTTGCAAGGGAGTGCCCTAGTGACAACTGCAACATCAAAAGAGTGGCTCTCTTTGAGCAACTCCAACTTCCTAATGCCTGTGACATACTATCGGTACAAGAAGGTGAAGAACAGAGTGATGCCATCTTCAGTAATTCATTGATGGCTTCTTCCCACCTATCTGACATTAACTTAAATCCTTAAGGTTGTAATATTTGCTCATGCATGTGTGCCCTTGGGTTTTGGACCTTCCTGGTCTACCAAGTTAGGACATGCCCTTTTGCAATTCTTACAATCTTAGAATTCTAGCAATGGGAAGGAACGGGAGTGCAATTTTGCTTACGAATTGGATCCATAGTACCTCGACCCGAGGAGTTTAAGCTAGCATCATTTTTGCTAGCTCTGATACCAAAATAAAAGTAGAATGCGTAAAGGAAAGGAAATGAACTAGGAGAAATGATGAAATACTCACAAGTTCAGATTTATTGCTTCTAACTTGAAGGGAAACCTTTGAAACAGGACTAAAACTCACACAGAACACTTAAAACCCAAAGTAAGGATTAAGTAGAATGCTTGAATACCTTGCTATGGGTGAGATGGGTTACTCTTATAGGGGATGAGTCGGGTACAAAGCGATGAAGAGGAACTGAGGATGCACTCCCTCGCAGTGTTAATAGAAGGAGACGCTGCATACTTCCCAGAACATAGTGAAACAGGTATCTTGGTAAGGTTACTATCTTCTACAACCCATATGCCCAAACAATACCACAGTGGGGCAGCAGGCTATGACTTAATGGCAGACGAGGATTGCGAAATTTTCCCTTACACAAAGATATAGGTATCTACGGGACTAAGCTTTGAGTTCCCGAAAGGAATATATGGACAGGTAACTGCTAGGTCCCTCTCCTATAGGGACAACCCACTAAGCATTGAAACAAGCACCATCGACAGCCATTACATCGGGGAAGTAAAGGTAACAGTATACTCTGAAGGAGCTTATAGAGCAACAAAACTATTACATCACCTGGTGCACAGGTGAGATCAGCAGACTCTAGAAAGAAGTCCAGTTTTACAAAACACAATACGAAGAATTGTTGCTGGAAAAAGAGCTAACTCGAGACTTTCAAAATCTCGATCTAAACAGCGGGAGGGACGGGGAGATAAACGTCCTCATCGGAAAAATAACACAAGAAAAGGTACAAGAGGCGCCAAAAGGACCAAGGTTAGTCAAAAATATGCTTTACAACCTTGGTGTTGAGATTGAAATACAGGGAGTCCAGAGGTTCAAGCTAAAGGCCATCTTAGACATGGGGGCAACCACATGCTGTGTGGATCTAAATTCTGTCCCAAAAGTAGCACTCGAAGAAATGCCTTACGAAATCCACTTCAGCGGAATAAACTCAAGATAGACTGCAAAGATGAAACTCAAGCCAGGAAGGATGATGATAGAATCTAACACCTTCAGGATCCCTTACACTTATAGCTTCCCAATGATGTTGGGAGATGACATACAAATGATAATTGGGGCCAATTTCATCCAAGTAATGCAAGGAGGCATCAGGATTGAAGGTAATGTTGTGACTATTTACAAAAATGTTACAACAATTCACACTTTACTTGCAGTTGAGACAGCAGCTACTATTGAAGAGCTTGAACTAGACGAAGAAGAGTATCTCCAGATAAAGGAGATGGTGTACTACTCTGCAGGGCCCCTAGACAACAATGAATTCGGCCCACTCATTAAGGAACTAAAGGACCAAGGCTACATTGGCGAGAACCCATTACAACATTGGGCCAAAAACAAGATAACTTGCAGATTAGACATCAAGAATCTTGATTTCACTATTGAAGTCAGGCCACTTAACCAGTTAACCCCGGCCCAGAAAGCAGCATTCTCAAAACATGTGAAGGCCCTGTTGGAAATTTGGGTCATAAGGCCAAGCACCAGCAGACACAGAACGACTGCAATTATTGTCAACTCTGGGACAACTATCGACCCCAAGACTGGAAAGGAATCCAAGGGGAAGGAGAGGATGGTCTTCAACTTTAAAAGTCTCTAAAACCCCTTTTAGAAACATAAGCAATGAGTGACATCTAGTCTAGCAATGCATCATTGCTACCCAAGTGATAAGAATGTTGAGATCCGATAAAATCTTTTTGTGACTATTATGTTGTATGACTCAATCCTTCTATCCTTTATATCTAGATTGATCAATGAGGCATAGACCATGTCTTTCTCTTATCAATCTTTGTGTTTCTTGATTTCCAAATAGACTACCTTAATCAAATGAGCTCAATAACTCATATTGACTTATTTGAGCATGGTCATGCATTTTAGTAGTCCTACTTTATCAAGGGGCCACAGATATCACTTCCGTCATATGGAAGGGAAAGATCTCATCTCTATCACTCACATTCCTTCGCATAATTCATTGCATACCTAGTGATCGACTTTATAGTCCACCTTATTATAGGTGACATTTGTCGATACCAAAGTATACAACTCCTTATTTAAGGAAGCATAGTGATTTCAAGTCTAAGAACTATTCATACCAATAGTCACTATGAGAATGTTCTTGTTGGAGGATCGTGGCCCGGCTAGAAGGGGGGTTGAATAGTTTTTTTGTATGTTTGATGGAAATTGTTCGTTCGTCTCTACAATTTGGTTAATATGCATAGCGGAAATACAAATAATGAAAGGAATACAAGAGACAATCACAACACATGATATACGTGGTTCGGAATCTTAGGGTTCCTACTCTACGGGTGAGCTTAACGAGCTCGAGTGATGAATACACCACTACTCAAATCTCCTTCTCGATAATATGTCAAAGGTGGAGAAACCTCGTACAATGATTACAAAAGTAATACAACGAAATACAAGAGAATACAAGACAATAAACAAAACAAGTAAAGAACATTTTACAACTATTGCTTTGAAACCTTTGCTTGTAGCTTGCTTTGGTTTGCTCTTGAAGGTCTAGAATGCAGCAACAATTCTCCTCCAAAATCTCCCAAAAAATCGCTATAAAAATCCTCCCCAAGATTTTCCTTTTATGCTTGTCTCAGGCTGATTCCGTGCATAGAAGTCAACTGCCATAAGGCCCCAGTCGACTTCTCCTATAGCCGTTGTGAGACAATGATCGAATCCAAGTTGGCATCCAGCCAACGAATACACTAGTAGTCGACTTCCAGTTTCCATCAGTTGACTGTCAGCCTCGTAGCCGACTGATCAGTTGGCTACTGAGCATTCTGTGCTTGTGACCAACACTAGCAGTCGACTTCGACTACTCCTTCACGATAGTCGACTGCCATCAGTTGACTGCCCAAGGCTAGCAGTTGACTGCCAAGCATCACAATACAGTCAAATGCTAGTCAACTACCACCAGTCGACTGGGACATATCATTAGTCGATTGTTGTCGGGTAAAACCTCAAACACAAGTTGTTTGAGCATCCGACCATCGGGTAAAATCTCAAACAACATGTTTGAGCATTCGACACACCCTTAGCATAGACCTAAGCCTTCTAGCCACCTCTACTAGCTTTGTGCCTATTGGATCCCTCCAAGTCGTCCATGTCTTGTTTATCCATGCGCGGATCCCTCCAAGTCATCCGCGCATGGATAAGTCATGGACGACTTGGAGGGATCTAATAGGCACGAAGCTATTGTCATGCTCTCATGCGCGGATCCTTCCTTCGGCTATTGTCATGCTCTCAGTGTCTATACCACCAAGGTACATATGGACTTACACTCCCAAGACTACCGCTTGGCCTTACACTGCCAAACCACCTCTTGGACTTTCCAAATGCCAAATATCCATAACTTGGACTTTCACCGCTAAAGCTACACACTTAGACTTCCCATGCCAATGCCAACTCATGTTGGACTTTCACTGGCAAGGCTACACACTTGGACTTACGTGGCCAAGGCTACTCACTTGGACTTCCCTTGCTAATTCCATGTTGGACTTCCAATGCCAAGCCCCATGCTTGGACTTTCACTGCCAAGGCTACACACTTAGACTTACGTGGCCAAGGCTACACACTTGGTCTTCCCATGACAATCACATGTCACATGTTTTATCTAACATCAAAATACTGCTCGAGTCAAACTCAAGTCTGGTCAATCGTGACCTGAGACGATTGCACCAACATATGACACCCATATGACGATCCATGAAACATTCTCATGGCGGGTCAGTTCAGTACATATTCTCTAATATATACCTATGTGTCAACTTGATATCATATATCCATGACTTATGAGATTAAGTCATCAGTTGACCTACATGCTAGTCTCAATGTATTAATATTATCTTTGTATATTAATACTTGACTAGGAACAGTTACGAGTAATGTTCTAAATATATATCTATAGTATCCCACTATCAAGTCACTAACTTGATATGTCGTAGACTAGAACCAACTACCCTAGGATATTATTATATTTATTCAAATAACACATCAATGAAGTAAATACAATAACCATAAAATTTGCCTTTATTATGAAATATGAGTTTCTTTTATCAATCATCCCATAATTGATTGACACTAAGGGCTAATACTAACATTCAGGACTTCACTGCCAAGACTTCTTGTCTAGGTCTTCACTTGCCAAGACTCCTCGTCTGGGGTCTTCACTTGCCAAGACTCCTCGTCTGAGATTTCATTTGCCAAGACTCCTTGTTCGGGACTTCATTTTCCAAGACTTATCATCCATGACTTCACTCGCCAAGCACGATCTCCCAGACCTACTGGGACTTGCCTCGCCAACTCCCTGTTGGTCTTTCCATCACTAAGTGCTTGATTTATCTTGACCGACTTGGATTTTTCCTTGCCAAGTATACATACTTGGACTTTTCCTTGCCAAGACACCATACTTGAACTTTTCCTTGCCAAGTGACCATATTGGGACTTCTCCACAACAAGTGTTCAATCAACCTTGACTGACTTGGATTTCTCCAATAATCTCCCTCATACGACCTTGGATGTATGATACCATCCACTAATCATATTGTAAACTATTGTCGAACATCAAAACCCTACTCGAGTCCTACTCGAGTCTCGTCAATCGTGACCTGGGCTGATTGCACCAATAGTGAATCCATGGGCATTCAGAAGAGTTCTATTCTGGGGAGAAAAATAACCAGGAAGGTCAGATTGAGCAAGTCGATGTTGTGGGATGTTTTAATCAAAGGCCCAATGATTCATATTCTAGCACTTATAATCCTGACTAGAGAAACACCCAAATTTCTCCTATAGGAATAACTCAGAGAATTTCTACCCATCAAGATGATATGAGCAACAGAATAGTGGACAACAACAACCTTCAAAATCTATACTTGAGCATATGATGAAGGGCTTTATTATCACACAGACCAAAGCTAATGCATAATTCCAGCAGAGGTATCAGAAAATAGAGGAAGTACCAAAAGAGCTAAAATCCTCTATTGATGGTCTCATAAGCCACACCAAGATGTTGGAAATGTAGGTAGGCCAGATAGCCAATGCATCATCACGAGCTACGGAGGGATTCACTAGAAAATTTGAACCAAGCCGCATAGAACATTGTAATTATGTGTATGCCATGGAATGACACCAAGACCTAGTAGAGCACAATGAGTCATCAAGGGAATTGGTGGATTCGAATAAAAGGTGTACCAAGAGTTGTGCAACCGTGATTCTGACACTAGAGAGCCCAATAATGATTGAAGACAAGTCTCCACCTAAGCTCAAGGACTCAGGCGATTTCATCATATCCTGTAGATTTTTTGGATTCAATTTTGACATTGCATTGTGCGACCTCAGTTCTACCATCAATGTGATGCCATATGCATTCTACAAGGAGATGAGGTTGAATAGTGTAAAGTCGACTGATATGGATCTTTGACTGGCAAATGACATGATTAGGAAACATGTCAGTATTTTGGAAAATGTATCGGTGACCATAGAGAATTTCTTGATGCCTATAGATTTCATTGTTTTAGACACCGAAGAGGAACCTCAAACCTCGCAAATCCTAGGAAGACCGTTCTTAGCCACTGCTTGAGCTCACATCGATATTAAAAAGTATAGAATTTCCTTGGAAGTGGAGCATAAGGTCATATAGTCTAACCTATCAAGGTTTGACAACTTCCTATCGGTTGGCTATTCTTCTTGTCAAATAGATAGGTTACCACTGGAGCAGAGGAATTTTGACGTCGATTAATGGAGATTCACTGAGCCGTTGAAACCCAGTTGACACACAAGAGTATGGTCAAGCTAAAGACCTTAAACAAGCGCTTTTTGGGAGGCAACCGAAGTTTACTTTAGTTTATTTCAGTTTTGCTTTCATTCATGCTAGTTTAAAGTTTTAGTTTTTGCTAATCATTGTGTTCTTATGTTTATAGATGTTTGTAGACTTACCATGCAGGAAAGAGCAATTTCTAGGAGTTCATAGAACAAGACACGACATGGCGTGTGGAGAAATTATGGGTCATGCATCACATTAGGGAATTCCAGAGAGACACATGGTCGATCGTGTGTATTTCATACGACCGTGCTTTTTTCTGAAAATTTTCCAAGCGCCAGGCACAAAGTGACACATGGTCGTGTTGAGCCTCTTTAAAGGCATGTGAACCATGTGTTTTGCTCTAAATCGGACGTGCCTTTCAAATTTTCTGCCCTAGCTCACAACTACCTTCTTCTCCTACCTCCAAGGAGCCCTTCTTTGACCTTGATCTACACCAAGAAGCTTTCTAGAAGCAAGGATGAGGAGGACTAAGTATATCATAACAAAATCTACTTCCTTGAGGTCAAGATCCAGAGGAAGAGACAAACAACAAGCTCCGGAGGAAGGTAACACACCTTTTGGCATTATATTTCGTAATGATACTCATAAAACTTGGTTTGATATGCTCTCTACCTGCAAAATAGTTGCAACTAAGTCTATAGATGAACCTACACCAGTGGACTTCAATGCAAGATCATTTGGGTTTAAATTACTAATGAAACCTCTTAGGACCCCTCTAGGGCCAAGGCATCCCGATTGCAAAATCCTATATTTTGATGTATTAACCGTTTAATGGCTAGTACAATTTTTTGTAGAGGAGAGAGTGATGGTGTGGTGAGAGCTAGTGAGTTATTGTGTTTATTGATGCGCACTGATGCGACCTTGAATCTCACGATGGATACCGTCGAGGACTCAAAGCGCACGCTCACGCTCAACGCCAGCAAGTGCACGGATGTCGTCAAGTAATAAAGATTATCGATCCCACAGGGACTGGGATTCGAATACCAATATACTTAGTGGTTGTAATTGTTCGGACATGATCTCTAAGAGGTTACGGTTGGTGAGGGTTGTCGGTGGACTCTACTCTGTACGGTGTCACACGGAGGAGGAAAGGAGTGTGCCGAGGTCTTCAAAGGTGATTCTAGGACTTCGGTTTCACTTGCGTATCACAGAACAATGTTGTCAATTGGTGTTGTCTAGATGTTTACCTACGGTTTTGTGAAAGGGACATCATACACTCTCCCGCAGAGCCGCCACATTAACCGGGAGCTATCTCCGCCCACAAGGACGAGATAGAGGGTACGAGGATGTCAAATCAATCCCTACGGTGGACCATTTCTGATACCACCGCACTCTTTTCCCCGCAGTTGCAGGAGATCAGGTTTACCCCTAGGTTCCTTAATCAAATCTCCTAAATTTTAGATTGCGAGGGCTGTCACCACCTCGCATCACCTAAGCACAGCAGAAAGAAAGCCAAACACACGTAGATATAATAAAGAGCAACTACCAATTGTCAGATAAAACTCTTGGCCATAATTAAACATGAACCGACATTGTTTATGTACACAAGCGACTCCCTAATCCTAGAATCGAAAGTACTACTCCATAAATACTAAGGAAGATTCACAAAGCATGTTTAAGTTTGAATACAATAGGAATAAAGCACAGAAATTGAGATATACAATGCTTTCGTGATCTTCTTTCCGGCATTGTATTGCAAGGTGTGGACCTCCGGTGGCATTCCTCCTCCCCGTTGCGAGTTACTAAAACTTTTTAGGGCTTCGACGTGCCATCCTAGCCGTCGTGCCTCCCTCTAGGGTTTGGGCGGAGCCAACCTTATATAGACATCGTCTCGGACCGCTGCAAAATTCGGAAAAAGCCCTAGTCGTGCAAATCCATCGGGCCGCCACACGGCCAGGCCGTGTGTGGCCTTGGGGTGCTGAACTTCGCCCATTGGACATGGTCGTGTAAATCCACATGCCCTGGTCGTGTCCCACTCTGCGTCTAGCTGCAAAAGTCCTTCTTTTTCTCCGAAAATACATCTTTTTCACCAGAAAAGCTAACCTGCATATAAAAGTACAACGAGCAGACCTCCAAACCAGAAAATAGGCAATGCGTGCAAGAATAGAGTAACATATGCATGAAACTAACACAAAATGTAACAAGATGTGAGCGAAAACTACTCCTAAAACCCTATATGTTTTGCTCACATCACTTTCCCCAGACTTAAGTCTTTGCTTGTCCTCAAGCAAACCTCAGTGCCATAAAATTTTAAAAAGACATTGTTCCATAATTAGCATGCTAACTAAATTTATCAGGTGGTATTTGCAATCAAAGCAAAATAGATATGTTCTAAAAATTCACTAAGTTAGCTCCTCGTGCTCGTGCTAGGCGAACCATTCTTAGGGGATGCCCGTTCCATGGTGAGTTAAGTCATCACCCCATAGCTTTCCTAAGGTTTCCGGCTCTTAGGCACTTACTTACCCAAAGCGAGGCTCGTTCCCTAGATCTAGCATAAAATCTCAAAGGCATGCTCGGTATTGAGAGAAATTGGTAGGTGTTTCCCTAGTAACCTAACTCGGTCTCAAAGGGGCACCTAGCCATTTCCACCCACGACAACTATTTTTTTATCCCTCATAATCTCTTTTTTTCTTTCTTCTCTCTCTTTTTTTTTTCTCATTCCTTTTTCTTTCTTTTTTTTCTCTTTTATTTTTTTTAGCTCACAGGGATTTTGATTTTTCCGAATGAGCTTACACAATCCGAGCATCTCCAGTAACTAAATTGCTAAACCTAGAGTCACATATGGATTCCAAAGTACTAGACTACTAAAGTGAATCATAACTAGGTATGTACTAGATTCTCCCTTTCAGGATGTTCGACAGGTGTATGTGCAAAAAAAAAGCTAACCAGTGTAAGTATAGAACATTCAATAGAGTGAATAAAATAAAATACCACAAGATAAATGGAGTTAAGCTACCTATGGAAGCAACTCATGCAAGCAACTTTCAAAAATACTACTGAGGTAGCTTTACAGATACCAAAAATTAAGTATTGAAAGAAACTAAATAACTCATGCATTCATGAACAAATGAATGAAAATATCAGAAAAGAAACTATTGCTAGGAAACAAAACAAAATAAATCTTGGGGTCTACCCCCCAGACTTAAATGAAAATATAGCTCTAATATGGTGGATGAGGTGGAAAGTCTGGGAGCTTGGGCATCTCTGGATCCTGGGAGAACCTGTTGCTGAGCCACTGATGCCACATATATATGTGGTCGATCTGGGAGCTGGTGGATGCAGCGGTTGCTCGGTGCTGCTCCTCCCTAGCCCATCACGCTCGGCATGCATATGTTATCAGATCTCTCGCGTAGGTCGCCTCATCCCCGACGACAACAGCCTCCTCCTGGAAATATATGCGGGCCTCGTCGTAGAACTCCTCAGCCTACTGGAAATGCTCTCGGAATCCCTGAAACTCTGCCTGCTGGTAGGCACTCTGCTCCTCCCATCGCTGCCTCTGCATCTGCTACTTAGTGTAAATGTCATCGAGGCGCGATCGGAACTCTGAGAAATCATAGGCCGACGTACCTGCATCCTGCTCAAAAGTAGAAAAAGGTGGTGGTGCAGGTGTAGGCTCATGTCGGCGTGAACTAGGTGGGCTCCTATGCATGTGTGGACTAGAGGGAGAGTGATATAAAGGTGGAGAGATGGGCGCTGATGTGGATGGTCCCTCATGTGGAGGGGACTCCACTATCAGGTCCAAGCGCCAGTTGGCGCGTATAGTGATGGTGGTACGATCTGGGTCGGGGAGCCTAAGGGCCATAAGATTTTTCCTTACAAAGCATAAGGAGTCTCCTTCTCTCACAATCATTTTCATGGCCATGCATACTCCTAGGTCGATCCTAGGGCTCCCCTCTATACTCTCTAATGCTGTGTAATCGTACCCTATCCTATAGCAAATATGGGTAAGTAGGCCTCCCACATTGATCTCACCGCGTGCTGTTTTACCCATCTTCACTAAGTGTCTGATGAAGTGGGACCCTAAATCGATGCTACTCCTTTCTTGTAGCATATCCCATAGGCAAAGCAGCTCGCTGGCTCTAACTACACCGTCACTCTCCCCACAACTAAATATAGTACTAGCCATGACGCGGTGAAGGTATCGAAAGACAGGGTTTTGGAGGCGTGACGCTTTGGCCCTAGAAGGGTCATAAGTGTGCTCCCCCGTCAACTCGGTCCAACATTCCCGAGAGTTGAACCCAATAGGGGTTCTTCTCTCTCCCCCACTTGGTAAGCCAAAGCATGAGTTCCATTGGTGAAGGGTCCACTCATCCTCAATGTTAAAAAGCCTAAAAGTTATCCTACCCTCCTCACTCTCTCTACCCGTTAAGGCTTCCAACTCTAAAGAACTCAAAAATTCCAAAACTATCCTAGGGTAGGTTAGGTGCCTTATTCCCATAATCTCATCCCACCACATTTTTGCAAATAGGGTTTCCATATCACCTAACAACCCTAAAGATTCTAGCAAATCCTCATCTAAGTACCTAGTAGCAGTAAGTTTACGAGTAGAGAGCATATTGTATCTATCTCTATGTTCATTATTGCGAAAAAGTAGAGTGGGTGGGGAGTTACCCTCCTCCGGAGCTTGAGGAGCGTCGGCTCTCCTTGTTCGTCACTCTGAGGCGTCGGATCGGGGTGCTACGGTCTTGGTCCTCCTCATCTTTTCTTCTTTTGGCTTCTTTAGAGCTTCAAAGTACTTCTAGATGGTGGGGAAGACGAAATCACACGACTAGGGCAAGAACTTTTGAAGCACATGACGCAAATGGGGTGAAAACACACGGCTCACCCCTTTTAACCTCGCGCGCCATGGCCGTGTGAAAACACACGGTCAGGCCGTGGGAAAACACACGGCCAGACCGTGTGTGCCTCGGGTTGGTTGGGCACGACCGTGGGAAAACACACGGCCAGGCCGTGTGTCCCCATTTTTCCGCCCATTTATGCACCATGGCCCGAATTTTCTCATACACTTCGCCGTGTATGCTAATATAGGTCTCATTTTTGCCTAGCAAAGTTCTTTTCTAGTCCTAACTCTAAATGTGATGGAAATCAAAACTAAAACCAAGAAAATGTATGCAATGCAATCGAAAAGGGTATTCTAAAACTAAACTTGGGTTGCCTCCCAAGAAACGCTTTGTTTAAGGTTGTTTAGCTCGACCGCACTCTACTATCAACTCGGCCGTGGTGGTTTAGTGAACCTCCATTCATCAGTCTCGGGATCTGGGTCTGGAGGTTTCGGCTTCATTCTGCTAAATGTGAAGCTGTCAAGTTAGGGATCTCTGTGCTCCGAAAGGCTGAAAAGGATGATCTCCCCGTCTACCTCCAGGGAGATCTGGTGCCCCTTCACATCTATGCACGCCCCTACAGTCGCTAGAAAAGGCCTTCCCAGAATGATGGGATTCTGGGGATTTGTTCCTGTGTCCAGTATGATGAAGTCCATGGGCATCACGAAATCTTCAATCATCACAGGCATGTGTGGTAGCAGGCCAATGGCCTCCTTGACTGAATCATCCCCCATACGAATACCAAGATTCACTGGTTGGAGCCCGCTCAGTCCCATCTTCAGAAAATATGCGTAGGGCATCACACTGACTGATGACCCCAAGTCACATTATGCTTCGTCGAAGCTCTCCTCATAAATCAAGCAGGGAATAACGAATTCACCAGGGTCCTCAAGCTATATTGGAATCTTCTCTTCAAACTCAACTTGGTTAGGTCGGGTGGAAATCATGGATGCACACCCCTTAGAGAATTGGCTATTTTTCCCTACTCCTTCCTCTTTTCCTTGACTCACCGGAGAGCTCTTCACAGGTTGTGACATGAATTGGGATATTTGGGCTACTTGTGTCTCCAACATCTTGGTATGACTCGCAAGGCCGTCAACGGTGGCCTTCAAGTCTCTGAGTGATTCTTCAGACTTCTGATGCTGGCGAAGAAATTCCTCATTGGCCTTAGTTTGGGTAGCGATGAAGTCCTCCATCATCGGGCCTCCACCGACTTCTATGGTCACGCCACCGCCTCGTCACGCCCATACCCTCCTGATGGTTGGGAGTTTCCCGAGTTATTCTTATAGGAGAAATTCGGGTGATTCCTCCATCCGAGATTGTAGGTGTTGGAGTATGGGTTGTTGGGCCTCGTTTCAGTTACATGTGCTGCTTAATATCTCCAATCTACATCTCTGAGTTCCACTGCCCTCCGTAGTGGTCCTCTCGTCTGTGTTGCTCCTCTCAAAGTCGATGGCAGCGCGTGATGAAGGATTCAAATTGAACCATCAGCACGTCCATCCTTCTTTGAGTGGTCCATGGAGTTGACAGTGTATCGTTCCACTGCATGTGTAGGTTGACCACATTCGGAAGCCCATTGATGGTGGTTATGGGCCACCTCTTCTATTAGCTCCTCTGCCTCCTCTATGGTCTTGTTTATCAGTGCTCCTCCTGCAGCAGAATCTAGGGACATCTTCGTGGTATACATGATCCCATTATAGAAAATGTGGATCACCAGCCACCTCTCCAGTCTGTGGTGGGGGCATTGGTAGAGTAGCCCTTTGTAGCGATCCCAAGCTTCGAATAAGGACTCCCCCTCCTTCTGGCAGAAGATCGTGATGAGATGGCACATGTGAGCAGTCTTGCTTGGTAGGAAGTATTTGTTTAGAAACTGTTGCTCACATTGCTTCCATGTAGTGATGCTCCCCGAAGGTAAGGAGTGAAGCCATGCCTTAGCCTTATCCCGCAGTGAGAATGAGAATAGGCTCAGGTGGATCGCGTCAGTTGGGACTCCGTTCATTTTCATTGTCGAGCAGATTTCTAAAAATGCCTCTAGGTGCCGATTCGGGTCTTCAATCGCAGCTCCCCCGAATTGACTCTGTTGAGCCATATGTATAAGTGTCAGTTTCAGCTCAAAGTTATTTGCCGAAATAGAAGGTCCAACTATACTCGGCCTAAATCCTTTAGCGCTAGGATCTACGTAGTCCCGCAGAGGTTAGCTACCTATGTTCACTTCGGATGTGGCTTGATCCTCCATCCTTCGCTGCTCTGCTTTCCGGAAATAAAATGTTTGCTCGATTTCTTAGTCGATCAGAATCAGGCCTTCTGATCCTAAGCGTATAAGCATACGACAAACCAAGCCACAAAAAATTTGGAGTGCTACCTAATCCTAAGTGGCAGAAAATAAAACAATCTAGCTAATAAAATCTAAGATGCAAAAAGGAAATAAAAACAACTACTGCTAGAATAAAATTAAAAACTAAATCTAAATATGGAAAATATAAAACTAAAGTAACTAAAGCAAACTAGAAAGAAAATAAAACAAGAAAATAAATCTAATCCTAAGTCTGATCCAATTTTCCACTGCTCGGTTCGATATCGAATCGATCAGTCCCCGACAACGGAGCCAAAAACTTGATGCACACGATCGCAACCTCAAATCTCACAAAGGAGGTCGTCGAGGACTCGAAGCGTGCACTCGCGCTCAACACCCGCAAGTGCACGGATGTTGTCAAGCAATAAAAGATTATCGATCCCACAGGGACTGGGATTCAAATATCGATATATTCAGTGGTTGAAATTGTTCAGAAGTAAAACTCTAGAGGTTTCGACTTGTGAGGGTTGTCGGTGGACTATACTCTATACGATGTCACATGGAGGAAGAAGGGAATGTGATGAGGTCTTCAAAGGTGATTCTAGGACTTCGGTTTCACTTGTGTGTCACAAAACAGTGTTGTTAATTGGCGTTGTCTAGACGTTTAGCTATGGTTTTGTGGAAGGGACATCATCCACTCTCCCGATGAGCCACCACATATACCAGGAGCTATCTCTGCCTAAAAGGACAGGATAGACGGTATGAGGATGCTAAATCAATCCCTACGATGAATCATTTTCGATTCAATCGCATCCTTCTACCCACGGTTACAGGAGATCAGGTTTACCCCTAGGTTCCTTATATAAAATCCCCTAAATCTTAGATACGAGGGATATCACCCTTCGAATCGCCTAAGCGCAGCAGGTAGAAAACCAAACACGCATAGATATAGTATAAACAACTTCCAATCGCCAAATTAAATTCAAAGACAGAATCTAACATGAACCAACATGTAATGTGCACACAAGCTACTCCCTAATCCTAGAATCAAAAGAACTACTCCATGTATATAAAGGAGGAATAACAAAGCATGTACATGCTTGAATATATCAGAGATAAAATGCAGGAACAAAGGATTACAATGCTTTTATGGTCTTCTCTCCAGCGTTGAAGTGCAAAGCGTGGACCTCTGGCGGCATTTCTCCTCCCCGTTGCGAGTTCGCAAAGCTTTTTAGGGCTTCAGTGTGCCGTCCTAGCCGTCGTGCCTCCCCCCTAGGGTTTGGGCAGAGCCATCCTTATATAGACACCACCTCGGACTGCTGTAAAATTCGGAAAAAGCCCTAGTCGTGCAAATCTGGCGAGCCTCCACACGACCGTGTGTTTCCACACGGCTAGGTCGTGTGCAACTTTGGGGTGGCTGATCTCGCTCATTGGACATGATCGTGTGTAGCCACATGCCCTGGTCATGTCCCACTCTGCGTCTAGTTGCAAAATGTCCGTCTTTTGCTTTGAAAGTGCGCCTTTTCACCCGAAATGCTTACCTACACACAAAAGTACAAAGGACAGACCTCCGATCTAGAAAATAGGAAATGCGTGCAAAATAGAGTAACATATGCATGAAACTAACATAAAATATAGTGAGATGTGTGCGAAAACTACTCCTAAAACCCTATATGTTTTGCTCACATTAGCGGGACATTCCATTGAGGCACCCCTCTCACCCCCTACCCATCACTCTCCCTTGAGTTTACATATGTATAGGAGCCCCTCTAGTCCACGCTGAGAGCCTACACCAGCACCTCCTTCTTTTTCTACTTTTGAGCAGGATGTAGGTACGACTGCCTATGAGCAGTAGACACAGAGACAGCGATGGAAAGAGCAGAGAATCTACATACAGGCAGAGTTTCAAGGCCTACGGGAGCACTTCCAGTGGGCTTAGGAGTTCTATGGTGAGGCTCGTGTCTATTTTCAGGAAGAGACTTCCCATCGCCAGGAGGAGGTTGCCTACCGCTAAGAGGTTTGGCAGCACATGCGTGCCATGCAGGCATAGTGTAGGCAGAGTTTCAGGGTCTATGGGAGCACTTCTAGTTGGCTGAGGAGTTCTATGGCGAGGCCCATGTCTATTTTTAGGAGGAGGCTGCCCATTGCCAGGAGGAAGTTACCTACGGCTAAGAGGTTTGGTAGTACATGCGTGTCATGTAG
Source organism: Wurfbainia villosa (assembly GCA_025175895.1). Lineage (NCBI taxonomy): Eukaryota > Viridiplantae > Streptophyta > Magnoliopsida > Zingiberales > Zingiberaceae > Wurfbainia > Wurfbainia villosa. The sequence continues at coordinate 6,163,747 of CM046002.1, forward strand.
GCACAATGGGCCAAGGAGGAGGAGCACAGAGCAACTGCTGCATCCATTAGTTCCTAGATCAACCACATGTATATGAGGCATCAGCGGTTGAGCACTAGATTTCCCAAGAGCTCGACATGCCAAGACTACCAGACTTCCAACATCGGACGCCATATTAGAGGTACTGTTTCGCTTAAGTCTGAGGGGAAACCCCAAATTTTGATATGTCTTTCTTCCAGAAATAGTTTCTTTCTTGAAATTTATGGTTTAGTTTTAGTTTGCATTCATTTGTTCATGCATAGAATGTTTAGTTTCCTTTCAACACTTAGTTTTTGCCATCTTTAAGCTGCCTAATTTTTAGAATCTCTTCAAAAATTGTTTTCATAGATAGCTTAACTTCATTTTTCTTTTGGTATTTTATTTTAGTTGCTTTAATGAATGTTCTAGACTTGCACTTGTTAGCTTTTGTATTTCACTCACACTTGATGAAAATTTCGGAAGGGGGAATTTATTATATACATAGTTATGATTCATCCTAGTAGTTTAGTACTTTGGAATCCATAGGTGACTCTAGATTTAGCATTTTAGTTACTAGAGATGCTCGGATTGTGTAAGCTCAATTGGAAAAATCAAAATACATGTGAGCTAGAGAGGAACAAAGTTCATTGAGAAAAAAATAAATAAATAAATAATTAAAAAGAGAGAAAAAAATAGAGTTAAAAACAGTTGTCATGGGTGGAAATGGCTAGGTGCCCCTTTGAGACCAAGTTAGGTTACTGGGGAAATACCTACTAATTTCTCTCAATACCGAGCACACATTTGAGACTTTGTGCTAGATCTAGGGAATGATTCTCGCTTAGGACAGGTAAGTTCTTAAAAGCTGGAGACCTTAGGAAGGCTATAGGATGATGACTTGACTCACTGTGGAACGAGTATCCCTTCGATAAATTCGCTTAGCACATGCACAAAAAGCTAACTTAGTGAACTTTTAGAACATATCTATTTTGCTTTGATTGAAAATACCACTTGATAAATCCAGTTAGCATGCTAAGTATGGAACAATACTTTTTAAAATTTCATGACACTGCAGTTTTCTTGAGGATAAGCAAAGATCTAAGTCTGGGGGAATTGATGTGAGCAAAACATATAGGGGTTTAGGAGTAGTTTTCGCACACATCTCATTACATTTTATACTTGTTTCATGCATATTCTACTTTGTTTTGCATGTATTTCCTATTTTTTTGATTTGGAGATCTGCTCTTGTTGCTTTTGTGTGTAGGACAATATTTTATAGGTGAAACGACACACTTTGCAGCAAAAGGAAGGCATTCATCGGGTGGAATAGGGTGGACACGGCCGAATGTGTCCAAACCTCGGTTAAACCGACCATCAGTACGTATACAAGTTTTGACATGACTAGGGTTTTCGTGGGATTTATGAAGAGTCGACTTCACATTTATAAAAAAGAAGGTAGACCCAAACCCTAGGAGGAGGCCCGATGGCTAGAACGGCAAGACGGTGCCCTAAAAAGCATCGGAGACTCGCAACAGGGAGGAAGGAAGAGGCTAGGAGATTCATCCCGATGCTCCGGCATTGTAGAGAACAACCAAGACATGCATATTGGCTAGGACAAAAAGTACCTTCTCTATTTTCTTATTCTACCTGCATTGTAATTATTTTTTCTAAGATGTCTTGTGTTTATTCTTCCTTGTCTATGGAGTAGATACTTCGATTCTAGGATTAAGGAGTAACTTGTATTTATGAACATGTTAGTTCAAATAGACATTCATCTCCTTTGATTATATTTGCAATTTTGTATTTGTGAGATCAATGAAGATTTAGTCTTGATTCTATTTCTACTGTGCATAGCCGATACAAAGGGTGACATCCTTTGTATCAAAAACCTAGGAAAACCAAGGATGAGCCTTGCGGTCATCCTACCTCCCATAATTGTAGAAGATAGAATATGATAGGATAAGATATGAAATAAGATCCGCCTCTTCGTAAGGATTATAGGACGTCTTGGTACCCCAATAACCTATCTTAGCAGAAGGGCCAAAGTAGGAGAAATTAACTCTAGAAGTGTTGAGAGACCTTAGTGATAGAGGGATCCCAACGGTATCAACCCCCTAAGCTCTGATGATCCGAAAGGTAAACTTGGTTAGGAATAGGTAGCTCCCAGTAGAAGCAAAAGTTCATCGAGAAAATACATATTGATCCTCCCTCAAGATCATAATTAGAGATCTCAACGCACCTAATTGATAGCATGTTCCATGATGCACAAGTGAAACCGAAGTCCTATAATCCTTTTTGAGAACTTCGAACCAACCTTATCTTCCTTTGAGTGACACTGTACTTGAGTTAGAACTACCATCAACCTTGCAACCCATACTCTTAAGAGATTAATTTTGAACAACAACATCCATTGGGTCGATGGTTTTCGAATCTTAGTCTCTATGGGATCGATAATCTTTTATTACTTGACGACATCCGTACACTTGCGGGCGTTGAGCGTAAGCATGCGCTTCGAGTCCCTGATGATTTTTGTTGGAGATTTGAGAGTCGTGCTCGCGTGCATCGAGTATCCAATACCCTTGGAAATAACCTAAAGTGCCAACTTTCTATGGTTAGGTTAACTACCCATCCATTCAAGGTTGACACAACCTAATCCATTTAGCATGAATCGATCACGCTTCTAGGAACCCAATATATATTGGAGCTCCTTGGGTTTACAAGGTATTCACTAGGGATGACCTCCCTTGATACCTTCCTAATGACCCTTTTAGGCTTTGAAGCCTTGGTCATTTGGGTCTTAGGTTAACTCTAGGAGTAACTCCCCTTGTAACCTTCTTAGTGGTTTTCCTAGGTTTCCTTGAAACCCTAGCCACTAGGCACTTGTCAAGATTAGCCTTAGGGATAACTTCCCTAGTATCCTTGACTTTCTAGACCTATAACTTGTTCCATAACTATATGAAATACTATGGTAGGCAGACTTATCTACCTTGGACCTAGGCTTGTGACCCATGCCTTGATTGTCCTTAGATGCACCTTGCCTCCTAGAACCTAAGTTTTGTTCATTAGACTCATTAATCATATTTGTCATCTTTTGAAGGGTCTTTTCTAATTTTTCAAGCCTTGACCTCAAAGCTTGATTTTCACTATCTAATATCTCAATTTTTGATTTTTCATTGACTCTTGAGATATTCTTCTTCCTAGGCATATGTCTAGTCCATTTAGGGTTTATGCCTAGGTTATTCTCTATCTTCCTATCCTTAGGTGAGGTTGATCTAGCATTGTCCTTAGGTAAATTGACATGTTCAACACCTAAGCAATAAAATCTATTTCTAGCATGCTTTTTTTTCATGATGGAAAGCAATAAAATTATGAGCTTGCTTCCTAACATTACGTAAAGGAAGAGCATTATTTAAAATTATCTTAGGGTTTGCCTTAGCTCCCCCTACATTTGAACTCTCTCCTTTGCCCTTCCAAGGGTGATTCCCCCTCGGACATTGACTCCTGTAATGTCCCCTTTTGTTGCACTTGAAGCATACTATATGATCCTTGCTCTTTCATATTGGGGCTCCGTCTTCCTTTGACCTTTCTTTGGCCCTTGGTGCCGGTTGAACCTTCTTGACTCTTTTTGGGCATTTACTCTTATAATGCCCTACTTCCCTACACTCAAACATGTTATATGATTTTTATTTTTAACAATTGCATTTGAGTTACCTTCTTGAATGGTAGGTAAATTTTGGACTTCTTCTTCACGTCCTAAGGTAGATGGCTCTTCCTCTTGCTCTTGTTCAGGAGTTGAAGATCTAACCTCCCCCTCAATCCTTGAAGTGGAGGCTTCTACAATTTCTTCAATCTTGAAAGTTGAACACTTCTCAACCTATGAATCATCAAGAGCTTGGGATGATGGACATTCTTTTCCTTTGGACTTGTCATCATCTTGGATCATTGAAGATTCATCATGAAGCTTAGCAAGATTGCACCATAATTTCTTAGCATCCCTGAACTTCCCTAATTTGCACAAAATGTTATTAGGTGTTAAAATAATCAAAATCTTCGTTACCTTATCATTAGCTTCAAATCTTTGGACTTCTCCCTCAGCCTATTTACTCCAGTTGAGTGTTCTCCCCTTCTTGTCCATTGGAGTCTTGAAACTTTCCATTAGGGCGAACCAATCCACAATGTTCATTTGGAAGAAAAACTCAGTCATTGTCTTCCATTGAGCAAATCCTCCGAATCCATAAGGTGGTGAAAATCGAATATCACGCCAAAATTTATCTTCAAACTTCATCGCCTCTAGCTTTAGCTCCATCTGCTGTTGGTCAAATTGAAGAGTAACCTTGCTCTAATACCACTTATAGGATTGTTATGGCATCGCTAGAGGGGTGGAGGGGTGAATAGCAATTCGTGTTTGTTTGATGGAATTCGTCGTGCTTGTCTACAATCATTAGTACGCAGTAGAAATACAAAAACAATGCACACACAAGCACAACACACAGATTTTACCTGGTTCGGGACCCAAGTTACGTTCCTACTCCACGATCGAGCCTTAGCGAGCTTTAGTGATTCACACCACCATTATCAAACTTCTCCTTCTCGGTGACACGCCAGAGGTAGAGAAACGTCTTACTAGTCTCTTACAACAATAAGAACAAGATATAACAAGAAAATACAATAATTACAAAAGCAAATGAAAAACAAGTGAACACACTTTACAAGTTAGGGGTTTTGAATACTTGTTTGTTGGTTGCTTTGGGATGACTTTGATGACTCTGAAATGCAATAGCACATCGCCTCAAATCACCCCTCTAAACCCTTGCTCGAAGACGCTCACAAGCCTCTCAATTTATGGTCATCAATACCTCCTACTTCCAAACGTTGATGCACAATGGTCGCCTTGCCAGTCGAGGCACCACCACACCAGTTGAGGCACCACGTCGCTAGTCGAGGCATCGCCTCAATTGATACCCCAATCGAGGTGCTAGTCGAGCCTGCCTTGCTTCTGATCGGTGATCTTCATGCCTGTCCTGAATCCAGTCGAGGCACTAGTGAGTGAACCAGTTGAGGCACTGGTCGAGTGCACCTCACTTCTGTTCCTCCATCAGAACGATGAGTCGAGGCGCTAGTCGAGTGGTCCAGTTGAGGTGTCACCTCGACTAGAATCTAGTCGAGGTACTGGTCGAGTGCTTCCATAGCAATATCTCGACTTCCAAAGTCTCACCGCCCAACTCCACCTTACTAGTTGAGGTGCCGCCTTGACTACAGACTAGTCGAGGCACTAGTCAAGGTCACCTTGCTTCTGTTTACCTACAAATGAAGCCTAGTCGATTGAATCGAACTGGAAGTCAACTGTTATTTCTCAACATTGAGGTATAACACCCCAAGTATAATCCCTTCATACTTGATACTCACCCTAGGCCTAGACCTAAGCCTCCAACCCACTTCCATCCACCATCCTGTTGGGTTTTTCCGAGCCGCAAAAACCTCTTTTTGCGTTGCGGAAACCTCGGAAGCCCCCGGCCACGGATCCGTGCGAAGAAGTATTAAAACAAAACATGTATGTGCTTGTATAAAAACCCTAGATCTACCTTAGATCTAAGAGATAAGATCATTACCCTCGATGCGATGCCCTTCGCAAATCCCGCTCGTCCAAAAGTCCGCCGGAACTCGAGAGTGTCAAGTGCACACTCCTCTATGGTATCCACACAAGCAATAGGTGGAAGAAAAACACACTTGAGTGTGCTAGCACTCCTAGGGTGTCTCGGCAAGATGAGGAAGGAGAGGGGGAGAGCTTGAGAGGAAAAGTTCCAAGGTTGAAGATGAAGTAATTGTGAGTTACTCTACAAAATGAATTCATCCACATAACCCCTAATGGTGTTGGCCGGCCACATTATGGAGGGGGGGGTTACATGCATGCATGTAACTCCCATGACCCTTGGTCTCCCTCATGATGTGGCACCAATTGACCAAGTCAATGATGATGTGGAGCACCATCATTGGCCAGCCATGCCTAGTCATCATCATGACATGGCATTTGGTCAAGTCAAACTTGACCTTTCATCTTCTCTCTCAAGTCAAGTCAAACTTGACCTCTAATCTCCCATGGTTGATCAAATCTAACCACTTGACTCAAGTCAATTTAATATAATGAATCTAATCTCAATTAGACTCATTCAACACTTGAATCAACTTGAGTCTAACTCAATTAGTCTAATTTGGATTACTCTTAATCCAATTTGGTTCATCCCATGAACCTAATCCTCATGGTTCATCATATGAACCTAATCTCCATCTAATTGCCCTTATGTGTGTGACCCTATAGGTTCTTGTAACGTTGGCAATGTCCCTAAACCGATTTAGGAACATAAGCAATGAGCGGTATCTAGCAACACATCATTGCTACCCAAGTTACAAGAATGTTGAGCTCCAACATCACCTTTGTGACTACTAATTGTGACTCTCACAATATGTGACAATGTCCCTCTATCCTTGACATCTAGATTGACCAATCGAGGCATAGACCGTGTCATCCTCGGTACAATCTAAATCTTGAACTCCAAGTAGACTCACTCTAATCAAATGAGCTCAATATCTCATATTGACTCATTTGGGCATGACCATGCACTTCGTGGTCTCACTCTATCAAGAATATCGATGTCACCCCCGTCAGATAGGAGGGATAGATCCCATCTACATCACTCACATCCCTCCGCATAATTTGTTACATACCCAGTAATCGCCTTTATAGTCCACCCATTTACGGGTGACGTTTGACGAAGCCAAAGTATGCAACTCCTTATGTAGGGAACCATGGTGACTTCAGGTCTAAGGACTAATAGTCATATTAATAGCCACATGAGAAAGTATATGACACTCATATAACGATCCATGATACTTTCTCATGGCGGGTCATTCAGTATACATTCTCCAATGCATACCCATGTGTCAACTTGATATCTCATATCCATGACTTGTGAGATCAAGTCATCTTGTTGACCTACATGCTAGTCTCTACGCATTAACATTGTCCCTGAATGTTAATACTCGACTAGGAATGATTAAGAGTAGTGTTCTCTATATCATCTCATTATCGATTCAACCAATCGATTGATATAGATAAGAACCTACTACTCAAGGACATTATTATATTTAGTTATTTGGCACCAATACAAGTAAATATAATAACCATGCCTTTATAAATAGGAATATGATACAATAAAGTCCATACAACAATCATCACATGATTGGCTCTAGGGCTTTCACTAACAATCTCCCACTAGCACTAGTGCCAATCATCGTAGTATCAAATACCCAATGACCTAGTGTGACCATCATGCTTTTTCTGTGCCAAAGCCTTGGTCAAGGGATCTGCGATGTTAGCATCTGTGGGTACTCTGCAAATCTTCACATCTCCTCGATCGACAATCTCACGAATGAGATGGAAGCACCGATATATTCGGCCTCTGTTGTAGAATCAATAACTGTGTCCTGCTTGGAACTCTTCCAGCTCACAGTGCTACATATTCAAGTAAAACACGAACCCTGACTGCGATCTATAATCATCCTGGTCAGTTTAGAAGCTGGCATCGCTGTAACCCTTTACAGCTAGCTCCTCATCGCCTCCAAATATCAAGAAATATTCTTTAGTCCTTCTTAAGTACTTAAGAATATTCTTGACTGCTATCCAGTGATGCTCACCTGGATCTGACTGGTATCTACTCGTCATGCTCAAGGCATACGAGACATCAGGACGAGTACACAACATGGCGTACATGATAGATCCTATAGCAGATGCGTAAGGGATCTTATCCATGCGGTCTCTCTCCTCTCTAGAAGAGGGACTTTGAGTATTCGAAAGACTCACACCATGTGACATCGGCAGAAGTCCTTTCTTGGAATTCTGCATGGCAAACCGAAGTAATACCGTGTCAATGTATGTACTCTGACTTAGGCCAAGCAATCTCTTAGATCTATCTCTATAGATCTTGATGCCTAGAATACATGCTGCTTCACCTAAGTCCTTCATTGAGAAGCACGTCCCCAGCCAAGTCTTCACAGACTGTAGCGAAGGGATGTCATTCCCAATGAGTAGTATGTCATCCACATACAGTACAAGGAACACAACTGTGTTCCCATTAACCCTCTTGTAGACACAGGGTTCATCTTCATTCTTGATGAAACCAAACTGTTTGATCGCATCATCGAATCGAAGATTCCAGCTCCGAGAAGCTTGCTTTAGCCCATAAATGGACCTTTGCAGCTTGCATACCTTCCCAGTATGCTGTGGATCTACAAAACCCTCAGGTTGTGTCATGTACACATCCTCGAGTAAGTTTCCATTCAGAAATGCGGTTTTGACATCCATCTGTCAGATCTCATAATCGTGGTATGCTGCAATAGCAAGCAAGATTCGAATGGACTTAAACATCGCCACTGGAGAAAAGGTTTCATCATAGTCAATACCATGAATTTGCTTGAAACCTTTAGCCACCAATCGACCCTTATAGGTATGCGTAAGTCCATCCATGTCAGTCTTTCTCCTAAAGACCCACTTACACCCAATGGGTTTGACCCCTTCAGGTGGATCAACCAAAGTCCATACTTGGTTAGTCTACATGGATTCCATCTCGGATCTCATGGCATCTAGCCATTTCTCAGAATCTGGGCTCATCACAGCTTCCTGATAGGAGGTAGGCTCATTCTCAATGAGCATAACGTCATCATGGTCAGACAAGAGAAATGAGTATCTCTCAGGCTGACGACGTACCCTATCAGACCTGCGAAGAGGTAGGTCTACTTGAACAGGTGGTTGTTCCACAACTCTTTGTGCAACAACCTCATCACCCACAACACTGTGTGGTTCCTGTTCAACCTCCATCAAGGCCTCAGTGCTATGGTCCTTATCTTGAATTTCTTCAAGATCGAAGGTACTCCCACTAGTTTTTCTAGAAACAAAATCCCTTTCTAGAAAAACCCCAGTCTTTGCCACAAACACTTTGTGCTGACTGGGAATGTAGAAGTAATATCCCTTTGTATCCTAGGGATATCCAACAAAATAGCACCTATCGGATTTGGGTCCCAGTTTGTCTGAGACTTGACGTCGAACGTAAGCCTCACAACCCCAAATCCTCATAAAAGACATCTTGGGATTTTTCCCTGTCCATATCGTATATGGTGTCTTTACCATAGCCTTGGATGGTACATGGTTAAGGGTAAAGGCTGCTGTGTCCAGAGCATATCCCCAAAAGGATATAGGAAGATCTGTGTGACTCATCATAGATCGTACCATATCTAATAGGGTACGATTCCTCCTTTCGGATACACCATTCCACTGTGGTGTTCTAGGAGGAGTGAGTTGGGATAGAATCCCACACTCAGCTAGATAGTCACGAAACTCATGGCTAAGGTATTCACCACCTCGATCTGATCGAAGTATCTTAATACTCTTGCCAAGCTGGTTTTGTACTTCATTCTTGAATTCTTTGAACTTTTCAAAGCATTCAGATTTATGTGTCATAAGATACACATAACCATATCTACTGAAGTCATCAGTAAATGTAATGAAGTACCTGTAACCACCTCTAGCAGCAACATTGAAAGGACCACATACATCACTATGTATAAGTCCTAACAAATCTGTTGCTCTTTCGCTATGTCCACTAAAGGGAGTCTTGGTCATCTTGCCTAAAAGGCAAGACTCGCATGTCTCATATGATTCAAAATCAAATGAGTCTAGCAGCCCATCCTTATGGAGCTGAGATAAGCGACTCTCATTTATGTGACCTAAGCGACAATGCCAGAGATAGGTTTGGTTCAACTCATTTGATTTGAACCTCTTGGTACTTATGTTATAGATAGGGCTCTCTAAGTCTAGAAAGTAGAGTCCGTTCATTAGAGGTGCACTACAATAGAACATATCATTTAAATAAACTGAACAACATTTGTTCTTTATTATAAATGAAAACCCTTTCTTGTCCAAACAAGAAACTGAAATGATGTTCTTAGTTAAAGCAGGCACATAACAACATTCTTCTAATTCTAGTACAAGCCCAGAGGGCAGAGATAGATCATAAGTTCCTACAATGACAAGAAGAACCCTTGCTCCATTGCCTACTCTTAGTTCAACATCGCCCTTTGTCAATGCCTTGCTATTTCTCAGCCCCTGCACATTGGTACAAATGTGAGATGCACATCCGTTATCTAATACCCATGATGAAGAAATAGATAGATTGACTTCTATAACATTTATACCTGAAGTAGAAGTCTCACTTCTCTTCTTCTTAAGATCTTCCAGGTATGCCTTGCATTTACGCTTCCGGGTCTCTGCTTCCTTCTGAGAAGCAAGCCCTTCCTTGGCTACCCCTCCTTTGGGTTTAAGTTCTTTGCCTTTGCCCTTGGCTTGGGACTTTCCCTTACCTTTAGGCTTGCCGTTGCCTTTCTTCTTCTGCACCATCAAAATGGTGTCAGATTTACCCTTCTTAAGGTTAAGCTCTGTAGTTCTCAACATGCTGAGCATCTCAGGCAATGGATTATCAATTTCATTCATGTTATAATTCATGACAAATTGATTGAAGGCTTGTCGCAAAGATTGCAAGATTAGGTCAGTGGCCAGCTCTTGGCCAAGTGGGAATCCCAGCCTTTGTAGGTTTTCTACGTACCCAATCATCTTGAGTACATATGTACCTACGGGAGTCCCTTCTTGCATTTTGGACCCAAATAATGCCTTAGAGACTTCATATCTCTCATGCCTAGCTTGTCCTTGATATAGTTGACGAAGATGTCCAACCATATCATAAGCATTCATGAACTCGTGTTGCTTCAAGCTCGTAGTTCATGGTCGCGAGCATTAGACATGACACATCTAATGCATCATCTTGATGCTTCTTGTAAGCATCTTTGTCACCGCGAGGCATTGGCGTGAGGTGCCTCCTAATGGGCCGCTCCAGACGCATAACTTCCTTTCTTGGGTGAGAACAATTCTAGGTTCCCTGTATCACCAGAAATTTGCTCCATTGAGCTTGTCCTTCTCAAGGACAGATCGCAGAGAGAGAGTGTTCGTGTTTGTTGACATAGTAATCTACAACATACAATGCAGAGGATTAATATCATATTCCTTTTATCATTTAATTAGGCCTTTAATCAAATGATGCTCCCACTAAATTATAGGAATTTTGTAGAATCGAGTTATGGATGTGGTCAAACCACTTTTACTAGATTCATACAAACTAGCTATAATTCTTGGACAAGATCCACATCATACTAAGCCTTGAGTTAGCTTTGGCTAAATCGCCCAAGACTTAGTACGATCGGTGGGTAACACATTACCGATTACATCTCTATGCAACTCTTGTTTATAGGATTAAGACCCACATTTACAAAAGACCTTGAGTTAGCTTTGGCTAAATCGCCCAAGATTTAGTGTAAATGCGATCTTAACCTATCTTTCCAACGATTGGAATATGCCTATAGTTCTACTCGATCCAATTGAGTTAACTAGTTTTGCTCAATCTAATTGAGCTTACTCTAACCCGAGTCGTGATAGGCGGGACCAAGATTGTCCCTCCGCACCCTACCCAGATAATATGCGTTGCTCTGCTTTGGCAGATTCAACAACAACAAATGATCGAGGTAGTGATGGGTATCAAGGCTCGGTAGGCATTTTCGAGTTGATTCGATTATGATCTAATCTAATCGTAATGTGTATCTTATACGCATTTAGGCCTTTATTATCCTATATTAGCATGCATCATATACATACATTAATTATTCTAGCATGCATCATATACATACAAGAAAATTAACCTAGCATGCATCATATACATACAAACATTTTTCTACTAGCATGCATCACATACATACAAGCAAAATCAATTAAATATACATATATATATATCAACATATATATATATCATTAAATGTGATATAGTCATGGCCCTACTACGATCTTCTCAAGCCAATGAGAAGATCGGACGGTCAACCTAAGGCTAGCGGCTTCTCCAAGCGCTTCCTTTGACCGCCATGTGTCGTCGTCACCCTTCTCGTAAGCTCGTCTTCAAGTGGACTTTCCACCGCTCCATTTTGTACATTACAAATATGAAACTCGAGTTACATTCGAGTCTAAAAACTAATTACAACTAGAATTTCAAAATAAGAGGTACGACGCGCAGGTCGTATACACTATACAACACACACAACCACAAAACGGCACGCAGGCCGTATTATGAATTACAACACACATAATCCAATCCAATTGGGTTATTGGGCCATGAAAATCACAGAATTATACATAATTCTAAATTATGTATTTTTACAGAAAATTTCTATAATTTTTCCTAATTTATTTTGAATTTATGAGTCACCCCTTCGAAACGGTCCCGCTAAGCGGTTTCCGGGCGCGATCGCGGGACATGACCCCTTTCGGGGATAGGGGCAGCGCCCCTACTCGCAAAATAAACTTCGCGAGTGTCCCTACAATGATTTTACAGCGACTTAAGTCGCTGTCCCAAAAACCTAAAGCGAGAACTCGCCGATTCGGAGAGTTTTTCTCGACGGTTGAAGCCTACGAGTGTCCCAACACTCGTTGCTTCGACTCTACGAGAAAAATACCCAAAAATTCTATAAAATAAGAAAATTTACAGAAACATATAAATCTGTAATTTTTATATCTAATATAAAAACTACAAAAACGAAACACATACATGCTTCGCACGTGGCTCTGATACCACCGCTATTTTTCGAGCCGCAAAACCGCTTTTGCGTTGCGAAACCTGAAGCCCCCTACCACGGATCCGCAAGAAGTATTAAAACAAAACATGTATGTGCTTGTATAAAAACCCTAGATCTACCTTAGATCTAAGAGATAAGATCATTACCCTCGATGCGATGCCCTTCGCAAATCCCGCTCGTCCAAAAGTCCGCCGGAACTCGAGAGTGTCAAGTGCACACTCCTCTATGGTATCCACACAAGAAATAGGTGGAAGAAAAACACACTTGAGTGTGCTAGCACTCCTAGGGTGTCTCGGCAAGATGAGGAAGGAGAGGGGGAGAGCTTGAGAGGAAAAGTTCCAAGGTTGAAGATGAAGTAATTGTGAGTTACTCTACAAAATGAATTCATCCACATAACCCCTAATGGTGTTGGCCGGCCACATTATGGAGGGGGGGGGGGGGTTACATGCATGCATGTAACTCCCATGACCCTTGGTCTCCCTCATGATGTGGCACCAATTGACCAAGTCAATGATGATGTGGAGCACCATCATTGGCCGGCCATGCCTAGTCATCATCATGACATGGCATTTGGTCAAGTCAAACTTGACCTTTCATCTTCCCTCTCAAGTCAAGTCAAACTTGACCTCTAATCTCCCATGGTTGATCAAATCTAACCACTTGACTCAAGTCAATTTAATATAATGAATCTAATCTCAATTAGACTCATTCAACACTTGAATCAACTTGAGTCTAACTCAATTAGTCTAATTTGGATTACTCTTAATCCAATTTGGTTCATCCCATGAACCTAATCCTCATGGTTCATCATATGAACCTAATCTCCATCTAATTGCTCTTATGTGTGTGACCCTATAGGTTCTTGTAACGTTGGCAATGTCCCTAAACCGATTTAGGAACATAAGCAATGAGCGGTATCTAGCAACACATCATTGCTACCCAAGTTACAAGAATGTTGAGCTCCAACATCACCTTAGTGACTACTAATTGTGACTCTCACAATATGTGACAATGTCCCTCTATCCTTGACATCTAGATTGACCAATCGAGGCATAGACCGTGTCATCCTCGGTACAATCTAAATCTTGAACCCCAAGTAGACTCACTCTAATCAAATGAGCTCAATATCTCATATTGACTCATTTGGGCATGGCCATGCACTTCGTGGTCTCACTCTATCAAGAATATCGATGTCACCCCCGTCATATAGGAGGGATAGATCCCATCTACATCACTCACATCCCTCCGCATAATTCGTTACATACCCAGTAATCGCCTTTATAGTCCACCCATTTACGGGTGACGTTTGACGAAGCCAAAGTATGCAACTCCTTATGTAGGGAACCATGGTGACTTCAGGTCTAAGGACTAATAGTCATACTAATAGCCACATGAGAAAGTATATGACACTCATATAACGATCCATGATACTTTCTCATGGCGGGTCATTCAGTATACATTCTCCAATGCATACCCATGTGTCAACTTGATATCTCATATCCATGACTTGTGAGATCAAGTCATCTTGTTGACCTACATGCTAGTCTCTACGCATTAACATTGTCCCTGAATGTTAATACTCAACTAGGAATGATTAAGAGTAGTGTTCTCTATATCATCTCATTATCGATTCAACCAATCGATTGATATAGATAAGAACCTACTACTCAAGGACATTATTATATTTAGTTATTTGGCACCAATACAAGTAAATATAATAACCATGCCTTTATAAATAGGAATATGATACAATAAAGTCCATACAACAATCATCACATGATTGGCTCTAGGGCTTTCACTAACACATCCACCTTATGCCTCTCGGATCCCTCGAGTCCTTGACTCTTCATTCTTGCACAAGCCTTCAAGTAGTTCCATCGGCTATCATCATGCTCTCGGGTCTACCTTTGCTAAGAGGCTATGCCTCTAAGACTTCACTGCCAAGACTCCTCTTCCGGGACTTCATTTGCCAAGACTCCTCGTCCAAGACTTCACTGCCAAGACTCCTCATCTGAGACTTCATTTGCTAAGCACGGTCTCCCATACCTTCCAGGACTTCCCTCGCCAACTCTCCATTGGTCTTTCCAATACCAAGTGTCCGATCTCCCTTGAGCGAATTGGATTTTCCCTTGCCAAGTATCATTATTTGGACTTTTACTTACCAAGTCACCATACTTGGACTTCTCCACACCAAGTGTCCGATCAATCTTGACTGACTTGGATTTCTCCAATAATCTCCCTCATATGACCTTGGATGTCCCATACCATCCACTAGTCATATGGTTAAATCATATTGTAAACTATTGTCGAACATCAAAACCCTACTCGAGTCTGGTCAATCGTGACCTGGGTTGATTGCACCAATAGTGGAATGGAAGACAATCATCCTATAAATACTTGTTGTTGGGACCTTTTGGTAGTGCTAAAGGGGGGTGAATAGCGATTGTCGATTTCTTGGTTCGATCGCATTCGTGTGTTCTTGTCTATAAAATGTTAGCACAACAGAATATAAATACAAAGCACAACACAAACACGACATAAGGGTTTAACTGTTGGAGTATTGGGAATACAATCAAAGTCTCACATTGGTAAGACATGGAAAAGATCATGTGCTTATAAGATGGAAAGATATCTCCATTGGTATGAGGCCTTTTGGGTAAAGCTCAAAAATAAAAACCATGAGGGCTTATGCCCAAAGTGGAAAATATTATGTTATTGTGGAGATATGTGAATCTTATAGGCACTAACATTAATGTGGTTCAGAATCCTAATTCCTACTCCACGGTCGAGCTCTAGTCGAGCCTTATGTTGATGTAGGGAGCATCACTTCTTAGTTTTAATGTATGAACCATAAGTTAGAGTTAGGAATTATTGTGTCTTGATATGTGTGTTAATTGTGCAGGCTTAACAAGAAACCCCTAGTAGGTCAGGCAAACCAGATACTATGCAAAGTATAGAAAGTCCTAGTAGGTCATGTTGACTAGATACTAGGTAGAAGACTCGAAAGATCAAGAGGACTGGACACTAGGCAGGAAGTCCAGATGGGTCAGGAGACCGGACATCCAGCATAAAGAATGACTGGGTCAAGAGATCGGACAATTGACATGAAGCCCAGCTAGGTCAGGGAGATCGAACAGCTGGCAGAAGTCCTAGTGGGTCAGTTGGGCAGCCGACAGGTAAGACTTGAGTGAAGAGGTGAGGTCGATCCTCTATAGGGGTGATGTGGGTGAATCATGCTATGTTTTCACTACTTTATATATGTGCATTTTATCTCATTTCATATCCTAGATATGTATTTTATCATGATTAGCATATTTTGGAGGAAGAGACTGCTGTCAGGGTGTTTTTGTGTTAAATGGCAAGAAGAAGGCGATTGAAAACAACAGCGTGTTTCGAATCGACACGCGTGTCATGAGAGCCACGGACAACACGCGAAGTTCAAAGAGCAACACGCCTGCGCGTGTGATTCCAAAGAGAACTAACACGCCCTATGGCCACAACACGCCCGTGCGGTGATTCCAGCACCAACACGCCTATGCACCCACGACACGCCTAGCTCAAACCGTGTAGGAAACTCCGCGACACGCCGGTGCCCTCATGGCATGGGCGTGTTGGCCGATTTCACCTTCCTTTCGAGCAATCAGATCTTCGTGGGAATCTATTGCCTTAAATCAAGAGGAGGCAAGGCTATAAAAGGGAAGATATTCTAACCCTAAAAGGAGGACGGCGGATGGTTAAAGAGGAGGAGAGAAGACTGCAAAGGATCGGCTGACAGAGGAAGCAAAAGAGAAGGAGCTCTGCAGAGGAACGCAGATGGCATCCAAGATTGTATCTTCTTTCTCTAGCAACTCTTGTCGACTATGGAGTAGTGTCCTCGTAATCTTAGGATGGGGAGTAGCCCTTTGACGCGATGATGATATAATCTATACTACTTAAATTATTGTTTGTGTTGATTTGGTTTTCGCTGATTCTTATTGACAAACCTAAGGAGCTAAGGGAAGTACCTAACAGGAACCCAAGTTCCCAAACCCCGAACCAACTAGGATAAACTCCCGTCAAGTAGCGGTAGCGTATCTCACGAGGGCTTGCATGGGGTCTCGTGACAGTCCCCTTAGTGATTATGGTCCCGCAGCAAACCTACCGTGAAAAAAAGGAAATTTGACTCTAGAGGAACTCTTATGGACTTAATGGATCTATCAAATCCAGCTCTACCTAGTGACAGAGGTAAGAATAGGAGGTTTATGGGGTCTCGTGACAGTCCCCTTAGTCGATTATGATCCCCTATGCTCGAACATCGTGATGTAAATTGAATTTGATAGGAACAACAGAGACTAAAGGGGCCGCTGATTTATCTTAGGATAGGTTCCATCAAACAAACTCTAATAGGGTAGGAAAGAATCAAATCACCTTATAAATCATCGACGTGGTGAAACCCATATCCCGAGATTCTCCTCAACTATCGACTTTTAGCTCGTTCTTCTCATTCGTTGTTATTGATCGCTCGGTTTCTTAGCTTAAACCATACATTGATTTACTAGATAACTTGGTATCACGATCATTCGGTAATTGTTCCAATCCTCGTGGGATCGATATTTTTATTACTTGACGACAACCGCGCACTTTGCGGAAAATAACACATCAAGTTTTTGGCGCCGCTGTCGGGATTGGCACTCAATATTGAATTGAGCGTGATTTAGTTAATCTAGATTTCGATCCGAATTCTTGTTCAATATTGATTGTTCCTATTTTTCTTTTTGTATCTATTCAATTCTTGTTTTGGGAGCCTCTCTTGTTGTTGCATGCATTGCACTTAATAGGAAATTCTCGATATTGATCCCGAGATAGAGAGAACTTTCCTTGCTAGAAGACGATTTCAAGAACCTCAGAAAACAATCGACCTCCGACATGGCTGACTGTAACTAAAATAAACCTTTAAGGGATTGCAAGACCTAGTACAAGGGGATTGAGATCGAGTATTAGAAGACCCCTATTGAAGCAAACAATTTCAATTAAAACCTGCGCTACTATCTATGGTCCAACAAAGATCAATTCGGAGGAGCACCTCCATCAAGATCCAAATCTGCACTTGGAAGTATTTTTGGAATTTTGCGAGACTTTGAAATCGAATGGAGCCTCGAGATGCTATTAGATCAAGCGCTTTGTTTCCTTTCTCATTATGGACAAAGCCGAGCTTGGCTACACTCTCTTCCAAAGCAGATTGTATAACTACCGATCAATCGAGCAAAGATTTTTAGACAAGTATTTTCCACCAAAGAAACGCAAGTCTTCGCCATCAAATCACTAATTTTATGCAAAAGGATGGAGAAACATTATTTGAAGCCCGGGACAGATTTAAGGGATTACTACAACAATGCCCTCATCATGGGTCGGAGAAGTGGCTCATCAGGTGCATACTTTCTACAATGGAATCTCGTATGCTACTAAGGTTTCTCTTGATTCTCACGCAGAGGAGCTCTTAACAAAACATTGGATGAAGCTTTTGAGATCATCGAGTATGTGGCAATGAATTCTCACCAATGGGCTACAGAACGAGGATATCAAACTAAAATGCCAGTAAGTTTCGAGGTAAGTACCATTGATCTACTCAAAGGCAAAAGTCGATGCATTAACTCAAAAGCTCGAACATTTTAATGTATCACCAGAACTCATCTAATGTCACTTTGCGTAGATCTGTGGTGTAACAGGCACGAGCGATGAATCACAAATCCTACACGCACCATCATCTAAGCCGATCGAGCAAGTCGATGCATTGAATAATTTTAATCGAGCCTAATGGTGGCAACCCTTACTCAAACACGCACAATCCCGGCTGAGAAATCATCCCAACTTTTCAGATAGAGCCCATCAAAATTCTTCCGACAGTAATAACTTTGGAGCACCTTCGATTTCAAACAGACCCAAGTCGAGCTTAGAAAAGATGATGGAAAATTTTATCACGTGTCGTGGAAGATAAATGATGAATTTGAAAGATATTGTAGAATCAAATAGGCAACATCAAAATAATACCGAGGCAATCAAGCAGTTGGGAAGCAAGGTTGATAATTTGACTAATCACACAAGAATGCTGGAAAATCAAATTTCCCAAATTGCCACCAAGATCAAGGACGCCTTGCAGATTTCGGAAATTCGTATAAACCCAGTAAGCATTGTAATTCTATATGTTTGAGAAGTGGAAGGATTTTAGAAGGAGACAGAGCTAAACAAGCAGCCTCTGACACGAGCGTGTCGGAGTTGGAAGATGACAAGAAGACGCTGGTTGAACCGACACACCACCTGACCCGAGCGGTTGAGCAACACACGAGGCCCACGAAGCGTGTCGGCCGACACACCCGTGTCGGGTCATTCCAAAGAATGACACGCCCGGTCAGGCTAAACAACACAGCATGTCGAATAGGGAACCAAGAACATATAAGCCCCTATCCTGCTCCTCAAAGACTGATTAAGGAAAAATTGGATGAACAATTTGTAAGTTCCTCGAGGTAATTAGAAGCTATATATCAATATACCTTTATAGAAGCTCTTCAACAAATGCCTACATACTCTAAGTTCTTGAAGGACATCTTAACCAATAAAAGAAAAGTCGAGGAGCATGTAATGCTGGCTCTTCATCGAGGAGTGCAAAGGCCTTAATTAAGAACATGGTACCTCCCAAACTAAATGATCCGTAGCTTTTCTATACCTTGCATAATTAATGACTCAAATTTTGATAAGGCTTTTTGCGATTTGGGTGCCAGTGTCAATCTGATACCTCTTTCCATATGCAAGAAATTGGATTTGGGAGAAATGAAACTAACTACTATGGCCTTGCAGCTAGCCGACGCTCAATTAGATATCCTTTGGGAATCTTAGAAGATGTACCGGTGGGAAATTTTATTATTCGCCGATTTTGTAGTGCTTGACATGGATGAAGACCCATGCATTCCACTCATTTTGGGAGACCTTTCTTACTCGTAGGCAATGATAGATGTCAAGAACCACAAACTCTCACTTGCATTTGGAAACGACAAAATTGAATTCGACCTTTCAAAAGTCAAGTAAATGTACCTTCTATTTTTGATGTTTGTTGTAGGATTGATAGTTTCATCAATAGCACTAGAAGGAGCATCGTAACAAACTTATCTTAATAAGCTCAAGGGGATTTTGAGGATAAAGAGTCGAGATTTCCGACCACAACCTAACACCACAGAGCCGGGTTGAGGAGGAAGAGGGCAGAGCACACTCGAGCCATATCCCCAAAACTAGGGGATAATCGAGGGTCAAGCTAACGACCTTAAATAAGCGCTTCTTGGGAGGCAACCCAAGCTATTTTCATTTTTAGTAATTTTATTTTATTTTATTTGATTTTGAGTTTTACATTTTTTCAGTTTACAGACCGCGACATGATAAACGTACGCTGCAAATTGACACGACCTCCTATGCCGAACGACACAGCGTGTTGTTGTTGGTACCAAGACAACATAGGCGTATGCGTCGACTAGCACGCCTGTCGCACACTTCTCAACACTAGGCACGCCTCGGGCCGGATCATGCGACACGCTTACGGAGGGACGGAACACGCCCATGTCGCACCTAAACGGGTTGGGTATTTTGCGTAAGAACAAGCCCGACACGCCTATGTCATGATAACCCTCTAAAACCAGCCCGAGCACGCCTAATCTTCCACTCGCGATACAAGGTTGAAGCGACCACGGCCTCCTCTCAAGCGCGAGGAGCAAACCTCGCCTCTCCAATTCCAACGCCATGAGCAAGCGAGTGAAGACAAGAGGAGGAGCTTCTTCCTCTCTGACAAAGGACAAGGGAAAAGAAAAGCTCGTGGATTTGGGTAACGAACCTCCTCCGACCTCTAGCCATCCTTATGGAATTGTTTTTAGGGATGATATTATGAAGACTAAATTCAAGAAGCTTGAAAAGAGGAAGTTAGTATCTACGAGAACTATAGACTTCTACACGCTGACCACCTTAGGGTTAAGAGATGACATAACTTGGTTAACAAATAGGATAGGTGACAGAGTTTATCACACACCATCACCTTACTTACCCTAGTATCACTCTTGAATTCCTTAGCTCCTGTCCATTTGAAATCTAAGGAAAAGATTGTGAGGAAGGAAAAATAAAATTTAGATTAATGAACCATGAATTTACCCTTTCTCCGAGTGATTTTAATATGATATTTGATTTTCCTAGCGGAGGAGAGGCAAATTCATAGACATTTTATTGATCATCAATTTTGGAGATTAATTTCATGACCTCGCCCTTACGATGCATCTAGATCTAAATCATTTAACATCCCTAATCCTACTTTCCGCTATCTCCTTAGATTCATGGCTAATACAATCTCGTGGAGATATGATAGTGTGGGTGGCTAGGCAGTGAGTTACAATTTCTATGGGCCATGCTAAATGAAGTTAAGATTGATTCAGGAGCCCATATGGTTAGGCATTTAGTTAAGGTTAGTAATAGCCCATCCGGAGTCATAGTCATAGGGGGTATTATCACTAGGATTGCTGTAGCCTTAGGATGTGATTTGGATGATCTTGAATATTGTCCTGCTAGCCCTAGATTGGATTTGGATGCTTGTATAAATATGAAGATGATTGAGGCATGTGACGAGGGATATCGTTTGGTGTTAAGAAATGGAATTAAAATCCCTCTTCCGAACCCTGAGCGGATGACTGTACGTAATTCATCCAATTGGCTTTTTAGAGATGTTCAGGAACCCTTTCCTACCCCCACTGCCCATGCTCCATCACCCCCTGCTAGGGAGCCATCTCACATAGCCCCCGAGCCATCACATTCGACTCAACCCCACGGTTTCCTACCAATGTTTCGCAGGTACTCTTCTTTTGATTTTTCGTGATTCCGATCATCATTCAAGCATTTAGGGTCGAGCATACCTCGCACATTGGTGTGTGGGATCGGTATGCCTAAGCTACAGAGGAGCACCATCGCATGGTGACACAAAGATTTGGATAGGGCAATTGATTTTTACAGAGAGTCGATGAATTTTTCATCACGAAGTCCGCCGAGGGAAGATAATGATAGATTTCGGCCAAGAGTCCCTGGAGTTTTACCAGAGCAAGAGGTGGGCAGAGGAGGATGCTAGTAGCGAAGACGATGACCATTGACCACCTTCAACTATTTTGTGAGTTTTGATGCACATCCTTTATCGCTATGCCGCTTTCTACTTAGATTTTTTTTTTGGTTATTGCTATTTTATTTTATTTGCATCTTTTCATATCTCATAATAAAGGTAATTTTTTATATATCATCCAAATGAATACAACTCAATATTGGTCGATCATGAAATTCCTTTTTGCCTATTTGATAAGAACCCTATTTCACTTAACACCTATAGGTCCGAGGTATCCAATGAAAAGATTTAAGTCCCCATATCGCATTTAGTACTGATTTTCCATTGAGACTTACTTGCAACTTGGTTATCGGAGAAACACTTTCACTAGAAGTAAAAAAAAAAAAAAAGGCGATGGGAATTGTTTTCAAGCACCCCTTCGAGACCAAGTAGTTAATCGGGAAACACCTAAAAGGTGCCCCTTTGAGACTAACTAGTTCATCGGGAAATGCTCTCTATAATTCCTTACCTTCTCTCTTCTCGGAAAGTGCTCCTTTGAGACCTTTTGATGATAGGTAAGAATGATCCATGCATTAAGGCGTAAGTGCCTCTATGCCTAAATAAGAATATTCTACGATAGAAGGGATGTCAAGTCCAGATTGGTGTCCAATGACTTTAGTCCACCATTTCACGTGCACTAACTAGGGATCTTTCAACTTGGCAACTAGGAATGATTTGAAAAGATTAAGATCGATCGTATACCCTAGATGATGCTTAGTATTTCCACAAATAAGTTGTCTTCGAGTTGTCTTTGCTCGAGGACAAGCAAAAGTTTAAGACTAGGGATTTTGATGTGGGTGAATCATGCTATGTTTTCACTACTTTATATATGTGCATTTTATCTCATTTCATATCCTAGATATGTAGTTTATCATGATTAGTATATTTTGGAGGAAGAGATCATTGCCGTGGTGTTTTTGTGTTAACAGATGTAAGAAGAAGGGCGATTAAAACAACACAGCGGTTTTCGAATCGACACGCTGTGTCATGAGAGCCACGACAACACGCTCGAGTTCAAAGAGCAACACGCCTGCGTGATTCCAAAGATTAACACGCCCTATGCAGCCACGACACGCCCCAGTTCAAACCGTGTGGGAAACCCGCGACACGCCGGTGCCCTCATGTGGCATGGGCGTGTTGGCCTGATTTCAGCCTTCCTTTTCTGCGAGCAATCAGGATCTTCGTGGGAATCTATTGCCTTAAATTGAAGAGGAGGCAAGGCTATAAAAGGGAAGATATTCTAACCCTAAAAAGGAGGACGGCGGATGGTTAAAGAGGAGGAGAGAAGACGGCAAAGGGATCGACAACAGAGGAAGCAAAAGAGAAGGAGTCGGCAGAGGAACGCAGATGGCATCCAGTATTGTATCTTCTTTCTCTAGCAACTCTTGTCAGACTATGGAGTAGTGTCCTGTAATCTTAGGATGGGGGAGTAGCCCTTTGACGTTTTACGATGATGATATAATCTATACTACTTAAATTATTGTTTGTGTTGATTTGGTTTTCGTTGGATTCTTATTGACAAACCTAAGGAGCTAAGGGGAAGTACCTAACATGCTGAACCCAAGTTCCCAAACCCCGAACCAACTAGGATAAACTCCTCGTCAAGTAGCTAGAGTATTCTACGAGGGCTTGCGGGGGTCTCGTGACAGGTCCCCTTAGCTGATTATGGTCCCGTGTGCAAACCTACCGTGAAAAAAGGAAATTTGACTCTAGAGGAACTCTTATGGACTTAATGGATCTATCAAATCCAGTTTCTACCTAGTGACAGAGGTAAGAATAGGGAGGTTTGCGGGGGTCTCGTGACAGGTCCCCTTAGCTGATTATGATCCCCTATGCTCGAACATCGTGATGTAAATTGAATTTGATAGAATGCGGTCGGCGTAGACCTCGAAAGGGGCCGTTGATTTATCTTAGGATAGGTTCCATCAAAACAAACTCTAATAGGGGTAGGAAAGAATCAAATCACCTTATAAATCATCGACGTGGTGAAACCCATATCCTGAGATTCTCCTCAACTATCGACTTTTAGCTCGTTCTTCTCATTCGTTGTTATTGACTGCTCAGTTTCTTAGCTTAAACCATACATTGATTTACTAGATAACTTGGTATCACGATCATTCGGTAATTGTTCCAATCCCTGTGGGATCGATATTTTTATTACTTGACGACAACCGTGCACTTGCGGAAAATAACACATCAAGTTTTTGGCGCCGTTCAAGAGGACTGGACACTAGGCAGGAAGTCCAGATGGGTCAGGAGACCGGACATCCAGCATAAAGAATGACTGGGTCAAGAGATCGGACAATTGACATGAAGCCCAGCTAGGTCAGGGAGATCGAACAGCTGGCAGAAGTCCTAGTGGGTCAGTTGGGCAGCCGACAGGTAAGACTTGAGTGAAGAGGTGAGGTCGATCCTCTATAGGGGGACAAAGCTAGGCATCGATTTGGCAGATAGTACATGTGAGACTAAAAAGTCAAGATCGAACAGTATTACTATTTATTGGATTGATTTGAGTGCTAGAGGGGGGGGGGTGAATAGCGCAAAAGAAAACTTTATGAAATTGTTCGATTAAAGAAAATATACGTAGCGGAAAAGTAAATGACATACTTTGTTTTTACTTGGTTCACAGCCTTCGGCTGCTAATCCAAGGCCCTAATGGCCCGAGACCGTGTACGGAGGGTAATACACTAAAACAAACTCTTCCTCATTGGAGGTAGGAGATAATGCAATACAAAAGATCGACAAAGATTAAGGTAGAGGGACACTCCCCCTCTCCTTGTTATGATAGAGAACTCCGAACAAATGAAAGAAATACAATAGACTTTTACAAAAAAACTTATACCGATGATAAAGAGATGAGAGCTTGAGCTTAATCATCATAGAGTTGTCGGAGAGTCGAGGCGTTGTGGAGGCTTTTTGGAGAGCTTTTGATGATGGAAATGGGGTGGAGAACACCTTTTATAGCCTTGTGAAACCCTAATCGTTGAGATGAGGTTTCATGAGGTGATGCCACCTAGCCCTTGAGAAATGGAGATAAGCTTTGACTCTCCTCGAGGCTGATCCTTGACCAACAGTCGATTGATCCACCCTATCAGTCGACTGTTGGTTGCATCAGTCAACTGATACAAGCCATCAGTCGATTGATGGCAGGGTTTCCAGCTGCAATGAAGAGTTAGCTCAAAAATGCAGTTAGTATAAGTAAGCTCGATGACCATTTACCATCTGATCTTGGTCGGATCGATGCCTAAGGATGTCCCCGTACAGAGGACATGACCTTACTTACACTCACTCATACAAGTTTACCTCAATTTTTACCTTTGAAGCTTTACTTCCGGTCTTCACCTGAGTTCTTCGGCTTCCTTCAAAGTCCTTCCGGTGTCACCCGACCACCACAGTTCCCTCCGGGTGTCGCTAACCTTCAGCTTTAGCTTAGCAATTCTTCACACTTAATTCAGCTCGTGAGATAATAAAATGAGCTTAACTTTGTATCGTTTGCTATAATCAAAACTCAGGTTCGACTTAGGTGCCTACTACACCAACAATCTCCCCCTTTTTGATCTATGACAAACCCGGACACAAAGTTAAGTAAATGATTGAAGTGCATTAAATG
Organism: Wurfbainia villosa; assembly: GCA_025175895.1. Taxonomy (NCBI): domain Eukaryota; kingdom Viridiplantae; phylum Streptophyta; class Magnoliopsida; order Zingiberales; family Zingiberaceae; genus Wurfbainia; species Wurfbainia villosa. The sequence continues at coordinate 6,189,222 of CM046002.1, forward strand.
AATGACAAGCATAAAACATGAATATGAAGAAATGAGTATACGTAGATTAGCAAGTTAAGAAGGAGTATGAAATGTTGGTAACTCATGCTTCTCGGAGGTTCCCATGTCCCCGGATTAAAATTTTCACTAATGAAAACTAATCCGGATGGGATGAGTTTCCTAAGATCGACCAATTCGTCGTCGTGCTAATGACTCGAGCGATCGCTTGAACAAACTAGTTGTTCAAGCAACCAAGCTCTTCTAGTCGGTTAGCCACAGAAGAGACGATGCACAGATCGCCGGTTTTTGTGTTTATCTTCGGGGTCCATGATTATACAAATACATATGAATATAGACATGTATAATCAACACATACATAAAGTAAACATCCACATAATACATGCATATAATTGAAAAGAAATTATAAACATAATACAAAAGAACATTAATCAAAATAAACAAGATTATACCTCTTGTTATACCTCTTGATCTTCTATTGTATGTCCTCCCTCCTTTTGGACGTCGTGTGGGCGACGATCTACAAAAAGTTGAAGCCTCCTAGATCACCGATCTTCCTTTCCTTGTTCACTAGGAACAAAGGAAGATCCTAAAACAAAACTCATCTTCCTTTCTAGAACCGGCCACCAAGTCAATAAACTCGATCTTGCCGCCGGCCAAGGAAGATAAAATGGAGTATGGAAACCAACCAAAAGAGAAACAACAAGGGCATGGGCGCCGACCAACACTTGAAGAAGAAGAAAGAAAACACCCCTTCTCCTTGTTGCCACCCAAACCCTAAACTAGGCTCTCCTTAATTTCCGGCTAAGGATGAAGGGAAGTAGAATAGATTGAGCTTTGGCCAAGGTAGAGGGAAGAAGGAAGAGGGGCCGGCCATCAAAGGAAAATGAAGAAGAATCTCCCTCTCCTTGTTGCCGCCCAACACCAACAACCAAACCCTAACCCTAGCCCCACTCCTATTCCTATCCCAACTAGAATTGGTTGCCGCCCATGGGAAGCAACCCTCATCTCATCCACCACAAGCCATTGATCAAGGGGAGAAGCTTGGGCGCCGACCAAACCAAGGAGGAAGGAGGAAGAAAGGGTGTCGGCCACCATTGGGAAGAAGAAGAAGAAGATCCCTTCTCCTTGTTGCCGCCCAACACCATGAACCAAACCCTAACCCTAGCCTCCTCCTATTTCTTGCCGCCCAAGCCACCTTATCTCAATTAGGTTTTTTTTCCATTCCTTGCCGCCCAAGCCTAAGCCCATATATATAGAGTTAGGTTTAGGCCTTGGTTTAATCTCCTCCATTGGTTCTAGGGATTTAATCTCAATCGTCGGATCTAGAGATTTAATCTCAACCGTCAGATCTAGAGATTTAATCTCAACCATCGGATCTAGGGATTCAATCTCAACCGTCGGATCTATAGATTTAATCTCCACCGTCGGATCTAGAGATTCAATCTCAACCGTCGGATCTAGAGATTTAATCTCCACCGTCGGATCTAGAGTTTTGTTTTCCATCATTGGATCTAGACTTCATGAGGTGTTAATAGGCTACAATAGGGACCATGAGGAGGAGTTGGATCTTGGCCACCCGATGGATCGGAACCACACAAACTTGATCCATCAATGATGTTCCATTCCACTAGAGGATCATCATTGAATTACCTCACCAACCCCAATATGATAATATGGGCTCCATATATTATTTGTACATCCATCTCCCCGTGTTTAAGATATCGAATGTCCATCAATTAATTGATTTACTGACCATCAATTAATTAAAATCTAACTCCTCGAGTAGTACCACTCAACCTTATCATCATGTTGACTAAGTCAACCTACAGGGTTTACATGATGAACCTTATGAGCTCCTCAAGGGGACATCATCAACCTAATATATAGGACACGGTTTCCTCCTATAATCAATGGCACACCATGTAAATAATATCATTTCCCAACTTACCGGGCATATTGATTTAATCCATCTAAATCTCACCCTTTGGTAAATCAAAGAAATAAATACTAAGTACATGTGCCCGTTATTATATCGGGATTAAGAGCATGTACAACATAATATCCGAGGTCCGATTCAATTATGTAGTTAGCAATAAATTGAATCACCTCTATGTCGGTCCTGCTCAATATACCTAAGTGTACTAGTGTAACTCTATGTTCAAGACAAAACAATACCAAGCTACACTACAACCATGCCAATGGTTTGTCCAAAACCATCTTGGCTGTGAGCCTCTACTTATATTCTACAAGGGACTGATAACATGATCTTCTGTGCCACACCAAGCACCATGTTATCTACAATGTAAAGTATTAGACAATTTTGCATAACCATAAAAATATACAAACAATGATCATGTGATTCTTATTTCAAAATAAAGATGTTCATACAAAAGAGCTAGGCTTTCAGTATACATCCCAACAATCTCCCACTTATACTAAAAGACTATGTTGTCGTCATACTGCCATACATCTGATTCCCCTTCCCTCCACATGCCTATCAAAGCTCTCTCCAGAAGGGCCTTAGTGAAAGGGTCTACTAGGTCATCCTCTGATGCAATCTAGGCGACAACAACTTCTACCTCCTTTACGATTTCTCGTATCAGGTGGTACTTGCGCTCTATGTGTTTACTAGCCTTATGGGCTCGTGGTTCCTTCGAGTTTGCAACTGCACCATTATTATCACAATAAATTGTGATAGTTACAGGCAAACGGGGAATCACATCCAAGTCCATCGAAGTTCTGAGCCATACACTTCTTTGGCGCCTCGAGGGCCACGTACTCGGCTTCCATGGTGGAGTCCACGCATTTCTTGGCACTCCTCCATTACAATGGCTCCACCTCCCAAAGTAAACACAAAACACGAGGTAGACTTACTGTTATCCCTATCAGTTGGAAGTCGAATCCATGTAACTCCACGAGAATAATTGGTCGCAGTAAACTAGCATATAATCCTAGTCCTTCTCGGGCACTACAATATATGCTTTACAGCGGTCAATATCCTGTCATCTGGATTACTCGATGTCTGTGACCATGCCCACGACAAGCGGATATCTAGTCTCGTCATGAGACGCATACATGAGGCTTCCTACCACCGAAGCATAAGGAACTGCCTATATCTCCTCTATCTCTTCAGATGATAAAGGACACATCTCCTTTGATAAAGGAACTCCATGCCTGAAAGGTAGAAAAACCCTTCTTGGAGTTTTGCATGCTAAAATGCTCCATAATCGTGTCTATGTATGAAGCTTGGGATAAGCACAACATCCTTTTCCTGCGATCCCTTATAACCTTGATCCCTAGGATGTGTCTCACCTCTCCCAAGTCCTTCATATCAAAATGTTTGGACAACCATACCCTTACGTCCGATAACACTTCGATGTTGTTGCCAACCACCAAAATGTCATCTACGTATAGCACAAGAAATACCACTACGTTTTCGTCACATCTCTTGTATACACAAGACTCATCCGAACTTTGAATAAATCCATAAGACTGATTTACCTCCTCAAAGCGGATGTTCCAAGACCTCGAAGCTTGCTTCAATCCATAAATGGACCGATTAAGCTTACATACAAGATGCTCTTTTGCCCTTAGCAATGAATCCCTATGGTCGCTTCATGTAGATGTTTTCCTCAAGACTTCCATCAAGGAAAGCTGTCTTGACATCCATATGCCACACCTCATAATTCATATGAGCTGCTATGCATAAGAGCTCTCAGACCTGACTTAAATCCATAGATTCAATCTCAGTATTCATTGCACTTTGCCAAGATGCTGCATCTATATCTTGGATTGCCTTGTCGTATTTTCAGGGATCAAGTTCATGTTCGCCATGGACTAAATCAGAAGATTCTCCCAAGAACATGAATCTATCAGGCTGACTCACAACCCTCCCACTATGACGAGGTATCACCTGTGTATCCTCTGTGACACGTGGTGCAGTGACATGTGGTATGTCCTCTTGTGCCGGTGGTACTAAAGGAGTGACTTCCCCTTTTAACTCCTCCAGAACAATTTTACTCTTGGGCTTGCGGCTCATCACATAGTCTTCCTCTAGAAATATGGCGTTCATGCTAACGATCACCCTCTGATCTCTAGGACTATAAAACAATCCACCCTTCGTTCCCCTAGGATAGCCAACGAACATGCATACTTTTGTACGAGGTTCCAACTTACCAGCATCTGCCTTCAGCACATGTGCTGAACTCCCCCATATCCAAATATGTCTTAGACTAGGCTTTCGCCCAGTCCACAACTCTGTGGGAGTAGAAGACACTGATTTACATGGAACCAAGTTCAGAATGTACACCGCCGTATCTAGAGCATATCCCCAGAACGAATCTAGCAACTCAGAATAACTCATCATCGATCTAACCATCTCCATAAGAGTCCTATTCCTTCGCTCTGCTACACCATTCTGCCGGGGTGTGCCAGGTGCAGTCAATTGGGATTGAATCCCAACCTCTGATAGGTAACTCCTAAACTCTCCCAAGAGGTACTCGTCACCACGATCAGATCGTAGTGTCTTGATACTTTTACCTTGACGGTTCTCCACATCAGCCTTGAATTCTTTGAACGCGTCAAAGCATTCAGACTTGCGGCGCATCAAGTAAATGTATCCATACCTTGAATAATCGTCTATAAAAGAGACGAAATATTCAAAGCCACCTCTAGCCTGGATAGACATAGGACCACACAAATCAGAATGGACCAATTCTAATACATCTTTGGCTCTATACCCTTTGGCCTTGAAAGGCCTCTTGATCATTTTACCTTCCAAGCAAGATTCGCAGGTTGGGAGATCCTCCACCACTAATGAACCCAAAGGTCCATCAGCTATCAACCTTTGAATTCTACTCAGGTTAATATGACCAAGCCTTAGATGCCAAAGATATGTTTGGTTCATCTTCGAAGGTTCTTTTCTCTTATTGGAATTAGAAGATGAGTTATTTACTTCTATTTGCATCGTGGGAGCTTGTGGTTCAACTTATAAATTTCCTATCTATGTACCTGAACAGATAATGTCTCTATTCTTTTTTATAACATCTCTGTCATTAAAAGAAATAGATTATCCATCCATAAATAATTTAGAAACCGAAATCAATTCTTTCTAAATAAAGGTACATAAAAGAAATTCTTAAGGACCAAAACCTTTATTTTTCTCAAAAGATAAATAAAACATCTCCCACTGCAATAGCCACCATCTTTATGGCATTGCCTAAGTATATAGTAATCTCTCCCTTAGCTAATCATCGAGTTTCCTGGAACCCCATGTTTCAACGACTAGACCAAAGAATATACTTTTGTTCTGCTTTGGATTGGGACAGTCCTTCTTCCAATGTCCATCCTGCTTGTAAGTGAAGTACTTGCCTTTCGGATTCTTCACTCCTCCCTAAAATCCTCCCACCATCTTTGCTCTACCTTGTTTCTTCTTCTTCTTGCCTTTCGGCTTAGAAGTAGAAACCTTTTGGGCAACCATGATTTAAGGACACTCTTCGAAGAGTGCATACTTGTACTCCTTAGCAGATAAGACAATATCTGGATTCTTTTTCAATCAATATTATTTGGGCACAGTAAGTTTATTTCCTTTAGTATCACAACCAGTGGACTGAAAGTCATTTTGAAAATCCTAAGAATCACATAGATCATTACTTTAGATTTCAAATATTATTGATTCCTCAAAACAATAAAATTCCGAAATCAACCAACACCTCAAAACACCAAGAATATCGCATGTCACGCTGTGTGGACGTATACGAATTCTACATTTATAAGAGGAGGTTTTACCCATTAATTTTATTATCTTGTCAACCTTACTTTTTGACAAATAAAATTAATAGTTGGTTCCTCTTTGGCCCTACAAATAAAAACAGTGACTCCGATGGGGAGGATACTTTTATTTGAATCTAAGTGTGCACCATTACACGATACTAAGGGAATTATTTCGGATTATGTGCCTTACTGCTGTGGAAGTACACACGCTCCTAGATAATTTCATATAACCATTATTTGATCTAGTGATCCACAAACAAATCCATCCATTGGGGAGGAAGGCACTCAGAGCCGACACGCAAGTTTGTTGCATTACACATCAAATTGTAATGGAGGCCGAGGGAATTAATTAAAATATCCCTCTCCCACTTAGTAAATTGAAAATGAGGAATTTTCAAGCACACACAACATGCATATAAAATAAATCAGCAATAAATATGGAAAAAATCAGAATTTTCCCAACTATTATGGCATTGTTCTCCAATATGCGTCCCGTCGTGTCGCCACCTCGTCCGCTCCTCCTACACCATGTACGAGCCATCCGGAGATTCGAGCCGAGATTAAAACCTATTTTAATTTACATCCATCGATCCTATACTCCACGAGGGAGTGTACATGAGATCTAGATCAAATGTAAAATAAAATAAAGAGTGGCTAAACAATGCCGTATTTAATTACAAAAATTAAATACTAATTTAGCCTCGTCAACCCCGAGGATTCAACAAAATAAATATTTACACACATACAATCACATACACACATATGACCATAATAGTCGGATCTTATGCCTGCAACCAAAGAGTTAAACTACGCATATCCTACTATTATCCGGCACATATAATATATGAAAAAGTGCATAAAAATTAACCGAATCCTAAACACACAAAACCGAAAACCGTGGCTCTGATACCATTGTTGGTAACTCATGCTTCTTGGAGGCTCCCATGTCCCCGGATTAAAATTTTCACTAATGAAAACTAATCCGGATGGGATGAGTTTCCTAAGCTTGACCAATTCATCATCGTGCTAATGACTCGAGCGATCGCTTGAACAAACTAGTTGTTCAAGCAACCAAGCTCTTCTAGTCGGTTAGCCGCGGAAGAGACGACGCACGGATCGCCGGTTTTTGTGTTTTTCTTCGGAGTCCATGATTATACAAATACATATGAATATAGACATGTATAATCAACACATACATAAAGTAAACATCCACATAATACATGCATATAATTGAAAAGCAATTATAAACATAATACAAAAGAACATTAATCAAAATAAACAAGATTATACCTCTTGTTATACCTCTTGATCTTCTATTGTATGTCCTCCCTCCTTTTGGACGTCGTGTGGGCGACGATCTACCAAAAGTTGAAGCCTCCTAGATCACCGATCTTCCTTTCCTTATTCACTAGGAACAAAGGAAGATCCTAAAACAAAACTCATCTTCCTTTCTAGAACCGGCCATCAAGTCAATAAAATCGATCTTGCCGCCGGCCAAGGAAGATAAAATGGAGTATGGAAACCAACCAAAAGAGAAACAACAAGGGCATGAGTGCCGGCCAACACTTGGAGAAGAAGAAAGAAAACACCCCTTCTCCTTGTTGCCGCCTAAACCCTAAACTAGGCTCTCCTTAATTTCCGGCTAAGGATGAAGGGAAGTAGAATAGATTGAGCTTTGGCCAAGGTAGAGGGAAGAAGGAAGAGGGGCCGACCATCAAAGGAAAATGAAGAAGAATCTCCCTCTCCTTGTTGCTGCCCAACACCAACAACCAAACCCTAACCCTAGCCTCACTCCTATTCCTATCCCAACTAGAATTGGTTGCCACCCATGGGAAGCAACCCTCATCTCATCCACCACAAGCCATTGATCAAGGGGAGAAGCTTGGGCGCCGGCTAAACCAAGGAGGAAGGAGGAAGAAAGGGTGCCGACCACCATTGGGAAGAAGAAGAAGAAGATCCCTTCTCCTTGTTGCTGCCCAACACCATGAACCAAACCCTAACCCTAGCCTCCTCCTATTTCTTGCCGCCCAAGCCACCTTATCTCATTAGGTTTTTTTCCCATTCCTTGCCGCCCAAGCCTAAGCCCATATATATAGAGTTAGGTTTAAGCCTTGGTTTAATCTCCTCCATTGGTTCTAGGGATTTAATCTCAACCGTCGGATCTAGAGATTTAATCTCAACCGTCGGATCTAGAGATTTAATCTCAATCGTCAGATCTAGAGATTTAATCTCCACCGTCGGATCTAGAGATTTAATCTCAACCGTCGGATCTAGAGATTTAATCTCTACCGTCGGATCTAGAGTTTTGTTTTCCATCATTGGATCTAGACTTCATGAGGTGTTAATAGGCTACAATAGGGACCATGAGGAGGAGTTGGATCTTGGCCACCCGATGGATCGGAACCACACAAACTTGATCCATCAATGATGTTTTATTCCACTAGAGGATCATCATTGAATTACCTCACCAACCCCCATATGATAATATGGGCTCCATATATTATTTGTACATCCACTTCGTTCGGTTACGTATTGCTGGATTCCATCAATTAATTGATTTCTTGACCATCAATTAATTAACATCTAACTCCTCGAGTAGTACCACTCAACCTTATCATCATGTTGACTAAGTCAACCTGCAGGGTTTACATGATGAACCTTATGAGCTCCTCAAGGGGACATCATCAACCTAATATATAGGACATGGTTTCCTCCTATAATCAACGGCACACCATGTAAATAATATCATTTCCCAACTTACCGGGCATATTGATTTAATCCATCTAAATCTCACCCTTTGGTAAATCAAAGAAATAAATACTAAGTACATGTGCCCGTTATTATATCGGGATTAAGAGCATGTACAACATAATATCCGAGGTCCGATTCAATTATGTAGTCAGCAATAAATTGAATCACCTCTATGTTGGTCCTGCTCAATATACCTAAGTGTACTAGTGTAACTCTATGTTCAAGACAAAACAATACCAAGCTACACTACAACCATGTCAATGGTTTGTCCAAAACCATCTTGGCTGTGAGCCTCTACTTATATTCTACAAGGGACTGATAACATGATCTTCTGTGCCACACCAAGCACCATGTTATCTACAATGTAAAGTATTAGACAATTTTGCATAACCATAAAAATATGCAAACAATGATCATGTGATTTTTATTTCAAAATAAAGATGTTCATACAAATGAGCTAGGCTTTCACTATACATCCCAACATGAAAAACCTTTTTCAAGTGCTCCCCCTTGAGGAATTCTCCCCCTTGACCGAGGGTGAGTACTTGAAAAAGGATCTTGACCCTCCCCCTTGATGCATGCTACTTAAAAAGAATTAAGTAATCGAAATTACTTAATATTGGCCTTAGTGTTTAAAATAGGTTTTAAGTTAAGGTACCAAAAAAAATGATCCCTTAACTTTGGCCTTTTCTCCCCCTTTTGCCATAAATCGGAAAGAGCGGGGGAATTTGAAAAACATAGTTTTTAAATTTAGTTTTAAGTCCAATTATGTTCTAAATAAATTTTGAAAATAGTAATTTAAACATAAGCTCATCTATTAAATGTTCAACTCCATTTGACTCGATTAATATAAAATAATCAACAAGTCCTGATTAGAGTTGGTTAATTTATGTAATTATACTCCATTGTTCATGTTGATGCACTGAATCTAAATCTGAAACCATGAGTAAGGTACTAACATCTCATGCCCATCTATGTGGCTAAGTACACAAACACATTAGTCCTATATGTTGTGAGATGTATTGGCTTCTTAAATCTATAGGTGAATGATTTCTAGGGTTAGCCCTAAGCTAATTCCATTAACGAGAAAAGTAAATAATAGAGTTATAAGAAGTTATGATTTGTAAATCCTACTCTATTATGCACATGCCCAATTTTCGTCTAAGTAGACTAAATTCGGCTTCGGACAGCGGCTTGGTAAAAAGATCGGCTAGGTTTGACTTGTATTCCACATATTTGAGTTGAATGGTTCTGTTAGCTACATATTTCTCGAATAAAGTGGTGTTTGACCTCTATATGTTTGGTCCTAGAGTGGCATATGGGATTTTTGGTTAAGTTGATTGAGCTAATATTATCTATGTGAGTTTTAATATTGTTGAAGTTTAAGTTTAAGTCTTGGAGAGTGTGCTTCATCCAAAGAAGTTGAGCTACACACTCACCCATCGCGACGTATTCAGCTTCGGTGGTAGATAAAACAATACAATGTTGCTTCCTACTGCACCAACTCACTAGACTAGAGCCGAGAAGTTGACAACAACCACTCATGCTCTTTCTATCGAGTTTACTACCAGCATAGTCCGAGTCAGAGTAGCCGATTAGTTCAAACTCAGTAGATCTAGGGTACCAAATACCTACACTGAGTGTGGCCTTTAGATATCTAAGAATACACTTGACTAGGGTTAGGTGAGACTCCTTGGCACAAGTTTGAAACCTTACACACATACTTACTGTGAATAAAATGTCAGGTCAACTCGCAGTTAAGTATAAAAGACTCCCTATCACACTCCTATAGTATTTTAGGTCGATGGGCTTTCCTTCTAAGTCCTCTCCTATATAGACATTAGTTGCCATGGGTGTATTGATGGTTTTAGCATCTTGCATTCCAAAACATTTAATTAATTCCCTAGTATAATTTTGTTGATGTAAATATATTCCATCCTTAGTTTGTTTAATTTGTAGTCCTATAAAGAAACTCAATTCACCTACTAAATTCATTTCAAATTCACTTTCCATAGGTGAAATGAACTCGTTTAGTAGGATTGAATTGGTTGTTCCGAAAATGATATCATCTACGTAGATTTGGGCTATAAAGATTTTCTTACCTATGGTTTTTACGAAAAGGGTCAGATCGACTAGGCCTTGGTTAAACCCTTTTGACTTAAGATAAATTGAAAGCCTCTCATACCAAGTTTGAGGAGCTTGTTTGAGTCTATAAAGAGCTTTCTTTAGTTTAAGGACATAGTCGGGTTTATCTAGACTTTCGAATCCGGGGTTGGTTAACATAAACCTCTTCCTTAATATATCCATTCAAGAATGCTGACTTGATATTCATTTGAAATAATTTAAATCCTCGATGCACAGCATATGCTAACAACATTCGGATGGATTCTAGTCTAGCTACAGGGGCATAGGTTTCATCGTAATCTAACCCCTCTACTTGACTAAACTCTTTCGCGACCAATCTCGCTTTGTTTCTAACTACTTCACCTTTGTCATCAAGTTTGTTTCGGAAAACCCACCTTGTTCCAATAATTGACTTATTTTGAGGTGGTGATACTAATTCCCAAACTTCGTTCCTAGTAAATTGAGCTAGATCTTCTTGCATTGCAATGATCCAATCGAGATCAAGAAGAGTTTGTTCAATGGTTTTGGGTTCGATTTTTGAAATCAAGGAGATTTGACTAAGATTTATATATGATGATCTAGTTCGAACCCCTAGGCTAGGATCACCTATCACTTGGTCGATAGGATGACTCAATTGAATCCTAGATTGACTTGGATTAGGATTGATACTAGACTCATGTTCAAGGTCAGAGTAGAGTCTGGTATGAATCGGTTCGCTAGTTGGCTTTACTACGGATTTTGTAGGTTCATGTCCTTCGTCGAATACTACATTAATGGTTTCTTCAATTTTAAGGGTGTCATTGTTATATACCCTATAGGCTCTACTTGTAGTTGAGTATCCTAGGAAGATACTAGTAGAGGTTTTGGCTGCGAACTTTCCTAGGTAGTCCTTAGTGTTTAGGATATGTACCTTACACCCAAATACCCTAAAGTATTTAATGTTAGGTACTTTGTCATGGTAGATTTCGTATGAGGTCTTAAGGTACCTCTTTACCATAAGAATTCTATTTTGGACATAACAAGTCGTACTAATGGCTTCTGCCCAAAACCTATCGGGTAGGTTGTATTCGTTTAACATGGTCCTAGTGGCTTCTTGTAGGGTTCGATTTTTCTACTCGACTAGGCCATTCTATTGTGGGGTTCTACGACATGAGAATTCATGGTGGTATCCATTTAGGTTATAGAAATCTGTGAACTTGTGGTTCTCAAATTCTCCACCATGATCGCTTCCAAGACTTTTAATTTTAAGGTTCTTTTGATTTTTGATTAACTTAAACAAATTGATGAGTTGGTCTAAGGTGTCACTTTTGTGTTTAAGAAACCTAACCCAGGTAAACCTAGAATAGTCGTCAATTATGACTAAGCAAAATCGACTCCCATTAAGTGACTTGGCTCCATGAGAATCAAATAGATCCAAATGAATGAGCTCAAGCACATTTTTGGTCCATTCTTGGTTAGTTAGTTGATGTTGTGTCCTAGGTTGTTTACCTTGTTGACAAGCATTACAAATTTTATTGTCCAAGTTGTTAAAGTTGGGCAAACCTCTGACTAAGTCACTCTGACTCATCTTGTGAATGAGTCTTGGGTGCAAGTGACCGAGTCATCGGTGCCACAACCAAGATTCCTTTTGCTATGTCATAAGACACTTGGTTGAGGAGTTGGGTAAGTTAATTGTGTAGATGTTGTTATTCCTAGTTCCTTTAAGTATTGTTTTAGAGGTTTCATTTGTTTTAATTAAGCATTCATTTTCTAGGAATATAACCTTATAGTTGTTATCACACAAATGACTTACACTAAGTAAATTATATTGAAAATCTTCGACTAATAAAACATTATGAATTGTGAAATTAGAATTTAGCTCAATATCACCTGATCCGATGATTTTGAGCTTGTCATTGTTTCCGAAAGCTACCAATCCTTGTCGTTTGAATCTAAGCTTCGAAAATTTAAGTTGGTCTCCGGTCATCTATCGGGAGCACCCACTGTCCAACATCCATATTGATCCGACACACAAGGTAGTTGGATTGGATATTGGAATTTAAGGGTTGGTTGAAGATTATTAGTCCTAGATCATCTCACCCATTTCTACATGATCAAACACGTTATCCTTATGTGTTTTTGTGAGATGGCTTCAATTTTACTTGATTAATTTTATTGAATCAAAACTAGTTAACCTTGCATTAGATTTGGATTTAACCCTAGCTCACCAAGTCATCTTTTCAAGAAGTTGGCTTCCAGGTCGTGGTTGATGTGCACAGTCGTGACCTTAAATCTCGCGACGGAGACCGTCGAAGACTCAAAGTGCACGCTCGCGCTCAATGCCCACAAGTGCACGGATATCGTCAAGTAATAATAGATTATCGATCCCACAGGGACTGGGATTTGAGTACCAAAACACTAAGTGGTTGCGATTGTTCGGACGGAATCTCAGAGAAAGTCGGTTGGTGAGGACTATCAAAGGACACTACTCTGTGTGGTGTCACATGGAGGAGGAAAAGAGTGTGCCGGGGTCTAAAAAAGTGATTCTAGGACTTCGGTTTTTCTTGTGTATCATATATCAATGTTGTCAATTGGCATCGTCTAAATGTCTATCTATGATTTTGGGGAAGGGACATCATACACTCTCCCGCAGAGCCGCCGCATTCACCGGGAGCTATCCTCACCCAAAAGGACAGGATAGAGGGTACGTGGATGCCAAATCAATCCTTGCGGTGGACCGTTTCTGATTCCACCGCTCCCTTCTCCCCGCAGTTACGGGAGGTCAGGTTTACCCCTGGGTTTCTTGATCAAACCTCCTAAATATAGATTTTGAGGGCTATAACCACCTTGTATCGCCTAAGCACAGCAAAAAGAAAGCCAAATTCCCGAAGATATAATAGAGAGCATCATCCAATTGTCAAATCAAACTTTTGGCCAGAATTTAATATGAACCAACATTGTCTATGAACACAAGCTACTCCCTAATCCTAGAATCGAAAGTTCTACTCCATAAACACGAAGAAAGAATCACAAAACATGTTTAAGTTTGAATACAATAGAGATAAGCACAGAAATAGAGATATACAATACATTATGATCTTCTCTCCGGCATTGTATTTGCAAGTTATGGACCTCCGACGGTGTTCCTCCTCCCCGCTGTGAGTTATCAAAGCTTTTTAGGGCTTCATCATGTCGTCCTAGCCGTCGTGCCTCCCCCCTAGGGTTTGGGCGGAGCCATCCTTTTATAGACATCGCCTCGGACCACTGCAAAATCCGAAAAAAGCCCTAGTCGCGCAAATCCGTCGGGCCGCCACACGGCCGTGTGTTTCCACACGGGCAGGCCATGTGTTTGCACACGGTCAGGCCGTGTGCGGCCTTGGGGTGCTGTTCTTCACCCATCGGACACGGCCGTGTGAATCCACATGCCCTGGCTGTGTGCCACTCTGCGTCTAGCTGCGAAAGTCCTTCTTTTGCTTCAAAAACGCATCTTTTTCACCAAAAAAGCTAACCTACACACAAAAGTACAACGAGCAGACCTCCGAACCAGAAAATAGGCAATGCGTGCAAGAATAGAGTAACATATGCATGAAACTAACCCAAAATGTAATAAGAAGTGAGTGAAAACTACTCCTAAAACCCTATATATTTTGCTCACATCACTTCCCCCAGACTTAAATCTTTGCTTGTCCTCAAGCAAACCTCAGTGCCATAAAATTTTAAAAAGATATTGTTCCATAATTAGCATGCTAACTAAATTTATCAAGTGGTATTTGCAATCAAAGCAAACCAGATATGTTCTAAAAATTCACTAAGTTGGCTCCTCGTGCTCGTGCTAGGTGAATCATTCTTAGGGGATGCTCGTTCCATGGTGAATTAAGTCGTCACCCCATAACTTTCCTAAGGTTTTCGGCTCTTAGACACTTACCAACCCAAAGCGAGGGTTATTCCCTAGATCTAGCATAAAGTCTCAAAGGCGTGCTCAGTATTGAGAGAAATTGGCAGGTGTTTCCCCAATAACCTAACTCGGTCTCAAAGGGGCACCTAGTCATTTCCACCCACGATAACTATTTTTTTATCCCTCTCAATCTCTCTCTTTTTTTTCTTTGTTATTTCTTTTTCTCTCTCTTTTTTTTCTTTTATTTCTCTTTTATTTTTCGGCTCACAGGGATTTAGATTTTTCCGAATGGGCTTACACAATCCGAGCATCTCCAGTAACTAAAATGCTAAACCTAGAGTCACCTATGGATTCCAAAGTACTAGACCACTGAAGTGAATCATAACTAGGTATGTACTAATTCTCCCTTTCAGAATGTTCAACATGTGTGAGTACAAAAATAGAGCTAACCAGTGCAGGTCTAGAACATTCAATAGAGCACATAGAATAAAATACCACAAGATAAATGGAGTTAAGCTACCTATGGGAACAACTCATGCAAGCAACTTTCAAAAATACTACTGAGGTAACTTTACAGACACCAAAATTTAAGTACTGAAAGGAACTAAACAAATCATGCATGCATGAACAAATGAAAATACCAGAAAAGAAACTACTACTAGGAAAACAAAACAAAATAGATTTTGGGGTCCCCCCCAGACTTAAACAAAAATATACCTCTAATATTGTGGACGAGGTGGAAAGTCTGGGAGCCTGGCATCTCTGGATCCTGGGAGAACCTACTGCTAAGCCGCTGATACCACATATACATGTGGTCGATCTGAGAGCTGGTGGATGCAGCGGCTGCTCGGTGCTCCTCCTCCCTAGCCCACTGTGCCTGCTGGGCATGCATATGTTGTCGCATCTCCCTGCAGTAAGCTTCCTCATCCTTGCGACGAACAACCTCCTCCTGGAAGTATATGTGAGCCTCATCGTAGAACTCCTCAGCCCGTTAGAAATGCTCTCGGAATCCCTGGAACTCCACCTGCTGGTAGGCACTCTGCTCCTCCCATCGCTGCCTCTGCGTTTGCTGCTCAATGTAAATGTCATCGAGGCACAATCGGAACTCCGAGAAATCAAATGCCGATGTACCGGCATCCTGCTCAAAAGTAGAAAAAGGTGGTGGTGCAGGTGTAGGCTCATGTCGGTGTGGACTAGGTGGGCTCCTATGCATGTGTCGACTGGAGGGAGAGTGATATAAAGGTGGAGAGATGGGTGCTGATGTGGATGGTCCCTCATATGGAGGGGACTCCACTATCAGGTCCAAGCGCCAATTGACGCGTATAGCGATGGTAGTACGATCCGGGTCGGGGAGCCTAAGGGTCGTCAGATTTTTCCTTACAAAGCATAAGGAGTCTCGTTCTCTCACAATCATTTTCATGGCCATGCATACTCCTAGGTCGATCCTAGGGATCCCCTCTATACTCTCTAATGTAGTGTAATCGTACCCCATCCTATGGCAAATATGGGTAAGTAGGCCTCCCACATTGATCTGTCCGCGTGCTGCTTTGCCCATCTTCACTAAGTGTCTGATGAAGTGGGACCCTACATCGATGCTACTCCTTTCTTGTAGCATATCCCATAAGCAAAGTAGCTCACTGGCTCTCACTACACCGTCACTCTCCCCATGACCAAATATAGTCCTAGCCATGACACGGTGAAGGTATCGAAAGATGGGGTTTTGGAGGCATGACGCTTTGGCCCTAAAAGGGTCATAAACGTGCTCCCCTGTCAACTCAGTCCAAATCAAACGAGAGTTGTACCCATTAGGGGTTCCTCTCTCCCCCCCACTTGGCAAGCCAAAGCATGAGTTCCATTGGTGAAGGGTCCACTCATGCTCAATATTAAAAAGTCTAAAAGTTATCCTACCCTCCTCGCTCTCTCTTCCCGTTAAAACTTCCACCTCTAAAGAACTCAAAAATTCCAAAACTATCTTAGGGTAGGTTAGGTGCCTTATTCCCATAATCTCATCCCACCCCATTTTTGAAAATAGGGTTTGCATATCACCTAACAACCTTAAAGATGCTAGCAAATCCTCATCAAAGTACCTAGTAGCAGTAAGTTTACGAGTAGAGAGCATATTGAACCTATCTCTATGTTCATTATTGCGAAAAAGTAGAGGGGGTAGGGCGTTACCCTCTTCCGGAGCTTGAGGAGCGTCGGCTCTTCTTGTTCATCGCTCTGAGGCACCAGATCGGGATGCTACGGTCTTGGTCCTCCTCATCCTTGCTCCTTTTGGCTTCTAAAGAGGTTGAAAATGTTTCTAGACGAAGGGGAAAGTGAAATCACACAGCTAGGGCAAGAACTTTTGAAGCACACGACGCAAATGAGGTGAAAACACATGGCTTGCCCCTTTTAACCTCGCGCACCATGGCCGTATGAAAACACACGGCCAGGCCGTGTGCACCTCTGGTCAAGCGGGCACAGCCGTGGGAAAACACACGACCAGGCCGTGTGTCCCCATTTTTCGTCCCTTTTATACACCATGGCTCGAATTTGTTCATACACTTTGCCGTGTAGACTAATATGGGTTTCATTTTTGCCTAGCAAAGTTCTTTTCTACTCCTAACTCTAAATGTGATGGAAATCAAAACTAAAATCTAACACATGTATGAAATGCAATAGAAAAAGGAAACTCTACAACTAAACTTGGGTTGCCTCCCAAGAAGCGCTTTGTTTAAGGTCATTTAGCTCGATCACACTCTTCTATCAACTCGGCTCCGGTGGTTCAGTGAACCTCCATTCATCTGTCTCGAGATCCGCATCTGGAGGTTCCAGCTTCAATCTGATAATCGTGAAGCCGTCAAAGTAGGAAGCTATGTGCTTCGAAAGGATGAAAAGAATGATCTCCCCGTCTACCTCCAGGGAGATCTGGTGTGCCTTCACATCTATGTATGCCTCTGCGGTTGCTAGAAAAGGCCTTCTCAGAATGATAGGATTCTGGGGATTCGGTCCTGTGTCCAGTATGATGAAGTCCATGGGTATCACGAAATCTTCAATCATCACAGGAACATGTGGTAGCAGGCCAACGGGCTCCTTTACTGAGTCATCCCCCATATGAATACCAAGATTCATGGTTGGAGCCCGCTCAATCCCATCTTCAAAAAATATGCGTAAGGCATCACACTGACTGATGAACCCAAGTTGCATAGCGCTTCGTGGAAACTCTCCCCATAAATCGAGCAGGGAATAACAAATTCACTAGGGTCCTCAAGCTGTACTGGAATCTTCTCTTTGAACTCATCTTGGTTAGGTAGGGTGGAAATCATGGCTGCACACCCCTTGGCGAATTGGCTATTTTACCCTACTCCTTCCTCATTTCCTTGGCTCACCAGAGAGTTCCTCACAGGTTGTGACACGGATTGGGCTATTTGGGCCACTTGTGTCTCCAATATCCTGGTATGACTTGCAAGGCCGTCAACGGTGACCTTCAAGTCTCTCAGTGCTTCTTCAGACTTTTGATGCTGGCGACGAAATTCTTCATTGGCCTTAGTTTGGGTAGCGATGGAGTCCTCCATCATCTGTTCCAATCTAGACTTTTGTGGTCGCTGCCCATTGCCCTACTATTGCCCGTATCCTCCGGATGGTTGGGGGTTTTCTGAGTTATTTTTGTAGGAGAAATTTGGGTGACTCCTCCATCCGGGATTGTAGGTATTAGAGTACGAGTTGTGGGGCCTTTGATCATAGTCCCCAATCATGTCAAAATGCTTAATCTACTCATCTGAGGTCCCCTGCCCTACAAAGTGGTCCTCACGATACGTTGCCACCCCCTCTCCAAAGTCAATGGCCGTGCATGCAGATGAAGGATTCAAAGAGTCAAACTGTCTGCTGAGCATGTCCATCCTTACTGAAAGATGGTCCATGGAGTTGACAGTGTAACGTCCCGCTGTAGGCATGGGTTGACCACGTTCGGAGGCCCATTGATGGTGGTTTTGTGCCACCTCTTCAATAAGCTCCTCTGCCTCCTCGATGGTCTTGTTCATTAAGGCTCCTCCTATGGCAGAATCTAAGGACATCTTCATGGCGTAAGCGATCCCATTATAGAAAATGTGGATCACCAGCCA
The DNA here is from genome assembly GCA_025175895.1 of Wurfbainia villosa. Classification (NCBI taxonomy): domain Eukaryota; kingdom Viridiplantae; phylum Streptophyta; class Magnoliopsida; order Zingiberales; family Zingiberaceae; genus Wurfbainia; species Wurfbainia villosa. The sequence continues at coordinate 6,207,846 of CM046002.1, forward strand.
CCTCTCTAGTCCGTGGTGTGGGCATTGATAAAGTAGCCCCTTGTAGTGATCCCATGCTTCGAACAGGGACTTCCCCTCCTTCTGGCGAAAGCTCGTGATAAGATGGCGCATGTGGGCAGTCTTACTTGGTGGGAAGCATTTATTTAGAAACTGCTGCTCACACTGCTCCCATGTGGTGATGCTGCCAGAGGGTAAGGAGTGAAGCCAAGCCTTAGCCTTATCTCGCAGTGAAAATGGAAATAGGCTCAGGCGGATCACGTCAGAAGGGACTCCATTCAGTTTCATGATTGAGTAGATTTCAAGAAAAGCCTCAAGATGTCGGTTCGGGTCTTCAGTTGCAGCTCCCCCGAATTGGCTCTGCTAGACCATATGTATAAGTGTCGGCTTCAGCTCAAACTTATTTGCCAAAATTGATGGTCCAGCTATGTTAGGAGCTGCATAGTTCCGCAGAGGTTGGCTACCTATGTTCACCTCGGATGAAGCTTGATCTTCCATCTTTCGCTGCGCTGCTCTCCGACGATGAAAGGTTCGCTCAATCTCTAAATCGATTGGAATTAGACCTTCCGATCCTAGTCTTCTAAGCATACGACGAACCAACACACAAAAGTAAGAGTGCTAACCTAATGCTAAAAGCAGAAAATAAATAAATCTAGTAAATAAAAACTTAAGATGCAATAAGTAAAAAGAAAACTACTACTGAAAAATAAAAACTAAATCTAAATATGGAAAATAAAACTAAAGCAAATAAAGTAAACTAATAAGAAAATAAATCAAGAAAATAATCTAATCCTAAGTCCGATTCAATCTACCACCGTTCGATTTAATATCGAATCGACAGTCCCCGGCAACGACGCCAAAAACTTGATGTGCACGGTCGCGACCTTAAATCTCGCGATGGAGACTGTCGAAGACTCAAAGTGCGCACTCGCACTCAATGCCTGCAAGTGCACGGATGTCGTCAAGTAATAATAGATTATCGATCCCACAGGGACTGGGATTCGAGTACCAAAACACTAAGTGGTTGCGATTGTTCGGACGGAATCTCAGAGAGAGTCAGTTGGTGAGGACTATCGGAGGACACTACTCTGTGCGGTGTCCCACGGAGGAGGAAAAGAGTGTGTCGGGGTCTAAAAAGGCGATTCTAGGACATCGGTTTCGCTTGTGTACCATATATCATTATTGTCAATTGGCGTCGTCTAAATGTCTACCTACGGTTTTGGGGAAGGGACATCATACACTCTCCTGCAGAGCCGCCGCATTCACCGGGAGCTATCCTCGCCTAAAAGGATGGGATAGAGGGTACGAGGATGCCAAATCAATCCTTGCGGTGGACCATTTCCGATTCCACCACTCCCTTCTCCCCGCAGTTACGGGAGGTCAGGTTTACCCCAAGGTTCCTTGATCAAACCTTCTAAATATAGATTTCGAGGACTGTCACCACCTCGTAACGCCTAAGCACAACGGAAAGAAAGCCAAATTCTCGAAGATATAATAGAGAGCAACATCCAATTGTCAAATCAAACTTTTGGCCAGAATTTAATATGAACCAACATTGTCTATGAACACAAGCTACTCCCTAATTCTAGAATCGAAAGTTCTACTCCATAAACACGAAGAAAGAATCACAAAACATGTATAAGTTCGAATACAATAGAGATAAGCATAGAAATAGAGATATACAATGCATTGTGATCTTCTCTACGGTGTTGTATTTGCAAGTTGTGGACCTCCGACGACGTTCCTCCTCCCCGTTGTGAGTTACCGAAGCTTTTTAGGGCTTCGGCGTTCCGTCCTAGTCATCGTACCTCCCCCCTAGGATTTGGGCGAAGCCATCTTTATATAGACATCGCCTCGGACCGCTGCAAAATCCGAAAAAAGCCCTAGTCGCGCAAATTCGTCGGGCCGCCACACGGCCATGTGTTTCCACATGACCAGGCCATGTGCGGCCTTGGGGTGATATTCTTCGCCCATCGGACACGGCCGTGTGAATCAACACGCCCTGGCCGTGTCCCACTCTGCGTCTAGCTGCGAAAGTCCTTCTTTTGCTCTGAAAATGCATCATTTTCACCAGAAAAGCTAACCTGCACATAAAAGTACAACGAACAGACCTCCGAACCAGAAAATAGGCAATGCTTGCAAGAATAGAGTAACATATGCATGAAACTAATGCAAAATGTAATAAGATGTAAGCGAAAACTACTCCTAAAACCCTATATGTTTTGCTCACATCAGTGGCGAGGCACAAAGGCCTTCTTTGATCAGAACAATGACTACTTCCTTAGACAAAGCCAAATTTAAGAAAGTAATAACTTGATTCAGCTAAGATCACTTCCTGGTCTAACTAGTTAAGGATACGGCGAGGTAGCTTCAGCTAGTTCCACTTAGTCGAGTGCACCAAGCTAGATATGCCTTATCTAACTTGGACACGCAAGACTTCATTTTCCTAGCGTACTATCATCTCACCGCATCCTAGTACTATGTTGTCAAGTGTTGACGAGTTATAGTTCCTATCTAACCATTCTAAAAGAAGTAAAAAAGAAAAATTTCTGAGCATACAAAATCTAATTAATAGTGCAAATAAATTTTGTACTAGCTCCCCCTAGACCATTGATTAGGTTCGGTCTTTCCACATAGTGGATTTGGTCCGTGGGACCCCAATACTTGTTAGATCCTAATTGAGAAATCAAAATGGTCTTAGGGACCCATGCTTGGACATGTTTTTTATTTCTATTTACAATCGACATATAAGATTTATTAGTCGTATTTGAGCTAAACCCAAGCCCAGCCTTGTTGTACACGTCCCTTTGCGATCCAAGTAAAAGGTCAAGTCCCTTGGATCCCAAAGTAAACCTTTCCAATGTATGCCTAAGCTCTTCGAATTGACTTTTCAAAATTGAGTTCTTAACTTCGAGCTTTTCAACTCGAGTTGAGTCCTCCTCTTGAACTTGACTAGTCGAAGAGGTTAGGGAGACCTTGTGTTTAAGGAGTTTAACCTCCTCAACTAAGGTCTTGACCTTGGACTCGGACTTAGCTAACTTTCTAGTTAAGAATTTAATTGCATTGTATAAAGTGCTAAGCAAAGATCGACTTACCTTAAGTGATTCTTTTGACCCGGATGCATATCTGTGGATTGTCTTGAATAGCGAATCATCGTCGAATTTGGACTCGGACTCTTCCTTGGGTTTGGAGTCTTGTTCGGGCTCGATCGGCTTGGCCATGAAGATGAGATCATCATTTTCCTCCTCTGATGATTCTTCCCAAGTAGCGTTAAGCGCTTTCTTGGGTGCTTTGCTTTTTAGTTTCGGACAATCCGACTTGATGTGCTCGAACCTGTTACATTCAAAACATCTCAAATTCGAATTAGATTTAGACTTAGTTTTACCTTGATTGATGGGTCATTTCTGGCTCTTGATCATCTTCCAAACTAGATTTACTAGTTCGGTTTCCATTTCGGGATCTACCTCCGACTCGTACTTGTCCTTGGGAGGTGATTTGTTCGCGGCCTTCTTCTTAGAACCTGCAATTAAGGCAATATCTTTCTCGGCCCAAACCACGTTAGTTTGTTCATGAAGTTCAAACTCAGAAAATAACTCGTCAAATCTAAGTTTAGAAAGATCCTTAGAAACCTTGTAGGCATCGACCATGGATGCCCACAAGGTGGTCCTAGGAAAAGAGTTTAAAGTGTACCTTATAAGTTCTTGATTCTCGACCTTTTGTCTGATGGCATGCAAGCTATTTACGATGTCTTGAATATGGGCGTGTAGTTGTGCCGCCATCTCATGTTCCTGCATTTTGAAGTTATACAATTTATTGAAAAGCAAATCACGCTTACATACCTTAGCGTCGTCGGTTCCTTTATGTAACTCAATGAGTTTAGTCCATAAATCTTTAGCGCTAATGAAGGGGCCGACACAGTTTAACTCCTATTTGGATAAGTTGCATTGAAGGATTTGGGTTGCCTTGGCGTTGGCTTCCACTTGTCTTTTCATGGCATTAGTCCATTGATCATAATCTAACGATTCACCCACTTCATTAGTAGGAAGCGTGAATCCAATTTGGATTATGATCCACATATCGATTTGGGTCTTTAGGAAGCACTCCATCCGACCCTTCCAATAATGAAAGTTGTCTCTGTTTTAAAACGGAGGTCGAACGGTGTTAAACCCTTCAAGATGGGCCATTTAGACAAAAAATTGAAAGACAAGTACCTCACAAAAACAAAACTAACAAAATGTACTAAGACTTTCGTCTTGGATTAGTAGTGCGGGAGAACAAATTTAATTTAAACAAAAAATCTTGTAAACACTCGAAATAAACATAAATAAAAAATAAAAATAAATCTATAAAAATTGCTAGTTTGGTGGTTTCACCAAATCGTAGCACCCCCGGCTATGATACCACTTGTTGGATCGATTTGACCGCTAGAGGAAGGTGAATAGCACAAAAGAAAACTTTACGAAATCGTTTAATTAAAGAAAATGTACGCAGCAGAAAAGTAAATGACACACTTTGTTTTTACTTGGTTCACAACCTTCAGCTGCTAATCCAAGGCCCTAATGGTCCGAGACCACATACGGAGGGCAATACGCTAAAACAATCTCCTCCTCGTTGGAAGTAGGAGACAACACAATACAAAAGCTCGACAAAGATTAAGGTAGAGGGACACTCCTCCTCTCCTTGTTACAATAGAGAACTCTGAACAAATGAAAGAAATACAATAGACTTTTACAAAAATAACTTATACCGATGATAAAGGGATGAGAGCTTGAGCTTAATTGTTAGAGAAGTAGAGCTTCATCGTCGTAGAGTTGTCTGAGAGTCGATGCGTTGCGGAGGCTTTTTGGAGAGCTTTTGATGATGGAAATGGGGTGGAGAACACCTTCTTTTATAGCCTTGTGAAACCCTAATCGTTGAGATGAGGTTTCATGAGGTGATGCCACCTAGCCCTTGAGAAATGGAGATAAGCTTTGGCTCTCTCGAGGCTGATCCTTGACCAGCATTCGACTGATCAACCCTATCAGTCGACTGCTGGTTGCATCAGTCGACTGATGGCAGGATTTCTAGCTGCAATGAAGAGTTAGCTCAAAAATGCAGTTAGTATAAGTAAGCTCGATGGCCTTTTACCATCCGATCTCGAGTTAGACCTTCCATGGGAAGTCTTGGTCGGATTGACGCCTAAGGATGTCCCTGTACGGAGGACACTACCTTACATACACTCACTTACAAAAGCTTTCCTCAACTTTTACCTTTGAAGCTTTGCTTCTGGTCTTCACCTGAGTTCTTCGGCTTCATCCGAAGTCCTTCCGGTGTCGCCCGACCACCACGGTTCCCTCCGGGTGTCACTGACCTTCAGCTTTAGCTTAGCAATTCTGCACACTTAATTCAGCTCATGAGATAACAAAATGAGCTTAACTTTGTATCGTTTGCTATAATCAAAACTCAGGTTCGACTTAGGTGCCTACTGCACCAACACTATTTCCATTCAATTTCACATTGTATTTTATGCTAATCACATTTTCCATGTTTCTAGTCGACTGGGTATGATCCAATCGACTGGGATGCCTAGTTGGCAAGGTAGTTGATGATCGACCAGAGATATGGCGACCAAGATGGCAAGAGCTCTAGTCGACTGGGGAGGTCTAGTCGACTGGGGAGGTCTAGTCAACTGGAAAGGCAAATTTCTCAATGTGTAGCCAGGTGACCTGGAGTCGACTAGACCAGATCCAATCGACTGGAAAGGTCGATGTACCAAATTGATGGGCTGATTTGGAGTTGAATGGAGGGTGTTCCAGTCGACTAGAAAGTGCTTATAAAAGAAATGGTGGACCAGCTCTGAAAAAATTACTCATACATCGAAGTGCTGTGAAAATCATCTCTCATTCACAATAGCTCTTGCACGGCAACCTTCTGCATGTCCGATAGTCGGAATGCCATTACAAAGCTATTAGTGTCGGTATAATTTATTGTTTTCATTTTTCTTTGTTTGTACTTAATTTCATTAGGATAGGAAGCTTGTATTTTATCCTACATCATTTGAAAAAAGTGAATACTCTCCGAGTTTGAAAGTTTTGAATCAGAGGGTCTTTTAGTAGATTGCCCATCAAGGTAGCTCTTGGAGAGCTACAGACCTTGGACTGAAGGTTTTACGAAACCGAATCTCTGATACCACTTGAAGGTAGTGTAGGGGATCGATCGGCCGGCTAGAGGGGGGGGTGAATAGCCCTCTTTCGTTGGATAACAGAATTTGCTCGTCTACAAACAAGATTAGCGCAACGGAAACAACAAGACAAGCAAATCAAGCAAAGAAAGACAAAGCAAAGAAAGACAAAGCAAAGGAAACAAACAATGCTAACACAAAGTCATAACGTGGTTCACGGCTACGCTGCTAATCCACGATCCCGATTCGCCCAAGGTGAATAACTCTTTTGCCAAATCTACTAAATCTCTCCTTTGCACCAAGCTAGGTGGAGGTAACCTCTTTACAATCCCTCTTCTTACAATTGAATGAGAATTAGCATAAGAAGAAGAGTGGAAAAACCCTTAGAGAACTTTGGGAGATGTTATGAGTTGAAGCATTAGGTTCCCAAAGCCCCACACCATTCCTCTTTATAGAGGAAGAGGGTTTCTTCCCGTTGACACAGGAGCAGTCGACTGATGTCCCTATCAGTCGACTGGTCCTGTAGCCGTTGCCCAATAACGACTGCTTTCCACGTTGGATTTCATCCAACGACACTGGCATCAGTCAACTGATGCTCGATCAATCGAGTGCTCCGCAAGCTTGACTTCATTCTGTGCCCGAAACACTTGCGACCAGTCGACTGATGCCTTCATCAGTCGACTGTCAATCCATGGCAGTCGACTGTTAGCACTTGACCCAGACTCGAACACTAGTTGAGTCACTGTCGACTTAGAGTAGTCGACTACCATAACATGGTAGTCAACTGATGTCGAGAAATCCCATCCGACACTTAGCCAAATGGCCAAGTTTCACCTAAGAGCGCTACCCCTTTCCCGGGTTACATTTGCTCACTCTCATCCCTCGGAGTCCCTCACCTTTGAAGTTATCTTCGTCCGGCCATGTCCCTCGGATGCTCCAAGCGCACGGCTCTGCAGTGCCATCCTTCATGTCTCGCCCTGAAGTCTACTTCCTCCGGCTTCCCTCCAAGCTCCTCGTCCGGCGGTCCCTCGGATGCTCCAAGCGCACGACTTCCACAAAGCTATCCTTCACTGACTCAAGGACCGAGTCATGAGAGGTGAAACTCTCCAAGGCTCCATGTGCGAATTACTAAGTCTTGCAAGACTCCAACGCACATATCAAATCATAATAACACTCTAACTTAAACCCTTTGGCTCACACGTCAAAACCTTATCATGGCAAGAGATTTCTCTAACAATCTCCCCTTTTTTGATGTGTGGCAATCCATTTAAGTTAGGTAAAAACATTTGATAAACTATTAAGGAAAGAAAGCATGTGAATAACATGATTAGAAACTCTCCCCCTTAATACATGAAACTCTCCCTAAATATATTCCCCCTTACTTAAACATATACATTTCTCCCCCTTTGACACCATAAAAAATAATTAACAAAGTTTATATAGCATGGCATCAAGTCTAGAGAGAAACACAAACCAAAACATGCCTTAAAATTGGATAAAAGAAATTACTGGGCATGTTATCAGACTACCAGTCGGCTGGTTCAGACTACCAGTCGACTGGCACATGGATTTCAGAATTTTTGATTTTCTGCGGTGAATTTCAGAAATGCATAAAAAATTCTATAAAATTCGAAAAATCATGAAATTTGGAGAACACATTTCTTGTAAGTATATTTATCAATGAAAAATATTTTTCCATGAAAAAACATTATATTTTCAAGTATTTGTCAAAAATCCAAAAGCTTTAAAAATCACTAGGTTTTTTATCATGTTAATATCCATTTTAACACCTAGTTTTGCTTTGGATTGTTTCAAAACATGAATACACAGATTTTAAAGTAAGAAATTGTTTTGAAAACATATGAAATATCCAACTATGATCTTTGGGCAATATGTCTATGAATTAAACATAAGTCTTCCCCATGATTGGTCTATTATTGCTATTTAGATACCTTAAATGACCATCTAAATGCCATAGGCATCAGTGGACATTTGTATCATCCTAACATCTCACTCATGCTAAGTTTTCAATCATGGTAGCCTATGGTGAGTGTGAGATGCATCCTAAAGGTATTTGTATATACTTAACCATTATTTTCATGCAATTCTATCAAGGTTAAGTATCATCCTAACATCCCACATGATCATAAAAGCATATATGTATGAATTTCATATTATGATCATGAAACAAATGTATTCATCAAATTGTGATCATGCATTAGGTATAAAACATGATAATAAGGCAAATATCACCTAAATCATGATTTATCTATTTATAGGTGCATTATCATCACCTAACACTATTTCAAAAATGTTGTCCCGCCATCCTAAGTCAACCAAAAATATGATATAGGTGAATTCCATATGGTTGACTACCCTAGGGTTTTCCTAACCCTTAAGGATGGATTTTGGAACCCAATACAAATTCTTGCCTATGGGGTTCACTAAATACTCCTTAGGGATCCATTTTCTAGCAATTACTTTCTTTTTGTCTTGACCCCTAGCTATTAGACATTTATAGGACTTTTTATTTCTCTTTTCCTTATATCCTAGGCCTTTCTTATTGAAGCTAGCCCTTTGGCTCCCAATTATCATGTTAAGGGTATTGGAGCCTATTGTAAATTTTTCTAGGGCTTTGGTCAAATAATCTACCTTTTCCCTTAAAACCTTATTTTCTTCTATGCATGCATCATTAACATCCAAAGGCATATAGTTATCATGTGAGCATGCATCATCATCATTATCATTAAAACATGCTTTTTCTAATTTTTGTTCTAAATCCTTAATTTTCTCAAGCATGCATTTATTCTTTTTCTTTGCCCTAAATAAATCCCTAGTTAAGCTAGAAACCATGGAAACTTCTTGGGAGTTAGATTTGTTACCATAGCTTCCATGTCTTCTTCTTCTTCGGATGAAGATGGTGAAGAAGCTCCCCCTTCACTAGAGCTCTCCTCACTTGTGCTTGATCCTTCATTTTCGGAGGAGGAGCAATCTAGGTCATCAAAGGCCATCAATGCTAAGTTGGTGACAAAGGCATTTTCTTCCTCGGATGATGATGAGGAGGAGGAGGAAGGGTCATCCCAAGTCCTTGCTTTTAATGCCTTTGCCTTCCCTTTTTCCTTGGCCTTCTTTTCTTCTTCCTTTTTCTTTTTGCTCCCCTTCTTCTTCTTTTCTTCCTTCTTTCTTCTCTCTTCCTTGCTTTTGTTCAAGAGGGGACAATTGTCCCTTATGTGTCCCTCTCCTTGGCAATTGTACCAAATAATCTTCCCCCTTGGTCTTCTTCTCCTATCATTGGATTTATTAAATTGAAAACCTTTTAATGCACGCCTTACCCTCCATACCATATAGTCTTCTTCCGTGCTATCCATGGAGAAGGAGGAGGATGCTTCATCGGAGGAGGAGGGAGTCTCCATCTTCTTCTTCCCTTTGTGGGCCATCAAAGCTACCCCTCTTGAAGGTTGAATTCTAGGCTCTTCAACTATTCCTTCAAGTCTTGTTTCGTGGAGCTCTATGGTTGAGAAGAACTCCTCCAAAGTGCTTACTTCTAAATTCTTGGACATATAGAAGGAGTCCACCATTGAGCTCCATTTCGATGACCGGGGAAAAGCGTCGATTGCTTTCATAAGAATGTCTCGGTTCGAGAGTCTTTCTCCTACACTTGTTAGTCCAATCAAAATTTCTTTAAACCTAGAATGCAATGATGTTACCTTTTCTCACTTTTCTAATTTGATGTTGGATAGTTGGGAGTGGAGGAGGTCTCTTCTTGCAAGTTTGGCCTCTGAGGTGCCTTCATGAAGCTCTACTAGCTTCTCCCACATCTCCTTGGCACTAGAGCATTCCCAAATCTGATTTACTTCTTGTTGGGGGAGTACATTGTAGAGGTGGTGCTTGGCCTTTGAATTTACCAAGTATTCTTCCCTTTGCCTCTTGCTCCACCTTGATTTCTCCAATAGCTCCCCTTCTTCATTCCTAGGCATCTCGAAACTGTTTTCCATAATTAATAAAATTTCAAAGTCAGTTTCAAAGAATACCTCCATTCTCTTTTTCCACCAAGAGAATTCGCCTTCGAATTTCGGTGGGTGAATGTTTAAGCCGACCATTCTTGAATCTGCTTGTTGTGGCGGTTAGTCCTCGACAAGCTTTCCTTGGCTCTGAAACCACTTGTAGGGGATCGATCGGCCGGCTAGAGGGGGGTGAATAGTCCTCTTTCGTTGGATAACGGAATTTGCTCATCTACAAACAAGATTAGCGCAATGGAAACAACAAGACAATCAAATCAAGCAAAGAAAGATAAAGCAAAGCAAACAAACAATGCTAACACAAAGTCAAAATGTAGTTCACGACTATGCCGCTAATCCACGATCCCGATTCGTCCAAGGTGAATCACTCCTTTGCCAAATCCACTAAATCTCTCCTTTGCACCAAGTTAGGTGGAGGTAACCTCTTTACAATCCCTCTTCTTATAATTGAATGAGAATTAGCATAAGAAGAAGAGTGGAAAAACCCTTAGAGCAATTTGGGAGATGTTATGAGTTGAAGCATTAGGTTCCCAAAGCCCCACACCATTCCTCTTTATAGAGGAAGATGGTTTCTTCCCGTTGACATAGGAGCAGTCGATTGATGTCCCTATCAGTCGACTGGTCCTGTAGCCGTTGCCCAATAACGGCTGCTTTCCACATTAGATTTCATCCAACGACACTGGTATCAGTCGACCGATATTGCCATCAGTCGACTGATGCTCGATCAGTCGAGTGCTCCACGATCTCGACTCCATTCTGTGCCCGAAACACTTGCGACCAGTCAACTGATGCCTTCATCAGTCGATTGGTGGTCTCGCAGTCGACTGTCAATCCATGACAGTCGACTGTTGGCACTTGACCCAGACTCAAACACTAGTCGAGTCACCGTCGACTTAGAGTAGTCAACTACCATAACATGGTAGTCAACTGATGTCGAGAAATCCCATCCGACACTTAGCCAAATGGCCAAGTTTCACCTAAGAGCGCTACCCTTTCCCGGGTTACATTCGCTCACTCTCATCCCTCGGAGTCCCTCGCCTTTGAAGTTATCTTCATCCAGCCACGTCCCTCGGATGCGCCAAGCGCACGACTCTACAGCCCCATCTTTCGCGTCTCGCCCTGAAGTCTACTTCCTCCGGCTTCACTCCAAGCTCCTTGTCTGGCGGTCCCTCGGATGCTTCAAGCACACGACTTCCGCAAAGCTATCCTTCACCGACTCAAGGACCGAGTCATGAGAGGTGAAACTCTCCAAGGCTCCATGTGCGAATTACTAAGTCCTGCAAGACTCCAACGCACATATCAAATCATAATGACACTTTAACTTAAACCCTTTGCCACACACATCAAAACCTTATCATGGCAAGAGATTGCCCTAACAGGTAGGAAACTTTGCTTCCCACTTCAACTCAGTTGCTTGTTCATGGCGATCCCGTCTTCGTCCCCGAATAAAAAAAATTAATCCATGACAATTAGGGATTACCCAAGCTACTGTTCCATCATCGTGCTATTCGATTAGAGTGGTCACTTGAACAAACTTGTTATTCAAGCAACCAACCTCTATTCTTCGAATAGCCGTGGAATAGACGATGTACGGATCACCGGTTTTTATGTTCGTATGCGAGGTCCAAGTAAATTTAGCCACATACCATACATACAATATACAAAGAAACAAAAGGAAAGCAAAACAAGATTTATACCTCTTGTTTACCTCAAGGTCTTCTATCGTATGTCCTTCCTCCTTTTGGACGTCGTGTGGGCGATGATCTTCCAAAAGTCGAAGCCTCCTAGAACACATTCTTCCCTTCCTTGCTCATTCCGAACAAAGGGAAGAATGAAATGAAACTCCTCTTCCTTTCTAAAACCGGCCACCAAGTCAAAGGACTTGATGTTGTTGCCGGCCAAGGAATGGGTGATGGAGTGCCGGCCAACCTTGAAGAAGGGTTGCCGCCGACCTCAAGGAGTGGAGAGGATGCCGACCAAGGAAGAATAAGGGGAGGGGATGGACGCCAGCCAAGGATGAGAGGGTGATGATGGGCGCCGACCAACTCTTGAAGAAGAGAAAGAAAACAAACCTCAACCTTCCACCTTGTTGCCGCCCAAGCCAAAACCCTAACCCTAGCCGCCCAAAGCTTGCCGCCCCAACCCTAATCTCTCTTCAATGTTCTTGCCGCCCACCCCTTAAGCCTCCTTTTATAGAGCTAGGCTTAAGCCTCCTTTTAATCTCCACCGTCGGTTCTAGGGATTTAATCTCAACCGTCGGATCTAGAGATTTAATCTCAACCGTCGGACCTAGAGATTTAATCTCCACTGTCGGATCTAGATATTTAATCTCCACCATCGGATCTAGAGATTTAATCTCCATCGTCGGATCTAGAATTTCATTTTCCATCATCGGATCTAGGCTCCATGAGGGTTTTAATAGGCTACGATAGGGACCATGAGGAGGAGTTGGATCTTGGCCACCCAATGGATCAAGCCCACATAAAGTCCGATCCATTAATGATAATCCATTCCACTAGAGGATTATCATTGATCTACCTCACCAACCCTCATAAGTTAATATGGGTTCCATATATTATTTATACATATATCTCCCCGTGTTTAAGATCTCGAATGTCCATCAATTAATTAATTTACTGACAATTAATTAATCAACATCTAACTCCATGAGTAATACCACTCAACCTTATCATCATGCCGGACCAAGTCCACCTGCAGGGTTTACATGATGAACCTTATGAGCTCCTCAAGGGGACATCATCATCCTAATATATAGGACACGGTTTCCTCATATAATCAATGGCACACCATATAAATAATATCATTTCCCAACTTACTGAGCCTATCGATTTACTCTATAAATCTCGCCCATTGATAAATCAAAGAAATGAATACTAAGTATATGTGCCCGTTATTATATCGGGATTAAGAGCATGTACAACATAATATCTGAGGTCTGATTCGATTATGTAGTCAGCAATAAATCGAATCACTTCTAAGTCGATCATGCTCAATACACACAAAGTGTACTAGTGTAATTCAATGGCCAAGACAAACCAATACCAAATCATACTATAACCATTCCAATGGTTTGTCCATAACCATCTAGGTTGTGAGTCTTTACTTATACTTTACAAGGAACTGATAACATGATCTCCCGTGTGACACTACACACCATGCTATACACAATGTAATGTATTAGACAATATGCATAACCATAAATATGCAAACAATGATCATGTGATTCTTATTTCAAAATAAAGATGTTCATACAAAAGATAGGCTTTTCAGTATACATCCCATCATGGAGTAGCAACCTAGCTAGGGTTGTGAACCAAGTAAAAATATTTGTCTATTTTTTTATTTTATTCCACTACATAACTCTTTATTTTAAAAAGCAAAAGAAAATTTTTATATTATGAGATTCACCCCTCTCTCTCGAAAATCTCTGATTCTACAATTGGTATCAGAGTAGGGGGCGCTCCGATTTTGGTGCAACCACCAATGAGAGCATTTAGAAAATTTTCTTTAATAATATTATTATTCTTGTCTTAGTTAATTTTTACATTAGTTTAAATATTTTCTTTTACACTAGAATAAATTTTCTAATACTTGTCTAGCTTGCTCTAGTATAAATTCAATTTTTTTCACAAGTATAATCTTGCATCATTTTTGTAACACTAGAGAGAGAGAGAGAGAGAGAGAGAGAGAGAGAGAGCATCTTCACCCTCCTCTCTTTAACAAAGAGGACTTTTCCTTTTAGAAGAGGCGAATGAAGTGCTTCTTGAAAACTGACCTCGAGGTGTGGTTTTCAATAAGGAAATGTTTCATTCCTCTGGTAGACAACTCAAGAGAGTTGTTAGATCCAGAGAAATGGACCACAAACATTAGGAAAAAAACTTAAGTTGATTACAAGGCTTTAAACACCTTTCAATGTGGACTTAAAATGAAGAGCTAAGTCGAGTCGGCTCGATTGAAAATTCTAAGGAACTATGGGATAGATTAATTTTATTGCATGAGCAAGCTAACTTAAGTCAACCCGAGGATGGTTTAGTTTTGATGAAAAAAACAAACAAAAAGAGAAAGAAATCAAAATCAAGGAAAAGGAAAGGAAAGAGGCATCTAAGGTAACCGTGGACAATCCATCATTAGAAGAGTTGGATGTCAAAATACTGGTGGCAAGCTTCGTAGCGCTCATGGTGGTCGATGAGTCAAAAATCGAGTCAAGACATGAGTGTGAGTTCGAGTCCTAGAGAATCCACTGATCCACATTCATTTTCGAAGGACTAGATGAGGTAACATCTCCATTTGAAGATAAACTATATAACATAATAGCATGCTTATGAAGGAACTATCCAAGTCCGAGAATCAAGTCGACTCGCTTCTTAAGGAAGTCCAAGTACTTAAGGAACAAGCCAACTCGAAGACTTCGACTTGCCAAATTGAGTATAGAGACTCAACTCAAGTTGCAAAGTTTGAGGAAGAGAACTCAGTCCTAAAAAGGCAAGTAGGAGATCTCACCAGAATATTGGAAAGATTCACCTCGGGCTCTAAGTATCTCAACATAATGTTTGGGTCTCAACAAGTCATGTATAACATGCCTGGTCCCGAATACAAGGCAAAATCTTCATACAAATCATACATGTCATTACTTAGCCGAAACGCTAAGAGCCAAGTCCAAGCATGGGTTGCCAAGTCTAGCTTAGTCATCCAAATTGGACCGAACCAATTTTGGGTTCCCAAGAGTCCAATTCACTTAGTGAACAAAACTCTACTAAGTTATTACTTAGGGGGAGCTAACTCTTTGTCTGTTTCTTTAATTAGTTAAAATCTTGTTTGTTTAGTTTACTTTACTTGCTTAATTTAGAATGGACAAGATAGGAAACAAAGTAGTTTAAACTTGAATAACCTAGTACTAAGACAAAGTGAACTGATAGTAAGTTAGGAAAGCTCTTCAAAGTGCATGTCTAGGAAGTGGTCTACCTGATATCCAAAGGAGGGCATATGCCTTGCCACGACTTGGTGCACTGTAACACCCCCCCCCCCCCTCTCTTTTATCTCTAATAGAGGAGGTGTTACCATCATACTTTAATTATAACCCAAATATGTCTCCATTATTCCATGAACTCACTTACACTATTCACTAATTTAACTAATACCTGATTTAAAGATAAGGGTGTCAACATCTCGTAACAAGGTCTAAACATGGTTTTGATAAAAAGCATCATAATACTCTTAACTTGAAACAGCAGAAGATAGAGAAATAACTCAACCCATAAAACAGCGACACACGGTCGTGTTGAAAACACGGCCTGGCCGTGTGTCCCACCAATTACCTTGCTGAAAAACATGGCCTGGCCGTGTGCGCCACTTCAGAATGATAGTGAAGAACATACACGAACTCTAGCACACTAGCACGTTCAAAAGTCTTAACATAACATAATACTAGTGCATTCAAAGGACTTAACATAACATGATACTAGCAAGTTCGACATTCTTAGACACAATATACTCACGCACATAACATGGACACTAACCCACTAACACGTTCAAAGGTCTTAATATAACATAATACTAGCAAGTTCAACATTCTTAAACACAACATAACCATTAGTAAATTCAAAGTTCTTAACATTGTTGGGATGTATACTGAAAAGTCTATCTTTTGTATGAACATCTTTATTTTTGAAATAAGAATCACATGATCATTGTTTACATATTTATGGTTATGCATATTGTCTAATACATTACATTGTAGATAACATGGTGTGTGGTGTCACATGGGAGATCATGTTATCGGCTCCTTGTAAAGTATAAGTAAAGGCTCACAACCTAGATGGCTTTGGACAAACCATTGGTATGGTTGTAGTGTGATTTGGTATTGGTTTGTCTTGACCATAGAATCATACTAGTACACTTTGTGTGTATTGAGCAAGACCGACTTAGAGGTGATTCAATTTATTACTGACTACACAATCGAATCGGACCTCAGATATTATATTGTGCATGCTCTTAATCCCGATATAATAGCGGGCACATATACTTAGTATTCATTTCTTTGATTTACCAATGAGCGAGATTTATAGATTAAAACAATAGGCTCGGTAAGTTGGGAAATGATATTATTTATATTGTGTGCCGTTGATTATAGGAGAAAACCGTGTCCTATATATTAGGATGATGATGTCCCCTTGAGGAGCTCATAAGGTTCATCATGTAAACCCTACAGGTGGACTTGGTCCGAGATGATGATAAGGATGAGTGGTACTACTCATGGAGTTAGATATTGATTAATTAATTGTCAATAAATTAATTAATCGACGAACATTTGAGATCTTAAACACTGGGAGAAAAATGTACAAATAATATATGGAGCCCATATTAATTTATGTGGGTTGGTGAGGTAGATCAATGATGATCCTCTAGTGGAATGGATTATCATTAATGGATCGGACTTTATGTGGGCTTGATCCATTGGGTGGCCAAGATCCAACTCCTCCTCATGGTCCCTATTGTATCCTATTAAAACCTCATGAAGCCTAAATCCAATGGATGAAAACAAACTCTAGATCCAACGGTAGAGATTAAATCTCTAGATCCGACGGTTGAGATTAAATCCCTTGAACCAATGGTGGAGATTAAAACAAGGCTTATCCCTAACCCTATAAATAAGCCTTAAGGGGGTGGGCAGCAAGATGATGTCTTAGGAGATTAGGGTTTGCTTCCCTTGGGCGGCAAGGAATTCTAGTTAGGTTAGGATTGAGGTTGGGCGGCTAGGGTTTGGGTGGTGGAGTGGGCGGCAACAATGGGAGAAGTTTTTCTTCTTCTTCCTTGGTGGCCGGCGCCTATCTATCTCCCATGCACCTTGGCCAGAGCTCAACCTACTCCTCATCTTCTCCTTGGCCGGTGGAAACAAAGCTTAGGGTCTTCCCTTGGAGCTTTTGGCCGACATCCATCTTTCTCATCCCTTCTCCTTGTTGGCCGGCGGCAAGCATCTAGGTTGGTGCTTGTTGGTTGGCTAAAGGAAGGAGAAGGGTTTTGTTTCTATACTTCCTCTTGTTCGGAGCGAGCAAGGAAGGAAGATTGGTGATCTAGGAGCTTCGACATTTGGTAGATCGTCGCCCACACGACATCCATAAGGAGGAAGGACATACAATAGAAGATCGAGAGGTATATCGATTGTCTATTTTCTTTTGTAACATGTCTATAATTGTTTTTCAATTATATATGCATGTAGTATTCTGTTTTTATGGCTAAAATAACTTTGACCCCGAATATAAACACAAAAGCCAGCGATCCATACATCGTCTATTCCATGGCTATTCGTAGAATAGAGGTTGGTGGCTTGAACAACAAGTTTGTTCAAGTGACCACTCTAATCGAATAGTACGACGATGAAATGGTTGCTTGGGTAATCCCTCTTTTCAAGGATAAATTTTTTTATCCGGGGACATCGATGGGATCGCCATAAGCAAGCGACCGAGTTGAAGTGGGAAGCGAAGTTTCCTACCTTCAAACATAACATAAATT
The DNA here is from genome assembly GCA_025175895.1 of Wurfbainia villosa. Classification (NCBI taxonomy): domain Eukaryota; kingdom Viridiplantae; phylum Streptophyta; class Magnoliopsida; order Zingiberales; family Zingiberaceae; genus Wurfbainia; species Wurfbainia villosa. The sequence goes on from CM046002.1 coordinate 6,225,552, forward strand.
CTAGAAAGTTCAGAATAGTAATCCACTGTTCTGTCGCCATACACACCAATCACTTCATCCATTGCCCCCTCTTTCTCAAGCCTTGCTTTACCCTTATCTGTAGTATAAGGAATGCACACTATAAGCAATGAAGTTTAGTAAGTACCACCTATTCTCACAAAATATCGCATTAAGAAGAACATGCTATTAGAATACTTGCATGCAACATATGCTCATACTGGCCATTAAGAAAATTCTGCATTAACCATTTAGAAACACTTGTACATAACACAATGGTTACACTTAAAATGCATGATCTTTCTATATTAAACATTTAGAAACACTTGTACATAACACAAGGGTTCAACTTGAATGCATGAACTTGAAATACACAACTTGCAATACATGATCTTTGAATATGCTTCGCTTGTAGAAACATGCACATGAGATGTACTTAAGCTTGTAACCTTTGTGCTTTGGTTAACTTTAGAAATCATATATACATATATACTTTAAAATACTAATCATCCTTGTTTGGGCAGCCCGGCATAGTACCAATTTGCACGCAACCCTAATAGAATTCGGGGTAGTTAGCCACCAAACTTATTAGGGCAAATTACTAAGGGCGGTCTAGGGCTCTAAGGACCCGGTACATGCCATTTTAAAGTAAAATACTTTCTTTATATATGACATACTGATTTTGCCATATAATAACATTTAACATGATCATACTCCAAAAACTCATATAGGAAGCCTTTCGAGACATTTGATCATGCTCTTTGTCCCCAAAACTTGTAGGGGAAGCATCCTTGCGATCTTATGTATTGCTTCCAAAGAAATATACCTAAAATACCCATAAATCTGAACAACCATAATCTGAACAGAAACATATAAATCTGAACAAAACATTATAATAGAATCAAGATGCACAAATCGAAAGTTACTTATACTATAGGGGAGCAATAGCATCTTTGTGATCTTATACCTTGTCTAAAATGAAATATGCCTTTCCTATAAATCTGAACACACACATATAATCTGATCAAAATATGTAATCTAACAAAACATAGAAAAAAGAAGCTAGATCAAATAATCGAAGAGCTACTTATACTGCAGGTGAAAGATACTTACATTGTCTCGCTATCTTACTAATATACCGCTAGGGTTTTTTTGTTGGTGAGATAAAGACCTTCCCTTGTTCCTTAGCCTTAGAGTGATCCTCTAGCATATACTAAGCCCTTGAAACCTCTCTTGAGAACCCCAACCAAGAGCCCTAAGGGTTCTGTTGGTTATTAAAGCATCTGTTTGTGCTATAGAAATACTGAAACAAAACCTATATTACTGTAAAAGATGCTTACAGTGAGTCGTCAGAGTCTTCTTGCTTCGTGGATTGTTAGGATGACGATTCTGCTTGCCATCTGAGGGTCGATCACGCCGGAAAGATCCTCCTCCTCCACAAGCCAAATTCCACCGTGCCTTGGTGTTCTCTAATCTCACTTTTCTCACCAGTAGCCTGACAGCAACTCAACAATTCCTTCTTCACTCTGACAGCACTTTGCACACATAGCAGCGTTCTCTTCAACCTCTTCCTCATGCTCCCCTATATAGGTGCTTGGATGCACATGCACCGTGGTGAAACTGCACGTACTCCTTTGAGTGCGTGCACGTGCACGTGCGCAGTTACTACGCAATACATGCAGTAACCGCTCCATGTCTTTCATCTCCCACTCGTCCAAAGCATGCCACATAGACAAATGGTCACATAGACCAATAAGAGTTATTTAGTCACATAAACTAAATAGAGCTGAAGTCAATAGTCCCAAATGACTAATAGAAGTATCTAGTCACATAGACCATAATTAAGTCAGAGTTAATAGTCCCAAAAGACTAATAGAATAAAGATTAATAGTGACAAAGACCATTAGAACAACCAATTTGTTAGGAACGTTGCGCCCGCTAGAGGGGGGTGAATAGCGTCGTCCATCGTCGATGGATTTCATTCGCGATCGTGCTTGCTACAAATATATTAGTACACAGCGAAAATAGAAAATATACAATACAAATACACAGACACGATCAAGACACAAAGATATAACATGGTTCGGAACCAAATGGTTCCTACTCCACGGATTGGGCTCTAAAAGCCCTAGCAATGCAAACACGCACCACTAATCACAAATACTCCTTCTCAGAACAATTCGGAGGTGGAGAAACCTCGTACAAATGATTACAATAGTAATACGAAATACAACAAGCAAATACAAGTAAATACAACAAAAGAAATGTAAAGAAAACTTTACAATCAATCTTTTGGAAGATTGCTTATTTGGTTGGTTGAGTTGCACTTGGAGACTCTGAATTACACCAGCAATCGCCCCAAAACTCCTCAAAGAACCATAGCCAAATCCCCCCTCCATGAGCTCCATTTAAAGTTGCTCCTTGGGCTGGATTTCGCCTAGCAGTCGACTAATCGGGACCATCAGTCGACTGGCCCTGTAGCTATTGTCTCACAACGGCATGAAACACGTCAGATAAGTCCAACGGATACACCATCAATTGACTGATCATACCCATCAGTCGACTATTGTCTCAATCAGTCAAGTGATCTGGCCGATCACTCGACTGGAGAACATTCTATGCCCGAGATCTATATCATCGATCGATCATAAGATCCCGATCGCCAAAGCCATCGCTTGATCGCCCACCTCTAGCTGATCGCTGTGGCACTTCCCACAGTTAAAACCTAGTTGACTCCCACCTGTCGACTGACCCATGGTCCCAGTTGACTGATACACCTCAAACATGAGGTTTTAAACCAAGTATGGTGCCCCCATACTTGGTAGACCACCCATAGCCTAGACCTAAGCCTTCTAGCCACCTCCGTCAGCCTTCCGCCTATCGGATCCCTCCAAGTCATCCATGACTTGTTCATCCATACGCTAGCCTACAATTGCTTCCATCGGCTATTATCATGCTAACGGTGTCTACACTGCCAAGGCACATTGGACTTACGCTGCCAAGACTCCGCTTGGACTTTATGCCGCCAACCATTGGACTTATGCTACCAAGACTCCACCCTTGGACTTTAAGCTGCCAATATTCCCCTTGGACTTTCCAAATGCCAAGTACCCATGACTTGAACTTTCACCGCCAAGACTACACCCTTGGACTTACGTGACCAAGATTACACCCTTAGACTTTACTTGTCAACCCATGTTGGACTTTCCAAATGCCAAGACTCAAGCTTGGACTTTCCCTTGCCAACCCATGTTTGACTTTCCCAAATGCCAAGTGTCCCACTTTGACTTTCCATGCCAAGTACCCATGACTTGGACTTTAACATGACAATCACATTATCATACATTTTGTTGAACATCAAAACATCGCTCGAGTCAAACTCGAGTCCGGTCAAACGTGACCTAGGTCGATTGCACCAACAATCTCCCCCTTTTTGATGTTTGACAAAACCATATATCTTTGAGTTAGAACACTAACTCAATTCTCCTTACCAATTATCCCAAATTGGTAATCCCATAAATTCTCCCCCTTTTTGACTAACATCAAAAAGGTTCTCTCCAAGGAGGTCAATGTCTCATATCCCAATGAGATCTTACTGTCACACCCCGAGAGCATGTCGTGCCGAAAAGAAAATGGACGACATCTCCCCTGTACGTGGCAACATCTCGTGTTAATACAAGGCCCTTGGGCCCACAATAAACATAACACATAAATGTAAATACCACAAATACACAAAACACAGCGAAAACATGATACAATATCACAACTACACACATGCATACCAGTATGACTAACACCAACTCAGAAACACCATAATAAAACCACAAAAAGAAAGGTACAACATTAACAGTGTCTCATCACTATAAAACATCACATAAGACAAATCCATATCGAAACACCAATGATAACCAAAAACCCGAACTCTCGGAGTTGAGATGAGACAATGCTAGCCAGTCGTGCTCTAAGTCCATCACGAAGTCGGCTACCTGTTACCTGGGCGACAGAAAAATCCAGGGTCCATGGTGGTGAGTAAAACTCAGCATGTAATTGGAAAAACATGTATATATCAAATATCACATGTAATTTAACAGCATAACCTAAAGGTACCACAGGTATAACAGCACAATATATAAATATATGCATATACCGTCTAACTAAATAAACAACGTATAACACAGACATACCTGAAAGTCTGCTACGCTACTCTAATCCAACCTGAGAATATATCCAACATATATAATAGGAAGAGTAATACTAACTCACAATATACTCATGATACAGGTCAAGGTATCTAATGGTCTATCCAATAAATATACAAGTATCCGACACAACCATATAACAGATGCAAGAAGCATCATGAATATGATGTACAACCAAATATACCAAGCATAGTACAATCAAATGCAACATCACAATAAGCATATATATATAGACTGCATCTATATATATTAATCACAGCCATCCATATATATATATACATGCATATATGTATATATATGGTAATATGCAAAGTGCCATAAGATACGGTAATGCAGCATGCATGGTCATGCCTGCGCACCCCTACTCACTACCACGACCCCAGTGTGACCTAGGTGGCACGACATAACAACTGTCCCAACTCAACACCAACCACTACTCTAGAGTGGCCGAGTGGGTAGTATGATCAAGTAGCATATGAGCGTAAACAGCTCGCTACACAATGGGGGTGCCTGCTGCTGGCCACTCCGACTGACACTACTAATGAGTGGTAGAGTGTCATGCACCCTGGACAACTGCACGCAACTCCAACTACCACCGTCTATAGTGGTAGAGTGCGGCACAACAAATGCTTTGCCCTCACACCAATTACTCCTCGGGGAGTAACCTGGGAGGCAAGATGACTGACGACTCTCTCAACCCCAAGGGAGACTATGTTGTCAGAATGCATGCAAATGACATGAATGTACTGTCACACGTACAGACATCTACCACAGAATCTTTGTTCAACAGAGAGTCGTACCCATCTGATCAATACACTCTCTATCCTGTAGAGAGGCGTACTCAATTGATCGATAGACTCTCTATCCTGTAGAGAGTCATACTCAACTGATCATAACTCTCTATCCAATAGAGAGTCGTACTCAACTGATCGACGCACTCTCAATCCTGTAGAGAGTCGTACTCGACTAATCATATCAAGCTGGGACCACCAGACCATAACGACACACTAATCACCCTTCACTTAACCATTACACAACACATGGTGGTAATAAGTATGTAACATACGGGTATTGGAAATAAATCCTATATTTAGGGCATTACCTACCCAAGGATGATCTTTTTTCTAATTTATAAATTGGGTCATCACCCCTACTCTAACATCTACACCCTACTAAACATCTAGGGCTATTTACATCACATTTATAATCCTAAATCATAATAAAGGAAATGTGATATCAACCTTAGAGTAAATATAGCCAACGACAAGTATCAAGCATAAGGTAAATAAGAGCAGGGTCATGATAATCTGAACACCTAACATGCTCATATCTATGACTAAATCTGAATGTAATTACATCTACCTGACCAGGGTAGGAAATTACCCACCTGATATGAAGTTCGAAATAATCCTCACAGTCGTGGACCTACTTCATATCCCAAACCTACACATAATAGCAAACTATGATTACATACAAGTATCCGACAAATACATAACTACTATGTCGTTTCTATACTCCCATCCTTTTATCGAATCGAGTTAGCATTACGAGCACACACCTCTCGTAACCCCAAATCTACATTCATCCTTGGTCGATTCACACCAAACTCAATCCACAACAGATCACCAACATCCATAAGATCAATTAAAGTAATTAGATCTAAATGACCCTCAAATAACTACTCAATCATCTAAACATAGACTCCACACTTCAACCTAACCAATTCGTAACACCATTGCTTAACTGGCTCACCTTACATCTTTTCCTCCACGCATAGCAACACAACAACCCAGATCAATTTGCATACACTCACAGATCCGATCCCACCATCTATTAGAATCCTCAGCTCAAACAAAACTACTACTTTACAGCCTCCCGTACACCAAATTAGGGAAAACCACCCCAAAATTAACCAATCCACTCTGTTCACAGCTCTATCATGAGCATGAACAACACATCACCAGAAATTCCTCTAACATACACGCTTAACTTAATAACAACCAACTGAACAGCAAGGAAAGGAAGCAATCGAGAGGTATACCTGAGGTTGTAGCTTCATCGACGACCCTTCCCCCTTATCCCTTGTTCACTGGCTCAAGGCGCTGCCCAAGCTCACCGATCGATCAGCTAAGGAAAATCCACAGAAATTCTAAAAACTTCATTTAGGGTGAGATTAAGGCAGACTCTTACCTAACTCCGACGATAATCGGCCAAGCAGCTCACAACGACGTCGATCTGGGAAAACAACCCGTTGATCCGGTAGCATGGCGGCGCCAGATGTCCAGTGTGGTCGAAGGCAGACCGGTTGGCATTGCTGTTCCCGACCAATGGCTCCCTGCGGTGAAGATATCTGATGGCAGAAGGCTCGATCGACGGCGATGGAGCAGCGACTGCTAGCGGGAGAGAAGGGACAACGACGGGGTGGTTCGACGGTCACGCAGTGAGTGGCTTGTGAAGGCAAATCGATCAAGGAAGGAGCAACGGTGGCGTTGTGGTGCAGCGACGAAGAACGGGTGAAAGAGGAAGAGAAATCGGGTGATTAAAGAGCGACGGCGAGAGTGGGAAGAAGAATCGGGGAAAAGTGAAGTCGCTCGGTGGATAAATGGGGAGAAGAAACGCTCAGGGAAGAAAATGTAGGGATGTATATTGAAAAGTCTATCTTTTGTATGAACATCTTTATTTTGGAATAAGAATCACATGATCATTGTTTGCATATTTTTATGGTTATGCAATATTGTCTAATACTTTACATTGTACATAACATGGTGTGTGGTGTCACATAGGAGACCATGTTATCGGTCCCTTGAAAAGTATAAGCAAAGGCTCACAACCGAGATGGCTTTGGACAAACCATCAGAATGGTTGTAGTGTGGTTTGGTATTGGTTTGTCTTGACCATAGAATCACACTAGTGCACTTTGTGTGTATTGAGCAGGACCGACTTAGAGGTGATTCGATTTATTACTGACTACATAATCGAATTGGACCTCATATATTATTTAGTACATGCTCTTAATCTCGATATAATAACGGGCACATATACTTAGTACTCATCTCTTTGATTTACCAATGGGCGAGATTTATAGATTAAATCGATAGACTCGATAAGTTGGGAGATGATATTATTTATATGGTGTGCCGTTGATTATAGGAGGAAACCGTGTCCTATATATTAGGACGATGATGTCCCCTTGAGGAGCTCATAAGGTTCATCATGTAAACCCTGCAGGTGGACTTGGTCCGGCATGATGAAAAGGTTGAGTGGTACTACTCAAGGAGTTAGATATTGATTAATTAATGGTCGGTAAATTAATTAATCGATGGACATTCGAGATATTAAACACGGGGAGAAAATGTACAAATAATATATGGAGCCCATATTATCATATGGGGGTTGGTGAGGTAGATCAATGATGAACCTTTAGTGGATTGGATCATCATTAGTGGATCAGACTTTATGTGGGCTTGATCCATGGGTGCCTAAGACCCAACTCCTCCTCATGGTCCCTAAGGTAGCCTATTAACACCTCATGATGCTTAGATCCAATGGATAGAAACAAAAGTCTAAGATCTATTGGTAGAGATTAAATCTCTAAGATCCGACGGTTGAGATTAAATCTCTAGATCCAACGGTTGAGATTAAATCCCTAGAACCAATGGAGGAGATTAATTCATGACTTATCCCTAACTCTATAAAAGGGTGTCAAGGGGTTGGCGTGAACAACAATTGAAGGAGAGCAAGGCTTGGGCGGCAAGAGAAGGGAATCCTAGTTGAGATAGGATTAGGATTAGGGTTAGGGTTTGGAGGCTAGGGCGGCACCAAATAAGGCAAGGTTTCCTTTCTTCTTCCTTGTCTTGTGGCCAACGTCCAACAGGTTTCTAAGCCCTTCCCAGCCCTTGGCCGGCACCCAAAAGCTCCCTTCTCCCTCTCCTTAGGTGGTGGAAACAAGATATAGGGCTTCCCTTGGTGTCTTTGTTGTTTTCCACCATCTTCTCCTTCATCTAGTTGGCCAGTGGCAAGGAAAGCTTTGGTTCCTTGTTGGTTGTTTCTAGTGAGAAGAAAAACCTTGTTTCTATTCTTCCTCTTGCTTTGACAGAGCAAGGAAGGAAGATTTGCGATTTAGGAGCTTCGACTTTTGGTGGATCGTCGCCCACACGACGTCCAAAAGGAGGAAGGTCATACATTAGAAGATCGAGAGGTATACCTATTCTACTTTTTTCTTTTGTTTGTTGCTTGTTTTTTTTTTCAATTATAAGCATCTTATAAATCTGTAAATGACTAAATAATACTTAGATCCCGAGTATAAACACAAAAACCGGCGATCCGGACATCGTCTATTCTGCAGCTACTCGTAGAATAGAGGATGGTCGCTTGAACAACTAGTTTGTTTAAGTGACCTCTCTAAACGAATAGCACGACGATGACTTAGTGGTTTGGGCAATCCCTTTTGTCTAGGATTAAATTTTTTTAATCCGGAGACATCGAAGGGATCGCCATGGTCAAGCTACCGAGGTGAAGTGGAAAGCGAAGTTTCCCCTCACGGACTCGATAAGCAAAACCCTACAATTGGTATCAGAGCCAAGGTTTCCGATTTTATGTGTTTAGGATTCGGTTAATTTTTATGCACTTTTTCATATATTATATGTGTCGGATAATAGTAGGATATGCGTAGTTTAACTCTTTGGTTGCAGGCATAAGATCCGACTATTATGGCCATATGTGTGTATGTGATTGTTTGTGTGTAAATATTTATTTTGTTGAATCCTCGGGGTTGACGAGGCTAGTATTTAGTTTTTGTAAATTAAATATGGCATTGTTTAGCCACTCTTTATTTTATTTTACTTTCGATCTAGATTTCATGTACACTCTCTCGTGAAGTATAAAATCGATGGATGTAAATTAAAATAGGTTTTAGTCTCGACTCGGATCTCTGGATGACTCCTACATGGCGTAGGAGGAGCGGACAAGATGGCGATGCGACGGGAGTCATATTGAAGACAAAAGCCATAATAGTTGGAAAATAATTTATTTTTCATATTTATTGCTTTTTGTTTGATATGCATGTCGTAGGCTAGGAAAATTCCTCAATTTCAAATTACTAAGTGGGAGAGGGATATTTTTTATAAATTCCTGCGGTCTCCATTACGATTTGACAAGTGATGCAAACAAACTTGCGCGTCGGCTCTGAGTGCCTTCCTCCCCATCGGATGGGTTTGTTTGCGAATCACTAGGTCGAATATGGTTATAGAAAATTATTAAGGAGCGTGTGTACTTGCCCATCGTAAGGCACATAACCCGAGATAATTACCTTTGTACCGAGTAATGGTGAACACTTAGATACAAATATAAGTATCCTCCCCATCGGAGTCACTGCTTTTATTTGTAGGGCCAAAGAGGAACCAACTATTAATTTTACTTGTCAAAAAGTTAGGTTGACAAGATAGTAAAATTAATGGGTAAAACCTCCTCTTACAAATGTAGAATTCGTATACGTCCACACTATTGTGGCATACGATATTCTCGGTGTTTTGAGGTGTTGGTTGATTTTAAAATTTTATTGTTTGAGGAATCAATAATTTTTTGAAATCTAATATTTTGATTTATGTGATTCTTAGGTTTTCTTTCAAAATGACTTTCAACCCACTTGCTGTGATACTGAAAGAGAACAAACTTACTGGACCCAACTATGTAGATTGGAAGAGGAATCTAGACATTGTCTTGACTGCTGAGGAATACAAATATGTACTCCTCGAAGAGTGCCCTCCCAAGCCTGCAGATAATTCTGGGGAAAAGGAGAGAGAGAGCTATAAGAAGTGGATCAAGGCCGATGAGATGATGCAGTGTTACATTTTAGCATCTATGTCAAATGTACTGCAACATCAACATCAAGCCATGTCCACTGCTTATGATATGATGCTTAATCTCAAGGAGCTTTTCGGACACCAGAATCGGTTGCGAGGCAAGAGGCCATGAGAAACTTGATGACGACCACCATGATCGAGGGAACACCCGTGAGGGATCATGTTCTCAAGATGATGGCTCATTTGAATGAGCTGGAGGTCCTAGGAGCTGAGATCGATGGGGAAACCCAGGTCGATATCATACTCCAGTCTCTACCTAGGAGTTTTGAGCAGTTTTGCCTCAACTACAACATGAACAAGATGTTGTATTCGTTGGCGGAACTTTTGACAGAACTCCAGGCGGCAGAGTGACTATTTCGTCAGAGTGCTCAGGTGCATGCCGTGGTGACCCAGAAGGTTTCTACTTCTAAGCTGAAAGGCAAGAAGAAGAAGAAACAAACTGGGGCGAAGGCGATGGGAGGTACTCAGGGAGGAGTGAAGAAAGGCAAGTGCTTCACTTGTAAGCAGACTGGACACTGGAAGAAGGACTGCCCCAACCGCAAGAACAAAGGTATATCTTTTGGCCTAGTCGTTGAAACATGTTTAGCGGTGTTATCTACCGGCACCTGGTGTGTAGATACGGGGGCCACTGATCATGTCTGCAATACTTTGCAGGGGTTCCAGGAAACCAGACGACTGGCTAAGGGGGAAATTATCGTGTACTTGGGCGATGCCACGAAGGTGGCGGCTATTGCAGTGGGAGATGTTCATTTATCTTTTGAGAAAAATAAACTTTTGGTTCTTAAGAATTGCCTTTATGTACCCTATTTAGAAAGAATTTAATTTCGGTTTCTAAATTGTTTATGGATGAATATTCTATTTCTTTTAATGACAGAGTTGTTATAAGAAGGAATAGGGACATTATCTGTTCGGGTGCATTGATAGGAAATTTGTACACACTTGAACCAAAACCTCTCACGATGCAAATTGAAGTTAATAACTCATCTTCTAATTCCAATAAGAGAAAAGAACCTTCGAAGATGAACCAAACATATCTTTGGCATCTTAGGCTTGGTCACATTAACCTAAGCAGAATTCAAAGGTTGATAGATGATGGACCTTTGGGTTCATTAGCGGTGGAGGATCTCCCAACCTGTGAATCTTGCTTGGAGGGTAAGATGACCAAGAGGCCTTTTAAGGCCAAGGGGTATAGAGCCAAAGATGTGTTAGAATTGGTTCATTCTGATTTGTGTGGTCCTATGTCTATCCAGGCTAGAGGTGGTTTTGAGTATTTCGTCTCTTTTATAGATGATTACTCAAGATATGGATACATTTACCTGATGCGGCATAAGTCTGAATGCTTTGACAAGTTCAAAGAATTCAAGGATGATGTGGAGAAACGTTAAGGTAAAAGTATCAAGACACTACGATCTGATCGTGGTGGTGAGTACCTCTTGGGAGAGTTTAGGAACTACTTATCAGAGGCTGGGATTCAATCCCAATTGACTGCACCTAGCACACCCCAGCAGAACAGTGTAGCAGAGCGAAGGAATAGGACTTTTATGGAGATGGTTAGATCGATGATGAGTTATTCTGACTTGCCAGATTCGTTCTGGGGATATGCTCTAGATACGGCGGTACATTCTGAACTTGGTACCATCCAAATCAGTGCCTTCTACTCCCACAGAGTTGTGGACTGGGCGAAAGCCTAGTCTAAGACATATTCGGATATGGGGGAGTCCAGCACATGTGCTGAAGGTGGATACTGGTAAGTTGGAACCTCGTACAGAAGTATGCATGTTCGTTGGCTATCCCAGGGGAATGAAGGGTGGATTGTTTTATAGTCCTAGAGATCAGAGGGTGATCGTTAGTACGAACGCCAAATTTCTAGAGGAAGACTATGTGATGAGCCACAAGCCCAAGAGTAAAATTATTCTGGGGGAGTTAAAAGGGGAAGTCACTTCTTTAGTACCACCGATACAAGAGGATATACCACATGTCACTGCACCGCGTGTCACAGAGGATACACAAGTGATACCTCGTCATAGTGGGAGGGTTGTGAGATAGCCTGAGAGATTCATGTTCTTGGGAGAATCTTCTGATTTGGTCCCTGGCGAACATGAACCTGATCCCTGAACATATGACGAGGCAATCCAAGATAAAGATGCAGTATCTTGGCAAAGTGCAATGAATGCTGAGATTGAATCTATGGATTCAAATCAGGTTTGGGAGCTAGTAGAACCACCCGATGGTGTAAAAACCATTGGATGCAAGTGGATCTACAAGAGAAAGAGAGGGATAGATGGGAAGGTTGAGACCTTCAAAGAGAGGCTTGTTGCGAAGGGGTACACTCAGAAAGAGGGTATCGATTATGAGGAGACCTTTTCACCGGTAGCCATGCTTAAGTCTATCTGAATTCTCTTATGCATAGCAGCTCATATGGATTATGAGGTGTGGCAGATGGATGTCAAGACAGATTTCCTTAATGGAAGTCTTGAGGAAAACATCTACATGAAGCAACCAGAGGGATTCATTGCTAAGGGCAAAGAGCATCTTGTATGTAAGCTTAATCGGTCCATTTATGGATTGAAATAAGCTTCAAGGTCTTGGAACATCCGGTTTGATGAGGTGATCCAATCTTATGGATTTATTCAAAGTCCGGATGAGTCTTGTGTATACAAGAGATGTGACGGAAACGTAGTGGTATTTCTTGTACTATACGTAGATGACATTTTGTTGATTGGCAACAATATCAAGGTGTTATCGGACATAAGGGTATGGTTGTCCAAACTGTTTGATATGAAGGACTTGGGAGAGGTGGGACACATCCTTGGGATCAAGGTTATAAGGGATCGCAGGAAAAGGATGTTGTGCTTATCCCAAGCTTCATACATAGACATGATTATGGAGCGTTTTAGCATGCAGAACTCCAAGAAGGGTTTTTACCTTTCAGGCATCGAGTTCCTTTATCTAAGGAGATGTGTCCTAGATCATCTGAGGAGATAGAGGAGATGAAGGCGGTTCCTTATGCTTCGGCAGTAGGAAGCCTCATGTATGCGATGCTCTGTACGAGACCAGATATCTTCTTTACCGTGGGCATGGTCAGCAGATATCAGAGTAATCCAGGACAGGGACATTGGACTACGGTAAAGCATATATTGAAGTACCTGAGAAGGACTAGGAATTATATGATGGTTTACCGGACAGACCAATTACTCCCTGTGGGTTACACGGATTCCGACTTCCAATCTGATAGGGATAACAGTAAGTCTACCTCAGGTTTTGTGTTTACTTTGGGAGGTGGAGCCATTGTATGGAGGAGTGTCAAGCAGAAGTGCGTGGCAAACTCCACCATGGAAGCTGAGTATGTGGCAGCCTCTGAGGTGGCCAAAGAAGTTGTATAGCTCAGGAACTTCCTGATGGACTTGGATGTGATTCCTGGTTTGTCCAGAACTATCACAATTTATTGTGATAATAGTGGTGCAGTTGCAAACTCGAAGGAACCAGGAGCCCATAAGGCTAGTAAACACATAGAGCGCAAGTACCACCTGATACGAGAAATCGTAAAGAGAGAAGAAGTTGTTGTGGCCAAGATTGCATCGGAGGATAACCTGGCAGATCCTTTCACTAAGGCCCTTTCGGCGAGAGCTTTTGATAGGCATGTGGAGGGAATGGGGATCAGATGTATGACACTTTGAGGACAACATAGTCTTTTTATATAAGTGGGAGATTGTAGGGATGTATATTGAAAAGTCTATCTTTTGTATGAACATATTTATTTTGAAATAAGAATCACATGATCATTGTTTGCATATTTTTATTGTTATGCAATATTCTCTAATACTTTACATTGTAGATAACATGGTGTGTGGTGTCACAAACGAGACCATGTTATCGGTCCCTTGAAAAGTATAAGCAAAGGCTCACAACCGAGATGGCTTTGGATAAACCATCGGAATGGTTGTAGTGTGGTTTGGTATTGGTTTGTCTTGACCATAGAATCGCACTAGTGCACTTTGTGTGTATTGAGCAGGACCGACTTAAAGGTGATTCGATTTATTGCTGACTACATAATCGAATCGGACCTCAGATATTATTTAGTACATGCTCTTAATTCCGATATAATAATGGGTACATATACTTAGTACTCATCTCTTTGATTTACCAATGAGCGAGATTTATAGATTAAATCGATAGGCTCGGTAAGTTGGGAGATGATATTATTTATATGGTGTGCCGTTGATTATAGGAGGAAACCGTGTCCTATATATTAGGATGATGATGTCCCCTTGAGGAGCTCATAAGGTTCATCATGTAAACCCTGCAGGTGGACTTGGTCCGACATGATGAAAAGGTTGAGTGGTACTACTCAAGGAGTTAGATGTTGATTAATTAATGGTCGGTAAATTAATTAATCGACGGACATTCGAGATCTTAAACACGAGGAGAAAATGTACAAATAATATATGGAGCCCATATTATCGTATGGGGGTTGGTGAGGTAGATCAATGATGAATCTTTAGTGGATTGGATCATCATTAGTGGATCGGACTTTATGTGGGCTTGATCCATGGGTGGCCAAGACCCAACTCCTCCTCATGGTCCCTAATGTAGCCTATTAACACCTCATGATGCTTAGATCCAATGGATAGAAACAAAAGTCTAAGATCCATTGGTAGAGATTAAATCTCTAAGATCCGACAGTTGAGATTAAATCTCTAGATCCGACGGTTGAGATTAAATCCCTAGAACCAATGGAGGAGATTAATTCATGACTTATCGCTAACTCTATAAAAGTTTGTCAAGGGGTTGGCGTGAACAAGAATTGAAGGAGAGCAAGGCTTGGGCGGCAAGAGAAGGGAATCCTAGTTGAGATAGGATTAGGATTAGGGTTAGGATTTGGAGGCGAGGGCGGCACCAAATAAGGCAAGGTTTCCTTTCTTCTTCCTTGTCTTGTGGCCAACGTCCAGCAGGTTTCCAGGCCCTTCCCAGCCCTTGGCCGGTGCCCAAAAGCTCCCTTCTCCCTCTCCTTAGGTGGTGGAAACAAGATATAGGGCTTCCCTTGGTGTCTTGGTTGTTTTCCACTATCTTCTCCTTCATCTAGTTGGCCAGCGGCAAGGAAAGCTTTGGTTCCTTGTTGGTTGTTTCTAGTGAGGAGAAAAATCTTGTTTCTATTCTTCCTCTTGCTTTGGAAGAGCAAGGAAGGAAGATTTGCGATCTAGGAGCTTTGACTTTTGGTGGATCGTCGCCCACACGACGTCCAAAAGGAGGAAGGTCATACATTAGAAGATCGAGAGGTATACCTATTCTACTTTCTTCTTTTGTTTGTTGCTTGTTTTTGTTTTTCAATTATAAGTATGTTATAAATCTATAAATGGCTAAATATTACTTGGATCCCGAGCATAAAGACAAAAATAGGCGATCCGGACATCCTCTATTCCGCGGCTACTCGTAGAATAGAGGATGGTCGCTTGAACAACTAGTTTGTTCAAGTGACCTCTCTAAACGAATAGCACGACGATGATTTGATGGTTTGGGCAATCCCTTTTGTCTAGGATTAAATTTTTTTAATCCGGGGACATTGAAGGGATTGCCATGGTCAAGCTACCGAGGTGAAGTGGGAAGCGAAGTTTCCCCTCACGGACTCAATAAGCAAAACCCTATAGAAAACCCATGGAAGTTAACACTCGGTGTTAATAAAAGAGAAACGGGTCGGGTTTGACAGATAAACAGGTCAAATTTTAGACCCGTTAAGTGTCACGCCCCGAGAGTATGCCATGCCGAAAAGCAAACGGATGACATCTCCCCTATACGTGGCAACATTTCGAGTTAATATAAGGCCCGTATGCCCACAACAACAATATAATATAAAGATATCAACATACCAAACACAGCAGAAACATATTGACAGATAAAACAAGATACAAAGACCCAACTGTGCACTCCGAAGTGACTTTGACACAACAAGAATCATAACAGAAATCACATCAAAGACCAAATACATATATCACATCCGTATATCGTAAATATGGAAACAACACAGGGTAAAATCCCAAAACAACAATCCAGAAGAATACAACAATATGGAATACATTTCCATCCGTTCGGTGTGAGATGGGATCAGCTGGCGGAGCTTCGAACATCCAAGGAAATCTTCTACATGTTACCTGGGTGACAGAAAACCTAGGGTCCGGGGTGGTGAGTATAAACTCAGGGGTAATATGTAGAAAGTGCATGAACAACATATAGGATATAGAGATCTACAAGTATACATGTGAATATCTACAGGTATACAAAATATGTCCAATAGCCATACAGTCCTATCCAAATCTAATAGCAAGTAACCATAGTATAGTCATACTTAATGTATATACTAAACTGATCAATCGAACATGAAGTAATGTACCAACATACCTAACAGTCTGCAACACCACAAGCTATATCATCCTGAACAGATATACAATAATATAACCCATATAACGTACAAAGTCAATACCATACCTGACCAGCACTCAGACATATGAACAATATATAATCAAATGTAATAACATCCCGGTCCATACCACACTATGACATGACGCTAATCAAATGCATACAAAAATTTGGACTAACACATATATCATGCTCAACACACAGCAGTATATATAATATGCAAGATGGAATGTATCATGATGTACAAGCATATGCAACAATCATAGCTCAATCAAATGCAGCATATCACAGGCATATGTAAAACATATATCAAATACATGCATACAAATATATCAGCAATGCATATGCATGGCCATGTCTGCAGACCCGTCCAACCACGACCCCAGTATGGCACGGGTGGCACGGCATGACGACTAGCCCGACTCCAGCTGCCACTACTCTCGAGTGGTCAAGTTGGGTAGTATGAATGAGTAACATATAAGCATAAAGAGCTAACTACTACACGAGGGTCCCTGCTGCTGGCTGCTCCATCACTACCCATGAGTAGACGAGCTATGCACACAGGACAACTGCACGTCACACAACCACCGTCTATAGTGGGCGAGTGCCAACACCACTTTGCACAGTGGCCAGGTGCGCATCTCCAACTACCACCATATATAGTGGCCGAGCGCGGCACATCCAATGCTCTGCCCTCAACCCTGCTACCACTACCCCGAGTGGCAGGGGAGGCAGGATGACTGACGACCCGTCTCAACAACAAGGGAGACCCCAGTCGACAGCATGCATGCGATGTAATGATGCATAGCTCCACATATGTATCCTCGCAACACTCCCTATCCCACGGGGAGTCCTGGTCAACCAAAAGTCAACTATGCAAGGGCTACTAATCCACAAGACTCTCTCCCTATCACACAGAGAGTCATACACATCTGACAGTCAACCACGCTAAGACCTCAGTCCATAACGAGATACTGTCAACCATCCATATAATCATACACAATCACACGATCCATAATGGATATATAATCATGCTAGGACCTCTAGTCCTTAGCCACATACTGACAACCACACACTTATATATGCACAGACAACTAGATCCACCATAGATGCAAAACTAATAAGTATACGATACAACAATCGACTCCATAATCTAATCCATCACCTAACCATAGTGATGTAACACAGTAACCCAATCTGAGGTCACAAAGATAACCCTAACCACCTGTATATACTGAACATCCATTAGCTAACACATAATAGGGTTTATAGTTCATATCCATGCTAGATAATCAATGAAGTAACAACAATATATCTCAAAGGTCAAGGCAGTACAAGCATATGATTAAATAAGAGTGGATCTAAGATCAAAGTAATCGCATAAGTCCAATTTCATCCACCAGATTCAGATCAAAACTACCTGACCAGGGTAAATATTACCCACCTGATACGAAGCCCGTAATAATGATCTTACCCCCGGGGACCTGCCTCGAATCCCAAACCTGCACATAATAGCAACTATGATTGAGTACATGTATCCGACAATACTCAACTTAACTACTATGTCGCTTCTATATTTGCATCATTTCCTCGTCTACGAGTTAGAAATCCCGATTATCCCAATCTGATACACCATAACCAAACTCACAATAGATCACTGACATCCTAAAGATCAATTAAGGTAATTAGATCTAAACACCACTTACAATAGGGTTGTAATAGAAGCTTACCACAAGATCAGTCTACCACAGCTAATAAATCCAATACATCCACCAAATAGATCAATCGGACACAGTTACAACATCTAATCCATTATACCTACTCACTTGTCGACTGAACTTCTTAGCTTCAACTCAATCGACACAAACAACATCACCAATCCTACACAATCACCAGCTTCCCTTCACAATACAACCTAGGTCCAGCAACACCATAAACAGAACAAGAAAAGGAAAAATAGGAATTATACCCGAATTACACTTCATTGTTGCATCAACACAATCCATTGACCAAACTCCTCCGATTCAACATAACTGAGCTCTCTCTCCAATTTGATACACTAAGTTCTTCATCACTCACAGCCAAAGTATAGATCAGTCCACTCACCGAAAATTGCTCCCACACACAGCCGACACAACAACATATAGATCCATCGACACCCAACAGAGACACCACGAATTCACAACAATACTCAGAACACACAACAGGTAAGGGAAAAAAATAGGTTGGAACTCACCAACACCTGGAATCCACCGACCTCGCTGCTTCCCAAATCCCCTGTTCGCCGGCGACCATCAAGCTCCACAAACTGCCCAAACACAGATTGAAGCTCAATAGATGAATCCACAGCTATATCCCACTCTCATTTCAAAGGACAAGGAAAGTGACCCCTTACCCAGCTCTGACGACGATCGGTGGCGAGATCCCTCCTCTCAGCAACTCACTTCCGCAGCATTCCTAGCTCCCCAACCAATCCTCCACCTGACTCAAGGTGCACGATGTAAAATACCGGAAAAAATAATATATTCCTCGGTAATTGATAAAATATCTTGTGGAATTTTTAAGGATTTTTTAGAAATTTTTTTAGATTTAAACGGAGATCTTATAAATATTTTATGGGGATAAAGCGAACAGACTTTTGTAAAGCCTGTTTAGACTCTCTTCTAATGGAGTATTAAATGGGTTAATTAATCGATTCCTTCCGTTTTCCCCATCGGTTACTTTCTTTTTGTGACTTCTCTTCTTCGCTCCTCCTTTGCTCGATGGCACTGCTCCTCCACCACAAAATTTCTTCTCTCCGCCGTTGCTGCTGAGCGAGGTTTTCATAGCCGCCTTCTTCTCTTTCTCTCCCGAGGCGCAGGGCCTTCCTTTCCATCAGCCACCGCCATGAGGTCCTCTTCTATTGTCGGTGACCCAAACCAGCCATCATGCCTACCTTACTGTCGCCTCTGCCCCGATCGGCGATTTCCATCTTGCCGAGGGTGTTGTCGTCGTCTTCTTCCCTGCGTTGTCGCGATCCACCGCCAAGCGATAGACCCTCTACTGGCCTCTCCACCGGACCCGCTTCACATGCCACCGAGCCGAAGCCTTTTCGCCCGCCATCACACAGCCGGACTCCGGCCGCCCTAGTCCCCTAGCCGTGACACTAGCCGACCATGGCCAGCCACGAAGCACCGTCGGGGCCTTCACCCCCTGCTCGACCGTTGATCATGACCCTTCTTGATCGATCCGATTACCAGTTCAGGTTTTCTTCATCTGATCATGAAAAACAGTGGTTACCTTCTTCTTACTTGCATTGGCAGGAATTCCCATTTGGTTCCAGTGATTTGAAGCATCCATATGTGGAGAAATCCAAATGTGGGTAGGCTGTGAGAGGTAAATGCCAATTGGGATGTTTGTGAAGGGGAGGAATAATTTGAACGAGTCTGTGGAAGCTTGAGAAATAGGTAAGTGTTTGATCTATTTCTAGATCCGAGAAGTTGATTAGGAGTTTTGTTGTTAGCTGTGTAATTTAGATAAACTAGTTCACAGGTTGTTGCTATAGGGGAGGAGGCTCTATAGAAGCTGGAGATTTGTCTGGCTTCAATGAAATTGAAGATCATATCTCTTCATCGCCGTGAGCAACAA
The DNA here is from genome assembly GCA_025175895.1 of Wurfbainia villosa. Lineage (NCBI taxonomy): Eukaryota > Viridiplantae > Streptophyta > Magnoliopsida > Zingiberales > Zingiberaceae > Wurfbainia > Wurfbainia villosa. The sequence continues at coordinate 6,245,647 of CM046002.1, forward strand.
AATTTTGGCAGTTTGCATTTAATAAGTCTCCTAGCTCAGGTAATCTCTTAAGTCTTGTTGTGTTTCATGAACTGTGGATGCAAGGGGAGATTTCAGTGTGGGTTTGTGATGGATCTTGTTGATGAAGATACAATGAGTAAGGATTCAACTTATCTATCTAATTGTTATAGATTGCTACTTCAAAGGTGGATCAAGACACGGTGGTTGATTGCAACAATTGTAAGGTAAGCTTTGATTTTGGTATTGTTGTAAAGTAGGATGTGATACCTTTATAGTTGATGCTAGAATTGACTCATGAATGATACAGTGAATTTAATCTGATTAAGGTTGGAGAATGTTGAATTAGTTGGATATAATGATCGATATAGGATTTGATGATTCGATGTATGATAGAACTTAAGTATGTTCTATGTTGTGTACAGGATGTTGATACGAGACGGAATCTCGGATGTAAAGACGGACAATGTAGTCTACATAACAGGTGGGTAATTTCCTACCTGGTCTGGGTAGATGTATTGCATTCAGATTTAGTCATAGATATGAGCATGTAAGGTGTTCATATTATCTTGACCCTGCTCTTATTATCGTATGCTTGAACTTATCGTTTGATGTATTTATGCTCCATTGTTGATATCACACATATACCCTATCATGATTTAGGAGTTATAGATGTGATGTAAATTGGCCTAGATGTTTAGTAGGGTGTAAATGTTAGTACGAGGGATGACCCAATTTATAAATTGGAAAAAGGCCATCTATGGCTAGGTAATGCCCTAAATGTAGGATTTATTTCCAATACCCGTATGTTGCATACTGTTACCAACCATGAGTTGTGTAATGGTTAAGTGAAGGGTGATTAGAGTGTCGTTGCGGACCGGTGGTCCCAGCTTGATATGATTAGTCGAGTATGACTCTCTATCGGATAGAGAGTGCGTCGATCAGTTGAGTACGACTCTATATTAAAGAGAGAGTTATGATCAGTCGAGTATGACTCTCTACAGGATAGAGAGTGCGTCGATCAGTTGAGTACGACTCTCTATTGGATAGAGAGTTATGATCAGTGAGTACGGCTCTCTACAGGATAGAGAGTCCGTCGATCTGTTGAGTACAACTCTCTACAGGATAGAGAGTATTGATTAGATGGGAATGACTCTTTGTTGAACAGAGAGTCTGTGGTAGATGGATGTACGAGTGACAACATACTCATGTCATATGCATGCATTCTGACGACATAGTCTCCCTTGTGGTTGAGAGAGTCGTCAGTCATCTTGCCTCCCAGAGCACTCCCCGAGGAGTAACTGGTGTGAGGGCAGAGCATCTATTGTGCCGCACTCTACCACTTTATACGGTGGTAGTTGGAGTTGCGTGCAGTTGTCCTGGGTGCGTGGTACTCGACCACTCATTGGTAGTGTTAGTCGGAGTGGCCAGCAGCAGGGACCCCCGTTGTGTAGCGAGCTCTTTACGCTCATATGCTACTTGATCATACTGCCCACTCGGCCACTCTATAGCAGTGGTTGGTGTGAGTTGGGACAGTTGTCATGTCGTGCCACCTAGGCCACACTGGGGTCGTGGTAGCGAGTAGGGGTGAGCAGGGTGACCATGCATGTTGCATTGCCGTATATGATGGCGCTTTGCATATTACCATATATATATACATATATGCATGTATATATATATATATGGATGGTTGAGATTAATATATATATAGATGCCGTCTATATATATATGATTATTGTGATGTTGCATTTGATTGTACTATGCTTGCTGTATTTGGGTGTACATTATATTCATGCATGTTTCTTGCATTTTTTATACGATTGTGTCGAATACTGGTATGGGTTGGATAGACCATTAGATACCTTGACCTGTAGCTAGAGTATATTGTGAGTTGATCTACTCTTCCTTTTATATATATATATATGTTGGATATATGTTCAGGTTGGATCGGAGTAGCGTAGCAGACTTCAGGTATGTCTGCATTTTTATGTTGTTTATTTGGTTAGACGGTATATGCTTGTATTTATATACTATGCTGATATACCTATTGTACCTCTAGAGTATGCTGTTGAAAATACATGTGATATGACATATATACATGTTTTTCTATTACCTGCTGAGTTTTACTCACCACCCCCCACGGACCCTAGGTTTTTCTGTCGCCCAGGTAACAGGTAAAAGACTTCGTGACAACTTGGAGCACCATTGGCTGACATCTCATCTCACCTCCGAGGCTCCCGTATCGGTTTTGGGCTTTGCATCCGCCGTGTATTGTATTTGGAGTTTTCGTAGTGTACTGTGTTGTGGACTTGTAGATTTGGATTTTGTCAATGTACTGTATGTGGTTGTGGTGTGTTAGTCATACCGGTATGCATGATGTGGATGTATTGTATATGTGGGGTTATGGGTATATCGTTGTATTAGTTTCTGCTGTGTTTCGTTATGTTGTTGTGTTTTTATTTGTTATGTTATTGTTATTGTGGGCCTACGGGCCTTGTATTAACCCGAAATGTTTCCACGTACAGGGGAGGTGTCGTCCATTTGATTTTCGACTCGGTATGCTCTCGGGGCATGACAACTATAGTGGTATCAGAGCCCAAGGTTCTGCGATGTCATACAATGTTATTTTTGTGTCGAGTCTTGGATTCTCAGGAGTCGATTTATTCGGTTTTGGTTTTCTGAGATGAGATGGACAGTGGCCTGAGCTCCAAGAAGCACGAGGTAAGAATTCCTGATAACTTATGGTTTAGTAGATATTTATCTAAACTTGATCAGTAGGTGTATATAGTATATTTATGACACCTGTGCAGACTTGTAGTAGGGGTCGTCCACCGAGGCAACCAACCGGAGTGACCTTTAGGGTTTATACTTCCGGTTATGTTGGCTATACAGTTAGATGTTTATACCAGGGAATAACCTGTAGTGTGTTGGTTATTATTCGTAACCGTGGTATGAGTTGACCACGGGAACGACCTGTTGAGTCTGTGAGTCTTGAACCTGTGTCGAGGAGGTGATTTATCTCTGAGTGCCGACTGATACCGAGTTGGAAAACAAGAGTAAAGTCGTCACATTTCTCTTAGAGATTTTGACTAATTAAGCTAGTCAGATCATTACCTGTTGGGTAATGGACAAGACAAATTGTCTATTGTTGATGCAGATAGTGCAAGGCTAGGATACGGTGTTTCATAGGGATTTTATCCCTGAGTTGTTCGTACTGAGATGTATAACTTGGAGAGTACTTTTGAGTACTTAACTCATGTTATATAGGAAAGAAGAGTTGTTTGCATACCATTATCGGGATCAAGCCGGTATTTGGCGATAAATGCAGAAAATAATATTCGAGAAATAATATATCACTTGATCATGGATTAGTGATGTTGGAAGAGTGTATTTCCCCATGTCACTTTTAGTGACACATTGTAAGGAATTCTTGAGCTTCAAGAAAGGGTGATCGGTTAGTAATAGTGTACTGTACAGAGTCGTGAGACTTGCAGAGGTTACGACCACCTAATAGCTTAAGAAGATGAATGGATGATTTAAGCCACCCAGAGATATTGGCTTATAGTTGGATTAGGATGTCGGGATCTTCTACCGGATCCTACCGGAAGACGTTGGATTGAGACAGGAGTTTAGAAATGACTCCGTACAAGGGTTTAAGAGTTGGAGACCGATAAGCAAATATTGCAGGTCAACTTAATAGAGTTAGAAGTCTCCGACTGTTGGATAAAGGAGCAAGATTGGAGTCATAGACTTTGAGCTATTTTCCGATTATAGAAGACCAACCGTAGATCATCAGGATGTTCTCGTGGATATCAGCAAAATCAGAACAAAGACTTCGAAGGGATTATATGCGTGCAGTGTGGATCACGAAGACACGCGAAGTCAGATTATCCGTTGGATCAGTTCAGCTGATGCTATTGTGAGCAACCAGTACAGAGGAGGTGGTGTATTTTGAAGACTCAGTTGAAGACTACAAATGGTGTTCCGGGAGGATGATGTATCGTCTCGACAGTAGAGATCAGCACTGAAGATTGGGTTATCTCAACAGCAATAACCTACTACCTCAGGCGTGGTTGGAGTTCCTTGATACTCCCCTTCAACAGAGATCAACACAGAAGCAGCGTCAGCAGAAGACATCTTAGAAGATTCAACAGACAACAACAGTTACCTCCAGATGTGAGCTGATTTGTACAGAGGAGAGAGTATACGACGATGGTCGTATCTATTCGATATCCTACAGTTGCAGCTCGTAGGATTTAGTGATGGGATCAGATGATCTAGAAAAAAATCCTTGGATCATTCATCGCAGAAATGCGACCGTTTTGTTGCGGACTATTGGATTTGATCTTATTCTCTTCGGAGAAAGGCCGAGACCTGCGTGGAGCCTTTGGGATCGGATCGACAGATATTTCATCGTTCAGAGTATTACTCTAGTTTACCCTCTGAGTAAATATGTTGAGAGTTGCTTGTAGTTACAGGTATCTGTATCTAGAACATTCTCAGTTGGATTAAAAGGGTCCTTTACATCGACTTGTGGGTCGATGGTATTGATAACTGCCATTTTGTTATATTATTTTGGTCCTTAATATCACTGTTTTTTTATCCTCTCGAGTGATTTATTATTGATTATTTACATATTTTATGAGTTGGATATATTTTTGGACCTTATTGTAAATTCTCCTAATTTTTGGACTTATATGCAAATTTTATCTTTTTTTGTAAGAGATCGAGATGAGCCACTGAACTAGACTCAAGTTGGATCAAATATGGCTTCATCTGGGGTCATAATGGACATTTCAAAATGATTTAATTTGATCCCTTCATCCAGATCAGAAGGAAAATTAAATCAAGGGTTCAGATCTGAGAATTATAGACCGTTCGAGGAAAGTGATTGATTCTGAGCCATCCATCTGGATCTGGAGTGATCCGACCCATACATTAAGATCTACACGTCTTGGTCGTTCATCCGGACCATTGGATCGTGATTATACCTTCAGACGGATCAAATATGTCCATTGCAAATCAGACTGATTTCAGCTGTTGGATGGAGCAGCCTAATTAAGCAGTTAATATATCATCAAACCCTAGCTTGTTTGGACGGCTGGGATCAGAGGAGGCTCCCATCGGACGACTAAAAAAACACTTAATTAAGCCTCATTCGAGCGAATAGAACAGATCGCGCAGAATCGGTCGTCTTCTTCCTCTCGCGAGCGCGGGCGAACGACGACTACACGCGCGACGACGACAGTCCGACACTCCACTCCGGCGACCCTCCCTCTGACAGCCGGCGATGATCCCAGGCGAGCCTCGGCGGACGATTAGATGCCGTGATTCGGACAACTAATGAGAAGAGAGGCGAGCGCGGGATTCTGGCGAGTACACCCTTCACCGACATTCACTCCATTCCGGCGGCTAGGATAGGCCTTTCCATCTCGCCGGAGCCACCCACAAGCTGCGCCGGTTTAGGACAGTGCCATCTCCACCGGTGAAGGCCCATTTCACTGTCTGGTGACTCCACAGCTACCGGAACGGTGATTGCGTTCCTCCGTCTGTCCGTCCTCCCTGCTATGCTGATTGGGCAGCTTCGCATTCACCGTCGGAGAGGGTTGTTCGGTTTGTTGCGACCGCCATGTGGTTACCGGTCGTTGTTTTATTTGGATCAATATGCATGTTTGTTTGTGTGTTGAACACCTAATTAGTTGGGATTTTATGTTAGTTACATTTTGTTAATTATTCCTGTTAGATTATGCATTTGTTAGTAGTTGATTAGGTTTGTTCCTGTTACGTGTTTGTTTGTTTACGTGCAATGTTATTTCTATAGGTTTGGTTGTTGCTTAGTTGTTTAATTTTGTTTGTTATTTAGTTGTAGGTTAGTTTAATTTCTTGTTGCTGATGTACTAACCCCATCAATTAAAATTGTCCAATCAATGCATCGTATAGTGACAGTATGGTGTTTTGGTTGGAGTGCTTTCATTATTAGGTTAGATTTCCTTTACATTCGACCAGTTGTCGTATAGTGACAGCGCGGTGCCTGGTTGAATTGTTTTCGTTTATTGCATTTAGTTTAGTTTTTCAGTGACTGTTTGATCACTGTTTCATATAGTGACAGTACGGTACTTGGTTAAATTGTTCACCTTTGTTTCGTGATCATTGTACCATATAGTGACAGTGCGGTGCGTGATTACTTACTTTTGCGCATTAGGATAGTTGGTTGTTACTTTTTGCATTTGTTCTTGCATTAGGTTAGTTTCCCGGGAATTAATAATTGGTAGTTAGGTTTACTTTTTGCATGTTTAATTCTCATGTTTGTTTTTGATTTTGCATTTTAAGTGTTTTGATAATTATAAAAAACCCCAGTATTTACTTCTGTTTAAAAACAAACGTCCAGCCATTAGGTTCGTTGGGAGATGACCCGAGTCAGTCCTATACTGCATTAGTGTAGTTAGGGGGTTCGGTAAATAATTTGAGAACGGTATTACGACATAATAACCGTCATATCAAATTTTGGCATCGTTGCCAGGGAACTTTAATGAGTTCGTTTGTCTTTAAACTGTAGTTTGTTTGTTTGTTTTCTTTTTCTTTTGTTATTATTATCTTTCTTATTATCTATATTTGTTTCTCATTGTATTTGTTTGTGTGGATGACTAGGTCTTCAGGCAATAATCTACTTGAGTTATATGCAGTAGTTTTTCTCTTCCCTCAGAGGCCAAGCCTAGGAAGGGGGTTGTTGAAGAAAAGGCTAGGGAATTCCAAGAGCTAGCAGATTCCCAAGTATGCCAAGTTTTTTTTTTAAGATCTGTGTGTTCACGAGAAGTTGTACTCTTTCTATGGAGGTAGGAGATACTGTAGTTCGGTTCAGTATTTTGGACGCTTTGAAGCACCCGATGGAGGATCATTATATTCTTAGCGTGGTTATAGCTGATGAGTTGGACTGCATGAACTTTATTTCTTAGTGTGTTTTTCATTTGGATATCTCTGCACCTTCTACATTTTGTTGTAATTTTATTGATTCTGTAGATTCTGATGTAGATGATGATTTGTTATTAGGACCTATCTGTGGGCCCTTTTATGTAGACAGGGATATGGAATGTGTAGGGACGCCCCAAGGATCACTTCCATCAGATGTTTGTGAGAAATGTTATTTCATGGTCGAGCATGGGATATCTTAGGTTATATTATCTCCGTGTATGGTATTGAAGTAGATCCTGCTAAAATTCATGTTTATCTTCTTTATCTTACCCCACTTCTGTGCGGGAAGTTCGTGCTTTTCTGGGTTATGCAGGTTTCTACAGACATTTTATCAGAGACTTCAGTCAGATTGCCCTACCCTTGACCAACTTGTTGCAGAAGGAGGTGATATTTCAGTTTGACCAGGATTGTGAGGGAGATCGAGCCACCCCCATAGCAGATTCTTTTTCAGATGAACAGTTTTTTCACCTGTAGGGTATGACACCATGGTATGCAGATTTTGCTATTTATTTAGTTGTCGTGTTATACCTTTACATTTTACTCATGCACAAGTCCAGAAATTGAAAAGTGATGCTAAATAGTATGTATGGGATGATCTTTATCTTTGAAAATTTTGTAGTGATCAGATTATTAGACGATGTGGATTGATTATGAGTTTCATTCCATACTTACTTATCTTTTGTCATTCTCTGGCTTGTGGGGGGCACTTTGGACCCCAAAGAACTGCTAGGAAAGTTTTAGAGTCTGGTTTGTATTAGCCATCCTATTTCATGATGCCTCTAAATTTTATAAGTCTTGTGAGCGATGTCAATGAACAGGGAACATAGGATGTAGAAATGAAATGTCTCACCAATCCTTGTTATTCTGTGAGATTTTTTTATGTTTGAGGTATTGATTTTATGGGTCTTTTTCCTGTATCTTTTGGATTTCCATATATTCTATTGGCATATGATTATATTTCTAAATGGGTGGAGGCCATCCCTACCAGGACTGATGATTCTTTAGTTGTTGTGGATTTTATTAGGTCTCACATATTTTGTAGATTTGGAGTTCCCAGGGCGATCATTAGCGATCAAGGGTCTCACTTTTGCAACAGACTCATAAAGTGTCGAGCAAAGAGATCAAGTCTATACTAGAGAATACGGTGGGGGCCAGACATGACGATGCTTCTTCTCCGACTTGAAAGGGGAGTGTGTTTTTTATTTACTGCATTTATTTTCTTCCTTTCATGTTCGGAATAATTTGTGTGGTTTATTGCGTGTTTGCCTGTTTACCTAGGTTTGTTTGTCTGTTGTTGAGTCAAATAATATTCCCTATGCATGCCTTAGTATCATTTCAGAGGTGGTAAAAATTAGTTAAGTTTGATCATCAAATTATGGATTTTTGTGAATGATAGGAGACTTCACTTGCATGCAGTCACTTGTTATGATGGTGAACTTTTTATTGATAAACTAAGCTTGATTTTGATTCACCTAGTGAGGTTGCAAGCTATTTTTATCATCTACCCACTTTTGTGTGATAACACATGTGATTCTTGTTACTCTAGAACTTGCTTTGAGTCTTTTCAAAACTGCAGTAACATTTACTTGCATGAATATGATGAAGGATTTCATTCTTGACTCTTTTTCTGACTTGGTTTGCTTGTCTAATCCACGTGATACTTACTTATTCCATGTCTTACTTGTCATATATCTTCATTTTCTATCCATTGTCTTTGTATCTTTGTGGATTATCTTTTTCATATCTATTGTTTTCCATGTTGGAGGAATAGTTTGATGGGTTGTATTGTCCGAGACGGACAAAATTTTTAAGTGTGGGGGAGGAGCGATGTTTATTTTGTTGGAAACATGATATGGAAGATATAGTTTTCAGAGGTCATTGGTTCTGAGATATATTTGTTTGTAATTAGTACTTGAGTTTCTGCACACACAAAAAAAAAATGGCGCCGTTGATGTTTCTTTTGTAAAAGAAAAAAATGTGCAATTGTAATATAGGCAAATGAGATTGCAATGTATTGGATAGAGCCATTTGATCCTGAATCCAATTCTAAAGTTTCTAATTGTCCTAGTCTCTTCCCGTATTGCTAGTTACTAAGCATTTCACAGAGAAACTCATCAGGTTTATTTCTCCAATTCTTCTCTTGTTCCCTATTCATTTGTACCTTTGTCTTGTACTACTCTTTGCATACTTTATCTACAGTCTACTTTTGATCTTGTTTCGATTCTTGATAAATCCTTTTGATTCATGTATGAGATGTATTGATAGCAGTAGAGAAGTAGATGATGAGCAAGCATATGGTAGTACAAAATTGCATGTTGTTTTGAGGGCGCCCCACTCCTACGTTTATTATGTGAGCATCAGTGCATGTATCCATTTTGAGAGGTGTTGTATCAGGCTTAGTCTATTTGATTTGACTGAAAATCATCATACATGTTGACTGTTGTAGGAGTCGGATCTTTTGAATACCCTAGATCCTGATGAATTTGGTGATCCTAAGTAACTTATTTTTTCTGTCTCTGAATTATTGATCTAGGTATTGCTAGGGGAATGAGTTAGGGAGTTAGTATTTCTTTATTTTCATTATTACTCGGGACGCGCAAAAATAGGTGTGGGGGAAGTGATAACTGCCATTTTGTTGTATTATTTTGGTCCTTAATATCACTGTTTTTTTATCCTCTCGAGTGATTTATTATTGATTATTTACATGTTTTGTGAGTTGGATATATTTTTGGACCTTATTGTAAATTCTCCTAATTTTTGGACTTATATGCAAATTTTATCTTTGTTTGTAGGAGATCGAGATGAGCCACTGGACTAGACTCAATTTGAATCAAATATGGCTTCATCTAGGACTAGAAGGATTATTTCAAACGTAATTAATCTGGACCTTTCATCAAGATCAGAAGCAGCTTAATCAAAGAGTTCAGATCTAGTCAATCTTGATCGTCCGATGAGATCTGATCGATTATGAGCCATCTATCTAGATCTGAAGAGATCCGGTCCATACATTTAGATTTGGACATCTTATCCTTTCATTTAGATCCGGTCGATCGTGATTTTCCATTCAGATTCAATTACTTCCATTCATTAGAGATCGGAGCAATCTGAACCGTCCAATGTGATGGATCGATCTGAGCCATTAATCTGAATCTGGAGTGATCCGTCCCATGCATTGTGATCTACACATCTTGTCTGTTCATACGGACCGTTGGATTTCGATTATCCCTTCAGATGGATAAGATTCGTCCGTTTGAATTCAGATTGATTATAGTTGTTGGATTGAGCAGCTAAATGAAGCCAACTTAATTGATTAATCAAGCCCTAGCTCTAAGGAACGACTGAGATTGAAAGGGCAATTGAATTGGGCGGCTGATGTTTTTCATTTAATAAACCCTACCTTCCCAAATCAGAACAAAGAAGCGTAGAATCCTTTCGAGCGAGCGGCCGTCTTCTTCCTCTCGCGAGCGCGGGCGACCCGCGACTAAACGTGCGGCGGCGACAGTCCGACACTCCGCTCCGGCGACCTTCCCTCCGACAGCCGGTGATGATCCCAGGCGAGCCTCGGCAGACGATTAGATGTCGTGATTCGGACAGTTAATCGGAAGAGGGGCGAGCACGAGATTGCGACGAGTACACCCTTCACCGGCGTTCACTCCATTCCGGCGGCTGGGATAGGCCTTTCCATCTCGCCGGAGCCACCAACAAGCTGCGCCGGTTTAGGACAGCGCCATCTCCACCGGTGAAGGCCCATTTCACTGTCCAGTGACTCAACAGCTGCCGGAACGGTGATCGCGTTCCTCCATCTGTCCGTCCTCCCTGCTGCGCTGATTGGGCAGCTTCGCATTCACCGCCGGAGAGGGATGTTCGGTTTGTTGCAACCGCCATGTGGTTACCGGTCGTTGTTTTATTTGGATCAATATGCATGTTTGTTTGTGTGTTGAACACCTAATTAGTTGGGATTTTGTGTTAGTTACGTTATGTTAATTATTCCTGTTAGATTATGCATTTGTTAGTAGTTGATTAGGTTTGTTCCTGTTACGTGTTTGTTTGTTTACGTGCAATGTTATTTCTATAGGTTTGGTTGTTGCTTAGTTGTTTAATTTTGTTCGTTATTTAGTTGTAGGTTAGTTTAATTTCTTGTTGCTGATGTACTAACCCCATCAATTAAAATTGTTTAATCAATGCATCGTATAGTGACAGTATGGTTTTTGGTTGGAGTGCTTTCATTATTAGGTTAGATTTCCTTTACATTCGACCAGTTTCCGTATAGTGACAATGCGGTGTCTGGTTGAATTGCTTTCGTTTATTGCATTTAGTTTAGCTTTTCAGTGACTGTTTGATCACTGTGCCGTATAGTGACAGTGCGGTACTTGGTTAAATTGTTCACCTTTGTTTTGTGATCATTGTACCGTATAGTGACAGTGCAGTGCGTGATTACTTACTTTTACGCATTAGGATAGTTGCTTGTTACTTTTTGCATTTGTTCTTGCATTAGGTTAGTTTCCCGGGAATTAATAATTGGTAGTTAGGTTTACTTTTTGCATGTTTAATTCTCATGTTTGTTTTTGATTTTGCATTTTAAGTGTTTTGATAATTATAAAAAACCACAGTATTTACTTCTGTTTAAAAACAAACGTCCAGCCATTAGGTTCGTTGGGAGATGACCCGAGTCAGTCCTATACTGCATTAGTGTAGTTAGGGGGTTCGGTAAATAATTTGGGAACGGTATTGCGACATAATAACCGTCATATCAAGGTATCTCTACCATCAGGTGAGATGAGGATCAACAATTAAGAAGTCAAGGGATGCCCTTAGACTCAGATAGACATATCTTTACTGTAGACATATCCTTACGGATGGTCAAGTTGTTGAGATTATAGTATGATTATGTCTCTCAGATGTGCGTATAATCCGAGAGCATTCGGATGTAGTTTCAGATGAACTCCTAGTCTTGCCGTTGCTTAGGCAAGTGGAGTTGGCGATCGAAATGATTGCGAAAATAGTCCGGTATCGAAGATCACATATCGAGTGATATTTTTGTTGGTATCAGTGTTGTTAAACACTATAAAAGAATTGGAAGAAAGTGAGTTGCGATTATAGGAGATGCTGGAAGGAGATATTTATCTATCCCAGTATTCCTCCTTGAAAAGATCCGGAACTCTTTGTTGAAAGAGAGATGGACCTTTGAAAATATGCATCGTTTATCGATGATGGAATACAATAGTTGTAGTGAAGAATATCCTTCGTTGTGGATAGATGATCTATTTAGATCGGCCAAAGACACCTGTGTATACTCTAAGGTTGGTTTACGACTGAAGTACTGATATTGTAGTGACATGATGTCATACGATTATCATTGTCGTTGTGATGATTAATATATATCATCAGCCTAGAGAAAAGGGGATGCAGGTGTGTGGAGACGACAATTTCATACTTGGTATGAATTGTATGAATTTTGATTAAGTTGCTAGACTAATTAACGATTTAGTCGCCACTGGATTTGAGAATCGTGTATCCTAGACACGATTGGATCAATTGGTAGTTGTTGGAGTTGCGTAACCTGGCCACTGTTGATTGTGGTAGTTGGAGTTGCGCACTCGACCACCGTAGATGGTGGTTTGCCTTGTATGGTTTGGTTAGTACTGTAGATGTGGATAGAATGCCTTAGCATTACTATACCACAGATTTGTTTGACAAAGGTGATGATGGAAAGCATTTAGTTGGAAGCTGGTGAAACCAGTTTACAGGACCTAGATGGTGGTTAACTTTTACGCAAGTATTAGTTAATCCTTCCGGAGTGGATAAAAAGAAGGTTGTACGCGGATGCATCGTTTCAGGGATTGGAACGATTCCGATGCAGTTGAATGAGGCATATCTTATGCCTACATCAGTTAAGAAACTACAAGATAGTCTGTCATATGCATGACATGACTTTAGTAGTTATTATCTGGATTTGTAGTTGTATGGAGCAGAAGTGCTCATTGAATTTAACTAGCTACTCGATAGCTACTATAGAGTTGCTGGAACGTGAACAGTTACAACTTGAGAAATTGGTCGCTATAGTCTCCCATGCACTTACAGAGTGTGTGGTGAAGTGTATCTTGGATGGTTAATGCATTATCTTTTGAGGAAATAATTCCCTGTCTCTGATAAGGATAGTGGGTTCTGGAGTTGCAGTGTTTAAGGAAAAGTTGCTGCAGGAAGCACATCATTTGAGATTTGCTATTCTTTCTAGTGGTACTCAGATGTACCGAGAGGTGAAACGTTTATACTGGTGGAATGGTATAAAGAGAGTTATAGCAGATTTTGCTGCTCGATGTTTAGTATGCCAGTAGGTGAAGGCTGAACATCAAGAACTCGCTGGATTGCTCTAGACAATTCCGATTTCGGAATGGAAGTGGGAGCATATCACTATCGATTGCATTACGGGATTGCCTAGAACCTGTAAAGGTCGTGATGCGATTTGGGTGATTGTGGATCAACTGACCAAATCAGCTCATTTCCTTCCTATTCGTGGGTCGTACCCATAGGATCGTCTGGCAGAGTTGTACTGCTGAGAAATTATCAGATTGCCTAGGGTACTTTTAAGTACCATATCAGATAGAGATTCGCGATTTACCTCGCGATTTTGGCAGAATCTGCACCAGACTATGGGCATAGAGCTTCGGCTTAGTGCAACATTTCACCCGCAGATAGATGAACGGTCTAAGTGTATCATTTAGACGTTGAAGGATCTATTCAGATCTTGTGTCGTGGATTATGGAGGTGTAGCTTATTGGTTGGCTTTACTTTCGACACTTGCGGGTGCTCACAACATATTTCCTATTTTTATACTAAGGAAATACATGTCGCATGTTGATCATGCTCTGAAAGAGGTTCCGAATTCTACCTCAGTCTAATGCGACTTACGAGGTGATTCCAGGGTGGAGCCTGGGTTGCAAGGAGCGACAGTAGCAGGACGAAAACCATCTGACTCATAAAAGTTGGATGACAACATCATACCGATGAGGAGGCTACGTGAGAGCTGGAAGATACTATCCGAGCTCGATACCCTCATCTGTTCACTTGAGGAATGTATGTGGTTATTTCAGAAACTTGCTTAAAGTAATTTTTGCATGTTAGTACGAAATTTGGGGACCAAATTTTTATAAGTGGGAGAGATTGTAAAATATCGGAAAAAAAAATATATTCCTCGGTAATTGATAAAATATCTTGTGGAATTTTTCAAGAATTTTTAGAAAATTTTCTGGATTTAAACGGAGGTCTTATGGATATTTTATGGGGATAAAGCGAACAGGCTTTTGTAAAGCCTGTTTAGACTATCTTCTAATGGAGTATTAAATGGGTTAATTAATCGATTCCTTCCGTTTTCCCCGTCGGTTTCTTTCTTTTTGCGACTTCTCTTCTTCGCTCCTCCTTCGCTCGATGGCGCTGCTCCTCCACCACAAAATTTCTTCTCTCCGTCGTTGCTACTGAGCGAGGGTTTCACAGCCGCCTTCTTCTCTTTCTCTCCTGAGGCGTAAGGCCTTCCTTTCCGTCAGCCACCGCCGCGAGGTCCTCTTCTATTGCTGGTGACCCAAGCCAGCCACCGTGCCTACCTTGCTGTCGCCTCTGCCCCGATCGGCGTTTTCCATCTTGCCGAGTGTGTTGTCGTCGTCTTCTTCCCTGCGTTGTCGCGATCGCCCGTGGCGCTAGACCTCTCTGGCCTCTCCACCGGACCGCTTCACCGCGCCGCCGAGCGAAGCCTTATGCGCCCGCCGTCAGCGGCCGGACTCGCGCCGATCCCTAAGCGCGACACGGTAGACCATGGCGACCACGAAGCACCGTCGGGGCCTTCACCCCCTGCTCGACCATTGATCGTGACCCTTCTTGATCGATTCGGTTGCCAGTTCAGGTTTTCTTCATCCGATCATGAAAAACAGTGGTTACCTTCTTCTTACTTGCATTGGCAAGAATTCCCATTTGGTTCCAGTGATTTGAAGCGTCCAGATGTGGAGAAATCTAGATGTGGGTAGGCTGTGAGAGGTAAATGCCGATTGGGATGTTTGTGAAGTGGAGGAATAATTTGAATGAGTCTGTGGAAGCTTGAGAAATAGGTAAGTGTTTGATCTATTTCTAGATCCGAGAAGTTGAATGGGAGTTTTGTTGTTAGCTGTGTAATTTAGATAAACTAGTTGACATGTTGTTGCTATAGGGGAGGAGGCTCTATAGAAGCTGGAGATTTGTCTGGCTTCAATGAAATTGAAGATCATATCTCTTCATCGCCGTGAGCAACAAAATTTTGGCAGTTTGCATTTAATAAGTCTCCTAGCTCAGGTAATCTCTTAAGTCTTGTTGTGTTTCATGAATTGTGTATGCAAGGGGAGATTTCAGTGTGGGTTTGTGATGGATCTTGTTGATCAAGATACAATGAGTAAGGATTCAACTTATCTATCTAATTGTTATAGATTGCTACTTCAAAGGTGGATCAAGACACGGTGGTTGATTGCTACAATTGTGAGGTAAGCTTTGATTTTGGTATTGTTATGAAGTAGGATGTGATACCTTTATAGTTGATGCTAGAATTGACTCATGAATGATACGGTGAATTTAATCTGATTAAGGTTGGAGAATGTTGAATTAGTTGGATATAATGATCGATGTAGGATTTGATGATTCGATGTATGATAGAACTTAAGTATGTTCTATGTTGTGTACAGGATGTTGATACGAGACGGAATCTCGGATGTAAAGAAGGACAATGTAGTCTACTTAACAGGTGGGTAATTTCCTACCTAGTCCGGGTAGATGTATTGCATTCAGATTTAGTCATAGATATGAGCGTGTTAGGTGTTCATATTACCTTGACCCTGCTCTTATTATCGTATGCTTGAACTTATCGTTTGATGTATTTATGCTCCATTGTTGATATCACACATATACCCTATCATGATTTAGGAGTTATAGATGTGATGTAAATTGGCCTAGATGTTTAGTAGGGTGTAAATGTTAGTACGAGGGATGACCCAATTTATAAATTGGAAAAAGGTCATCTATGGGTAGGTAATGCCCTAAATGTAGGATTTATTTCCAATACCCGTATGTTGCATACTGTTACCAACCATGAGTTGTGTGATGGTTAAGTGAAGGGTGATTAGAGTGTCGCTGCGGACCAGTGGTCCCAACTTGATATGATTAGTCGAGTACGGCTCTCTATCAGATAGAGAGTGCGTCGATTAGTTGAGTACGAGTCTCTATTGGAGAGAGAGTTATGATCAGTTGAGTACGACTCTCTACAAGATAGAGAGTGTGTCGATCAGTTGAGTACGACTCTCTATTTGATAGAGAGTTATGATCAGTTGAGTACGACTCTCTACAAGATAGAGAGTCCGTCGATATGTTGAGTACAACTCTCTACAGGATAGAGAGTATTGATTAGATGGGTATGACTCTTTGCTGAACATAGAGTCTGTGGTAGATGGCTATACGAGTGACAGCATACTCATGTCATATGCATGCATTCTGACGACATAGTCTCCCTTGGGGTTGAGAGAGTCATCGGTCATCTTGCCTCCCAGAGCACTCCCCGAGGAGTAACTGGTGTGAGGGCAGAGCATCTGTTGTGCCACACTCTACCACTATAGACGGTGGTAGTTGGAGTTGCGTGCAGTTGTCCTGGGTGCGTGGTACTCGACCACTCATTGGTAGTGTTAGTCGGAGTGGCCAGCAGCAGGGACCCCCATTGTGTAGCGAGCTCTTTACGCTCATATGCTACTTGATCATACTGCCCACTCGGCCACTCTATAGCAGTGGTTGGTGTGAGTTGGGACAGTTGTCATGTCGTATCACTTAGGCCACACTGGGGTCGTGGTAGCGAGTAGGGGTGAGCAGGCATGACCATGCATGTTGCATTGTCGTATATGATGACGCTTTGCATATTACCATATATATATACATATATGCATGTATATATATATATGGATGGTTGAGATTAATATATATATAGATGCGGTCTATATATATATGATTATTGTGATGTTGCATTTGATTGTACTATGCTTACTGCATTTGGGTGTACATCATATTTATGCATGTTTCTTGCATTTGTTATACGATTGTGTCGGATACTGGTATGGGTTGGACAGACCATTAGATACCTTGACCTGTAGCTAGAGTATATTGTGAGTTGATCTACTCTTCCTGTTATATATATATATGTTGGATATTTGTTCAGGTTGGATCGGAGTAGTGTAGCAGACTTCAGGTATGTTTGTATTTTTATGTTGTTTATTTGGTTAGACGGTATATGCTTGTATTTGTATACTATGCTGATATACCTGTTGTACCTCTAGAGTATGTTGTTGAAAATACATGTGATATGACATATATACATGTTTTTCTATTACCTGCTGAGTTTTACTCACCACCCCCCACGGACCCTGGGTTTTTCTGTCGCCCAGGTAAAAGGTAAATGACTTCGTGACATCTTGGAGCACCGCTGGCTGACATCTCATCTCACCTCCGAGGCTCCCGTATCAATTTTGGGCTTTGCGTTCGTCGTGTATTGTATTTGGAGTTTTCGTAGTGTACTGTGTTGTGGACTTGTAGATTTGGATTTTGTCGATGTACTGTATGTGGTTGTGGTGTGTTAGTCATACCGGTATGCATGATGTGGATGTATTGTATATGTGGGGTTATGGGTATGTCGTTGTATTAGTTTCCGCTGTGTTTCATTATATTGTTGTGTTTTTATTTATTATGTTATTGTTATTGTGGGCCTACGGGCCTTGTATTAACCCGAAATATTTCCACGTACAGGGGAGGTGTCGTCCGTTTGATTTTCGGCTCGGTATGCTCTCGAGGCGTGACACACGATGCCTCCCCCAACGGTCGGATCTTCCTCCGTCGGCCGCAGCAGTCGCCGACTCGTGAAGGAAGGAGAGACGGAGCCGAAATCGTGAGAGAGGGGAGGAGGAAATCGCGCGATCGCGATCTAAGGAAGAAACTGGGGCTGTGGATCGGGTTTGTATAAGCCAGTCTACCTAGAACTTGAACCGGACCTAGGTCAAAACCTAGCATAAGTTGAACCCAAGCTAACCTAGGTTTAACCCAAATACCCATTTAGGCTTAAATCCTCGTATGAACTCCTTTTTAATCCGAAAAAATTCCTAAAAATTCTATGAGCTAATTCTCAATTATCAAGGGCTATTATTTTATTTTATTTAATTTTTTTTTCGTATCTTATATTTTCCCCCACTAATAAAAATTTGGTTCCCAAATTTCCGACTCATGTATGAGTATGAGATATCACCACAACCATCTCAAGTATCTAGAGCAAAGTCACACCTCAGGTGCCTAAGTGGGGTATTGAACTCGAATATTATATTCCAGCTCTTATATACACTCTCCATCAACCTATTAAGAGGTCAATAACTTTACCAGAGTGGAGCTCTATATCCATGACCTGTTGGAGACTTTGCCAGAATCATAAGATGAATCATGAATCACTATCAGAAATGATACTCAAGGATACTCCATGAATATATTTCCGTCAAGCGATCCAACGAAGTCCATCTTACGGCTCGGTAGAAAATGAGCGGACTTGGCTAATCGATCACCGATTACCCAAATCACCCCAAATCCTTTTCGGATTCTAGATAATCTCCCAACACAATCTAACGTACTAGGCTCCTACTTCCATCTCAATACATAACCCTATAGCAACTACACAGTAGCTAGCCAAAACTATATGAGCACTTCTGCTCCATACATTTACAATCAAGATAATAACTGCTAAGCTCCACATCATATATATGATAGCTTATCTTGTAGTTCCTCAACTGACGTAGGCATAAGACACGTCTCATACAACTGCATCGGAATTGCTCCAATCCTTGAAATATTGCATCTATGTGCAGTACTCTTCCATCCCCAATGGAAGGACTAACTAACACTAATGCAAAAGTCAGTCACCATCTAGGCCCTGAAACCTAGCTTCACAAACTTCCGACCAGGTGATTTCCGTCACCTTCTTGGTCCAACAAGTCGGCGGTATAGTATCGCTAGAACATCCTATCAACCTCTACGGTATCATCCAAATCAATCCAGGGAAACCATAACTTCTCTTAAGATTGTAAATATATCCCAAAAATATATCATTCACATATACGATGACAATCAATCTCAAATACTGCAAGAGTACTTGATTCCTCAAATCCATGAACGACTAAATCGTTAATAAGTCTAACGACATCATCAACAACTCCTAAAATTCATAATCCACACACCTGTACCCCTTTTTACTCCAAGCAAATGATATCTCAATCATCACACCCATAAGGGTAATTGTATGACATCAAGTCACTACAATATCAACACTACAATTATAATCAACCATAGAGTATACACAGGTATCCTTTAACTGATCTAAAGAGTTCATCTATCCATGATGAAGGATATTCATTCTCAACTACTGCATTCCAATCATCGATAATCGATGCATTCAAAGGTCTGTCTCTCTTTTAACAAAGAGTTCCGGATCCTCTCAAGAGAAATACCGGGACGGATAAATATTCCCTTCAATACCTCCTATAATCGCAACTTACGTTCTTCAAATTTCCACAGTATTAAGCACACTAATAGCAATAAAATCATTTCCCGGTATGAGGTCTTCAATATCGAAACTATTTTTAAAATCACCCCCAATCGCATATTCCACTTGCCCATGCAGTGACAAACCCGGGAGTTCATCCGAAACTACATTCAAATATCCTCGGATTATACACACATCCGAGAGACATAATATCCCGTCATTTCAACAATTTAACTATCCATAAGGATATATCCATAGTAGAGGTATGTCTAGCAAAGGCTAAGAGTATCCCTTGACTTCTTGGTCGTTGATCAACATCTCACCTGACGATAGAGAAAAATCACCAACCCACAAGTCGATAGGAACCCTTCTAATCCTATCTAAGAATATTCTAGACCTAGCTACCTGTAACTATCAGTATCTCTCAATATATCCACACATAGGGTAAACTAAGGTAATACCCTAAATGACCCATTCTTCGGTCTTCTATACTTCTTCTCATGTAATCATGTAAACTCGTCCAACATCTATTCTTGACGACTAAGTTTGTTGGATCGAGAAGCGTCGCTAGAGGGGGGGGTGAATAGCGAGTGTAAATCTTTTTGTTCGTTCGATACACGAGTAAGCGTAGTGGAAAATAAAGAGACACATTTATTTTACTTGGTTCACAACCCAGCGGTTGCTACTCCAAGGCCCTATCGGTCCTAGACCACGTACGGAGGGCAAAGCACTATAACGTCTCCTCCTCGTTGGAGGTAGGAGACAACGATCAAAAAATCTAAAGTACGAGGATGAGGCAACAAGCCTACCTCACCTCGTTATGAATAAAAACAAGAAATACAATATCAAAATATATTACTTGATGCTGCTGCCAACGAAGAAGATCAGAACTTGTCATCGCGTCGGCGTTATGACGGTGTTGGAGCCTTGGCGTTGTAGGAGCACTTGAGAATAAACTTGATGATCTTTGGAGTTGGAATCCTCCCCTCCTTTTATAGAGTTTGGTGCTTGAATATGTCTCCTGCTTGAATATGTCTCCTCAAAATTTGGAACAGATCACGATGTTGTACAAATTTTATCACGAAGTGGTCGCGTCAAACGTTATTCATTTTGACCTAGCGAAGGTTATTCGTCGCCATCACGATCGATGATGCCTCCATCACCGATCGATGAGCATCACGATCGCCAATGTCCAAAGAATGCGATCCGCACCGCCACTCCCTAGAAGAGGTTAGCTCGGAAAATGATAAATGCGACGGTTTCTAACCGTCCGATCTCGACCTAGACCTTCCACAAGAAGTCTTAGTCGGATCGTCGCCTACAGTCGTCCCCGTACAGAGGACACGACCTTACCATCTCTCACTCACACGAGCTTACCTCGATACTTACTGTGTCACTTTCACTTTTGGCCTTCCACTCGATTCCTTTGGCTCTCTCCAAAGTCACTCGAGTGTCGCCCGACCACCATGGCTTCCTCTGTGTGTCGCTAGCCTTCAGCTCCAGCTTTAGTACTTTTCTGCACACTCGATTTAGCTCGTGAGATAACGATGTAAACTTAACATTGTGTCTTTGTCATAATCAAAACACAGGTTCGATTATCTAGTGCCCCTACACCAACAGAGTTCATGTAGATGCAAAAGTCTGCCATGGAGAAACCTGAAATCAACTGCTGAACTGAGATACAATACCCAAAATGACTGAAATGGAGATGGTAAACACTTTTGTACTGGTAATGAGTACACCATCGGTTGCAAAATACTAAATAGCTGTCAACATCGTAGCATGCTCTAACTCAACAAATAGTATAGCTACATCTAGAGAGGTAACAGTTGTCATTGTCTGGATGTCTGAGTCTTCTGAGATGTCTTCTGCTGATACTGTTGAGTAAATTGCTTCTCTCGGATAGAAGTATCAAAGAGCTCCAACTATATCTGAGGTAGTAGATCGCTGCTGATGTGATACCCCATTCTTTTGTGACGATCTTGACTTTCGAGGTTGTGGATCGTCCTCTCGAAAGCATCATCCATAGTCTTCAACTGAGTCTTTAAAGTATGTCTTCATATGTACTGGCTACTTATAGTAGAAACGGATAAAATGATCCATCGGATAATCTGACTCTGTGTCTCGTCGTGATCCACACTGCACACACACACTCCCTTCGAAGTCTTTCCTCTGATTTCACTGATAAACATGAGAAGATGCTGTCGATCTGTAGTCGGTCTTCTATGATCGGAAAGTAGCTCATGGCCCACGACTCCAATCTTGCTCCTTTTATCCAACATACGGATACTTCTGATTCCAATAATTTGACTTGTAATGTCTGCTTATCAAATCTTCCACTCTTAAACATTTACTACGGAGTCATTTCTGTGAACATGGCTCGATCTAAGGACTTCCGGTAGGATCTGGTAGATAATCCAAACATCCTGATCAGGATGTTAGCCAATAAACCATGGGTGGCTTAAGACATGTCAATCACATTCTCGAGCTATTAGGGGGTCATAACCCTCGCAAGTCTAACGACTTTGCTTGGTACATTCATTACACCCAACCTAAAGCTCAAGAATTCCCTGATGATGAGTCAAAGAAGATGACGTGGGAAAATACTCTCTCACAATATCACTATACGGTGACCAAGTGATATGTGATTTCCCGAAGGATATTTCTTATATCTTCCACCAAATACTGGCTAGATCCAGATAATGATATTCAACTAACACTACTTTCTTCGTATAACCTGAGTTAAGTACTCAAAAGTACCTTCAAAGTTATACAACCTAACATGACCAACTCAGGGATCAAAATCCCTATGAATATCTCCAAACTAATCTTCTACTACCTGTATCAACAATAGTATACAAGTCTGTTCATTACCCCATCGATAATGATCTGACTAGCACAGTTAGTGAAGATCCCTAGGACCGTAATCTTTGATCTCCACAAGAGATGTGACTACCTAACCGCTACTTTCCGACTCGGTATCAGTTGACTCTTAAAGGTAATTTACCCTTTGAATAGCAGGTACATCTCTATTAATCTCAATATATCGTTCCCGTGGTGAACTCAAACCATGGTTACAACTAGTAATTAACACCCTACTAGTCATCCCTATTATAAGCAACTAAATGCATAGCCAATAGAAGGATATGTAATAACAGTAAACATACCTTAAACCTTGTAGCTCGGAGATGTCCGCAACAGCCAGATCCCAGAACTCACAAAACCAAAATCGAGTAAAGCAAAACTCGATGTTCGAACGAAATAAAATCCAAAAGTGGACTTCGTAACCTAGGGCTCTGATACCAATAAAATTGTCACGCCCCGAGAGTATGCCGTGCCGAAAAGCAAACAGACGGCATCTCCCCTGTATGTGGCAACATTTCAAGTTAATACAAGGCCCGTAGGCCCACAACAACAATATAATATAAAGATATCAACATACCAAACACAGCGGAAACATACTGACAGATAAAACAAGATACAAAGACCCAACTATGCACTCCGGAGTGACTTTGACACAACAAAAATCATAACAGAAATCACATCAAAGACCAAATACATACATCACATCCGAATATCGTAAATACGGAAACAACACAGGGTAAAATCCTAAAATAACAATTCACAAGAATACAACAATATGGAATACATATCCATCCGTTCAGTGTGAGATGGGATCAGCTGGTGGAGCTTCGAACGTCCAAGGAAATCTTCTACCTGTTACCTGGCGACAGGAAACCTAGGGTCCGAGGTGGTGAGTATAAACTCAAGGGTAATATGTAGAAAGTGCATGAACAACATATAGGATATAGAGATCTACAAGTATACATGTGAATAACTACAGGTATACAAAATATGTCCAATAGCCATACAGTCCTATCCAAATCTAATAACAAGTAACCACAGTATAGTCATACTCAATGTATATACTAAACTGGTCAACTGAACATGAAGTAATGTACCAACGTACTTGACGGTCTGCAACACCACAAGCTACATCCTGAATAGATATACAATAACATAACCCATATAACGTACAAAGTCAATACCATACCTGACCAGCACTCAGACATATGAACAGTATATAATCACATGTAATAACATTTCGATCCATACCACACTATGACATGACGCTAATCAAATGCATACAACAATCTGGACCAACACATATATCATGCTCAACACACAACAGTATATATAATATGCAAAATGGCATGTATTATGATGTACACGCATATGCAACAATCATAGCTCAATCAAATGTAGCATCTCACAGGCATATGTAAAACATATATCAAATACATGCATACATATATATTAGCAATGCATATGCATGGCCATGTCTGCGGACCCGTCCAACCATGACCCCAGTATAGACCGGGTGGCACGGCATGATGACTAGACCGACTCCAGCTGCCACTACTCTCGAGTGGCCGAGTTGGGTAGTATGAATGAGTAGCATATAAGCGTAAAGAGCTAACTACTCCACGGGGGTCCCTGCTGTTGGCCGCTCCGTCACTACCCATGAGTAGATGAGCTCCGCACACAGGACAACTGCACATCACACAACCACCGTCTATAGTGGGTGAGTGCTAACACCACTCTGCACAGTGGCCAGGTGCGCATCTCCAGCTACCACCATCTATAGTGGTTGAGCACGGCACATCCAATGCTCTGCCCTCAACCCTGCTACCACTACCCCGAGTGGCTGGGGAGGCAGGATGGCTGACGACCCATCTCAACTACAAGGGAGACCCCAGTCGACAGCATGCATGTGATGTAATGATGCATAGCTCCACATACGTATCCTCGCAACACTCCCTATCCCACGGGGAGTCCTGGTCAACCAAAAGTCAACTATGTAAGGACTATTAATCCACATGACTCTCTCCCTATTACATAGAGAGTCATACACATCTAACAGTCAACCACGCTAAGACCTCAGTCCATAACGAGATACTGTCGACCATCCATATACCCATACCCAATCACAATATCCATAATGGATATATAATCACGCTAGGACCTCTAGTCCATAGCCACATACTGACAACCACACACTTATCTATGCACAGACAACTAGATCCACCATAAATGCATAACTAATAAGTATACGATACAACAATCGACTCCATAATCTAATCCATCACCTAACCCTAGTGATGTAACACAGTAACCCAATCTGAGGTCACAAAGATAACCCTAACCACCTGTACTTACTGAACATCCATCAGCTAACACATAATAGGGTTTATAGTTCATATCCGTGCTAGATAATCAATGAAGTAATAGCAATATATCTCAAAGGTCAAGGCAGTACAAGCATATGATTAAATAAGAGTGGATCTAAGATCAAAGTAATCACATAACTCCAATTTCATGCACCAGATTCAGATCAAAACTACCTGACCAGGGTAGATATTACCCACCTGATACATAGCCCGTAATGATGATCCTCACCCCCGGGGACCTGCCTCGAATCCCAAACCTACACATAATAGCAACTATGATTGAGTACATGTATCTGACAATACTCAACTTAACTACTATGTCGCTTCTATATTCGCATCATTTCCTCGTCTACGAGTTAGAAATCCCGATTATCCCAATCTGATACGCCATAACCAAACTCACAATAGATCACCGACATCCTCAAGATCAATTAAGGTAATTAGATCTAAACACCACTCACAATTGGGTTGTAATAGAAGCTTACCACAAGATCAGTCTACCACAGCTAATAAATCCAATACATCCACCGAAGTGATCAATCGGACACAGTTACAACATCTAATTCATTATACCTACTCACTTGTCGACTGAACTTCTTAGCTTTAACTCAATCGACACAAACAACATCACCAATCCTACACAATCACCAGTTGCCCTTCACACAACAACCTAGGTCCAGCAACACCATAAACAGAACAATAAAAGGAAAATTAGGAATTATACCCGAATTACAGTTCATTATTGCATTAACACAATCCTGATGGCATTGCTCGGAGGCTCGTTGGCTCATTGGCTCCCATGTCCCCGGATTAAAATTTTCACTAATGAAAACTAGTCCTGATGGGATGAGTTTCCTAAGCACAACCAATTCGTCGTCGTGCTAACGACTTGAGCAATTGCTTGAACAAACTAGTTGTTCAAGCAACCAAGCTCTTTTAGTCGGTTAGCCGCGGAAGAGACGATGGACGGATCACCAATTTTTGTGTTTATCTTCGGGGTCCACGATTATACAAATACATATGGATGTAGACATGTATAATCAACACATACAATCATATTAATAAGAACATGCAAAGATCAATAATAAAACTTGTAAATCTTTTATACCTCTCGATCTTCTATCGTATGTCCTAACCTCCTTGTAGACTTCGTGTGGGCGAAGATCCTCCACAAGTTGAAGCTTCATAGATCTTCTTCAATCAAAAGAAAGAAGAACTCTCCTTCCCTTCTTGCTTGAGCCAACCACCAAGCCACAAAGACTTGATGCCGCCGGCCCCAAGAAAAGAGAGAACAAGATGGCCAACAAAAGGAACCAAACAAGGGAACAATCCCAAGCTCCTTTGTGCCGCCGACCAAGAGGAAAAGAAGAGGAGAAGAGGAATAGGTTGAGCGCCGACCAAGGTAGAGGGAAGAAAGGTAGGTGCCGGCAACCT
Source organism: Wurfbainia villosa (assembly GCA_025175895.1). NCBI lineage: Eukaryota > Viridiplantae > Streptophyta > Magnoliopsida > Zingiberales > Zingiberaceae > Wurfbainia > Wurfbainia villosa. The sequence goes on from CM046002.1 coordinate 6,271,849, forward strand.
CTTAGGAAGAAGAAGAGAACCTCTCCTATTGTTGCCGCCCACTCCACCTTGGAAACCCTAGCCGCCCAACCAAACCCTAACCTCCTTAGGGTTTCTTGCTGCCCAAGCTAATGATAGGCAAAACCCTAATCTCTAAAAACAACCATTTTCCTCCTTTCCGCCCACCTTAAGCCCCCTTTTATAGAGTTAGGCTTAAGCCTTGTTTTAATCTCCACCGTTAGTTCTAGGGATTTAATCTCAACCGTCGGATCTAGAGATTTAATCTCAACCGTCGAATCTAGAGATTTAATCTCCACCGTCGGATCTAGGGATTTAATCTCAATCGTCGGATCTAGAGATTTAATCTCAATCGTCGGATCTAGATATTTAATCTCCACCATCGGATCTAGGGATTTAATCTCAACCGTCGGATCTAGAGATTTAATCTCAACCGTCGGATCTAGAGATATAATCTCCACCGTCGGATCTAGAGTTTTGTTTTCCATCATTGGATCTAGGCTCCATGAGGTTTATATTAGGCTACGATAGGGACCTTGAGAAGGAGTTGGATCTTGGCCACCCGATGGATCGGAACCACACAAACTTGATCCATCAATGATGTTCCATTCCACTAGAGGATCATCATTGAATTACCTCACCAACCCCCATAAATTAATATGGGCTCCATACATTATTTGTACATCCATCTCCCCGTGTTTAAGATATCGAATGTCCACACCAATTGATTTATCGCCATCAATCAATTAACATCTAACTCCTCGAGTAGTACCACTCAACCTTATCATCATGTTGACTAAGTCAACCTGCAGGGTTTACATGATGAACCTTATGAGCTCCTCAAGGGGACATCATCAACCTAATATGTAGGACACGGTTTCCTCTTGTAATTAACGGCACACCATGTAAATAATATCATTTCCCAACTTACCGGGCATATTGATTTAATCCATATAAATCTCACCCTTTGGTAAATCAAAGAAATAAATACTAAGTACATGTGCCCGTTATTATATCGGGATTAAGAGCATGTACAACATAATATCCGAGGTCCGATTCAATTATGTAGTCAGAAATAAATTGAATCACCTCTATGTCGGTCGTGGTCAATACACCTAAGTGTACTAGTGTAACTCTATGTTCAAGACAAAACAATACCAAGCTACACTACAACCATGTCAATGGTTTGTCCAAAACCATCTTAGTTGTGAGCCTCTACTTCTATTCTACAAGGGACTGATAACATGATCTTCTATGCCACACCAAGCACCATGTTATCTACAATGTAATGTATTAGACAAAATGCACACATATAATAAATATAAAGTGCAAACAATGATCATGTGATTCTTATTTCAAAATAAAAATATTCATACAAAAGAGCTAGGCTTTCAGTATACATTCCAACAATCTCCCACTTATACTAAAAGACTATGCTGTCATCACACTACCATACATCTGATCCCCATGTCCTCCACATGCCTATCAAACGCTTTTGCTGGAAGGGCCTTAGTGAATGGATCCGCCAGGTTATCCTCTGATGCAATCTTGGCGACAGCTACTTCTCCTCGCTTTACGATCTCTCGTATCAGGTGGTACTTGCGCTCTGTGTTTACTCGCCTTATGGGCTCGTGGTTCCTTCGAGTTTGCAACTGCACCACTGTTATCACAATAAATTGTGATAGTTCTGGGCAAACCAAAAATCACATCCAAGTCCATCAAGAAGTTCCTGAGACATATAGCTTCCTTGGCTGCCTCAGAGGCTGCCACATACTCAGCTTCCATGGTAGAGTCCGCCATGCATTTCTGCTTGACACTCCTCCATACTATGGCTCCACCTTCAAAAGTAAACACAAACCCCGAGGTAGACTTACTGTTATCCCTATCTGATTGGAAATCAGAATCCGTGTAACCCATAGGTACTAATTGATCTGCCCGGTAAACCAGCATATAATCCCTAGTCCTTCTCAGGTAATTCAATATATGCTTTACCTCAGTCCAATGTCCCTATCTAGGATTACTCTGATATCTTCTAATCATGCCCATGGCAAAGCAGATATCTGGTCTCGTACATAGTATAGCATACATGAGGCTTCCTACTGCCGAAGCATAAGGAACCGCCTTCATCTCCTCTATCTCCTTTGATGTTTTGGGACACATCTCTTTAGATAAAGGTACTCCATGCCTAAAAGGTAGAAAACCTTTCTTGGAGTTCTGTATGCTAAAACGAGCAAGGATAGTGTCAATGTATGAAGCTTGAGATAAGCACAACATCCTTTTCTTGCGATCCCTTATTATCTTGATCCCAAGGATGTGTTCCACTTCTCCCAAGTCCTTCATATTAAACTATTTGGACAACCATACCCTTACGTCTGATAACACTCTGATATTGTTTCCAACTAACAAAATGTCATCTATGTATAGTACAAGAAATACCACTACGTTTCCATCACATCTCTTGTATACACAAGGCTCATCCGGACTTTGAATAAATTCATACGACTAGATTACCTCATCAAAGCGGATGTTCCAAGATCTAGAAGCTTGCTTCAATTCATAAATGGACCGATTAAGCTTACACACAAGATGCTCTTTGCCCTTTGCAATGAATCCCTCTGGTTGCTTCATATAGATGTTTTCCTCAAGACTTCTGTTAAGGAAAGCTGTCTTGACATCCATCTGCCAAATCTCATAATCCTCATGAGCAGCAATAGATATGAGAATCCGGATAGACTTAAGCATAGCTACCGGTGAAAAGGTCTCCTCATAATCGATACCCTCTTTTTGAGTATACCCTTTCGCAACAAGCCTAGCTTTGAAGGTCTCAACCTTCCCGTCTACTTCTCTCTTTCTCTTGTAGATCCACTTGCATCCAATGACTTTCACACCATTGGGTGGTTCTACTAGCTCACAGACATGATTAGAATCCATAGATTCTATCTCTGAATTCATCGCTCTTTGCCAAGATACCGCATCTCTATCTTGGAGTGCCTCGTCATATGTCCAGGGATCAGGTTCATGTTTACCAGGGACTAAGTCCGAAGACTCTCCCAAGAACATGAATCTCACGGGTTGTCTAACAACCCTCCCACTACGACGAGGTGCCTCCTGTGTATGCTCTGTGACACGCGACGTAGTGACTTGTGGTATTTCCTCTTGTACCGGTGGTACTGAAGTCGGGACTTCTCCTGTCAACTCCTCAAGAACAATCCTACTCGTGGGCTTGTGGTTCATCATATAGTCCTCCTCTAGAAATCTAGCATTCGTACTCACGATCACCTTCTAATCTCTAGGACTATAGAACAAACCAGCCTTCGTTCCCTTAGGGTAGCCAACAAACAAGCGTACTTCTGTACGAGATCCCAACTTACCAAAGATCTCCCTTGGACATGTCTTTGGACTACCCCAATCGAATATGTCTTAGACTAGGCTTTCGCCCACCCACAGTGCAGGAGTAGAAGTCTTGACTTAGATGGAACCAAGTTCGAATGTGTCGCCATTTCCAGAGCAAACCCCCAGAACGAATCAGGTAACTCAGAATAACTCATCATCGATCTGACCATCTCCATAAGAGTCCTATTCCTTCGCTCCGCCACACCATTCTGCTGGGGTGTGCCAGGTGAGGACAATTGGGATTGAATCCCAACCTCTGATAAGTAACTCCTAAACTCTCCCAAGAGGTACTCGCCACCACGATCAGATCGTAGTGTCTTGATACTTTTACCTTGATGGTTCTCCACATCAGCCTTGAATTCTTTGAACCTGTCAAAGCATTCAGACTTGCGGCGCATCAAGTAAATGTATCCATACCTTGAATAATCGTCTATAAAGAGACAAAGTATTCAAAGACACCTCTAGCCTGGATAGACATAGGACAGCATAAATCAGAATGAACCAATTTCAATACATCTTTGGCTCTATACCCCTTAGCCTTAAAAGGCCTCTTGGTCATCTTACCTTCCAAGCAAGACTCACAGGTTGGGAGATCTTCCACCACTAATAAACCCAAGGGTCCATCAGCTATCAACCTTTGAATTCTACTCAGGTTAATATGACCAAGTCTTAGGTGCCAAAGATATGTCTGGTTCATTTTCGAAGGTTCTTTTCTCTTATTAGACTTAGAAGATGAGTTATTCACTTCTATATGCATCGTGGGAGTTTTCGGTTCAAGAGTGTACAAATTGCCAACCAATGTACCAGAACAGATAATCTCCCTATTCCTTTTTATAACAACTTTGTCATTAAAAGAAACAGAATATCCATCCAGAAACAATTTAGAAATTAGATTCTTTCTAAAAGTAGGTACATAAAGACAATTTCTCAAAACCAAAACTTTATTCCTATCAAAAGATAAATAAACGTCTCCCACTGCAATAGCCGCCACCTTTGAAGCATTGCCCATGAAGATGGTAATCTCTCCCTCAGCTAGTCGTCGGATTTCCTGGAACCCCTTTGTTCTTTCGGCGAGGACAGTCCGCCTTCCAATGTCCAGTCTGCTTGCAAGTGAAGCACTTGCCTTTTGGCTTCTTCACTCCTGCCTGAGGTCCTACTGCTACTTTCTTTGCTCCACCTTGCTTCTTCTTCTTCTTCCCTTTCGGTTTAGAAGAAGAAACCTTCTGAGCAACCATGGCTTAAGCGCTTTGATGAAAAAGCCCCTCTGCCGCCTGGAGTTCTGTCAGAAGCTCCGCCAACGAATACAACCTCTTATTCATGTTGTAGTTGAGGCGGAACTGCTCAAAACTCCTAGGCAGAGACTGGAGAATGATATCGACCTGGGTTTCCCCATCGATCTCAGCTCTGAGGACTTCCATCTCATTCAGATGAGCCATCATCTTGAGAACATGGTCCCTGACAGGTGTTCCCTCGATCATGGTGGTCGTCATCAAGTTCCTCATAGCCTCCTGTCTAGCCGCCCTACTCTGATGTCCAAAAGGTTCCTTGAGATTGAGCATCATGTCATAAGCCGTGGCCATGGCCTGATGCTGATGTTGCAGCACATTTGACATAGATACTAAAATGTAACACCGCGCCATCTCAACTGCCTTGATCCATTTCTTATAACTCTCTTTCTCCTTTTCATCAGAGTCATCGGTGGGCTTAGGAGGACGGACCTCGAAGAGTACAAATTTGTACTCCTCTACAGTTAAGACAATATCCAAATTTCTTTTCCAATCAATATAATTTGTTCCAGTAAGTTTATTTTCTTTTAATATCACAGCAAGTGGGTTGAAAGCCATTTGAAAAAACCTAAGAATCACAATGATCAAAATATTAGATTTCAAATATCATTGATTCCTCAAACAATAAAATTTCGAAATCAACCAACACCTCAAAACACCGAGAATATCGCATGCCACGATAGTGTGGACGTATACGAATTCTGCATTTGTAAGAGGAGGTTTAACCCATTAATTTTATTATCTTGTCAACCTTACTTTTTGACAAATAAAATTAATAGTTGGTTCCTCTTTGGCCCTACAAATAAAAGCAGTGACTCTGATGGGGAGGATACTTTTTATTTGCATCTAAGTGTGCACCGTTACACGATACTAAGGGAATTATCTCGGATTATGTGCCTTACCGATGGAGAAGTACACATGCTCCTAAATAATTTCCTATAACCATTATTTGACCTAGTGATCCGCAAACAAACTCATCCGATGGGGAGGAAGGCACTCAGAGCCGATGCGCAAGTTTGTTGCATCACACGTCAAATTGTAATGGAGGCCGCGGGAATTAATTAAAATGTCCCTCTCCCACTTAGTAAATTGACAGTGAGGAATTTTCAAGCACACACAACATGCATATAAAACAAATCAGCAATAAATATGGAAAAAATCAGAATTTTCCCAACTATTATGGCATTGTTCTCTAATATGCGTCCCGTCGTGTCGCCACCTTGTCCGCTCCACCTTTTCCCGTGCGCAAGTCACCAAAGAGATCCGAGCCAAGACAAACTATTTTAATTTACATCCATCGATCCTATACTCCACGAAGGAGTGTACAAATAATCTAGATCGAAAGTAAACTAAAATGAGTGGCTAAACAATGTCGTATTTAATTATAAAAATTAAATACTAATTTAGCCTCGTCAACACCGAGGATTCAAATAATATACAATCACACACACATGCAATCACATACACACATATATAGCCATAATAGTTGGAACTTATGTCTGCAACCAAAAAGTTATGCTACGCACATCCTACTATCATCCGGAATACACAATATATGATCAATGCGTGAAAGTAACCGAATCCAAAACACACAAAATAGAAAACCGTGGCTCTGATACCAATTTGATGGCATTGCTCGGAGGCTCATTGGCTCCCATGTCCCCGGATTAAAATTTTCACTAAAGAAAACTAATCCGGATGGGATGAGTTTCCTAAGCACAACCAATTTGTCGTCGTGCTAACGACTTGAGTGATCGCTTGAACAAACTAGTTGTTCAAGCAACCAAGATCTTCTAGTCGGTTAGCCGCAGAAGAGACGACGGACGGATCGCCGGTTTTTGTGTTTATCTTCGGGGTCCATGATTATACAAATACATATGGATGTAGACATGTATAATCAACATATACAATCATATTAATAAGAACATGCAAAGATCAATAATAAAACTTGTAAAATTTGTATACCTCTCGATCTTCTATCGTATGTCCTAACCTCCTTGTAGACTTCGTGTGGGCGAAGATTCTCCACAAGTTGAAGCTCCCTAGATCTTCTTCAATCAAAAGAAAGAAGAACTCTCCTTCCCTTCTTGCTTGAGCCAACCACCAAGCCACAAAGACTTGATGCCGCCGGCCCCAAGAAAAGAGAGAACAAGATGGCCAACAAAGGAACCAAACAAGGGAACAATCCCTAGCTCCTTTGTACCGCCAGCCAAGAGGAAAAGAAGAGAAGAGGAATAGGTTGAGCGCCGACCAAGGTAGAGGGAAGAAAGTTAGGTGCCGGCAACCCCTTAGGAAGAAGAAGAGAACCTCTCCTACTGTTGCCGCCCACTCCACCTTGCAAACCCTAGCCGCCTAACCAAACCCTAACCTCCCTAGGGTTTCTTGTCGCCCAAGCTAATGATAGGCAAAACCCTAATCTTCAAAAACAACCATTTTCCTCCTTGCCGCCCACCTTAAGCCCCCTTTTATAGAGTTAGGCTTAAGCCTTGTTTTAATCTCCACCGTTGGTTCTAGGGATTTAATCTCAACCATCGGATCTAGAGATTTAATCTCAACCGTTGGATCTAGAGATTTAATCTCCACCGTCGGATCTAGGGATTTAATCTCAACCGTCGGATCTAGAGATTTAATCTCAACTGTCGGATCTAGAGATTTAATCTCAACCGTAGGATCTAGAGATTTAATCTCCACCGTCGGATCTAGAGTTTTGTTTTCCATCATTGGATCTAGGCTCCCTGAGGTTTATATTAGGCTACGATAGGGACCATGAGGAGGAATTGGATCTTGGCCACCAGATGGATCGGAACCACACAAACTTGATCCATCAATGATGTTCCATTCCACTAGAGGATCATCATTGAATTACCTCACCAACCCCCATAAATTAATATGAGCTCCATACATTATTTGTACATCCATCTCCCTGTGTTTAAGATATCGAATGTCCGTAAATTAATTGATTTACTGACCATCAATCAATTAACATCTAACTCCTCGAGTAGTACCACTCAACCTTATCATCATGTTGACTAAGTCAACCTGTAGGGTTTACATGATGAACCTTATGAGCTCCTCAAGGGGACATCATCAACCTAATATATAGGACACGGTTTCTTTTTGTAATTAACGACACACCATGTAAATAATATCATTTCTCAACTTACCGGGCATATTGATTTAATCCATATAAATCTCACCCTTTGGTAAATCAAAGAAATAAATACTAAGTACATGTGCCCGTTATTATATCGGGATTAAGAGCATGTACAACATAATATCCGAGGTCCGATTCAATTATGTAGTCAGCAATAAATTGAATCACCTCTATGTCTGTCCTGCTCAATACACCTAAGTGTACTAGTGTAACTCTATGTTCAAGGCAAAACAATACCAAGCTACACTACAACCATGCCAATGGTTTGTCCAAAACCATCTTGGTTGTGAGCCTCTACTTCTATTCTACAAGGGACTGATAACATGATCTTCTGTGCCACACCAAGCACCATGTTATCTACAATGTAAAGTATTAGACAATATGCACACATATAATAAATATAAAGTGCAAACAATGATCATGTGATTCTTATTTCAAAATAAAAATGTTAATACAAAAGAACTAGGCTTTCAGTATACATTCCAACAAATCCATCGACCAAACTCCTCCGATTCAACATAACTGAGCTCTCTCTCCAATTTGATACACTAAGTTCTTCATCACTCACAGGCAAAGTATAGATCAGTCCACTCACCGAAAATTGCTCCCACACACAGCCGACACAACAACAAATAGATCCATCAACATCCAACAGAGACACCACGAATTCACAACAATACTCAGAACACACAGCAGGTAAGGGAAATAAAATAGATCAGAACTCACTAACACCTGGAATCCAGCGACCTTGCTCCTTCCCCAATCCCCTGTTCGCCGGCGACCATCAAGCTCCACAAACATCCCAAACATAGATTAAAGCTCAATAGATGAATCTGCAGCTATATCCCACTCTCATCTAAAAGGAGAAGGAAAGTGACCCCTTACCCAGCTCTAACAACGATCTGCAGTGAGATCCCTCCTCTCGGCAACTCACTTCTGCGACGTTCCCAGCTCCCCAACCAATCCTCCACCCGACTCCAGCTGCACGACGCCTCCCCCAATGGTCGGATCTTCCACCGTCGGCCGCAGTAGTCGCCGGCTCGTGAAGGAAGGAGATGGAGCCGAAATCGCGAGAGGGGGGAGGAGGAAATCGTGCGATCGCGATCTGAGGAAGAAACTGGGGCTGTGGATTGAGTTTGTATAAGCCAGTCTGCCTAGAACTTGAACCGGACCTAGGTCAAAACCTAGCCTAAGTTGAACCCAAGCTATCCTAGGTATAACCCAAATACCCATTTAGGCTTAAATCCTCGTATGAACTCCTTTTTAATCTGGAAAAATTCCTAAAACATCCATGAGCTAATTCTCAATTTGATGGCATGCTAGGAGGCTCGTTGGCTCCCATGTCCCCTGATTAAAATTTTCACTAATGAAAACTAATCCGGATGGGATGAGTTTCCTAAGCTCAACCAATTCGTCGTCGTGCTAACGACTTGAGCAATCACTTGAACAAACTAGTTGTTCAAGAAACAAAACTCTTCTAGTCAGTTAGCCGCGGAAGAGCCGACAGATGGATCGTCGGTTTTTGTGTTTATCTTCGGGGTCCATGATTATACAAATACATATGGATGTAGACATGTATAATCAACACATAGAAACATATTAATAAGAACATGCAAATATCGATAATAAAACTTGTAAAACTTTTATACCTCTCGATCTTCTATCGTATGTCCTAACCTCCTTGTAGACTTCGTGTGGGCGAAGATCCTCCACAAGTAGAAGCTTCCTAGAACTTCTTCAATCAAAAGAAAGAAGAACTCTCCTTCCCTTCTTGCTTGAGCCAACCACCAAGCCACAAAAGCTTGATGCCGCCGGCCCCAAGAAAAGAGAGAACAAGATGGCCAACCAAGGAACCAAACAAGGGAACAATCCCTAGCTCGTAGTGCCACCGGCCAAGAGGAAAAGGATGAGAGAAAGACCGGCCAAAGGGGAGCAATAGAAGACCCTACAACCCCTTTGTGTCGCCGGCCCTAGATGGAGTGAAGAGGAGAAGAGGAATAGGTTGAGCGCCGACCAAGGTAGAGGGAAGAGAGATAGGTGCCGGCAACCCCTTAGGAAGAAGAAGGGAACCTCTCCTATTGTTGCCGCCCACTCCACCTCCCAAACCCTAGCCGCCCAACCAAACCCTAACCTCCCTAGGATTTCTTGCCGCCCAAGCTAATGATAGGCAAAACCCTAATCTCCAAAAACAACCAACCTACTTGCCGCCCACCTTAAGCCCCCTTTTATAGAGTTAGGCTTAAGCCTTGTTTTAATCTCCACCGTTGGTTCTAGGGATTTAATCTCAACCGTCGGATCTAGAGATTTAATCTCAACCGTCGGATCTAGAGATTTAATCTCCACTGTCGGATCTAGAGTTTTGTTTTCCATCATTGGATCTAGGCTCCATGAGGTTTTAATAGGCTACAAAAGGGACCATGAGGAGGAGTTGGATCTTGGCCACCCGATGGATCGGAACCACACAAACTTGATCCATCAATGATGTTCCATTCCACTAGAGGATCATCATTGAATTACCTCACCAACCCCCATAAATTAATATGGGCTCCATACATTATTTGTACATCCATCTCCCCGTGTTTAAGATATCGAATGTCCGCCAATTAATTGATTTACTGACCATTAATCAATTAACATCTAACTCCTCGAGTAGTACCACTCAACCTTATCATCATGTTGACTAAGTCAACCTGCAGGGTTTACATGATGAACCTTATGAGCTTCTCAAGGGGACATCATCAACCTAATATGTAGGACACGGTTTCCTCCTATAATTAACTGCACACCATGTAAATAATATCATTTCTCAACTTACCGGGCATATTGATTTAATCCATATAAATCTCACCCTTTGGTAAATCAAAGAAATAAATACTAAGTACATATGCCCGTTATTATATCGGGATTAAGAGCATGTACAACATAATATCCGAGGTCCGATTCAATTATGTAGTCAGCAATAAATTGAATCACCTCTATGTCGGTCCTACTCAATACACCTAAGTGTACAAGTGTAACTCTATGTTCAAGACAAACCAATACCAAGCTACACTACAACCATGCCAATGGTTTGTCCAAAACCATCTTGGTTGTGAGTCTCTACTTATATTCTACAAGGGACTGATAACATGATCATCTGTGCCACACCAAGCATCATGTTATCTACAATGTAAAGTATTAGACAATATGCACACATATAATAAATATAAAGTGCAAACAATGATCATGTGATTCTTATTTCAAAATAAAAATGTTCATACAAAAGAGCTAGCCTTTCAGTATACATCCCAACAATCTCCCACTTATACTAAAAGACTATGCTGTCATCACACTGCCATACATCTGATCCCCATGTCCTCCACATGCCTATCAAACGATTTCGCTGGAAGGGCCTTAGTGAATGGATCCGCCAGGTTATCCTCTGATGCAATCTTGGCGACATCTACTTCTCCTCGCTTTACGATCTCTCGTATCAGGTGGTACTTGCGCTCTATGTGTTTACTCGCCTTATGGGCTCGTGGTTCCTTCGAGTTTGCAACTGCACCACTGTTATCACAATAAATTGTGATAGTTCTAGGCAAACCAGGAATCATATCCAAGTCCATCAAGAAGTTCCTGAGCCATACAGCTTCCTTGGCTGCCTCAGAGGCTGCCACATACTCAGCTTCCATGGTAGAGTCCGTCACGCATTTCTGCTTGACACTCCTCCATACTATGGCTCCACCTCCAAAAGTAAACACAAACCTTGAGGTAGACTTACTGTTGTCCCTATCTGATTGGAAATCAGAATCTGTGTAACCCATAGGTACTAATTGATCTGCCCAGTAAACCAGCATATAATCCCTAGTCCTTCTCAGGTACTTCAATATATGCTTTACCGTAGTCCAATGTCCCTATCCAAAATTACTCTGATATCTGCTAACCATGCCCACGGTAAATCAGATATCTGGTCTCGTACATAGCATAGCATACATGAGGCTTCCTACTGCCGAAGCATAAGGAACCGCCTTCATCTCCTCTATCTCCTTTGATGTTTTGGGACACATCTCTTTAGATAAAGATACTCCATGCCTAAAAGGTAGAAAACCTTTCTTGGAGTTCTACATGCTAAAACGAGCAAGGATAGTGTCAATGTATGAAGCTTGGGATAAGCACAACATCCTTTTCTTGCGATCCCTTATCACCTTGATCCTAAGGATGTGTCCCACTTCTCCCATGTCCTTCATATCAAACTGTTTGGACAACCATACCCTTACGTCTGATAACACTCTGATATTGTTGCCAACTAACAAAATGTCATCTACGTATAGTACAAGAAATACCACTATGTTTCTATCACATCTCTTGTATACACAAGGCTCATCCGGACTTTGAATAAATCCATATGACTTGATTACCTCATCAAAGCGGATGGTCCAAGATATAGAAGCTTACTTCAATCCATAAATGGACCGATTAAGCTTACACACAAGATGCACTTTGCCCTTTGCAATGAATCCCTCTGGTTGCTTCATATAGATGTTTTCCTCAAGACTTCTATTAAAGAAAGTTATCTTGACATCCATCTACCAAATCTCATAATCCTCATGAGCAGCAATAGATAAGAGAATACAGATAGACTTAAGCATAGCTACCGGTGAAAAGGTCTCCTCATAATTGATACCCTCTTTCTAAGTATACCCTTTCGCAACAAGCCTAGCTTTGAAGGTCTCAACCTTCCCGTCTACTCCTCTCTTTCTCTTGTAGATCCACTTACGTCCAATGACTTTCACACCATCGGGTGGTTCTACTAGCTCCTAGACATGATTAGAATCCATAGATTATATCTCTGAATTCATCGCTCTTTGCCAAGATACCGCATCTCTATCTTGGAGTGCCTCATCATATGTCCAGGGATCAGGTTCATGTTTACCAGGGACTAAGTCCGAAGACTCTCCCAAGAACATGAATCTCACGGGTTGTCTAACAACCCTCCAACTACGACGAGGTGCCTCCTATGTATGCTCTATGACACGCGGTGTAGTGACTTGTGATATTTCCTCTTGTATTGGTGGTACTGAAGTCGGGACTTCCCCTGTCAACTCCTCAAGAACTATCCTACTCGTGGGCTTGTGGTTCATCACATAGTCCTCCCCTAGAAATCTGGCATTCGCACTCATGATCACCTTCTGATCTCTAGGACTATAGAACAAACCACCCTTTGTTCCCTTAGGGTAGCCAACAAACAAGCGTACTTCTGTACTAGATTCTAACTTACCAGCATCTCCCTTCAGCACATGTGTTGGACTACCCCAAATCCGAATATGTCTTAGACTAGGCTTTCGCCCAATCCACAATTCTATGGGAGTAGAGGGTACTGACTTAGATGGAACCAAGTTCAAAATGTGTGCTACTGTTTCTAGAGCAAACCCCCAGAATGAATCAGGTAACTCAGAATAACTCATCATCGATCTGACCATCTCCATTAGAGTCTTATTCCTTCGCTCCACCACACCATTCTGCTGGGGTGTGCCAGGTGCGGACAATTGGGATTGAATCCCAGCCTCTGATAAGTAACTCCTAAACTCTCCCAAGAGGTACTCGCCACCACGATCAGATCGTAGTGTCTTGATACTTTTACCTTGATGGTTCTCCACATCAGCCTTGAATTCTTTGAACCTATCAAAGCATTCAGACTTGCGGCGCATCAAGTAAATGTATCCATACCTTGAATAATCATCTATAAAAGAGACAAAGTATTCAAAGCCACCTCTAGCCTGGATAGACATAGGACCACACAAATCAGAATGAACCAATTCCAATACATCTTTGGCTCTATACCCCTTAGCCTTAAAAGGCCTCTTGGTCATCTTACCTTCCAAGCAAGACTCGTAGGTTGGGAGATCTTCCACCACTAATAAACCCAAGGGTCCATCAGCTATCAACCTTTGAATTCTACTCAGGTTAATATGACCAAGTCTTAGGTGCCAAAGATATGTCTGGTTCATTTTCGAAGGTTCTTTTCTCTTATTAGACTTAGAAGATGAGTTATTCACTTCTATATGCATCGTGGGAGTTTTCGGTTCAAGAGTGTACAAATTGCCAACCAATGTTCCAGAATAGATAATCTCCCTATTCCTTTTTATAACAACTTTGTCATTAAAAGAAATAGAATATCTATCCAGAAACAATTTAGAAACTGAAATTAGATTCTTTCTAAAAGTAGGTACATAAAGACAATTTCTCAAAACCAAAACTTTATTCCTATCAAAAGATAAATAAATGTCTCCCACTGCAATAGCCGCCACCTTTGAAGCATTGCCCATGAAGACGGTAATCTCTCCCTCAGCTAGTCGTCGGGTTTCCAGGAACCCCTGCAATGTATTGTAGACATGATCAGTGGCTCCTGTATCTACACACCAGGTGTTGGTAGATAACACCGCTAGCCATGTTTTAACGACTAGACCAAAGGATATACCTTTGTTCTATTTCGGAATGGGACAGTCCTTCTTCCAATGTCCATTCTGCTTGTAAGTGAAGTACTTGCCTTTCGGCTTCTTCACTCCTCCCTGAGATCCTCCCACCACCTTTGCTCCACCTTGTTTCTCCTTCTTCTTGCCTTTCGACTTAGAAGTAGAAACATTTTGAGCAACCATGGCTTGAGGACATTCTTCGAAGAGTGCATACTTGTACTCCTTAGCAGATAAGACAATATCTAGATTCTTTTCCAATCAACATTATTTGGGTACAGTAAGTTTATTTTCTTTTAATATCACAGCAAGTGGGTTGAAAGCCATTTGAAGAAACCTAAGAATCACAATGATCAAAATATTAGATTTCAAATATCATTGATTCCTCAAACAATAAAATTTAGAAATCAACCAACACCACAAAACACCGAGAATATTGCATGCCACGATAGTGTGGACGTATACGAATTCTACATTTGTAAGAGGAGGTTTAACACATTAATTTTATTATCTTGTCAACCTTACTTTTTGACAAATAAAATTAATAGTTGGTTCCTCTTTGGCCCTACAAATAAAAGCAGTGACTCCGATGGGGAGGATACTTTTTATTTGCATCTAAGTGTGCACCATTACACGATACTAAGAGAATTATCTCGGATTATGTGCCTTACCGATAGGGAAGTACACACGCTCCTAAATAATTTCCTATAACCATTATTTGACCTAGTGATCCACAAACAAACTCATCCGATGGGGAGGAAGGCACTCAGAGCCAACGCGCAAGTTTGTTGCATCACACGTCAAATTGTAATGGAGGCCGCGGGAATTAATTAAAATGTCCCTCTCCCACTTAGTAAATTGACGGTGAGGAATTTTCAAGCACACACAACATGCATATAAAACAAATCAGCAATAAATATGGAAAAAATCAGAATTTTCCCAACTATTATGGCATTGTTCTCCAATATGCGTCCCGTCGTGTCGCCACCTCGTCCGCTCCATCTTTTCCCGTGCGCAAGTCACTAAAGAGATCCGAGCCAAGATAAACTATTTTAATTTACATCCATCGATCCTATACTCCACGAAGGAGTGTGCAAATAATCTAAATAGAAAGTAAACTAAAATGAGTGGCTAAACAATGTCGTATTTAATTACAAAAATTAAATACTAATTTAGCCTCGTCAACGCCGAAGATTCAAATAATATACAATCACACACACATACAATCACATACACACATATATAGTCATAATAGTTGGAACTTATGCCTGCAACCAAAAAGTTATGCTACGCACATCCTACTATTATTCGGCATACACAATATATGATAAGTGCATGAAAGTAACCGAATCCAAAACACACAAAACCGGAAATCGTGGCTCTGATACCATTTTGATGGCATGCTAGGAGGCTCGTTGGCTCCCATGTCCCCGGATTAAAATTTTCCCTAATGAAAACTAATCCGGATGGGATGAGTTTCCTAAGCTCAACCAATTCGTCATCGTGCTAACGACTTGAGCGATCGCTTGAATAAACTAGTTGTTCAAGCAACAAAACTCTTCTAGTCGGTAAGCCGTGGAAGAGACGACGGATGGATCGCCGGTTTTTGTGTTTATCTTCGGGGTCCATGATTATACAAATACATATGGATGTAGACATGTATAATCAACACATAGAAACATATTAATAAGAACATGGAAAGATCGATAATAAAACTTGTAAAACTTTTATACCTCTCGATCTTCTATCGTATGTCCTAAGCTCCTTGTAGACTTCGTGTGGGCGAAGATCCTCCACAAGTTGAAGCTTCCTAGATCTTCTTCAATCAAAAGAAAGATGAACTCTCCTTCCCTTCTTGCTTGAGTCAACCACCAAGCCACAAAAGCTTGATGCCGCCGGCCCCAAGAAAAGAGAGAACAAGATGGCCAACCAAGGAACCAAACAAGGGAACAATCCCTAGCTCCTAGTGCCGCCGGCCAAGAGGAAAAGGATGAGAGAAAGACCGGCCAAAGGGGAGCAATAGAAAACCCTACAACCCCTTTGTTCCGCCGGCCCTAGATGGAGTGAAGAGGAGAAGAGGAATAGGTTGAGTGCCGACCAAGGTAGAGGGAAGAGAGATAGGTGTCGGCAACCCCTTAGGAAGAAGAAGGGAACCTCTCCTATTGTTGCCGCCCATTCCACCTCCCAAACCCTAGCCGCCCAACCAAACCCTAACCTCCCTAGGATTTCTTGCTGCCCAAGCTAATGATAGGCAAAACCCTAATCTCCAAAAACAACCAACCTACTTGCCGCCCACCTTAAGCCCCCTTTTATAGAGTTAGGCTTAAGCCTTGTTTTAATCTCCACCGTTGGTTCTAGGGATTTAATCTCAATCGTCGGATCTAGAGATTTAATCTCAACCGTCGGATCTAGAGATTTAATCTCAACCGTCGGATCTAGATATTTAATCTCCACCGTCGGATCTAGAGTTTTGTTTTCCATCATTGGATCTAAGCTCCATGAGGTTTTAATAGGCTACAATAGGGACCACGAGGAGGAGTTGGATCTTGGCCACCCGATGGATCGGAACCACACAAACTTGATCCATCAATGATGTTCCATTCCACTAGAGGATCATCATTGAATTACCTCACCAACCCCCATAAATTAATATGGGCTTCATACATTATTTGTACATCCATCTCCCCGTGTTTAAGATATCGAATGTCCGTCAATTAATTGTTTTACTGACCATCAATCAATTAACATCTAACTCTTCGAGTAGTACCACTCAACCCTATCATCATGTTGACTAAGTCAGCCTACAGGGTTTACATGATGAACCTTATGAGCTCCTCAAGGGGACATCATCAACCTAATATATAGGACACGGTTTCTTTTTGTAATTAACGACACACCATGTAAATAATATCATTTCTCAACTTACCGGGCATATTGATTTAATCCATATAAATCTTACCCTTTGGTAAATCAAAGAAATAAATACTAAGTACATGTGCTCGTTATTATATCGGGATTAAGAGCATGTACAACATAATATCCGAGGTCCGATTCAATTATGTAGTCAGCAATAAATTGAATCACCTCTATTTCGGTCCTGCTCAATACACCTAAGTGTACTAGTGTAACTCTATGTTCAAGACAAACCAATACCAAGCTACACTACAACCATGCCAATGGTTTGTCCAAAACCATTTTGGTTGTGAGCCTCTACTTATATTCTATAAGGGACTGATAACATGATCTTCTGTACCACACCAAGCACCATGTTATCTACAATGTAAAGTATTAGACAATATGCACACATATAATAAATACAAAGTGCAAACAATGATCATGTGATTCTTATTTCAAAATAAAAATGTTCATACAAAAGAGCTAGGCTTTCAGTATACATCCCAACACAATTAGCAATGGCTATTATTTTATTTTATTTTATTTTTTATGTATCTTACATTATGTCCTTTAACTCCTCATAAGCAAAGAGGGTCTTTGAAATCTCCATTTAAGTCTAGAAAAATTTCTAAAAATTCCTGGAAAATTCCATAGGGTATTCTTTCAATTACCCAATATTTATTTTATTTTATTTTATTTTCTCTTGTATTTTACATTCTCCCCCACTTATAAAAATTTGGTCCCCAAATTTCGTACTAACATGCAAAAATTTACTTCAAGCAAGTTTCCGAAAGGACCACATACATTCCTCAAGTGAACAGATGAGACTATCGAGCTCGGATAGTATCTTCCAGCTCCCACATAGCCTCCTCATCGGTATGATGATGTCATCCATCCTTTACGAGTCGGATGGTTTTCGTCTCACTACTGTCGCTCCTTGCGACCCAGGCTCTACCCTGGAATCTCCTCGTAAGTCGCATTAGATTGAGGTAGAATCGGAACCTCTTTCAGAACATGGTCAGATCGTGGCTCATATTTTCTTAGCATAGAAACATGAAATACATTGTGAACACTCACAAGTGCCCGAGGTAAAGCCAACCGGTAAGCTATGTTGGTGCAGGGGCACTAGATAATCAAACCTGTGTTTTGATTATGGCAAAGACACAAAGTTAAGTTTACATCGTTATCTCACGAGCTAAATCGAGTGTGCAGAAAAGTACTAAAGCTAGAGCTGAAGGCTAGCGACACCCGGAGGAAGCCGCGGTGGTCGGGCAACACTCGAGTGACTTCGGAGGGAGCCGAAGGAATCGAGTGGAAGGCCGGAAGCGAAAGCGACACAGTAAGAATCGAGGTAAGCTCGTGTGAGTGAGAGATGGTAAGGTCGTGTCCTCTGTACGGGGACGACCGTAGGCGGCGATCCGATTAAAACTTCCTGTGGAAGGTCTAGGTCGAGATCGGACGGTTAGAAACCGTCGTATTTATCATTTTCTGAGCTAACCTCTTATTGCAGGGAAGTGGGGATGTGATCACTTTGGACATGGAAGCGATCGTGATGCCCATCGATCGGTGATGGGAGGCATCAGTCGACTGATGGCGATGATTCAGCTTTTGCGCTAGGTCAAAACGGATAACGTTTGACGCGGCCACATCGCGATAAAATTTGGACAACTTCATGATCCGTTCCGAAAAAAGAGGAGACAAATTCAAAGGCCAAAATCTATAAAAGGAGGGGAGGATTCCAACTCCAAATCACATCAAGTTTATTCATCAAGTGCTCCTACAACGCCAATGCTCCAACATCGTCATAACGCCGACGCGACGCCAAGTTTCGATCTTCTTCGTCGGCAGCAGAATCAAGTAATATTTTTGATATTGTATTCTTTGTTTTTCTTCATAACGAGGTGAGGTAGGCTTGTTGCCTCATCCTTGTATATTCGGTTTTGTGATCGTTGTCTCCTACATCCAACGAGGGGGAGACGTTATAGTGCTTTTCCCTCCGTACGCGGTCTAGGACCGATAGGGCCTTGGAGTAGCAATCGCTGGGTTGTGAACCAAGTAAAATAAACGTGTTCATTTATTTTCCACTGTGCTTACTCGTTTACTTGTGTATCAACGAACGAATTCGAACGAAAGATTTACGATCGCTATTCACCCCCCCCTCTAGCGACGCTTCTCGATCCAACAAGCTACACCCCCAATCTGCTCCAATATCTCAAATGGACCAATGTAGTATGAAGCTAATTTTCCTTTCGACCCAAATCGTTTCACCCTTTTTCGTAGGTGAAACACGCAGAAATACTTGTTCCCCAACTGAGAACTCTAAAGGCCTTCGCCTCCGGTCTACGTAACTCTTCTGTCGACCCTGTACCTCTAATAACCATCATCCGATGATGCGCACAAACTCTGCATCATGTTGGATACTCTGTGGCCCCCAATAGCTATCATTCCCCGACTTCCTCCCACAACATGGGAGATCTACAGGGTCTACCGTATTGGGCCTCAGAAGAAGTCATCTGAATGGATGAGTGATAACTGTTCTTATAATCAAATTCCACTAAAAAAATGTAATTCTCCCAACTACCTCCATAATCCATGACACAAGATCTTAATAGATCCTCCAGAGTCTAAATGGTATGCTCTGACTGTTTGTCTGTCTACGGATGAAATGTTGCACAAAGCTGAAGCTCTGTGCCCATAGTCTGATGTAGACTCTGTCAAAATTGCAAAGTAAATCGCGGATCTCTATCCGATATGGTACTTAAAAGTACCCCACGCAATCTGATAATCTTTCGGCAATACAACTCTGTTGGACAATCCAATGGATCCGGCCCACGAATAGGCAGAAAGTTAACTGATTCGGTTAGTTGATCCACGATCACCCAAATCACATCATGTCCTTTATGGGTTCTAGGCAATCCTGCAACGAAATCCATCGGGATATGCTCCCATTTCCATTCCGGAATCGAAATTTCCTAGAGCAATCCAGCGGATTCCTGATGTTCAGCCTTCACCTACTGGCATACTAAACATCGAGTAGCAAGATCTGCTATATCTCTTTTTATACCGTTCTACCAGTATAAACGTTTCAAATCTCGGTACATCCGAGTACCACCAGGATATATAGCAAATCTCAAATAAGATGCCTCTAGTAGCAACCCTATAGTAGCTACACAGTAGCTAGTCAAATTCAATGAGCACTTTTGCTCCATACATCCATAAATCTAGATAATAACTACTAAAGTCACGTCATGTATATGACAACTTATCTCATAATTGCTCAATTGGCATAAGTATGAGATACATCTCATTCAACAGCATTGGAACCACTCCATTCACTGAAGCGGTGCATCTGCGCACAATACCCTTCCATCCACACCAGAAGGATTAACTACCACTGATGCAAAAGTCAACCATCGACTGGGCCCTGAAAACTAGTTTCACAAGCTTCCGATCAAATAAATTCCATCACCTTCCTGATCAAACAAGTCAGTGATATACTAATGCTTAAAAGCATCCTATCCACATTCGTAGTATTAACCAAATCCTACAAGGAAACCATCATCTACGGTGGTCGAGTGCGCAACTACAACTACCACAATCAACAGTGGCCAAGTTACGCAACTCCAACAACCACAAACTGATCCAATCGTGTCCCAAATACATGATTTCTCAAATTCAGGGGTGATTAAATCGTTAAATACATCTATTATCATTAACAACAGCTCGTAAATTCATACTAAGTATGAAATGTCATCATTCATACACCTGCATCCTCTTTACTCTACTCCGATGATATATCAATCATCACAACGACAATGATAATTGTATGACACCATGTCACTACAATATCAACACTCCAATCGTAAACTAACCCTAGAGTATACACAGGTATCCTTAACTGATCTAAATAAATCATCTATCCACAATGAAGGATATTCATTTCAACAACTAATGCATCCATCATCGATAATCGATGCATAATCTCAAAGGTTCATCTCTCTTTTAACAAAGAGTTCTGGATCCTTCTCAAGGAGAAATACTGGGACAGATAAATATCCCCTCCAATATCTCTTATAATCACAACTTACATTCTTCCAATTCCCATAGTGTTTAGTAACACTTATACCAGTCAAATTATCACCCAGCATGGGATCTTTGATATTGGAACTATTTTCGCAATCATTTCAATCGCCTACTCCACTTGCCTATGCAACGACAAGGCTAGGAGTTCATCCGAACTACATCCGAATACTCTCGGATTATTCGCACATCTTAGAGACATAATCATACCATAATCTCAACAATTTGACGATCCTAAGGATATGTGTACAATAAAGATATGTCTATCCAAGTCTAAGGGTATCCCTTAACTTCTTAATTGTTGGTCCACATCTCGCCTGACGGTAGAGATACCACCGACCCATAAGTTGATGTATAGGAACCCTTCTAATCCAAACTGAGGATGTTCTAGACCAAGATACCTATAAATACAAGCATATCTCAATATATTAACTCAGAGGGTAAACTAACGTAATACCCTTAACGATCAATTATCTGTCGATCCAATCCAAAGGCTCCCCGCAGGTCTCGGCCTTTCTCCGAAGAGAACAAGATCAGATCCAACAGTCCATGACAAAGCGGTCGCATTTTTGCGACGAATGGCCCGAGGATTTTTTTTTAGATTATCTGATCCCATCACTTAATCCTACGAGCTGCAATTGTAGGATACCAAATAGAAATGACCATCATCGTATACTCTCTCCTCTGTACTAAGCCAATCTACATCTGGGGGTAACTGTTGTTGTTGTCTACATGAGTCTTCTATTATGTCTTCTGTTGATGTTGCTTCTGTGCTGATCTCTACTGAAGGGAAGTATCAATGAACTCCAACCATGCTTGAGGTAGTAGGTTGCTGCTGATGAGATAATCCAATCTTCTGTGCTGATCTCTACTGTCGAGATGATGCATCTTCCTCCCAGAATACCATCGATAGTCTTCAACCGAGTCTTTAAAGTACACCTCCTCCAATGTACTGGCTGCTCACAATAGCAACAGATGAACTGATCCAATGGATAATCTAACTTCGCGTGTCTTCGTGATCCGCTCTACACGCACATAATCCCTTCGGAGTCCTTATTCTGATTTTGCAGATGTACACGAGAACATCCTGATAATCTGCGGTTGGTCTTCTATAATCCGAAAATAGCTCAAAGCATATGACTCCGATCTTGCTCCTTTTATCCAATAGTCGGAGACTTCTGACCCAAATAAGTTGACCTGCAATATCTGCTTATCGGTCTTCAACTCTTAAACACTTGTATGGAGTCATTTCTAAACTCTTGACTCAATTCCGTATCTTCCGGCAGGATCTGATAGAAGATCCAATCATATTAATCCAACAATAAGCTAACAATCGTGGGTGGCTTAAAATATCCATTCACATTCCTGAGCTATTAGATGAGCATAAACTCTGCAAGTCTAATGACTCTGCATGGCATTCCCGTTATCGACGATCACCCTACTTGAAGCTCAAGAATTCCCTACAATGTACCACAAAAGTGACACGGGGAAATACTCTCTTTCAACATCACTAGACCATGATCAAGTGACATATTATTTGCCGAAGATTATTTTCTGTATTTACCACCAAATAACGGCTTGAACCTGATAGTGGTATGCAAATAACTTTACTTCCTTTGTATAACACGAGTTAAGTACTCAAAAGTACCCTCAAAGTTATACCACCCAGTACGAACAACTCAAGGATAAAAATCCCTATGAAACATCGTAAACTAGCCTTCCGTTATCTACATCAACAATAACCTACTAGTCTTGTCCATTACTCATCAGGTAATGATCCGACTAGCATAATTAGTGAAAATCTCTAAGACTGTAGTCTCTGATTTCCATAAGAAATGTGACTACTAACCCCTGCTTTCTGACTCAGTATCAGTCGGCTCTCAAAGAAAATTCACCTTTTTGATAGCAGGTCAAAGACACACAGACTCTACATGTTGTTCTCGTGGTCAACTCCAATCACGATTACGAATAGCAACTAACACTCTACAAGTCATCCCTGTTATAATCATCTAAATGCATAACCAACAAAATCGGGAGTATAAACACTAAAGATAACTCCGGTTAGTCGCCTCGGTGGACGACCCCTACTACGTATCTACACAGGTGTCATAACTCTGACTATATACACCTATTGATCAAGTTTAGATAAATATCTACTAAACTATAAGTTATCAGGAATTCTTACCTCGTGCTGCTTGGAGCTCAGGCCGCTGTCAGTCTCATCTCAGAAAACCAAAATCGGAACAAATCGACTCCCGAGAATCCAAGACTCGACACAAAACAACATTATATGGCATCGCAGAACCTAGGGCTATGATACCACTAAAGTTGTCATGCCCCGAGAGCATGTCGAGTCGAAAAGCAAACGGACGGCATCTCCCCTGTACGTGACAACATCTCGTGTTAATACAAGGCCCTTGGGCCCACAATAAACATAACACATAAATGTAAATACCACAAATACACAAGACACAATGGAAATATGATACAACATCACAACTACACACATGCATACCGGTATGACTAACACCAACTCAGAAACACCATAACAAAACCAGAAAAAGAAAGGTACAACATTAACAGTGTCCCATCACTACAAAACATCACATAAGCCAAATCCATATCGGAACACCAACAATAACAAAAAACCCGGACTCTCGGAGTTGAGATGAAACGATGCCGACCAACCGTGCTCCAAGTCCATCACGAAGTCGGCTACCTGTTACCTGGGCGATAGAAAAACCCAGGGTCCGTGGTGGTGAGTAAAACTCAGCAGGTAATAGGAAAAACATGTATATATCAAATTTCACATGTAATTTAACAGCATAACCTAAAGGTACCACAGGTATAACAGCACAGTGTATAAATACATGGATATACCGTCTAACTAAATAAACAACGTATAACGCAGACATACCTGAAAGTCTTCTACGCTACTCTGATCCAACCTGAGAATATATCCAACATATATAACAGGAAGAGTAATATTAACTCACAATATACTCATGATACAGGTCAAGGCATCTAATGGTCTTTCCAACAAATATGGAAGTATCCGACACAATCGTATAACAGATGCTAGAAGCATGCATTAATATGATGTACAACCAAATGCAGCAAGCATAGTACAATCAAATGCAACATAACAATAAGCATATATATATAGACTGCATCTATATATATATTAATCACAACCATCCATATATATATATATATATATATATGGTAATATCTGGCGCCATAAGATCTGACAATGCAAAGATGCATGGTCATGCTGCACCTACTCGCTACCACGACCCCAGTGTAGCCTAGGTGGCACGACATGACAACTGTCCCAACTCAACACCAACCACTGCTCTAGAGTGGCCAAGTGGGCAGTATGATCAAGTAGCATATGAGCATAAAGAGCTCGCTACACAACGGGGGTCCCTGCTGCTGGCCACTCCGACTGACACTACCAATGAGTGGTCGAGTGCCACGCATCCAGGACAACTGCACGCAACTCCAACTACCACCGTCTATAGTGGTAGAGTGTGGCACAACAAATGCTCTGCTCTCACACCAGTTACTCCTCGGGGAGTAACCTAGGAGGCAAGATGACTGACGACTCTCTCAACCCCAAGGGAGACTATGTCGTCAGAATGCATGCAAATGACATGAATGTACTATCACACGTACAGACATCTACCACAGACTCTCTGTTCAACAGAGAGTCATACTCATCTGATCAATACACTCTCTATTCTGTAGAGAGTCGTACTCAACTAATCGACGGACTCTCTATCCTGTAGAGAGTCATACTCAACTGATCATAACTCTCTATCCAATAGAGAGTCATACTCAACTGATCGACGCACTCTCTATCCTGTAGAGAGTTGTACTCGACTAATCATATCAAACTGGGACCACCGGTCCATAGCGACACACTAATCACCCTTCACTTAACCATTACACAACACATGGTTGGTAATAAGTATGCAACAAACAAGTATTGGAAATAAATCACACATTTAGGGCATTACCTACCCACGGATGACCTTTTTGCCAATTTATAAATTGGGTCATCACCCGTACTCTAACATCTACACCCTACTAAACATCTTGACCTATTTACATCACATCTATAACCCTAAATCATAATAAAGGAAATGTCATATCAACCTTTGAGTAAATATAGCCAACGACAAGTATCAAGCATAAGATAAATAAGAGCAAGGTCAAGATAATATGAACACCTAACATGCTCATATCTACGACTAAATCTAAATGCAATTACATCTACCTGACCATGGTAGGAAATTACCCACCTGATACAAAGCTCGAAATAATCCTCACAGCCGTGGACCTGCTTCGTATCCCAAACCTGCACATAATAGCAAACTATGATTAAGTACAAGTATCCGACAAATACATAACTACTATGTCGTTTCTATACTCCCGTCCTTTTATCGAATGCAAGTAAGCACTACGAGCGCACACCTCTTGTAACCCCAAATCTACATTCTTCCTTGGTCGATTCACACCAAACTCAATCCACAACAGATCACCAATATCCACAAGATCAATTAAAGTAATTAGATCTAAACAACCCTCAAATAACAATCCAATCATCTAAACATAGTCTCCACACTTCAACCTAACCAATTCATAACACCATTGCTTAACTGGCTCACCTTACATCTTTTCCTCCACGCATAGCAACACAACAACCCAGATCAATTTGCATACACTCACGGATCCGATCCCACCATCTATTGGAATCCTCAGCTCAAACAAAACTACTACTTTACAGCCACCTCTACACCAAATTAGGGAAAACCACCCCAAAATTAACCAATCCACTCTGCTCACAGCTCTATCACGAGCATGAATAGCACATCACCAGAAATTCCCCTAACATCCATGCTTAACTTAATAACAACCAACTGAATAGCAAGGAAAGGAAGCAACCGAAAGGTATACCTGAGGTTGTAGCTTCACCGACGACCCTTCCCCCCTTATCCCTTGTTCACTGGCTCAAGGCATTGCCCAAACTCATCGATCGATTAGCTAAGGAAAATCCACAGAAATTCTAAAAACTTCATCCAGAGTGAGATAAAGGCAAACTCTTACTTAACTCCGGTGATAATCGGCCAAGCAGCTCACAACGACGTCGATCTGGGAAACCAACCCATCGATCCGGCAGCGTGGCAGCACCGGATGTCCAGTGTGGTCGAAGGCAGACCGGCTGACATTGTTGTTCTCGACCAATGGCTCCCTGCGGTGAAGATCTCCGGCGACAGAAGGCTCGATTGACAGTGATGGAGCAGCGACTGCTAGTGGGAGAGAAGGGACGGTGACAGGGTGGTTCGACGACCACACAACGAGTGGCTTATGGAGGCAAATCGATCGAGGAAGGAGCGACGACAGTGTTGTGGCGCAGCGACGAAGAACGGGTGAAAGAGGAAAAGAAATTGGGCGATTAAAGAGTGACAGCGAGAGTGGGAAGAAGAATCAAGGAAAAGTGAAGTCGCTCGGTGGATAAATGGGGAGAAGAAGCGCTCGGGGAAGAAAACCGATGGAAGTTAACGCTCGGCATTAATAAAAGAGAAACAGGTCGGGTTTGGCAGATAAACGGGTCAAATTTCAGACTCGTTAAGTCCTTTAACTCCTCATAAGTAAAGAGGGTCTTGGAAATCTCCATTTAAGCCCACAATAATTTCTAAAAATTCCTGGAAAATTCCATAGGGTATTCTCCAAATTACCCAATATTTATTTTATTTTATTATTATTTTTTTCTCTGCTATTTTACACTTATAATCTCCCCCTTGGTCCAAAAATATCTAGGATGCCTACAATCTTCCTAGTGATAAGTCTCATATCACTTAAGAGAGACAATCCTACAAACTCTCCTAGTTTCCAAATTGGGTATCTCAAAATCTGATTTCTCCCCCTCATAAGGAAAAATAACATCCATCATCCCATGATGGATACCTCCCCCTAAAGGCTTGCTCCCCCTTGACTATTGTGTAGAGGAAACGGTGACCGCTAGAGAGGGTGAATAGCTCGTTTTGATATGTCGATAAAATTTATTTACGTTCATCTACAAATCTCGTTAGCGCAGCGAAAATAGAAATAATAGCAATAACGAAAGCGAACACAAACACAAATACACCAATACACGAGTATGTAACGTGGTTCAGAACCGAACGGTTCCTACTCCACGGATTGAGCTCTAAAGAGTTCTAGTGATGCACACACAACCACTAATCACAAATAACTCCTTCTCAGCACAATCCGGAGGTGGAGAAACCTCATACAAATGATCTTACAATAGTAAGAAATAAATACAAGCAATTACAATAAGTAAAGGAAAAATACTTTACAATTGCCTTTGGATTGCTTGCTTTTGGTTGCTTGAAGAATAGACTTGGAGACCCTGATTTGAAGCAACAAATCACCCCAAAGTAGCTCAAGAACCGCTACTGATTTCCTCCTCCACAAACTCCCTTTAAAGATGTTGCCTGGGCTGGAAATCGCTGATCAGTCGACTGCTCAGGACCATCAGTCGACTGATGACATTGTTGCTGTGAGACAACAGTGTAATCCATGCAGGAAAAATCCAACGGATAGGACATCAGTCGACTGATCATGTCCATCAGTCGATGATCGAGCCTTCACTCGACTGCTAATCCTAGTAGTCGAGTTAGGCTCCATTCTGTGCCTGAAATACCAAGCACCAATCGACTGATCACAAGATCAGTCGACTGCCCACCTCTGGCAGTCGACTTCTAGGGCACTCCCCGTAGTCAAACCCTAGTTGACTCACACCAGTCGACTTCCACATGATACCAGTCGATTGATACACCTCAAATATGAGGTTTTAACCTCAAACATGAGGTTTAACCCAAGTATTGTGCCCTCATACTTGTTAGACTACCCGTAGCCTAGACCTAAGCCTTCTAGCCACCTCCATCAACCTCGTGCCTATCAGATCCCTCCAAGTCATCCATGACTTGTTCATCCATACGCTAGCCTTCAGGTGCTTCCATCGGCTATGTCATGCTAACGGTGTATGCACTACCAAGGCACATTGGACTTACGCTGCCAAGACTCTGCTTGGACTTTACGCCGTCAACCATTGGACTTATGCTGCCAAGACTCCCACTTGTACTTTACGCCTCCAATATCAACCCCTTGGACTTCTCAAATGCCAGACTCAAGCTTGGACTTTCCCTTGCCAATGCATGTTGGACTTTCCATGCCAAGACTCGTGCTTGTACTTTACATGCCAAGTATTCAAGACTTGGACTTTCCATGACAAGGTCAACCACAGTCAACCATCAAAATCTCCCTCGAGTTAAACTTGAGTCCGGTCAAACATGACCCGGGTTGATTGCATCAACAATCTCCCCAAAACATTACTAGACATCAATGTCAAATCTCCATGTCAAACATCAAAACATCGCTCGAGTCAAACTCGAGTCCGGTCAATCGTGACCTGGGCCGATTGCACCAACAATCTCTCCCTTTTTGATGTTTGACAAAAACACATGCTTTTGAGTTAGAACACTAACTCAAATCTCCTTACCAATTATCCCAAATTGGTAATCTCATAAATTCTCCAAAAAACATTCAAACATTCTCTCCCAAACATTCTCCCCCTTTTTGACTAACATCAAAAAGGTTTTCTTTAAGGAGGTCAATGTCTCATGTCCAATGAGATCTTACAATCTCTCCCTTGGTCCAAAAATACCTAGGATACCTACCATCTTCCTAGTGATAAGTCTCATATCACTCAAGAGAGGCAATCCTATACACTCTCCCAATTTCCAAATTAGGTATCTCCAAAATCCATTTTCCCCCTCATGAGGAAAAATATCATCCATCATCCCATAAAAGATACCTCCTCCTAAAGACTTGCTCCCCCTTGACCATTGCACCAACAATGTCCTTGGGAAGTCCCTAAGCCAATAGGAACTCTAAACCATCAAAAATAAGGTCTAAAGTTCAACATTGAACTTTCCCATACCTTAAATTTGATACATCACCCTAACACCTCTCCTAATCCATATCCAATGGATTTTCACATTTTATAATGCTTCCTAAAGCATATCCTAGGGTTAGGAGTGGTTAGGGACTTTTACCGTAGCTGAACACAGGCTAAATATACCTTATTTTCCCGAAATCAACCCTAGCAGTCGACTCTATCAGAGATCAGTCGACTGTCATCTCCATCAGTCGACTGCCACCAAGGGAAGTCAACTGATAAATGAAATTTCCAAATTTCAGTTATCAGAAATAAATTTCATAAATTCATAAATAATTATATGTATATCAAAAAATCATGAAAATTCATATGTATAATACTTATAACACATACAATTGGTGAAAAATATTGGAAAAATATTTTATCCACAAAATATCGAAATTGATACAAAGTTCAAAAGTGAAGAAAAACTTTAATGTTTTAGCTCACTTTGTATCAACTTCATCAATGGTGATTGCTATCAAAAGATAGACTTCACCAAGGTTTTCTAAAAGGATTCTTAAAATGATTTTGAAAACCTATATTGGATCATATTCCTTGGGCTCAATGTACATGACTTGTACACAAGCTTTCCCAATGATCTACCCATGATTTTAGATGAGTTTAAGTTCATCTAGATGCAAAAACTATGCACCTTAAACTTAACTCATATCCTAGCATCTCACATATATCTAGGGTGTATGAAAATACATACAAGTCAATGTGATGTGAGATGTGGGTTTTGTTCATCCTAATCTAGGGTTTCATGCATTTTTCTAAGGCAACCCTACTTGATTCCCTTATAAATGGGACTTCAAGTCATGTCATAGTCCTTAAATATATTTTAATTATTTTAAATGCATGAATGATCATGACATAGATAATAACATAAATAAAGCATGGCCAATGATCATGATGTCATGGCATATGATATAATCTAAAAACACATGACATTAAACCTTAATCCTACACATAATCATGACATATAAATGATAAAAAAAAAATAAACATGATGTCATGACATGTTATATGGCAATCAAGGCATGGCAAATAAAAGGTATAGGTATAAGAATACCTAAATTTTAATATTAGTTGTCATTTGATATAATTAAGTATATTTTTCAATATTATCACTTTTCCTCAAAGTGTGACAAAAACCCAAAATGGTACACTACAACCTTTAATCCTAAATTGTGCCAATTTAAATTATTTTTCACAATCCCAAAAATGTATTGACACATCCTGAAATCTTTTAGGATCATAATATCAAATCTATTTCCAAGGTATCCATAACTTTGAAAATTATCTATAATACCACCTTACCATGGTTAGGTTAACTACCCTTCCATTTAAAGTTGGCACACCCTAAACCCATCTAGCGTGAATCAATCACGCTCTTAGGAACCCAAAACCTATTTGAGCTCCTAGAGTTTACTAGGTATTCCTTAGGGATGACCTCCCTAGATACCCTCCTAATGACCCTTCTAGGCTTGTTAGCCTTGGTCATTTGGGTTTTGCCTAGGTTCACTCTAGGGGTGACTCCCCTTGTAACCTTCTTAGTGGCCTCCCTAGGTTTCCTTGAAACCCTAGCTACTAGGCACACACTTTGGTTACCCTTAGGGATAACTTCCCTAGTAACCTTGGTCTTCCTAGACCTAGGTTTAGTTCCATAGTAAAATGGAACATTGTGATAGGCCTCCTTAGGCTTAGATTTGTGACCCAAACCTTTCTTGCCCTTGGTGGGACCTTGCTTTCTAAACCCTAGGCATTGACTTTTAGATCTAGACCCTTGACTTTGACCATTTGACCCCTTAAATTGATTTTGCATAATCCTAAGGGTCTTCTCTAATTTTTCAAGTCTTGACCTCAAGACTTGATTTTCTAATTCTAATTGTCCAATTTTTTATTTTTCATCTATTCTTTGGACATTATTTTTTCTAGGCATATGCCTAGTCCATTTGGGGTTAAAATTTAGGTGGTCCTCAATTTTCTTAATGCTTGTCCTTGGTAAGGTTTTTCTAGGGATATTAGTCCCAAACTTCTCCTTATTTTCGAAGTGAATATTCTTAGCTCCTAGGCAAAAATATTTGTTATTCCTAGCATGTTTTTCATGAGTAATAGCAAGTGAATTGAAATTCCTAGCATGCCTTTTCCTTATAACTAAAGAAGTAGCATTATTTAATTTTACCTTAGGGATTGTCTTAGAGACTCCCCCTACATGTGTTGCTCCTTCTTGCCCCTTCTTCTTCCCCATAGGGCATTGACTCCTATAATGCCCTTTTTGGTGACACTTGAAGCACACCACGTGCTCCTTGCTTTTAATTGTCGGAGCTCCAGCTTCCTTTGACTTCTCTTGACTTTTGGGTGTCGGTGGAGCTTTCCTTACTCTCTTTGGCACTTGCTCTTATAGTGTCCGATTTCCCTACACTTAAAGCAAATTATAGGAATTTTATTTTGAAATAAATTGCTTGAGTCACCTAGGGTATTTGTGGTGGTTGGAGTGGATTCTTCATCTCTCCCGGAGGTAGATGGCTCATCTTGAGGTTGCTCCGGTGTGGGAATTCTCTTCTCTCCCTCAATCCTAGAGGTAAAGGCTTCTTCCATCTCTTCCAATTCCTCTCCCACCGATCCGGAAGTTGACTCCTCCTCAACTTCCTAATTCTCACTCGCTTGTGAGGATGAGGATTCTGTAGGGGATACTTGGAAGCTAGAGGGGGGTGAATAGCTTGTATTCGTTATGTCGATGGAAATCGTTCGCATTTGCTTGTCTACAATCTTGTTAGTACGCAGCGGAATATACAATAATAAAATACAACAAGAACAAACACACAAACACGAGTATTTAACGTGGTTCAGAATCGAACGGTTCCTACTCCATGGATCAAGCTCTAAAGAGCTCTAGCGATGCCAATCACACACCACTAATAAAACACTCCTTCTCGACACAAGTCGGAGGCGGAAAAACCTCGTACAAACGATCTTACAACAGTAAGAAATAGATACAAGAAATTACAATAATGAAATACAATGAAAGTAAAGAAAACTACTTTATAATTGCTCTTTTGAATGCTTGATCTTTGGTTGCTTGAATTGCACTTGGAGACCCTGATTTGCAGCAGCAAATTGCCCCAAAAGCCCTCAAGAAATGCTTAACTTTTCCTCCTTCACGAGCTCCATTTAAAGCTTCAACCTGTGCTGGAAATCGCCGATCAGTCGACTGCTCGGGACCATCAGTCGACTGATGCCACTGTTGTCGTGAGACAACGGCTAGATCCACGCTGAAAAATCCAACGGATCCATCATCAATCGACTGATCATGACCATCAGTCAACTGATCAAGCCTCCACTCGACTGCTAACCCCAGCAGTAAAGTCAGACTTCATTCTGTGCCCAAAAAACCAAGCACCAATCGACTGATCACAAAATCGATCGAGCTCTCAATCGGCCATTGCCCACCTCTCTGACGATCATTGCTAGGCCACTTCCATGATGGCGCATCGTGGCACTACCGATTGCCACATACATGAGATTTTAACTCAAGTATGGTTCCTCCATACTTGCTAGATCACCCTTAGCCTAGACCTAAGCCTTCTAGCAACCACCGTCAGCCTCACGCCTCTTGGATCCCTCCAAGTTATCCATGACTTGTTCATCCATTGCGCTAGACTTCAGGTTCTTCCATCGGCTGTGTCATGCTAACGGTGTCTACACCGCCAAGGCACATTGGAGTTATAATGCCAAGACTCCGCTTGGACTTTACGCTGCCAACCATTGGACTTATGCTGCCAAGACTCCCACTTGGACTTTATGCCGCCAATATCAAACCCCTTGGGCTTTCCAAATGCCAAGACCCATGCTTGGACTTTCCCTTGCCAATCCATGTTGGACTTTCCATGCCAAGACCCATGCTTGAACTTTTCCTTGCCAACCCATGTTGGACTTTCCATTGCCAAGACCCATGCTTGGACTTTTCATGCCAAGTACTCAAGACTTGGACTTTCCCTTGACAATCACATTGTCATATGTTTTTGTCGAACATCAAAACATCTCTTGAGTCAAGATCGAGTCCTAGTCAATCGTGACCTGGGTCGATTGCACCAACAATCTCCCCCTTTTTGATGTTTGACAAAAACCAAACAAACCATTGAGTTAGACCATCTAACTCAAACCAATCCCCATCAATTTTCCCAATTGATGTCATTCTCCCAATAAGTTCTCCCTCTTTTTGACATACATCAAAAGGTTATCTCTCCAAGGAGGTCAATGTCCCATGTCCCAATGAGATCTTACAATCTGCCCCTTAGTCTAAAAATACCTAGGATGCCTATCATCTTCCTAGTGATAAGTCCCATATCACTCAAGAGAGGCAATCCTATACACTCTCCCAATTTCCAAATTTGGTATCTCAAAATCCCATTTTCCCTCCTCATGAGAAAAAAAAATAACATCCATCATCCCTTGATGGATACCTCCCCCTAAAGGCTTGCTCTCCCTTGACCATTGCACCAACAATATCCTTGGGAAGTCCCTAAGCTAATAGGAACTCTAAACCATCAGAAATAAGGTCTAAAGTTCAACCTTGAACTTTTCAACCCTTAAATTTGATACATTACCCTAACACCTCTCCTAATCCATATCCAATGGATTTTCACCCTTTATAATGCTTCCCAAAGCTTATCCTAGGGTTAGGAGTGGTTAGGGACCTTTACCGTAGCTGAACACAAGCTAAACATACCTTGTTTTCCGAAATCAAACTTGGCAGTTGACTCTATCAGAGATCAGTCGACTGCCACTCTCATCAGTCGACTGATAACTAAAATTTCTGAATTTCAGTTATCATAGTTGAATTTTAGAAATTCATAAATAATTATACGTACATCAAAAAATCATGAAAATTCATACGTATAATACTTATGACACATACAATGGCTGAAAAATGATAGAAAAGTATTTTACTCATAAAATATCGAAATTGATACAAAATTCAAAAGTGAAGAAAAAACTTCTAAGTTTTTGCTCACTTTGTATCAACTTCATCAATGGTGATTGCTATCAAAAGATAGGCTTCACCAAGATTTTCTAAAATGATTTTAAAATGTTTTTGAAAACCTATATTGGATCATATTCCTTGGGCTTAATGAATATGACTTGTACACAAGCTTTCCCAATGATCCACCTTTAGTAAAAGATGAGTTTTAGTTCAACTAGACACAAAAACTATGCACCTTGAACTTAACTCATATCCTAGCATCTCAAATGTATCTAGGGTGTATAGATACACATACATGTCAATGTGATGTGAGATGTGGGTTTTGTTCTGCTAATCTAGGGTTTCATGCATTTTCTAAGACAACACTACTTGATTCTCTTATAAATGGGACTCCAAGTCATGCCATTGTCCTTAAATCAATTTTCATAAACTTAAATGCATGAAGTATGATCATGGCATAAATGATATCATAAGTAAACATGGCCAATGATCATGATGTCATGACATATGATACAATCTAAGCATATATGACATTTAACATAACCCTAAGCATGATCATGACATTTTAAATGATTAAAAATAGATATGATGTCATGGCATGTTATATGGAAATCAAAGCATGACATATAAAATGTATAGGTATAATAATATCTAAATTTTAATATTAATTGTCATTTGATATAATTAAATATATTTTGCCATATTATCACTTTTCTCCCTAGTGTGCCAAAAACTCAAAATGGCACATTATGACCTCTAATCCTAAATTGTGCCAATTTAATTGATTTTTCATAATTCTAAAAATATATTGGCACATATTAAAATCTTTTAGGATCATAAGATCAAATCTATTTCCAAGGCACTCATAACCTTGAAAATTACCTAAAGTGTCACCTTTGTCATGGTTGAGTTAACTACTCATCCAATCAAGGTTGGCACACCCTAAACTCATCTAGCGTGAATCAATCACGCTCTTAGGAACCCAAAACATATTTGAGCTCCTAAGGTTTACTAGGTATTCCTTAGGGATGACCCCCCTGGATACCTTCCTAATGACCCTTCTAGGCTTATTAGCCTTGGTCATTTGAGTCTTGCCATGGTTGATTCTAGGGGTGACTCCCCTTGCAACCTTCTTAGTGGCTTCCCTAGGTTTCCTTGAAACCCTAACCACTAGGCACACACCATGGTCAACTCTAGGGATGACTTCCCTATTGACCTTGTCTTCCTAGACCTAGTTTGTGTTCCATAATCAAATGGAACGCTATGATAAGCCACCTTAGGCTTAGGTTTGTGACCCAAACCTTTCTTGCCCTTGGCTGACTTTTGTTTCTTAGGTCCTAGATGTTGACATTGAGATCTAGACCCTTGACTTTGACCATTTGACCCTTTTATTTGATTTTGCATAATTTTAAGGGTCTTTTCCAATTTCTTAAGCCTTGATCTCAAGGCTTGATTTTCTAATTCTAATTGCCCAATTTTTGAATTTTGATTTGGTCTTTGGGCATGAGACTTTCTAGGCATATGTCTAGTCCATTTAGGGTTGAGATCTAAGTGCTCTCCTATTTTTATAATAGACTCCCTAGGTAAAACTTTTCTAGGGACATTAGTCCCAAATTTCTCCTTCTTTGAAATATTAACATTTTTGGCATCTAAACAAATATATCTATTATTTCTAGCATGCTTTTCATGTACAATAGCAAGATTGTTGACATTATTCCTAGCATGCTTTTTATCTCTAGAAATTGAAGGTGCATTAATAAATTTTACCTTAGGGTTTGCCTTAGAGGCTCCCCCTACATGTGATGCTCCTTCTTGCCCTTTCTTTTTCCCTTTAGGACATGAACTCCTATAGTGCCCTTTTTGTTGACATTTGAAGCACACCACGTACTCTTTGCTTTTAATTGTCGGGGCACCGACATCCTTTGATTTTTCTTGAGGTTTTGGTGCCGGAGGAGTCTTCTTGACTTTCTTTGGGCACTTACTCTTATAGTGCCCAAATTCCTTACACTCAAAACACATAGTATTATTTTTATTTTGAATTGAGGTGTTTGAGTTACCTAAGTCAATGGAGGCCGGAATCGGATTTTGAGCTTCTTCATCTTAACCGGATGTTGAAGCTTCTTCTTGATGTTGCTCTGGTGATCTAATCTCCTCCCCCTCAATCCTAGAGGTGGAGTTCTCCTCCAATTCTACCTCTTCCTCCTTGGATGTTGATGGTCTCTCAACCTCCAAGTCCTCACTTCCTTGTGAGGATGATGTGTTTACCTCTTCGGTCCCTTCCTCTTGAACTGGTGATGGACTTTCATGGAGCTTGGCCAAATCCTTCCATAGCTCTTTGGCATCCATGCACTCACCTAGGCTACACAAGAAGTCATTAGGAATCAAATCAAAAATAAATTTGATTACCTTCTTGTTTTTCTCGAATCTTTGGAGTTGATCCTCACTCCATCTCTTCTTCTTGAGGAAGCCTCCCTTTGGTCCTTTTGGATATTTGAATCCTTCCATCAAACTGGACCACTCAAAATCTCTCATCATAATAAAATCTTCAATTCTTCTCTTCCAAGAATTGAAACCTTCTCGTCCATATAGGGTGTAGGGCACCGGTGTGTTGATGTCCCAACCTAGTTGTTCTTCAAACTCCATATTTCCCTCTAGCGTCTTTGTTTTTGCTCCCGGCGGTTAGTCCGTAGAAGAGCCTCAGGCTCTGATACCACTTGTAGGGGATCCTTGGAAGCTAGAGGGGGTTAATAGCTTGTATTTGTTATGTCGATGGAAATCGTTCGCGTTTGCTTATCTACAATCTTGTTAGTATGCAGCGAAATATACAATAATAAAATACAACAAGAACAAACACACAAACATGAGTATTTAACATGGTTCGGAACTGAACGGTTCCTACTCCACGGATCGAGCTCTAAAGAGCTCTAGCGATGCCAATCACACACCACTAATAAAACACTCATTCTCGACACAAGTCGGAGGCGGAGAAACCTCATACAAACGATCTTACAACAGGAAGAAATAGATACAAGCAAATACAATAATAAAATACAATACAATAATGAAATAATCATATTGTCATATGTTTTTGTTTAACATCAAAACATCTCTCGAGCCAAGCTCGAGTCCTGGTCAATCATGACCTAGGCCAATTGCACCAACAATCTTCCCCTTTTTGATGTTTGACAAAAACCAAACAAACCATTGAGTTAGAACACTAACTCAAATCCCTTACCAATTATCCCAAATTGGTAATTTTACCTTCTCTCCCTTTTTGATATACATCAAAAAGGTTATCTCTCCAAGGAGGTCAATGTCTCATGTCCCAATGAGATCTTGCAATCTCCCCCTTGATCTAAAAATACCTAGGATGCCTACCATCTTCCTAGTGATAAGTCCTATATCACTCAAGAGAGGCAATCCTATCTACTCTCCCAATTTCCAAATTGGGTCTCTCAAAATCCCATCAATTTTCCCAATTGATAACACTCTCCCAATAACTTCTCCCCTTCAAGAAAAAACACATCCATCATCTCATGATGGATAACTCCCCCTAAAGGCTTGCTCCCCCTTGACCATTGCACCAACAATGTCCTTGGGAAGTCCCTAAGCCAATAGGAACTCTAAACCACCAAAATTAAGGTTCTAAGTTCAAACATGAACTCTCCCCACCTTAAATTTGATACATTATCCTAACACCTCTCCTAATCCATATCCAATGGATTTTCATCCTTTATAATGCTTCCCAAAGCATATCCTAGGGTTAGGAGTGGTTAGGGACCTTAACTGCAACTGAACATGGGCTAAACAAACCTTGTTTTTCCGAAATCAGCATTGGCAGTTGACTCACGATACCAAACTAACTACTATCACATCACGACTTCCACCAGTAGGCTGATCGATAATCAAATTTTCGAATTTCAGTTATCAGAGTTGAATTTCAGAAAATCATAAGTAATTCTATGTATATTGAAAAATCACGAAATTTGATACATATATTACTTATAGTCAATATAATGGGTGAAAAATATTTGAAAATTATTTTACCCATAAAATATCGAAATTGATACAAAATTCAAAAGTGAATAAAAACTTTAAAGTTTTAGCTCACTTTGTATCAACTTCATCAATGGTGATTGCTATCAAAAAATAGGCTTCACCAAGGTTTTTCAAAAGGATTTTAAAATGTTTTCAAAATCTTATTTTGGATCATATTCCTTGGGCTCAATGTACATGACTTATACACAAGCTTTCCTAATGATCCACAACTCATATAAGATGAGTTTGAGTTCACCTAGATGCAAAAACTATGCACCTTGAACTTAACTCATATCCTAGCATCTCACATGTATCTAGGGTATATAGCATACACATACATATCAATTTAATGTGAGATGTGGGTTTTGATTTATTTAATCTAGGGTTTCATGCATTTTTTCTAAGGCAACCCTACTTGATTCCCTTATGAATGAGACTTCAAGTCATGTCAATTGTCCTTAACTCAATTTTAATCAAATGCATGAATGATTATAGCATTAATGATGATATAAATAATCATATGCTCATAATCATGATGTCATTGCATAATATGAAATCTAAAAACACATGACATTAATCCTTAATCCTAAAACATGATCATGACATATAAATGATAGAAATAAATATGATGTCATGGCATGTTATATGTTGGTGCAACAATGCCCCAAGCATTTATATATTTTGATGTTTGGATAATCATCTAAGTTAGGCAATGGTTTGTGATCTAATTGTGAACGTGTTTAAGTGACAGGAAAATCCAAGTATGAAGACTTGGTAAAAGATAAGTCCAAGTGTGACCTTGGCAAAGAGAAGACCAAAGGCAAGTCTTGGCAGCATAAGTCCAAGCATGTAGTCTTGGCGGCGTAAAGTCCAAGCGTACTTTGGCAAAGAAGAAACCCAAAGCATGACGAAACCGAAGGAACTTTTGAAGGCAAGCGCATGGATGGAGTTGCGGACTCAGAGAAATCCTAGAGGCGCAAGGCTGATGGAGAAGCTAGAAGGTTAAGTCTAGGCTTAGGGTGTGTTTCCAAGTATGAATTAGTCATACTTGGTATGTGCCAGTCGACTGGAACATGGTATCAGTCGAACTGGCCCTTAAAATATAGCATTAGAAGTTGGAAGATCGTATCGGTCGGGGTTATCCGGTCAGGTGGTGATATCGACTCTAGCTCGGCCGTATACAAGCCGCCAATGATCGCCATTATTGGCGATCGCCTTGAATGGCCGTGTAGCCGATCGCGGCATCGAGCCATATCGATCACGACACATTGTCGGTCGGTGATAGTTTTCCCGTTGACGATGACGGCAAATCTCGCGAATCCGGTGTTCTGATGTCTCTTCTCTATAAAAAGAGGGTCGTGGAGGTTTTTGGGGTTAATGCTTATTCTCCAATCTTTCTCAACAGCCTCCACGAATTTTCTAGCTTTCTAAGTGATTTAAATCTCCTCCTCTTCTCTCTAAGCTTAGATCTTCATTCTTTGTAAAGAAGAGGAGTTGTCTTGTAAAGAAAGCTTATTAGTGGACTTGCTTGGATTGATCCACCTCAAGGATCGCTGTGAGTAGGAGCGCTATCTCCGAACCACAAACCTAAAAACGCTATTCACCCCCTCTAGCTTCCAAAGCGATCCTAACAAGTGGTATCGAGCCGGATCGCATCGGAAGATCTAGCAATCAACCGAGCAAAGATGGCATTTCAAGAGGGGTATAGCGGCGAGGCCTCCGTTCTTCGACAGCGATTTTGGATATTGGAAAGGTAGGATGGAGTACTATTTAATGAGCGATATTGAAAATTGGTTTAGTATTGTAGATGGTTTTGAGAAGCGGTCGACGAATTGAGCACCACTACCGACAAAGGATTGGACAAGAGAGATGGCCAAAAGGCAAGCGAATGCAAAAGCAACGACCACACTTCAATGTGGTCTATCCAGGAGCAACTATCCAAGGTCGGGCCATTCAACTCGCATAAGAGCTTTGGGAGAAGCTCATCGAACTCAATGAATGATCCAAAGAGACAAGAAGGGCCAAGAGGGATCTTTTGATTGTCCAACTCCAAAGCTTCACTATGAAGTCAAATGAAACGGTGAGTCAAATGCACGGGCGCTTCAAGGAGGTAGTCAGCGGACTACACGTTATAGGTGAAAAGGTCGATAACCAGAGACCTTGTGAGGTATGTACTACAAGCCTTCCTAGGACCACCTTATGGGCATCAATGGTAGATGCCTATAAGGTCTCTAGGATCTTTCATTAGTTAAATTAGATGAGTTATTTTGTGAATTTCAATTGCATGAACAAGCTAACACTTCTTCCAAAGAGAAGGGTATAGCTCTTGTTGTAGGAAAGAAGGAGAAGAGGAAAAGGAAAAGAAGGAGGTGTCTTCCTCATCCGAATCCGAGGAGGACTCATCAAGTAGTGAGGATGAGTTGTCGGCAAGTGAGGTAGCACACTTCAAGAAATTTGGTGGGAAGTCAAGGAGGCTCACCAAGAAAGATGTGAAGAGGATGTTTCAATCCTCAAGAGGTAAATCTTCTAACAATTCAAATTCTATTTCTAACGTGACGTGTTTTGGTTGCAACAAGAAAGGGCATATAAAGCCCAATTGCGGAACTAAAGAAAAGGAGGAGAAGGATAAGAAGAAGAAAGAAAGAAGGAAAAGAAGAAGAAGGAGGCGATGATGGCACAAAGCGTGGGATACTCTAAGTATGGAAGAGTCTTCCGACGATGAAGAAGTTTGCCATTCAACCCGGAATTTAGCCCTCATGGCATTGGAAGAAACCGGAAGCTCAAGCGAGGAGTCTTCTTCCTCTTCAAGTGATGAATCATCATCAAGCGATGATGATGAGGTAAAGGACTTACCCAAAGTAGATCTACTTTATAAGACTATTGCATGTTTACAAAATGCTTTAAATAGATCAAAAACTAGGATTAAGGATCTAAAATTAGAAATCAAATCATTTAAGAATATAGATGCATCATGTGATAAACCATCTAGTAATGATGATTGTACTCTTAGGAATGAGAATGATGAGTTAAGAAAAGAAATAAGT
Organism: Wurfbainia villosa; assembly: GCA_025175895.1. Classification (NCBI taxonomy): domain Eukaryota; kingdom Viridiplantae; phylum Streptophyta; class Magnoliopsida; order Zingiberales; family Zingiberaceae; genus Wurfbainia; species Wurfbainia villosa. The sequence goes on from CM046002.1 coordinate 6,313,183, forward strand.
AAATTAAGAACATGCTTAGAAAAGTTCACTAATGGTTCCAAATATCTAGATATGATTATTAAGGACCAAAGGGCAATCTACAATAAGGCCGGTTTAGGATATAGACCTAAGGAGAAAGAGGTAGCATTTGCATCCCTAGTTAGTAGAAAATCCATGATTAAAAGCAAGGGGAGAAAAGCATGGGTACCAAAGAAATTTATAATTAATGCTAGTGGTCCTAAAATTTGGGTACCTAAGGATTGTGTTTTTCATGTGACATAGGTATAAGAACAAAGCTTGTGGATAGTTGATAGTGGGTGCTCAAAGCATATGACCGGGATGAGAGAAAATTCTCCACTATCAACCACACTAGCCAAGGAAAAGTGTCTTTTGGTAATAGCGGCAAACTTAAAATTTTAGGAAAGGGCACCATTGAGGTATCTCCCAATCTTGCTATTCACAAAGTTCTATTAGTTAAGAATATGAAATTCAACTTACTTAGTGTAAGCCAATTATGTGATGCAAATTTTGATGTTAAGTTTGATTCCTCAAAATGCTTTATAAGACACAAAACTATGAATGATTGCATGTTAGTAGGCTTTAGAAAATCAAATATTTATTATGTTGATTTATCTTATGCTACTAATCCTTCCACTAAGTGTCTTATTGCAAAGAGGAAGAAAGTTGGCTTTGGCATAGGAGACTAGGTCACATAAACATGAAGAATATAGCCAAAATAGCAAAATTGAAGCTAGTCAAAGATTGCCTAGAGTCAAATATCTCAAGGACAAGATGTGTGATGCTTGTCAAGAAGGGAAACAATCAAAAACATCACACAAAGGTAAAAATTTACTTAGTACCGCTTTACCATTAGAATTACTACACATGGATTTATTTGATTGCCATAGTACCCCATCTATAATTGGTAGTAAATATTGCTTGGTAATAGTAGATGATTTTTCTAGGTTTACTTGGTGTTTTCTTGAAAAATAAGGATGAAACCTTAGAAATAATCATAGGATTTAGCAAAAGAGTAGAAAATGAAAGAAAACTCAAAATCAACCGGATCCGGAGTGATCATGGTGGAGAGTTTGAGAATTCTAACTTTTCAACGTTTTGCTTAGAACAAGTACAAGCATGAATTTTCTTGTCCTAGAACACCCCAACAAAATGGGGTTGTGGAAAGAAAAATCGTGCCCTACAAGAAGCTAGGACAATGCTTAATGCATATTCCTTACCTAGTTACTTAGGGCGGAAGCGTTAATACCGCTATATCCAAAATAGGGTATTAATTCATAGGTTTTTAGGGAAAACTCCATTTGAATTGTGGAATGGTACAATTCCAACAATTCATTATTTTAAGGTCTTTGGATGTAAAGTCTATATCTTAAATACCAAAGACAACCTAAGTAAATTTGAGTCTAAAGCGGATGAGGGAATCCTAGTTGGATACTCATCCACTAGTGTAGGATATAGGGTTTACAATAAAAGGACTCAAAAGATTGAAGAATCTTCAAATGTTCAATTTGATGAAACTTCAAATACATACCCTAGAAAATCCCCTATTGATGATGACATAAATAATGAAAATCAAGAAATGACCAAACAATTTCAAGGTTTAAACTTAGGGGGTAATAATCAAGGGAGAGGATTGGATCAAGGGAAGTAAGGGTTGATACCGATGATGAACATAGAATTGAAGTTAATCATGACCAAACTCAACTTGATACACCTCCTAGAACCATAAGAGTTCATCAAAGTCACCCATTAGATCAAATTGTGGGTGAATTGTCTCAAGGAGTTAGGACTAGATCATTCCATAGGGACCCCACTAGTCATATAGCTCTAATTTCTCAAATTGAGCCCAAAAGCATTAAAGATGCATTACTTGATCCGGATTGGATCTTAGCAATGCAAGATGAATTGGCTCAATTTGATAGGAGTCAAGTGTGGGAGTTAGTTCCTAGACCAAGTAAAAACACTATTATTACTACAAGATGGGTCTTTAGGAACAAACTAGATGACCAAGGGAATATCACTAGAAATAAAGCACGATTAGTTGCAAGGGGTTTTAATCAAGTTGAAGGACTTGATTATGATGAAACATATGCCCCGGTTGCTAGGTTAGAGTCCATTAGAATACTTTTAGCATATGCCTCCTATATGGGTTTCAAACTCCATCAAATGGATGTCAAATCGGCATTTCTAAATGGGTTTATTAAGGAAGAGGTGTATGTAGAACAACCTCCCGGCTTTGAAAGTATGGACTACCCAAATCATGTATACAAGCTTAGGAAAGCCTTATATGGTTTGAAACAAGCTCCGGGCTTGGTATGAAAGATTGTCATCTTTCCTAATCTCTAAGGATTTCAAAAGGGGCAGTATAGATCAAACTCTCTTTATAAAGTCAACGTCTAAGGACATCTTTGTAGCTCAAGTGTATGTTGATGACATTATCTTTGGGTCAACAAATGATGAGCTTCTTCAAGACTTTATTCAAAATATGGAAAAAGAGTTTGAGATGAGTCTAGTTGGAGAATTAAATTTCTTCCTAGGTTTGCAAGTTAAACAAACTAGTGAAGGAATTTACATTTATCAAACAAAATATGCTAAGGAAATGATTAAGAAATTTGGCTTAGAAAATGCTAAGGTAGTGTCAACTCCAATGGCAACCAATACCAAAATAGATAGTGATAGTGAAGGAAAACAAATAGATCTTACCCTTTATAGAAGCATGATTGGTAGCCTCTTGTATTTAACTGCTAGTAGACCCGACATATTATTTGCGGTTGGTATGTGTGCTAGGTATCAATCATGTGCTAAGGAATCTCATTTAGTTGCCGTTAAGAGAATTTTAAGATATGTTAAAGGCACACTAAATGTAGGTCTATGGTACCCTAGGACTAGGTCTTTTGATTTATTTGGGTACACCGATTCCGATTATGCCGGTTGCAAATTGGATCGGAAGAGTACTAGTGGTGGATGCCAATTTCTTGGGTCCTCCTAGTAAGTTGGAGTAGTAGGAAGCAACCTTGTGTTGCTCTATCCACCACCGAGGCCGAATATGTGGCTATGGGTGGTTGTGTAGCTCAACTCTTATGGATGAAACATACCCTAGAAGATTATGAGCTATCTTACTCCAACATGAAAGTATTTTGTGATAATGTGAGCACCATTAACTTGACCAAAAATCCGGTGCATCACTCTAGGACCAAGCACATTGAAGTGAAACATCATTTCATTAGAGACCATGTGGCTAAGGGGACATTGAGCTTAATTATATTGAATCCAAGTCCAACCTAGCGATATATTTACCAAGGCTCTACCCAAGTAGAATTCTCATCACTTAGGAGAGAACTTGGAATGTGCTTGAGTAAAGGTGTAGGTTTTCATGATCCTATAGAAATACTAGGATTTATACCTTTAACCATCTCACAAAATACCTAAGAAACCATGATTTTTGTATTGAGCCATCTAGAAAACATGTGAGATGTTAGGAAGATGCACTTGGTTCATCATGCTTGTTATGATGCATTACTATGGGCCAAAGTGTCATCTAGAGACATTAATCCTTAATTGGACCAATCATTGGGAAGGCTTATACACAATTGATGTGCATATAGCTCCAAGAATATGATTGGAAATGTCAAATAAAATAAAATTTAGTCTATGTCTATCAAACCCTGAGAAACAAATTTCCTATTGATAAGCCAAAGTGATACAAAGTGTTGCAAAATATTATAACTTTTGCAAAATCTCAAGATTGTGTCAATATCTAAATCTAGAGGTGATATAATTTTAAAATAATTTTTCCTTGATAGGAAATGATCTAACAATATTACCACAAAATTTCGTGATTTTTGATCTTTATTGAATTAATAATGAATTTTTTAATCGGCAAAATTATCGGTGATATCGATCGGTACATAACGCTTGATTCGCCGATACGACCATATCGGCAAGGCTTACGGTTCGTTATCGGTCAGCGCCATTTATAGCGATCATGCGCATAATCTCGTATCGTGATGATTCGTGATCTCTCGATTCGGCCATTTATAGCGATCGACCAGCATCTGAAATCCTTCGTATCGCCACCCGATTCGCTCCCCATCGATTCGACGACTAATGCGATCGTGATGTCGGGTTTAGGGTTTTCGCGGTTCGACTCGCCATAGTTTCGATTTTCTCTCCTCTTCCTCTTGACGGACCTCCACCGCACCATTTAGCGCGCTCCTTCGTCTTCCGGCGACTCCACCGAGGAGCTCCCATTTGGAGTGCTCTCGGACTCAAGGACCTCCTCTTGTCACCTCATTCACGCTCTAGTTTCCACTCTCGGCTAGGGTTCGGTGGACACTACTTTGTTGATTTTTCACCATGCCGCCTAGGTAAAATCGCATCTCTGATCTATGTTTGTTTGATTCTATAATCTTATTTCACTAACTCATGTTTATCTTTTGTCCATGCATCATCTACCCACATTGTGCATATTTTGTGTGTGTGTCTTTTTATCCATTTAGAATTAAGCATTTTGCTACTAAACGCACCCGGGCACCTCCGACCGATGAGGGCCCGTCAAACCCTAGACCCACTGTTGATCCCGATTTCCAAATTCATCGCCTTGAAACTGCTTTCAATAAAAACAAATTCCAACTTATTCCCTAGATCAATAGATCCTAATTTTCTTAAAGATTCTTTGTTTTGACATCGTTCAAATCATTCAACATTACCAACTTGAGTCCTTAGTCTTTGTGAACATCACGTTAATATCACTCTCCTCTCCAATTCTTCAACAACCTACGACCTTTGGGATGGAGATCTGGGACTCGCGTTGCTCGTAGCGATCTGGATTTCGATCCCAGATCTGACTGATTTTCTCGATTGCCTCTCCTCAGGATGATCTCGTCTTATATCCATCTTGAGTGACCCTCTTCCATCTCCTTTGAGGGATTTCTTTAGATTCCCTTCGATACCTTCTATCACTATCCTCGACCCTTGAACACCAACTTATTTCAATCACAAGAACTGTCTGCCTCTGACAACGTCCTTTATAAGGTCGTTGCTCACTGTCTTCTCCCTATAGTTACTCGTGGTTTAGCTTTGGTGCGCCCTCCACACTTACTTCTCATGCATCTCCTTCGTTCATACTCAGACATCAACATTGGCCTCAATACCTTCCATTGCATCACTCATTTCATAAAGCCAAATAATGGAAAGGTGCATATTCCTTATGGAAATGTCCTTACTCAATGGCTAAGCTCCATAGGCATTGATGTAAATATAGGAGTCATTAAGGTCATGAATAGGAAATATGATCAGATGACTCGACGGAGTTTCTCATTAGCGGGCATGAAGGCCGACAAAGGATCCGTCTACTGGGACCCAGCACGGCGAGTAGCGGGTGACGCTCCGACACTGAGAGGATGCGGCGCGGAAGGAGGCTGCGAGGGTAGTCTTTGCAGATGTTGCTGAGGGGCCTGATGAGGGGGAGACTGCTGCTGGCGATACCGGTCTACCAGACACATCCCTCCGTGCCCGCTTCGATGCGTTTGCGGAGCGAGTAGACACGCGTTTTGCGGAGCTGCACCTCGAGCATCAGGAGCTTCTCTCTCTCGTGAGAGAGGTACATCGACAGCAGCAGGACATCCTGGCGATTCTCCGCCCTGCTGCGCCTGGACACCCTCCTCACGATGGTTCGTCAGCTGCTCCGATGGATGCTGAGGACGATGATCGTTAGCTTGCTCGTTTTTCTTTGTTATTCTCTTTTTGGCCGTTTGTACGGCATAGACTCTTTTTGTGTAATGACTTTTAATCAATGAAATGAAATATTTTTGTTGATCATTTCTATTAGTGCCTAAAATTTGGTATTTGTCAAGTTTAGGAGTTGATCATATAGTAAGAAGTTATGTATAGTGATATGATACACTTACACCTTTTGGGTCATAATTCTGTTATTTTGGATATCGTATCAATCCATTAATCTGATGAACATATTTTTCGTCTAATATTTTTCATATGTTATATTAGTCGAATAAAATGTGTATGCCAAGTTTCGTGATTTTTGGACACCCATAGAACTTTCTACGCATTGTCAAACCTTGACTGAAAATTCGGATTTCAGTTTTAGCACGATATCGATCATTGCGTTATTGCGATCGTGACAAGATCGGCGATTGATCGCCTATTCGGTCGAACCGATGACGCTTTGTTTTGGATTAGAAAATGGCTTTTCATTACGAGGTTTTATATAATTGCCACAGATATATACATAATAATTTGTATGTACGAAGAGTCTTCTTCTTTGCCGGTTCGAGGAGTTACATCCCTTATTTCTAAAATTGTTGGTGCGAAGCTAGGATATATTTGCCTATTCTTTAATTGTTTATGCTGCGTCATGAATCATGTCGTGAATTAAGGGGAGTTTCATTTCAATTTTATACCTTAGTTCAAGATATAATTCTTTCCGGCACTTATTGGATAATCTCTTCTCTTTTTTATTGTATGTCAAAGGGGGAGAAGGGATATTTAAGTTAGAATTCATATTGAGATGTATGTTAAAGACCTAACTTAAATGATTGCCAAACATCAAAAAGGGGGAGATTGTTGGTGCAACAATGCCCCACGCATTGATATATTTTGATGTTTGGATACTCATCTAAGTTAGGCAATGGTTTGTGATCTAATTGTGAGCGTGTTTAAGTGGAAAATCCAAGTATGAAGACTTGGTAAAGATAAGTCAAGTGTGACCTTGGAAGAAGACCAAAGGCAAGTCTTGGCGCATAAGTCCAAGCATGTAGTCTTGGCGGCGTAAAGTCCAAGCGTACTTTGGCAAAGAAGAAACCCAAAGCATGGCTGAAAGAAGGAAGCTTTTGAAACAAGCGCATGGATGGAGTTACGGACTCGGAGAAATCCTAGGCTGATGGAGAAGCTAGAAGGTTAAGTCTAGGCTTAGGGTGTGTTTCCAAGTATGAATTAGTCATACTTGGTATGTGCCAGTCGACTGGAACATGGTATCAGTCGAACTGGCCCTTAAAATATAGCATTAAAAGTTGGAAGGCGTTATCGATCGGTGGGGGTTATCGGTCGAGGTGTGACGATCGACTCTAACTCGGCTTTGTATACAAGCTGCCGATCATTGCCATTATTAGCGATCGGCCCTGCAACTGAGAATGGCCCGTGGCCGGCCGCGGTCGGCTCGAGCCATATCGATCGGCCCGACATTGTCGGTCGGTGATGGATTTCCGTTAGCGATGGCGGCCAAATCTCGCGAATCCGGTGTTGAGCGGGTTAGAATTAGCGTGGTCGGTGATGTAAGTCATCGGTCGAGGCGTCGAGCTCAGCGGGAAAAACAGCCTCTTCTCTATAAAAAGAGGGCTGGTGGAGGTTTTTGGGGTTAATGCTTATTCTCCAATCTTTCTCAACAGCCTCCACGAATTTTCTAGCTTTCTAAGTGATTTAAATCTCCTCCTCTTCTCTCTAAGCTTAGATCTTCATTCTTTGTAAAGAAGAGGAGTTGTCTTGTAAAGAAAGCTTATTAGTGGACTTGCTTGGATTGATCCACCTCAAGGATCGCCGTGGAGTAGGAGCGCTATCTCCGAACCACAAACCGAAAAAACGCTATTCACCCCCCCTCTAGCTTCCAAACGATCCCTAACATTATATGGCAAACAAAGCATGGCATATAAAATGTATAGGTATAATAATACCTAAATTTTAATATTAATTGTCATTTGATATAATTAAATATATTTTGTCATATTTTCACTTTTCTCCCTAGTGTGCCAAAAACTCAAAATGGCACACTATGACCTCTAAACCTAAAATGTGCCAATTTGATCATTTTATCAAAACTTCTCAAATAATATTGGCCCATCCTAAAATCTTTTAGGATTAAAGCTCAAATGTATTTCCAAGGTAACCATAATCTTGAAAATAACCTAAAGTGCCACCTTTACCATGGTTAGGTTAACTACCCTTCCATTTAAGGTTAGCACACCCTAAACCCATCTAGCGTGAATCAATCACGCTCTTAGGAACCCAAAACCTATTTGAGCTCCTAGGGTTTACTAGGTATTCCTTAGGGATAACCTCCCTAGATACCCTCTTAATGACCCTCCTAGGCTTGGTAGCCTTGGTCATTGTGGTCTTACCTAGGTTGACTCTAGAGGTAACTCCCCTTGCAACCTTCTTAGTGGCCACCCTAGGTTTCCTAGAAACCCTAGCCACTAGGCACTTACCATGGTTACTCTTAGGGATAACTTCCCTAGTAACCTTGGTTTTCCTAGGTTTAGTTCCATAATCAAATGGAACATTGTGATAGGTTTCCTTGGGCTTATGTTTGCCCTTGGATGAATCTAATTTTCTAGGTCTTGATTTTTGACCATTTGACCCTAGGCTTTGACTTCTAGACCCTAAATGTTGACCTCTTGACCCTTGAAATTGATTTTGCATTTTTGCAAGGGTCTTCTCCATCTTTTCAAGCCTTGACCTCAAGACTTGATTCTCCTTTTCTAATTGCCCAATTTTTGAATTTTGATCTAATCTTTGGGCATTGTTTTTCCTAGGCATATGCCTAGTCCACTTAGGGTTAAAACCTAGGTGTTCTCCTATTTTCCTAATAGATTCCCTAGGTAAAACTTTTCTAGGGACATTAGTCCCAAATTTCTCCTTCTTTGAAATATTAACATTTTTGGCACCTAAACAAATATATTTGTTATTCCTAGCATGCTCTTTATGATAAATAGCAAGATTGCTAAAATTAGTTCTAGCATGCTTTTGCCTATAATTGAAGGAAAGAGCATTATTTAGATATACCTTAGGGTTTGCCTTAGAGACTCCCCCTACTTGTGATGCTCTCTTTTTCTCTCCCTTTGGACATTGACTCCGGTAATGCCCTTTTGAATTGCACTTGAAGCATATGATATGCTCCTTGCTCTTTTGACTTTGGGCATCGACATCTTTGACCTTTGTGTTGACTTTTGGTGCCAGAGGAGTTTTCCTAATCCATTTTGGACACTTACTTTTGTAGTGTCCGGTTTCCCTACACTCAAAACATATTATATGCATTTTATTATTAACACATATGTTTGAGTTACCTAGGGTGGTTGTGGTGGTAGGTGCCGGAGTTGGAGCTTCTCCATCTTGACCGGATGTGGAAGCTTCTTCTTGTTGCTCCGAAGTAGAAATTCTTTCCTCCTCCTCAATCCTAGAGGTGGAGGTTTCTTCTACTTCTTCCACCTCCTCTTCCACCGATCCGGAAGTTGACTCCCTATCAACTTCCGACTCCTCAAGCTCTTTAGATGGCGATGTGCTTGCTTGAGCTTGAGAGGGTGAGCACTCCTCTTCTTCTTCTTCTTGGACCGATGATAAATTTTCATGGAGCTTTGCCACTTGGCTCCATAGATCCTTGGCATCTACATAATTACCTAACATACACAAGATATTGTTAGACATTAAATCAATTAAAAATTTTATCACCTTATCATTTTTCTCAAATGCTTGGACTTGCTCTTCGGTCCATCTCTTCTTTTTGAGGAATCCACCTCTTGGTCCTCTTGGATATTCAAATCCATCCATCAAAATGGATCATTCCTCAAAGTCTCTCATCAAAATAAAATCTTCAATTCTTCTCTTCCAAGAATTGAAGTCTTCTCGTCCGTATAGGGTGTAGGGCACCGGCGTGTTGATGTCCCATCCTAATTGTTCTTGGACTTCCATCTTCACCCTCTAGCATGCTCCCTTAGTTGTTAAACCTTGAAGAGCGACCTCGCTCTGATATCACTTGTTAGGACCTGTGCGCCCGCTAGAGGGGGGGTGAATAGCGTCGTGCTCGTTCGATGATGGAATTCATTGCGTTTGTCTCTAAAATTTCGTTAGCACAGTGGAAATAGAAATAATACAATAACAAAACAAGACAAACACAATTCACAACACGATATATAATGTTGTTCGAAACCGAACGGTTCCTACTCCACGGATCGAGCTCTAAAGAGCTCTAGTGATGCACACACACTCACTAATCACAAATACTCCTTCTCGACACAAGTCGGAGGTGAAGAAACTTCGTACAACAGTTTACAACAATAAACTAAGTACAACAAGCAATTATAATGAAATACAATGCAATACAAGTAAAGAAATCACTTTACAAATGCATTTAGATTGCTTGAATGCTTGGTAGCTTGACTTGCACTTGGAGACCCTGATTTGCAGCAGCAAATTGCCCCAAAAGCCCTCAAGAAACCATGGCTTTTTCCTCCATCACGAGTTCCTTTTATAGCTTCAACCTGTGTTGGAAAAAGTCGATCAGTCGACTGCTCGGGATGGTCAGTTGACTGATGCCACTGTTGTCATGAGACAACGGCTAGATCCACACTGGATAAGTCCAACGGATCCATCATCAGTCGACTGATGATACCCATTAGTCGATTGATAGAGCCTTCACTCGACCAGTCGAGTCTCGACTCCATTACATGCGTCGATTTCACGAGCACGGTCGGTGATCCACAAGATCGATCATTTGCTCGACATCGATCGACTACCCACCTATGGTAGTCATTTGCTGTCAAACCCTAGTTGACTCAGTCCAGTCGGCTGCCACATGGCACCAGTCGACTGACACACCTCAAACATGAGGTTTTAGCCCAAGTATGGTTCTCCCATACTTGCTAGAAAACCCTTAGCCTAGACCTAAACCTTCTAGCCACCTCTATCAGCCTCACGCCTCTCGGATCCCTTCAAGTCATCCATGACTTGTTCATCCATCGCGCTAGACTTCAGGTGCTTCCATCGGCTATGTCATGCTAATGGTGTCTACACCGCCAAGGCACATTGGACTTACGCCGCCAAGACTCCGCTTGGACTTTACGCCGCCAACCATTGGACTTATGCTGCCAAGACTTCACCCTTGGACTTTACGCCGCCAATATTCCCCTTGGACTTCTCAAATGCCAAGACTCATGCTTGGACTTTCCCTTGCCAACCCATGTTGGACTTTCCATGCCAAGTACTCAAGACTGGGACTTTACCTTTCCAAGACCCATGCTTGGACTTTACATTGCCAAGACCCATGCTTGGACTTTCCCAAATGTCAAGTGTCCCACTTGGACTTTCCATGACAATCATATTGTCATATGTTTTTGTCTAACATCAAAACATCTCTCGAGCCAAGCTCGAGTCTTGGTCAATCGTGACCTTAGCCAATTGCACCAACAGATCCACGCTGGATAAATCCAACAGATCCATCATCAGTCGACTGATCATGACCATTAGTCGACTACTCGAGCCTCCACTCGATTGCTAACCCCAGCAGTCGAGTCAGACTCCATTTTGTGCCCGAAAAATTGAGCACCAGTCGACTGATCACAAAATCAGTCGATTGCCCACCTCTGGCAGTCGACTGCTAGGCCACTTTCTACTGTCAAAACCTAGTTGACTTAGGTCAGTCGACTGCCACATGGCACCAGTCGACTGGCACACCTCAAACATGAGGTTTTAACCCAAGTATGGTTCTCCCATACTTGTTAGACCACCCTTAGCCTAGACCTAAGCCTTCTAGCCACCTCCATTAGCCTCACACCTCTCGAATCCCTCCAAGTCATCAATGACTTGTTCATCCATTGTGCTAGCCTTCAGGTGCTTCCAACAGCTGTGTCATGCTAACGGTGTCTACACCGCCAAGGCACATTGGACTTACGCTGCCAAGACTCCGCTTAGACTTTATGCCGCCAACTATTGGACTTATGTTGTCAAGACTCCCACTTGGACTTTATGCCGCCAATATCAAACCCCTTGGACTTTCCTAATGCCAAGACCCAAGCTTGGACTTTCCCTTGCCAACCCATGTTGGACTTTCCATGTCAAGACCCATGCTTGGACTTTTCCTTGCCAACCCATGTTGGACTTTCCATTGCCAAGACCCATGCTTGGACTTTTCATGCCAATTACTCAAGACTTGGACTCTCCCATGACAATCACATTGTCATATGTTTTTTTCGAACATCAAAACATCTCTCGAGTCAAGCTCAAGTCCTGGTCAATCATGACTTGGGCCGATTGGACCAACAGATTCATCTTCGACCTCCTCTTCTTGAGCCAGTGATGGGTCTTCATGGAGCTTAGCCACTTGGCTCCATAGCTCCTTGGCATCTATATAATTTCCTAACATACACAAGATATTGTTAGTTATTAAATCAATCAAAAATTTTATTACCTTATCATTTTTCTCGAAGGCTTGGACTTGCTCTTCGGTCCATCTCTTTTTCTTGAGGAACCCTTCCTTTGGTCCTCTTGGATAGCTAAATCCCTCCATCAAAATGGACTATTCTTCGAAGTCCCTCATAATTAGGAAGACTTTGATCCTCGGCTTCTATTGTCTAAACCCTTCTTGTCCATAGAAGGTATAAGGGATAGGTGTGTTGATATCCCATCCAAGTGTTTCTTGAAACTCCATCTTCTCCCTCTAGCGGTTTGCTCCCGGCGGTTAGTCCGTAGAAGAGCACCCATCTCTGATACCAATTATAGAGGAAACAGTGACCTCTAGAGGGGGGGTGAATAACTCATTTCGATACGTCGATGAAATTTGTTTGTTTTCGTCTACAAATCTCGTTAGCACAGCAGAAATATAAATAATAGCAATAACGAAAGCGAAGACAAACACAAATATACCAATACACGAGTATGTAATGTGGTTCGGAACTGAACGGTTCCTACTCCACGGATCGAGCTCTAAAGAGCTCTAGTGATGCACACGCACCCACTAATCACAAATAACTCCTTTTGGGAACAATCCAGAGGTGGAGAAACCTCATACAAATGATCTTACAACAGTAAGAAATAAATACAAGCAATTATAATAAGGAAATACACTACAAGTAAAGGAAAAACACTTTACAATTGCCTTTGGATTGCTTGCTTTTGATTGCTTGAAAAATATCCTTGGAGACCCTGATTTGCAGCAACAAATCGCCTCAAAGTAGTTCAAGAACCGCTACTGATTTCCTCCTCCACGAGCTCCCTTTAAAGCTGTTGCTTGGGCTAGAAATTGTCGATCAGTTGACTGCTCGGGACCATCAGTCGACTGATGACACTGTTGCTGTGAGACAACAGTGTAATCGACGCTGGAAAAATCCAACGGATAGAACATCAGTCGACTGATCATGTCCATCAGTCGACTGATCGAGCATTCACTTGATTGCTAACCCCAACAGTCGAGTCAGACTCCATTCTGTGCTCGAAATCGAGGCACGATCGGTGATCACAAGATCGATCATTGCTCGGCCCGATCATTGTCCACCTCAGGCGATCAGCGCTGAGGCACTCCCCGATCAAACCCTAGTTAACTCACGATCATTGCCACATGATACCCGATAAACATGAGGTTTTAACCTCAAACATGAGGTTTAACTCAAGTATGGTGCCCCCATACTTGCTAGACCACCCGTAGCCTAGACCTAAGCCTTCTAGCCACCTCCGTCAGTCTCGTGCCTATTAGATCCTTCCAAGTCATCCATGACTTGTTCATTTATATGCTAGCCTTCAGGTGCTTCCATCGGCTATGTCATGCTAACGGTGTCTACACCGCCAAGACACATTGGACTTACGCTGCTAAGACTCCGCTTAGACTTTACGCCACCAACCATTGGACTTATGCTACCAAGACTCCTCCTTGGACTTTACGCCGCCAATATCAACCCCTTGTACTTCTTAAATGCCAAGACTCAAGCTTGGACTTTCCCTTGTACATGCATGTTGGAATTTCCATGCCAAGACCCATGCTTGGACTTTACATGCCAAGTACTCAAGACTTGTACTTTCCATGACATGGTCAACCCCATTCAACCATCAAAATCCCCCTCGAGTCAAACTCGAGTCCGATCAAACAAGACCCGAGTCGATTGCATCAACAATCTCTCCAAAATATTACCAGACATCAATGTCAAATCTCCATGTCAAACATCAAAATATCGCTCAAGTTAAACTCGAGTCCGATCAATCGTGACCTAGACCAATTGCACCAACACATTGCACCAACAATGTCCTTGGGAAGTCCCTAAGCCAATGGAACTCTAAACCATCAAAATTAAGGTCTAAAGTTCAACATTGAACTTTCCCATACCTTAAATTTGATACATCACCCTAACAACTCTTCTAATCCATATCTAATGGATTTTCACCCTTTATAATGCTTCTCAAAGCATATCCTACGGTTAGGAGTGGTTAGGGAACCTTACCGTAGCTGAAAATGGGCTAACTATACCATGTTTTCCCAAAATCAACATTGGCAGTCGACTTTATCAGGCAACAGTCGACTGTCGTGCTCATTAGTCACTACCATCATGTGGCAATCGCCTGATAACTGAAATTTTGAATTTCAATTATCAGAATCGAATTTTAAAAATTCATAAATAATTATATGTAATTCGAAAAATCATGAAACTTCATACGTATAATACTTATGATACATACAATGGGTGAAAAATGTTAGAAAAATATTTTACCCATAAAATAATGAAATTGGCACAAAGTTTAAAAGTGAAGAAAAACTTCAATGTTTTAGCTCACTTTGTATCAACTTCATCAATGGTGATTTCTATCAAAAGATATACTTCACCATGGTTTTTTAAAATGATTTTAAAATAGTTTTAAAACCTTATATTCGATCATATTATTTGGGCTTAATGTATATTTCTTGAACATAAGCTTTCCCAATGATCCACAACATGATCGTAGATGAGTTTGAGTTCATCTAGATGGAAAAACTATGCACCTTGAACTTAACTCATATCCTATCATCTCACATGTATCTAGGGTGTATAAATACACATACATGTCAATTTAGATGTGAGATGTGGGTTTTGGTTTATCTTAAACTAAGGTCTCATGCATTTTCTAAGGCAACACTACTTGATTCCCTTATAAATGGGACTTCAAGTCATGCCATTGTCCTTAAATCAATTTTAATCAAATTAAATGCATGAATGATCATGGAATTAATGATGATATAAATAAACACATGCTCATAATCATGATGTCATGGCATAAGATAGAATCTAAGCATACATGACATTAAAACCTAAATCCTAAGCATGATCATGACATATTAAATGATTAAAAGTAGATATGATGTCATGACATGTTATATGGCAAATAAGACATGACAAATAAGATATAAGTTATATAATAACTAAATTTTAACATTAATTTCCATTTGATATTATTTTTGTCCATTTTTTCATATTATTACTTATCTCCCAAAGTGTGCCAAAAACCCAAAATGACACACTAAGATCTCTAAACCTAAATTGTGTCAATTTGATTGATTTTTCATAATCCTAAAAATATATTGGCACATCCTAAACTCTTTTATGATCATAATTCAAATCTATTTCCAAGGTATCTATAACCTTGAAAATGACCTAAAGTGCCAACTTTGCTATTGTTGGGTTAGCTACCCTTCTAATCAAGGTTGACACACCTAAACCCATCTAGCGTGAATAGATCACACTCCTAGGAGCCCAAAACCTATTTGAGCTCCTTGGATTTACTAGGTATTCCTTAGGGATGGCCTTCCTAGATACCCTCCTAATGACCCTTTTAGGCTTGGTAGCCTTGGTCATTGTGGTCTTGCCTAGGTTAACTCTAGGGGTGACTCCCCTTGTAAACCTTCTTAGTGGCCTCCCTAGGTTTCTTTGAAACCCTTGCCACTAGGCACCCACCTTGGTTACCCTTAGGGATAACTTCCCTAGTAACCTTGGTCTTCCTAGACCTAGGTTGTGTTCCATAATCGAATGGAACACTATGGTAAGTCTCCTTAGGCTTAGGTTTGTGACCCAAACATTTCTTGCCTTTGGATGACTCTTGTCTCCTAGGCCCTTGACTTTGACCATTTGACCCCCTAAATTGATTTTGTATATTCCTAAGGGTCTTCTCTAATTTCTCAAGTCTTGACCTCAAGACTTGATTTTCCTTTTCTAATATCTCAATTTTTGATTTTTCATTAGCTCTTGAGATATTTTTATTTCTAGGCATATGTCTAATCCATTTAGGGTTGATGCCTAGGTGATCCTCTATCTATCTAATTGTCTCCCTAGGAAGGATAGGTCTAGAGTTGTTCGATCTAGGTTTGCCCTTAGGTAAGATATTTTTAGGGACATTAGTCCCAAATTTCTCCTTATTCCTAAAGTGGATACTCTTTGCACCTAGACAATAAAATCTATTTTTACTAACATGCTTTTCATGAGTAATAGCAAGATAATTAAAAGCATGCTTTTGACTTTTAAACTTAGAAGGTGCATATTTAAAGGTTACCTTAGGGTTTACCTTAGCTCCCCATTTTTGTGATGCTTCTTCTTTTCTCTTCTTGCTCTCCCTAGGGCATTGACTCATATAATGTCCTCTTTTACATTTGAAGCATATGATGTGCTCCTTACTTTTGATGGTTGAGGCTCCGGTCTCCTTGACCTTTGGCACCGGTGGAGCCTTCTTAATCTTCTTTGGGCACTTACTCTTGTAATGCCCAGCTTCCCTACACTCAAAGCATAAACCTAAATTGCTTGAGTTAACTAGGGTAGTGGTTGGTGCCGAAGTTGATTCTTCATCTCCTCAACCGGAGGTAGAAGCTTCTTCTTGATGCTCCAGAGTGGATGGTCTAATCTCCTCCCCCTCAATCCTAGAGGAGGAGGCTTCTCCTACTTCTTCCTCTTCCACCGATTCCGATCCGAATGTTGATTCCCTATCAACCTCCGAATCCTCAAGCTCTTGGGATGAAGATGTGCTTGCTTCTTCTTGAGCTTGAGAGGATGAGCACTCCTCTTCTTCCTCTTCTTCTTGGACCGGTGATGGATTTTCATGAAGCTTGGCCAAATCACTCCAAAGCTCCTTGGCATCTATGTAATTACCTAACATACACACAATGTCATTAGGAATCAAATCAACCAAGAACTTTATTACCTTTGTGTTTTTCTCGAATCTTTGGAGTTGTTCCTCACTCCATCTCTTCCTCTTCAGGAATCCTCCTTTTGGTCCTCTTGGATATTCGAATCCTTCCATCAAAATGGATCATTCTTCAAAATCCCTCATCATCATAAAATCTTCAATCCTCGCCTTCCATTGTCTAAACCCTTCTTGTCCATAGAAGGCATATGGGATAGGCATGTTGATGTCTCATCCTTGTTGTTCTTCAAAATCCATCTTCTTCCTCTAGCGGTGCTCTTTTGGTTGTTAATCCTTGAAGAGCGGCCTCGCTTTGATACCAATTGTTAGAAATGTTGCGCCCGCTAGAGGGGGTGAATAGCGTCGTCCGTCGTCGATGGATTTCGTTTGCGATCGTGCTTGCTACAAATATATTAGTATGCATCGGAAATAGAAAATATACAATACAAACACACAAACATGAACAAGACACAAGGATATAACATGGTTCGGAACCGAATGGTTCCTACTCCACAGATTGGGCTCTAAAAGCCCTAGCAATGCAAACACGCACCACTAATCACAAATACTCCTTCTCAGAATAATCCGGAAGTGGAGAAACTTCGTACAAATGATTACAATAGTAATACAAAATACAACAAGTAAATACAACAAAAGAAATAAAAAGGAAACTTTACAATTGATCTTTTGGAAGCTTGCTTGTTTGGTTGGTTGAGTTGCACTTGGAGACCCTGAATTACACCAGCAATTCGCCCCAAAACTCCTCAAAGAACCATAGCCAAATCCCTCTTCCACGAGCTCCATTTAAAGCTGCTCCTTGGGCTAGATTTCGCCTAGCAGTCGATTGATCGGGACCATCAGTCGACTGCCCCTGTAACTGTTGTCTCACAACGACATGAAACATGTCGGATAAGTCCAACGAATACACCATCAGTCGACTGATCATACTCATTAGTCAAATATTGTCTTAATCAGTCGAGTGGTCGGGCTAATCACTCGACTAGAGAACATTCTGTGCCTGAGATCTCGACCATCAGTCGACTGATCACAAGAATCAACCAGCCCAGCCATCGATCACCGCCCACCTCTGCGATCATTGCCCGTAGTTAAACCCTAGTTGACTCCCACCAGTCGACTGACCCATGGTCCCAGTCGACTGATACACCTCAAACATGAGGTTTTAACCCAAGTATGGTTCCCCCATACTTGCTAGATCACCCGTAGCCTAGACCTAAGTCTTCTAGTCACCTCCGTCAGCCTCACACCTATCGGATCCCTCCAAGTCATCCATGACTTGTTCATCCATACGCTAGCCTTCAGATGCTTCCATCGGCTATTGTCATGCTAATGGTATCTACACCGTCAAGGCACATTGGGCTTACGCTGCCAAGACTCCGCTTGGACTTTACGCTGTCAACCATTGGACTTATGCTGCCATGACTCCACCCTTGGACTTTACGCCGCCAATATTCCCCTTAGACTTTTCAAATGCCAAGTACCCATGACTTGGACTTTCACTGCCAAGACTACACCCTTGGACTTACGTGGCCAATACTACACCCTTGGACTTTACATGCCAACCTATGTTGGACTTTCCAAATGCCAAGACTCAAGCTTGGACTTTCCCTTGCCAACCCATATTGGACTTTCCCAAATGTCAAGTGTCCCACTTGGACTTTCCATGCCAAGTACCCATGACTTGGACTTTACCATGACAATCACATTGTCATAAGTTTTGTCGAACATCAAAACATCGCTCGAGTCAAACTTGAGTCCGGTCAATCATGACCTGGGCCGATTGCACCAACACAATTCATACATAGGAAAATGGGTCGTCCGATAGCAAACACGCTGAGCAATCCAATGCTAAGAAAGTTGTTACACCTTACATAGTTGCTCATAAAGAGATCAATGCTAAGAAAAGTTGTTACGCCTAACTTAGCCGCTCTTCAAATGGTACATAACCATTCTCTGAATGACACATAATCATTCACCTGATGGCCCATAGCTATACTCCAGGTGGCACACATCCGTTTTCCAGGTGGTACAGAACCATTCTCCTGGTGGTACATAACCTTTTTCTTAGATATAATGTCTTGCTATTTATCCAGATTAAATAATCTCTATTTACATCAATATGAACATCTCTAATCCCTCATAATGACCATTAAGTCAAGAGCATGCTCCATATTCTCAATATTCATAATCATTTCCATACATAACAGAAATGGGTGGACCAGTGAATAATTCTCAAAAGATGTAAATATGTTTAATCTTCCTTTTTAGCGTGAATATATTCATTTTAATCATTCGCTTTCCTAGTCATGTTCCATAGACCGAATCATCCATAGTCAATAGGTTTACATGCTAAAGTAGCAGACCCTGATTAAAACTTCAAGAAGACACATAAATAGTCACATAGGGCAAATGTTAAGATTAACATATAATCTCAAAGGGCTCACATAGTAGAGAAGCAGGGATCCATTCTCCTACTACCCTTTATTGTTGCCTTAGCACATGTGGTATGAATCACATGCTATGATGTTATTCTCTTTACCAATAAAGAGCGCATGTTTTCCTTAACATCGTACAGATTTTGATCTAGATATTCCAAATGTCTAATTCTAAATTCAACATATGAATTCTAATCTAGCTCATAAACAGGTATAGTAAATGGTGGGAACATTTACTTTGATCACATTTCTTAAATGATCTTATTTTGATACATATATCAAGACGACCCCAGCTTATAGGTATGTATCCCTATACATATAGCTTCCAAAGCTATCCTATAAGTAATGGTCTTACCCTTATTCGTACATAACAAATAGAGATGATTGTCCATGTGAGAGGACCAATCACTACCTGCCAACATTCTCACCGAGATCTTATCACCAGAATGTAACATCACATACACTGAATAAATTATGGCTAGCATTTCAAATAATGAAATTATAATATCCGATTGTCATTACAAAGATCATTACATTCTACGAAGTCCCATAGACTTTACATGCTCATTAAATGACTCTCTAGTCATCGACTTAGTAAAAGGATCTGCAAGCATAGCATGTGTAGGGATATACTCAAGAATCACCTTCTTCTTAGCAACAATATCCCTGATAAAGTTATACTTTATTGTTATATGCTTGCCCTTGCTGTGATATTTGGGATCCTTGGAAAAAACTATAACAGCTTAACTGTCACAGTAGAAAGTCACTGGACTCCCACTCCCTTCAGTAATCTTCAGATGCTTCAGGAACCTCCTTAACCAGACTTCTTTTTGTACAACCGCTGAACATGCCACATATTCAGCTTCCATGGTTGATAAGGCCACACAGGTCAGTTTCTTACTGTTCCAGGAGTGTTGGGAGGGGAAACTTTGCTTCCCACTTCAACTCAATCGCTTGTTCATGGCGATCCTTTCTACATCCCCGGATAAAAAAAATTTATCCTTAACAAGAGGGATTGCCCAAGCAACCTTGTCATCGTCGTGCTATTCGATTAGAGTAGTCACTTGAATAAACTTGTTATTCAACCGACCAACCTCTATTCTACGGATAGCTGCGGAATAGACGATGTACGGATCGCCGACTTTTGTGTTTATGTTCGGGGTCCAAGTTATATTAGCCACAAAATAGAATATATCATTCATATAATTGAAAAACAAATATAAACATGTTACACATGAAGATAGATAAGTGATATACCTCTCGATCTTCTATTGTATGACCTTCCTCCTTTTGGACATCGTGTGGGCGACGATCTACCAAAAGTTGAAGCTCCTAGATCACCAATCTTCCTTCCTTGCTCGTCCCGAACAAGAGAAAGAATAGAAACAAGACTTTTTTTCCTTCTTTCAACCAACCACCAAACTACAAGGTTGGTGCTTGCCGCCGGCCAAGAAGGAAGAGGAGAATAGGATGGAAACCGGCCAAGACTCCAAGGGAAGGCCCTAAATCTTGTTTCCACCAGCCAAGGAGAAGGAGAAGGGATAGATTGGACGCCGGCCAAAAGATGGAAAGGGTTGTTGGACGGTGACCACCTTGATGAAGAAGAAGATAAGGAATAAGTTTCCTTATTTGGTGCCGCCAACTCCAAGCCTCTTGCTGCCCAAAACCCTAATCCTATCTCTAATTGGATTCTTTTTTTTTTTTGTCGCCCACCCGTTGCTCTCCTTTTATAGAGTTAGGGATAAGCCTTGTTTTAATCTCCACCATTGGTTCTAGGGATTTAATCTCAACCGTCGGATCTAGAGATTTAATCTCAATCGTCGGATCTAGAGATTTAATCTCAATCATCGGATCTAGAGATTTAATCTCTACCTTTGGATCTAGAGTTTTGTTTCTATCCATTGGATCTAGGCTTCATGAGGTATTAATAGGCTATAATAGGGACCATGAGGAGGAGTTGGATCTTGGCCACCCAATGGATCAAGCCCACATAAAGTCCAATCCATTAATGATAATCCAATCCACTAAAGGATTATCATTGATCTACCTCACCAACCTCCATAAGTTAATATGGGCTCCATATATTATTTGTACATTTTCTCCCCGTGTTTAAGATCTCGAATGTCCGTCGATTAATTAATTTACTGACCATTAATTAATCAACATCTAACTCCATGAGTAGTACCACTCAACCTTTTCATCATGCCAGACCAAGTCCACCTGCAGGGTTTACATGATGAACCTTATGAGCTACTCAAGGGGACATCATCATCATAATATATAGGATACGATTTCCTCCTATAATCAACGACACACCATATAAATAATATCATTTCCCAACTTACCGAGCCTATCGATTTAATCTATAAATCTCGCCCATTGGTAAATCAAAGAAATGAATACTAAGTATATGTGCCCATTATTATATCGAGATTAAAAGTATGTACAATATAATATCTAAGGTCCGATTCGATTATGTAGTCAGCAATAAATCGAATCACCTCTAAGTCGGTCCTGCTCAATACACACAAAGTGCACTAGTGTGATTCTATGGTCAAGACAAACCAATACCAAATCACACTACAACCATTCCAATGGTTTGTCCAAAGTCATCTCGGTTATGGGCCTATACTTATACTTTACAAGGAGCCGATAACACGATCTCCCGTGTGACACCACACACCATGTTATCTACAATGTAATGTATTAGACAATATGCATAACCATAAAATATGCAAATAATGATCATGTGATTCTTATTTCAAAAATAAAGATGTTCATACAAAAGATAGACTTTTCAGTATACATCCCAACAATCTCCCACTTATACTAAAAGACTATGCTATCTTTAAACTGCCATACATCTGATCCCCATTCCCTCCACATGCCTATCAAAAGCTCTTGCCGGAAGGGCCTTAGTGAAAGGATCTGCCAGGTTATCCTCTGATGCAATCCTGGCCACAGTAACTTCTCCTCTCTTCACGATTTCTCATATCAGGTGGTACTTGCGCTCTATGTGTTTACTAGCCTTATGGCCTCGTGGTTCCTTCGAGTTTGCAACTGCACCACTATTATCACAATAAATTGTGATAGTTCTGGGCAAATTAGAAATCACATCCAAGTCCATCAGAAAGTTCCTGAGCCACACAACTTCTTTGGCCGCCTCAGAGGCTGCCACATACTCAACTTCCATGGTGGAGTCCGCCATGCATTTCTGCTTGACACTCCTCCATACAATGGCTCCACCTCCCAAAGTAAACACAAAACCTAAGGTAGACTTACTGTAATCCCTGTCTAATTGGAAGTCAGAATCTGTGTAACCCACAGGGAGTAATTGGTCTGCCTGGTAAACTAGCATATAATCCCTAGTCCTTCTCAGGTACTTCAATATATGCTTTATCGCAGTCCAATGTCCCTGCCCTGGATTACTCTGATATCTGCTGACCATGCCCATGGCAAAGCAGATATCTGGTCTCGTATATAGCATCGCATACATGAGGCTTCCTACTGCCAAAGCATAAGGAACCACCTTCATCTCCTCTATCTCCTCAAATGTTCTAGGACACATCTTCTTAGATAAAGGAACTCCATGCCTGAAAGGTAGAAAACCCTTCTTGGAGTTCTGCATGCTAAAACGATCCATAATCGTGTCTATGTATGAAGCTTGGGATAAGAACAACATCTTTTTCCTGTGATCCCTTATAACCTTGATCCCAAGGATGTGTCCCACTTCTCCCAAGTCTTCATATCAAACTATTTAGACAACCATACTCTTACGTCCGATAACACCTTGATATTGTTGTCAATCAACAAAATGTCATCTACTTATAGTACAAGAAATACCACTACGTTTTCGTCACATCTCTTGTATACACAAGATTCATCCAGACTTTGAATAAATCCATAAGACTGGATTACTTCATCAAATCGGATGCTTCAAGACCTCGAAGCTTGCTTCAATCCATAAATGGACCGACTAAGCTTACATACAAGATGCTCTTTTCCTTTCGCAATGAATCCCTATGGTTGCTTCATATAGATGTTTTCCTCAAGACTTCCATTAAGGAAAGCTGTCTTGACATCCATCTGCCACACCTCATAATCCATATGAGTTGCAATGCATAAGAGAATCCGGATAGAGTTAAGCATGGCCACCGGCGAAAAGGTCTCCTCATAATCGATACCCTCTTTCTGAGTATACCCCTTCGTAACAAGCCTCACTTTGAAGGTCTCAACCTTCCCGTCTATTCCTCTCTTTCTTTTGTAGATCCACTTGCATCCAATGGTTTTTACACCATCGGGTGGTTCCACTAGCTCCCAGACCTGATTTGAATCCATAGATTCAATCTCAGTATTCATTGCACTTTGCCAAGATGCTGCATCTTTATCTTGGATTGCCTCGTTATATATCCAGGGATCAGGTTCATGTTCGCCAGGGACCAAATTAGAAGATTCTCCCAAGAACATGAATCTATCAGGCTGTCTAACAACCCTCCCACTATGATGAGGTATCACTTGTGTATCCTCTGTGACACGCGGTGCAGTGGCTTGTGGTATATCCTCTTATACCGGTGGTACTGAAGAAGTGACTTCCCCTTTTATTTCCTCCAGAACAATCTTACTCATGGGCTTGTGGTTTATCACATAGTCTTCCTCTAGAAATCTGGCGTTCGTGCTAACGATCACCCTCTGATCTCTAGGACTATAAAATAAATCACCTTTCGTTCCTCTAGGATAGCCAACGAACATGCGTACTTTTATACGAGGTTCCAACTTACCATCATCTGCCTTTAGCACATGTGTTGGACTCCCCCAAATCCGAATATGTCTTAGACTGGGCTTTCGCCCAATCCACAATTTTGTGGGAGTAGAAGACACTGATTTAGATGGAACCAAGTTCAGAATGTACACCGCCATATCTAGAGCATATCCCCAGAACGAATCTGGCAACTCATAATAACTCATCATCGATCTAACCATCTCCATAAGAGTCCTATTCTTTCGCTCTGCTACACCATTCTTCTGGGGTGTGCCAGGTGCAGACAATTGGGATTGAATCCCAGCCTCTGATAAGTAATTCCTAAACTCTCCCAAGAGGTACTCACCACCACGATCAGATCGTAGTGTCTTGATACTTTTACCTTGACGTTTCTCCACATCAGCCTTGAATTCTTTGAACTTGTCAAAGCATTCAGACTTGCGGCTCATCAAGTAAATGTATTCATATCTCGAATAATCATCTATAAAAGAGACGAAATACTCAAAACCACCTCTAGCCTGGATAGACATAGGACCACACAAATCAGAATGAATCAATTCTAACATATCTTTGGCTCTATACCCCTTGGCCTTAAAAGGCCTCTTGATCATTTTACCCTCCAAGCAGGATTCGCAGGTTGGGAAATCTTCCACCACTAATGAACCCAGAGGTCCATCAACTATCAACCTTTGAATTCTACTTAGGTTAATATGACCAAGCCTAAGATGCCAAAGATATATTTGGTTTATCTTCGAAGGTTCTTTTATCTTATTGGAATTAGAAGATGAGTTATTAACTTCTATTTGCATCGTAGGAGCTTTTGGTTCGAGTGTATATAAATTTCCTATCAATGCACCAGAACAGATAATATCTCTATTCCTTTTTATAACAACTCTGTCATTAAAAGAAATAGAATATCCATCCATAAACAATTTAGAAACCGAAATTAAATTCTTTCTAAATAAAGGTACATAAAGGCAATTTTTAAGAACCAAAACTTTATTTTTCTCAAAAGATAAATGAACGTCTCCCACTCCAACAGCCGCCACCTTCGTGGCATCGCCCAAGTACACGGTAATCTCCCCCTCAGCCAGTCGTCTGGTTTCCTGGAACCCCTACAAAGTATTGTAGACATGATCAGTGGCTCCCGTATCTACACACCAGGTGCCGGTAGATAACACCGCTAAAAATGTTTCAACGACTAGACCAAAAGATATACCTTTGTTCTGCTTGCGGTTGGGGCAGTCCTTCTTCTAGTGTCCAATCTGCTTACAAGTGGAGCACTTGCCTTTCAGCTTCTTCACTCCTCCCTGAGTTCCTCCCATCGCCTTTGTCCCAGTTTATTTCTTCTTCTTCTTTCCTTTCGGCTTAGAAGTAGAAACCTTTTGGGTCACCATGGCATGCGCCTGAGCACTCTGACGAAATAGCCCCTCTACCGCCTGGAGTTCTGTCAGAAGCTTCGCCAACAAATACAACCTTTTGTTCATGTTGTAGTTCAGGCAAAACTGCTCAAAACTCCTAGGTAGAGACTGGAGAATGATATCGACCTAGGTTTCTCCATCGATCTCAGCTCCGAGAACTTCCAACTCATTTAAATGAGCCATGATCTTGAGAACATGATCCCTCATGGGTGTTCCCTCGATCATGGTGGTCGTCATCAAGTTCCTCATGGCTTCCTGCCTTGCAGCCCGATTCTGGTGTCCGAAAAGCTCTTTGAGATTGAGCATCATGTCATAAGCAGTGGGCATGGCTTGATGCTGATGTTGCAGTACATTTGACATAGATGCCAAAATGTAACACCGCACCATCTCATTGGCCTTTATCCACTTCTTATAACTCTCTTTCTCCTTTTCCCCAGAATCATCCGCAGGCTTAGGAGGGCACTCTTCGAGGAGTACATATTTGTATTCCTCAGCAGTCAAGACAATGTCTAGATTCCTCTTCCAATCAACATAGTTGGGTCCAGTAAGTTTATTCTCTTTCAGTATCACAGCAAACAGATTGAAAGTCATTTTGAAAGAAAACCTAAGAATCACATAGATCAAAACATTAGATTTCAAAAAATTATTGATTCCTCAAACAATAAAATTTTAAAATCAACCAACACCTCAAAACACTGAGAATATCGTATGCCACGATAGTGTGGACGTATACGAATTCTACATTTGTAAGAGGAGGTTTTACCCATTAATTTTACTATCTTTTCAACCTAACTTTTTGACAAGTAAAATTAATAGTTGGTTTCTCTTTGTCCCTACAAATAAAAGCAGTGACTCCGATGGGGAGGATACTTATATTTGTATCTAAGTGTTCACCATTACTCGGTACCAAGGTAATTATCTCGGGTTATGTGCCTTCCGATGGGGAAGTACACACGCTCCTTAATAATTTCCTATAACCATATTCGACCTTGTGATCCGCAAACAAACTCATCCGATGGGGAGGAAGGCACTCAGAGCCGACGCGCAAGTTTGTTTGCATCACTTGTCAAATCGTAATGGAGGCTGTGGGAATTTATAAAAATTTCCCTCTCCCACTTAGTAATTTGAAATTGAGGAATTTTCTAGCCTACGACATGCATATCAAACAATAAGCAATAAATATGAAAAATAATTATTTTTCAACTATTATGGCTTTTGTCTTCAATATGTCTCCCGTCGTATCGCCATCTCGTCCACTCCTCCTACTCCATGTACGAGCCATCCGGAGATCCGAGCCGAGACTAAAATCTATTTTAATTTACATCCATCGATCCTATACTCCACGAGGGAGTGTACATGAAATCTAGATCGAAAGTAAACTAAAATAAAAAGAGTGGCAAAATAATGTCATATCTAATTTACAAAAAATTAAATACTAGCCTCGTCGAGGATTCAACAAAATATACATATACACACATACAATCACATACACACATATGGCCATAATAGTTGGATCCTATGCCTGCAACCAAAAAGTTAACCTACGCATATCCTACTATTATCCGACACATATAATATATGAAAAGTGCATAAAAGTAACTGAATCCTAAACACACAAAACCAGAAACCGTGGCTCTGGTACCACTTGTTGGGAGGGGAAACATCGCTTCCCACTTCAACTCGGTCGCTTGTTCATGGCGATCCCTTCTACGTTCCCGGATAAAAAAAATTTATCCTTGACAAGAGGGATTTCCCAAGCAACCTTGTCATCGTCGTGCTATTCGATTAGAGTAGTCACTTGAACAAACTTGTTGTTCAAGCGACCAACCTCTATTCTACGGATAGCCGCAGAATAGACAATGTACGGATCGCCGACTTTTGTGTTTATGTTCGGGGTCCAAGTTATATTAGCCACAAAATAGAATATATCATTCATATAATTAAAATACAAATATAAACATGTTACACATGAAGATAGATAAGTGATATACCTCTCGATGTTCTATTGTATGACCTTCCTCCTTTCGGACGTCGTGTGGGCGACGATCTACCAAAAGTTGAAGCTCCTAGATCACCAATCTTCCTTCCTTGCTCGTCCCGAGCAAGATGAAGAATAGAAACAAGACTCTTTTCCTTCTTTCAACCAACCACCAAACTACAAGGTTGGTGCTTGCCGTCGGCCAAGAAGGAAGAGGAGAATAGAATGGAAACCAGCCAAGACTCCAAGGGAAGGCCCTAAATCTTGTTTCCACTGGCCAAGGAGAAGGAGAAGGGATGTATTGGACGCCGGCCAAAAGCTGGAAAGGGCTGCTAGACGCCGGCCACCTTGAGGAAGAAGAAGATAAGGAATAAGTTTCCTTATTTGGTGCCGCCAACTCCAAACCCTAGCTCCAAGCCTCTTGCCGCCCAAAACCCTAATCCTATCTCTAATTGGATTCTTTTTTTTTTTTTGCCGCCCACCCCTTGCTCTCCTTTTATAGAGTTAGGGATAAGCCTTGTTTTAATCTCCACCATTGGTTCTAGGGATTTAATCTCAACCGTCGGATCTAGAGATTTAATCTCAACCGTCGGATCTAGAGATTTAATTTCTACCTTTAGATCTAGAGTTTTGTTTCTATCCATTGGATCTAGGCTTCATGAGGTATTAATAGGCTACAATAGGAACCATGAGGAGGAGTTAGATCTTGGCCACCCAATGGATCAAGCCCACATAAAGTCCGATCCATTAATGATAATCCAATCCACTAAAGAATTATCATTGATCTACCTCACCAACCTCCATAAGTTAATATGGGCTCCATATATTATTTGTACATTTTCTCCCCGTGTTTAAGATCTCGAATGTCCATCGATTAATTAATTTACTGACCATTAATTAATCAACATCTAACTCCATGAGTAGAACCACTCAACCTTTTCATCATGTCGGACCAAGTCCACCTGCAGGGTTTACATGATGAACCTTATGAGCTCCTCAAGGGGACATCATCATCCTAATATACAGGACACGGTTTCCTCCTATAATCAACGACACACCATATAAATAATATCATTTACCAACTTACCGAGCCTATCGATTTAATCTATAAATCTTGCCCATTGGTAAATCAAAGAAATGAATACTAAGTATATGTGCCCGTTATTATATCGGGATTAAGAGTATTTACAATATAATATCTAAGGTCCGATTCGATTATGTAGTCAACAATAAATTGAATCACCTCTAAGTCGGTCCTGCTCAATACACACAAAGTGCACTAGTGTGATTCTATGGTCAAGACAAACCAATACCAAATCACACTACAACCATTCCCATGGTTTGTCCAAAGCCATCTCGGTTGTAAGCCTATACTTATACTTTACAAGGAGTCGATAACATGATCTCCCGTGTGACACCACACACCATGTTATCTACAATGTAATGTATTAGACAATATGCATAACCATAAAAATATGCAAACAATGATCATGTGATTCTTATTTAAAAATTAAAAATGTTCATACAAAAGATAGACTTTTTAGTATACATCCCAACAAGGATATGGTGCCACCATTCAACAAGAACGCATAGCCTGATGTGGATTTTCTATCATCTAGGTCCCCAACCCAATCTGCATCTGAATAGCTCTTCAGGCTCATATCTGATCCTTGATAACAGAGACTATAACCTATCGTCGCTTTCAGATATCTGAATATCCTTTTCACTACCTTCCAATGTCTCGGTCCTGAGTTTGACTGGAATTGGCTAACTAAGCTAACAGCATAGCTGATATCGGGATGAGTACACAACATAGTGTATATTAAACTACCAATAGCACTGGCATATGGTTTTTTATTCATCTCGGCTATTTCTTCAGGAGTTTTGGGACTCATAATCTTGCTCAGAACAGTACCTTTCACAATAGGTGT
Source organism: Wurfbainia villosa (assembly GCA_025175895.1). Classification (NCBI taxonomy): domain Eukaryota; kingdom Viridiplantae; phylum Streptophyta; class Magnoliopsida; order Zingiberales; family Zingiberaceae; genus Wurfbainia; species Wurfbainia villosa. Next base: position 6,342,633 of record CM046002.1, read on the forward strand.
CTGTTCACTGTTGCAATTAGACATACAGAAATCTTATAACATCTTATTTATGTAAGACTCTTGAGACAAACCCAAAAGTCTCTTAGATTGATCCTTGATGATCTTTACTCCTAAGATGTATTTAACTTCTCCAATATCTATTGTGTCAAACTGTGTTGAAAGCCAATTTTTGACTTCTATCACAAAACCTATGTCATTTCCTACTATCAGTATATCATCAACATATAATGATAAAATGACATACTTTCCTTTGTCCTTCTTCAGGAAAATGCAATGATCCTCATTGATCATTTCGAAACCATAAGACAAAACCACTTCGTTAAATCTTATGTTCCACTGTCTTAATGCTTGCTTTAGCCCATATATAGATTTCTTCAATCTACATACTTTTTCTTCTTGGCCTTCATCAATGAAACCCTCTGGTTGAACCATATAGATTTCTCCATCAAGCTCACCGTTAAGGAAAATGGTTTTTACATCCATTTGATGTAATTCCAAGTCATAATGCGCCACTAAAGCCAAAATAACTTAGATTGACACAAACTTCACTACAGGAGAAAATGTCTCTTCAAAGTCTATACCCTCCAATTGGGTAAATCTTTTCGCAACCAAATGAGCTTTGTATCAGTTAATCGATCCATCTGATTTCCTTTTTATTTTGAGAATCCATTTATTTCCAATAGTCCTTCGGCCAGGAGGAAGATCGACTAACTCCCAAACATGATTCTTAATCATTGACTCCATTTCTTCAACCATTATATCTCTCCACTTTTCTCCAACTCTGGAGCCCAAAGCTTCCTCAACTGATTGAGGTTCTTCATCGTCAACAGGGAGTGTCATCATTGCCTCATTCTCAATATCAAACCTCTTCTTAGGTTTGATCTTACAAACACTTTTTTGTAAGTTGGGCTCATGAGAGGTCACCCCATGACTAGGCAAATTACTCTTACTGGGTTGACTAGGTTCAGGTACCCCATTAGACACCTATCTTGTTGACAATGACTCATCCTCCTCAAACAGAGGAACTGCCTTATCAACCTCACTTCTAGCTGGGAACTCAGTTTCGATAAAAGTAGCATCTCTCGAATCCAATTCGGAGATTGTTCCATATTGTTGCTCACCTATGAAAACATAACCCTTGGAGGTATCAGAATATCTTATAAAGATACATTTCTTACCTCTGGGTCCTAGTTTTCCATGATTGTGAGAACTATCATGAACATAGGCAGCTGACCCCCAGGGTCTCAGATTGCTCAAATCTAGTTTTTTTCTTGTCCAACGATCATATGGGGTAGATGGAACTGACTTTGAAGGCACTTTGTTAAGTATATAGGTTACAACTAATAATGCATCTCCCCAATAGGAGATCAGCAAATTAGCCTGAGCCGTCATAGACATAACCATTTTGAGAAGAGTCCTATTTCTTCTCTCAGCAACCCCATTTTGCTATGGAGTTCTAGGGATTGCCAGTTATCTAATAATCCCCTTATCATTACATATTGTCTTGAATATATCAGATAACTATTCTCTTCCACGGTCAGTGCGTAAAGTCTTAATCTTATGTTTTTTTCATTCTCAACTTCGTTCATATAATGAAAGAAGCAATCCAATGCTTCATATTTATGAGAAATCAAATACACATGACCGAAACGAGAGAAATTATCAATAAATGTAATGAAGTAGGAATCTCCATGTCTAGCCTTCACATTCATTGGACCACAATATCCGAATGAATTAATTGCAATGGTGACTCTGCCCTAATAGCCTTACCGAATGGTTTCCTAGTTGCTTTTCTAGCAAGACAAAGCTCACATACAGACAAGCTAATCTTAGCTCGAGAGCCCAAATAATCCTCCTTAGCTAACCGATTCATGCGATCTTGTCGTATATGTCCTAATCTAGCATGCCAACCTTAATCAGTTATATCTGTATCACTAGTAAGAGCAATGTTCGAAAAACAACTATCAATCGCGCAATTGACATTTGGTTACACATCAAGAACCATAAAACCATTTGTAAAAAAACCATATCCGATTGATACAGAGTCAATCTTAAGTTCAACATACCGACTATAAAAATTAATATAATACCCTAAATCAAGAAGACAAGTAACAGAAATAAGATTCCTTCGAATCTCAGGAGCATACAAGACATCATGTAGAAACAAAGTACTTCCACCCCGAAGATTAAGTTTACAAGTGTTGACTCCTTTGACTTCGACTCTTGCATTGTTTTCTACATATATCCATTTGTTGCCAGCTGGTACCCTACGGTACTCCATATATGTAACCCGCTCTTGAGCTACATGGTTGGTTGCTCTCGAATCTATAATCCACAAAGGATAATAATCAACCAACAACACAGAACTAGCAACAAAATGCTCATAAGACAGACTTGAAGTTACCTTTCTTGGCTCAGTGCACTCCCGAGCGTAGTGACCCTTTTTGTCACAATTAAAGCAAGTCACCTTGATTTTAGGTTTCTTCCCTGTCTTCTTGTTCTTCTTCTTCTTGATTGGGTTTGCCCCACCTACAACAGCAACTTCTTTCTTCTTTCCCTTCCCCTTCTTAAACCACCTCTTTTTTTTATCCAAATGATCTAGCAAAACCGACAGTCAAATAGGCTTGGCCAGAAATCCTTGAGGATTCTACTCTCTCCTCCTCCAGTTCAACATGGCGTGAGACGTCAGTGAAAGTCATAATACTCTCACTATGAGTAAGGGTCTACTTCATGGTCTCCCAAGAATATGGAAGGGATCAAATAACTGTCTGAACCTGTTGTTCATCAGTCAACTCATGACCTGCAGTTTTAAGTTCCTGAATCATGTTCGACATCTCCCTGAGATGTTGAGCCATCGTGACATTCGGGCACTTTTTATAGCTGTCGAACTTGATCGTCAGCTACCGAAGCTTGCTTAGACTAATTCCACTGTACTTCTTCTTAAGAGCTACTCAAACAGCATGAGTCGAAGAATATGACTTATACTCAAATGTTAGGTCATCGACCATTGAACTAATCAAAATGCCCTTAGTAGTGGAGTCCTTTTTCTTTCATGCCTTATAGGCATCAAGATCTCGCCTATTTTGTGCAGTGGGACCATCTACAGGTTCTACCATAACCTGATTCACAACCTCTAGAACTTCTTGTTCCTTTAGGACATACTGTATCCTGAGGTGCCAGATTTTGTAGTTATCCTCATTCAGTTTCTCACCCTTATTGAGTTCAGCTATGATGCTTTTGGTTGTCATAACCTAACATAAATAAATACATTATTTAGTTATTCAGTGTATGTCTTTATGTATGTAATCTCTAAATTGACTCAATATAAATTTGATTTAGTTTACAAAATCAAGTGACAATTAAATTCCCACTTATCATTTGTATGTTCCAATCTAATCAACTTTGATCAATTATATTACATACATCCCATCTAATGAACTAATCATTAAGTTATCATGATATTTATCATTAAATGAACTTATCATTTAAAACATACTCATAATGAACAAATCAAAAAGTAAATAAATATCATGCATCATGTAGAGTAAACAGCATAAAATAAAACATATCATTTAACTAAACATGTTGTACATTGTTAACATATAACAAAGAAAACTCTACTAAGAATGTTACACATAACATTCTTCTAACTCATAACTGATAAACAGAAAAACAACTCTAACAAACTAGATAGGTAATTATTACTCCCACTAGTACAAGCACTAGCGCAGTAATAATCCAAACAAGCCCACTTTTCTTGGGCTGAACTAGGACATCTTCTGCTGAGATGCTCTCCAGATGATGCTAGGACATAGAATCCTGTGAAGGACACCTTTGAAGAGATCCTATAGGAAAAATCTCTTTAGGGTCCTCTTCTGGATCTTCCTCTGGTTCTTCTTCTGGACCCTTTTCACAATGCACCTCACAATCCTCGTAGTGAAGTAATTCAGTGCATAACTGGGTATAGGTTACGCGCCCCTCATAGTGCCCCCAAATCTGATGTGCTACATCACTAAGGAGCTCAGGCAATGAACGGACTAGTGCCCAGATCCTGTAATTATCTAGAATTGGAAACTCCTGCATCTCGAGTCTCTAAAACAGTCTGTCCAGTCTCCCTATGTGCCACCCGACTCCATATGCTGAGTCATACTCTATCGACTGGATAACCTCCCTCAGCTGGTTACGCAACACATTGCATCTAGTCATCGTGGTAATCATCCGTGTCATCTGAAACAAAATTGAAATTAATTAAGTCAGTACAAGACCGACAAACCAGTACTTCTACCGGCTTAATTCAATTTATATATGCACAGAATCTACACAATAAATCAAGAATAAATTTCCTTGATTCTTTGGAGAACAGTCGATAGAATTGCTTTAGACAAGTCGATTAGTACTTTTACCAATCGACCCTCATATAAGTCCAGCCGACTAAAACCATGAAGACTTTTCTTGGCCGTGAATTAGTGAGAACCTGAACACCATCCGATTTACTTTGAGCACACCAGGTACTCAAGCAATATCTGTGGCATTCTGTCTTCTCATCGTCCCTACCCACCAACTCTAGTTCATTTAACCTATCTATAAGTTGTTTATGTCAATTCCTAATTGTTCCAAATAATGACTCGACAATCAAGTTATGAGTTAAGTTGACCAAAATCAACTTAGTCAACTGACGTTGACCAACAGTAGACTTAGCCCTCTGGCCAGACAAGTTTGACATTAATTCAGACCGGTTAGATGAATTTTAGATTAGTTTCTGAAATTCCAGACTGATTTGATGAATTTCAGACTGGTTTCTGAAATTCCAGACCAGTTTGATGTCAATCCAGACCGGTTTGAAGAATTTCAGACTAGTTTCTAAAATTTCAGACCAGTTTGACATCAATCCAGACCAGTTTGACATAAATCCAGACCGGTGTGATGTCAATCTAGACCGATTTGATGTCAACCCAGATCAGTTTGATGAATTTTAGACTGGTTTCTAAAATTCTAGATCGGCCTAACGAATTGACCGACACCCAGATCGGTTTGACACTCATACCTATTTCTAGACTTTAAAATAGAGCGATCTGAACCAGACCGGTTTGATTCCAAAGTGGTTTCAAAAATCCTGACTAGTTTATCAAATTCCAGATTGCTTTCTGAAATTCCAGACCAGTTTACCGATCTTTTCTCTAAACCAGTCTAAAATCCTCAGCACTTTCGGGAACTATTGAACCGATTTGTAATCCATACCGGTCTGAAATTTCAAACCAGTTTGCAAGTTAGACTGGTCTGAAATTTCATCCAGTCTGTACTTTAGATCTATCTTGAATTCTCGATAGTTTTCAATCCAGACCGGTTTGTTCTCCAGACCAGTCTAAAATCCCAACTGCTTTTCATAATCTAGACCGACCTATTTCCAGACCAGTCTAAAATCAAGAGCACTCTCGGGAACTACTCGAGAATCATTTTCGGTACTGTTCCCAGGGAACTGTTCCCCAATTTCAACCGGTCTGTCGACCAGACCGGTCTGTCGACCAGACCGATCTGAAATCCCTATTGCTTTTCATAATCTAGATCAGTCTATTTCCAGACCAGTCTAAAATCAAGAGCACTCTCGGGAACTACTCGGGAATCATTTTCGGGACTGTTCCCAGGGAATTGTTCCGCAATTTCAATCGATCTATCAACGACGGCCGAATCGCCGGAAGCGATTGTCGAATTGTCCAGAGGAATCGCTCCATCAGGATCGTTTCTCCCAGGCAAGTTCCCGCCAAGGAACTGTTCCCACTTTGAAACTGCTCGGGAAGCAGTTGTCCCCAGGGAACTATTCTCCCGGGCAATTTTTCTAGGGAACTGTTCTCGCCAGGGAACTGCTTGGGAAGCAGAGTAGTTTCCCCAAGGTTCTTTTTGAAAACTACTCGGCAAAATCACTATTCTTCGTTCTCATGACTTACTTTCGCGATGAACAATGATTTTATAGGGAAAAATACGAACAAATGCCAACCAACACCGCTCTGATACCAATGTTGGTTATTAAAGCATATGTTTGCACTATAGAAATACTGAAACAAAACCTATATTATTGTAAAAGATGCTTACAGTGAGTCGTCAAAGTCTTCTCGCTTATTGGATCGTTAGGACGATGATTCTGCTTGCTGTCTGAGGGTCAATCACACCGAAAAGATCCTCCTCCTCCATGAGCCAAATTCCGTCGTGCCTTGATGTTCTCTAATCTAACTATTCTCGTCGGTAGCCTGACGACAACTCAGCAATTCCTTCTTCACTTCGGCAGCACTTCGCACACACAGCAACGTTCTCTTCAACCTCTTTCTCATGCTCCCCTATATAGGGGCTTGGATGCACATGCACCGTGGTGAAACTACACGCACTCATTTGAGTGCATGCGCGGTTACTGCGCAATGTGTGCAGTAACCGCTCCACGTCTTACAGGTTCGGATGAGAAGGCAAAACAAGGAGATGGAGTTTCTAGGTTTCGGTGGAGGAGGAAGAAGGATAAAGGGAATTTTCGGTGGAGAGGGGAGAAGGAGGAAGAAAATTTTAGTTTTTTCCTCTCTTAATTCCCCTTTAATACTTAGGGAGATGAAAAGAAAGCTCCTCATCTTCTCATACTTTTATTATATAATCTTTGTATATTCTAGACAAGAAGCATCCTATGGTATAGTGGTTTCAAGGTTATCTCACAATTAGGAGGTTCATGGTTCAAATCCTAGCTATAATGAACCATTTTTTATTTTTTTATTTTATTTTATTTTATTTTATTTTTCGGGCGTTACATGCACTAAGTCAAGTGGAACTAACCAAAGCTATTTGGTTGTACATCATATTCATGCATGCTTCTTGCATCTGTTATATGGTTGTGTCGGATACTTGTATATTTGTTGGACAGACCATTAGATACCTTGACCTGTATCATGAGTATATTGCGAGTTAGTATTACTCTTATCGACGGACTCTCTATCCTGTAGAGAGTCATACTCAACTGATCATAACTCCCTATCCAATAGAGAGTCATACTCAATAAATCGATGCACTCTCTATCCTGTAGAGAGTCATACTCGACTAATCATATCAAGCTAGGACCACCGGTCCGTAGTGACACACTAATCACCCTTCACTTAACCATTACATAACACATGGTTAGTAATAAGTATGCAACATACAGGTATTAGAATAAATCCTACATTTAGGGCATTACTTACCCACGGATGACCTTTTTGCCAATTTATAAATTGGGTCATCACCCGTACTCTAACATCTACACCCTACTAAACATCTAGGCCTATTTACATCACATCTATAACCCTTAATCATAATAAAGGAAATGTGATATCAACCTTTAAGTAAATATAGCCAATGACAAGTATCAAGAATAAGATAAATAAGAGCAAGGTCAAGATAATATGAACACCTAACATGCTCATATCTACGACTAAATCTGAATGCAATTACATCTACCTGACCAGGGTAGGAAATTACCCACCTGATACGAAGACTTATCTAAGTATCTCCACATCCAAAAGACCGTCCTGAACCTAGGTCCTGCAATTAGCATATAACTAGATTATGCTATCAATTCCAATTTAGGATCAAATCCTTATCCTACATCAGCTTCGTATTAAAGTCCTGAAAACATAGAATACCAATATAACCAGAATAAAACTAGTCTCCACTAATCACCGATATAATTCAACAATAACTCTGCTACAACGGTAATAAAAAAGCAGTATTACTATTGCACACTCTAGCATAAACAGATCAGAAACTTACCTAATCTTGTTTTGCTTGCCCACAGCTTCTTCCTTTGCTTAGGGAGATCTATTATGAATCATGCCACTGGGTTGAAGACAACCCCCAACTCCAATAGTCTATAAAATCATCAACCCGAATTCAACAGCTGCATAACCAAACAACAATCTAAGATCCTTACTATCATTCATTAGATTAGAACAATCGAATAGCACTTTAAATCTAAGCTATAACAGTAGCTTACCTTCCCTGTTCACCGGACAATCCTCTTCTCTTTCCATATCGACAGACCAAGCTCGGCAAAGGATGTCACAACCGTCCAACCTTTAACTAATAGCCCCCACTGGCAGAAATCCACATCACAAGACAATTAACTGAACCAAACAACCATCTTACGAAAAGGAGGAGATGGTTCGAGGTATACCTGCGATTGGAACCTTCCCAGCTCAACTTCAAACACTGCAATCGATCCCTGATCCAAGCCTCGGATCATCGTCCAACAGCTAGGTTTTTCTTTCTACCCAAATCGAACACCAATCGTCGACATAGGGCGGTGGAGCTTCAATTGCAACGGTGACAGCCGACTCCCGGAGAAAATCCACAGCAGCGGAGTAGAAGCAATGGAGAAAAATCTCTAGAACTCGGTACGAGGACGCTCGAGCTCTTGATATGGTGGGGAAATGCTCCAAAATCGAAATCGAGGCAAACCACCTGCACGACACAGCATGCAATCTGGAGGCAAGCGTCGGAGTCCGGGCGCATGACGGTGGGTGATAGGGCTTTGGCTCAGTGGCATGCACAGCGGGTCTGGTGGAGAGGCCAGTAGAAGGCCTAGCGCTTAGCGGCGGACCACGACAGCGCAAGGAAGAAGACGGTGGCTGTGGTGCTCGCGTGGCTTGCCACAGTGCCATGACCAACCGCCGATCGAAGGAGTCGACGTTGCTTATATCCAGCGATGCTGCTTGGGGTGTTAAGGGGTGGCGACGAGTGGAGAAGATGCGACGAAGATCACCCGGCGAGAAGGCCCATCGCGATCGGGGAGGAGAAGAGGAAGAAGAGGAGTCGAGGAAAAGGAGTCGACGAGAAATAGAAAGGGATCGGCGAAAATAAACGCGTCAATTAACTTTAATTCCTCAATAGAAACAGGCTTTAAAAAAGCCTATCTATTTTATCCCCATGAAATATCCATAAAACTTCCATTTAAATTCAGAAAAATTTCTATAAATTCCTGAAAAATTCTATAAGACAATTTCTTAATTAAAAAGTTTTTTTTCTAGTATTTTACATTCTCCCCCACTAATAAAAATTTTGTCCCCAAATTTCGTACCAACATGCAAAAATTATTTTAAGCATGTTTCTGCAATGACCACATACATTCCTCAAGTGAACAGATGAGGCTATCAAGCTCAAATAGTATCTTCCAGCTCTCACGTAGCCTCTTCATCGGTATGATTTTGTCATCCAAACTTTTATGAGTCGGATGGTTTTGTCCCACTATTGTCGCTCCTTGCGACCCAGGCTCCACCCTGGAATCTCCTCGTAAGTCACATTAGGCTGAGGTGGAATTGCTACCTCCTTCAGTATATGATCAACAAGCAACACGTATTTCCTCAGTATAGAAACAAGAAATACGTTGTGAACACCCGCCTGTGTCAGAGGTAAAGCCAACCGGTAAGCTACACCTCTAATCCATGTCAATATCTCAAATGGGCCAATAAAGCGTGGAACTAATTTCCCTTTTTGCCTGAATCATTTCACCCCCCTTTCGTAGGTGAAACATGAAAAAATACATGTTCCCCAATTGAGAACTCCAAAGGCCTTCGCCTCCGGTCTGCATAACTCTTCTGTCGACCTTGTGCCTCTAATAACCATAATCTGATGATGCACACCAACTCTGCATCATGTTGGATACTCTGTGGCCCCCAATAACTGTCGTTCCCCGACTTCCTCCCATAACATGGGAGATCTACAGGGTCTACTATATAAGGCCTAGAATGAAGCCATTAGAACAGAAGAGTGGTAGTTGTTGTTATAGGCAGATTCCACTAAATGAACGTGGTACTCCCAACTGCCTCTGAAATCCATGACACAGGATCTGAATAGATCCTCCAACGTCTGTATGATATGCTCAGACTATCCTTTCGTCCGCGGATGAAACGCGGTACCGAATCAAAGCTCGCACCCATAGCTTGCTGCAGATTCTGCCAGAATCGCGAGGTAAATCGCGGATTTATATCAAATATAATACCTAAAGGCACTCAGTGCAATCTGATAATCTCTCGGTAGTATAACTCTGCCTGATGATCCAACAAGTCCATTCCACGAATAGGCAGAAAGTAAGCTGATTTGGTTAGTCGATCCACGATTACCCAAATCGCATCATGCCTTTTTCGGGTTCTAGGCAATCCCATAACAAAATCCATAGTAATATGCTCGCACTTCCATTCCAAAATCGGAATTTTCTGGAGCAATCCAACGGGTTTCTGATGTTCAACCTTCACCTGCTAGTATACTAAATACCCCTCAACAAAGTCTGCGGTGTCTCTCTTCTACCGTTCCCACCAGTATAAGCATTTCAAATCTCGGTACATCCGAGTACCACCAGGATGTACAACAAATCTTTAATGATGTGCTTTCTGTAGCCACTCTTCCTTAACTAGATGCGTGTTTAGAAAACCTATCCATATTAGAGACGAAAAATCATCTTCTCACAAGAGTAGTCCATCTACCGTCCAAAATCCTCTCCACCATACTCTGTAAGTGCATGGAAGACTATAGCGACCAATCTCACTTGTTGCAACCGTTCGTGTTCCAGTAACTCTATAGTAGCTAACCGGTAGCTAGTCAAAATCCCATGAGCATTCCTACTCCATACATCCACAAATCAAGATAATGACCACTAAAGTCATGTCATGTATATGACAGCTTGTCTCGCAGTTCCACAACTGACGTAAGCTCGAGATACACCTCATTCAACTGCATCGGGATCGCTCCGTTCCTTGGAACGATGCATCCACATACAACCTTCTTTTTATCCACTCCGAAAGAATTAACTAATACTCGTGTAAAAGTTAACCGCCATCTAGGTCTTGTAATCGGTTTCACCAGCTTCAGACTAAATGATTTCCATCATCACCTTTGTCAAACAAGTCTGTGGTATAGTAATGCTAAAACATCCTATCCACATATACAGTACTAACCAAACCATGCAAGGCAAACCACCATCTACGATGGTCGAGTGCACAACTCCAACTACCATAATCAACAGTGGCCAGGTTACACAACTCCAACAATCACGAACGGATCCAATCGTGTTCAAGATACACGATTCTCAAATCTAGTGACGACTAAATCGTTAATTAGTCTAACAACTTAATCACAACTCATAAAATTCATACCAAGTATGAAATTGTCATCTTTACACACCTACATTCTCTTTACTCTACACTGATAATATATCAATCATCACAACGACAATGATAATTGTATGACACCATGTTACTACAATATCAACACTCCAGTCGTAAACCAACCCTAGAGTATACATAGGTGTCCTTAACTCATCTAAATAGATCATCTATCCACAACGAAGGATATTTCCTTTCAACAACTATCGCATTCCATCATCGATAATCGATGCATAATTTCAAAGGTCGATCTCTCTTTTAACAAAGAGTTTTGGATCCTTCTCAAGGAGAAATACTGGGACAGATAAATATCCCCTCCAACACCTATTATCGCAACTTACATTCTTCCAATTTTCATTGTGTTTAGTAACACTTATACCAATCAAATTATCAACCGGTATAGGATCTTCGATACCGAAACTATTTCTGCAATCATTTCGATCACCTACTCCTCTTGCCTATGCAACGGTAAGCCTAGGAGTTCATCCAAAACTACATTCGACTACTCTCGGATTATTCGTACATCCGAGAGACATATCGTACCATACTTCCAACAATTTGACCATCCGTAAGGATATGTCTGTAGGGAATTCTTTATGCCAAATGGCATATGCGCAACGAAAAATTAGGATCCCTTCCAAGTGATCCATGCGAAAGCAAACTCGTATAAAATAAATTTCTCTAAACCAAACCTATCTTATAGGAGAGGATTACCTTTGTTGCGTGCCCTTGTTAATCCCGCTTCTTCCTTTTGTTTGTTGGATCTTTAGCACGTTCAAGTGTCCGTGCCTCTATATGTATCCACACGAGCAAGCTCTTGTCTCACAAAAGAAAAACTAGAGGAGCTCTCCTTTACTTCTTGCTAGAGAAGTCCCTAAAGGAGAGGAAGAGAGGGAAAAGGAGAAAGGAAGAAGAAGACTCCTCTTCTTGCTAGCCTACACTCACAAACCCACACAACCAAAGCTTCCACCAAGCTCTCTCACAACCACAACAACACTTGCTTTGGCCGGCCACTTCATGGGGTCTTTTATAGGGTTGGAAAAACCCTTTCACCTCCACACATTCAATGCAATCCATTGCATTGGGACACAAGTTTGGCCGGCCACTTAAGGAGACAAAACCATTTTGTTTCCTTCCACCTTATCTAGCTTAGGTGGATGCTTAGGTGGCATGCTTATGTGGCATGCTTATGTGGCATTCTTATGTGGCATTCATGCATGTTGAATTAATCTTATTAATTCAATTAAGCTTATGTTATCATGTTGAATTAATCTTATTAATTCAATCATATTGAATTAATCTTATTAATTCAATTAAGCTTATGTTATCATATTGAATTAATCTTATTAAATCAATAAGGTAACATATTGAATTAATCTCATTAAATCAATTAGCTAAAATTCTCATTAAGCTTAAAGTCCAAAACCATTTTGTACTTAAGCTTATTCCCAAATTATTCTAGTCAAACTAGAATACTCTAATTCCTCTAATTATCATGCTCTTTGTGTGTGACCTTATAGGCTCTCATAACGTTGGCAGTGGACCTAAACTCTTTTAGATACACAAGCAATGAGCGGCATCTAGCAATACATCATTGCTACCCAAGTTACGAGATAAGTCAAGATCCGACTAACCTTTCCGTGACTACTATAATATATGACCATGTCCTTCTATCCTTGATATCAGATTGATCAATGAGGCATATACCGTGTCATCCTCGATCAATCTATGTGTTTCTTGATCCCTGAGTAAACTAACTCAAACAAATGAGCTCAATATCTCATATTGACTCATTCGAGCATGGCCATGCGTTTTAGTAGTTCTACTCAATCAAGGGGCCCACCGATATCACTCTGGCCATATGAGAGGGATAGATCCCATCTACATCACTCACATCCTCCGCATAATTTGTTATATACCCAGAATCGCTTTATGGTCCACCCTGTTACATGTGACGCTTGACGATACCAAAGTACATAACTCCTTATGTAGGGAACCGTAGTGACTTCGTGTCCGAGGACTATTCATACCAATAGTCACATGAGAAAGTTTATGACACTCATATAACGATCCATGAAACTTTCTCATGGCGGGTCACTCAAAGATATATTCTCTAATATATACCCATGTGTCAACTTGATATCATATATCCATGACTTGTGAGATCAAGTCATCAATTGACCTACATGCTAGTCTTTATGTATTAATACTGCCCTTGCATATTAATATTTGACTAGGAACATTTAGAAAGTGTTCTCTACAGCCTCTCATAATCAATTCTGCCAATTGATGTGCTGTAGATAAGAACCTACTTTTCTAGGGCATTACTATATTTAATTTAGCACAAGCAAAACTTAAATATAATAACAATTCCTTTGCCTTTATAGAATATGATACAAAATGTTCCCTATTCAACCATCATATGATTGGTTCTTAGGGCTATAACTAACAATCTCCCACTAGCACTAGTACCAATCACTATGATATCTAATACCTAGTGACCTAGTGTGACCATCATGCTTCCTCTGTGCCAAAGCCTTGGTCAATGGATCTGATGTTAGCTTCGCTTGCACTGATATCCTCACATCTCCTCTATCGATGATCTCTCGAATGAGATGGAAGCGCCGCAAGATGTGTTTGGTCCACGATGTGATCGAGGTTCCTTAGCTCGCTAATAGCCCCATTGTTGTCACAATAGAGGTCTATTGGATCTGCAATGCTAGGAACTACCCCAAGTTCACTGATGAACTTATGGAGCCAAACAGCCTCCTTTGCTGCATCAGATGCAGCAATATACTCGGCTTCGCTGTAGAATCAAGAATCGTGTCTCGCTGAACTCTTCCACCACACCCACCATTCAGAAAACACGTACTCGATTGCGATCTATAGTCATCCTTGTCTGCTTGGAAGCTTGCATCATCGTAACCCTTTACACACTAGCTCATTGCCTCCAAATATCGGAAATATTCTTTCGTTCTTCGTAAGTATTTAAGAATATTTTTGATCGCTATCCAAAGTGACTTTCACCGATCCGATCGGTATCTACTCGCCATGCTCAAAGCATACGAGACGCCGTGACGAGTACAAAGCATGGCGTACATGATAGACCCTATGGCAGACGCATAAGGGATCTTATCCATGCGATCTCTCTCCTCCTTAGAAGAGGGACATTGAGTCTTCGAAAGACTCACACCATGTGATAAAGGCAGAAATCCTTTCTTGGAATTTTGCATAGCAAAACGATCTAGCACTTTATCAATGTATGTACTCTGACTTAGGCCAAGTAATCTTTTAGATCTATCTCTATAGATCTTGATGCCTAGAATATAGGCAAATACTTCACCTAAGTCTTTCATCGAGAAACAATTCCCTAACCACATCTTCACAGCATCGGAGTGAGGTAATACCATTTACTATGAGAAGTATGTCATCTACATACAAGACAAGAAATACAACTGTGCTCCCACTATTTCTCTTGTAGACACAAGGTTCATCTTCATTCTTGATGAAACCAAACTCTTTGATTGCATCATCGAATCGAAGATTCCAGCATCGAGAGGCTTGCTTTAGTCCATAAATGGACCTTTGCAGTTTGCATACCTTTCCAGGATGCTTTGGATCTTCAAAACCCTCAGGCTGTGTCATGTACACATCCTCGAGTAGCTTTCCATTCAGAAAAGCGGTTTTGACATCCATCTGCCAGATCTCATAATCGTGGTAGGCTGCAATAGCAAGTATGATCCGAATGGATTTAAGCATCGAATCGTGAAAAGGTTTCATCATAGTCAATACCATGAATTTGTTTGAATCCTTTAGCCACCAATCTACCTTTATAGGTATGCTTATTACCATCCATGTCAGTCTTTACTTTAAAGACCCACTTACACCCAATGGGTTTTACCCCTTCAGGTGGATCAACCAAGGTCCATACTTGGTTAGTGTACATGGATTCCATTTCTCGGAATCTGGGCTCATCATAGCTTCTTGATAGGATGTAGGCTCGTCAAGATCGACAAGCAATACCTCACCGTTGTCAGTCAAGAGAAAAGAATATCTCTCAGGTTGACGACGGATCCTATCAGATCTACGAAGAGGTTGGTCTACTTGAACATGTGTTTGCTCCACAACTCTTTGGGCAACAATTTCCTCATCCACAACACTTTGTGGTTCCTGTTCATTTTCCATCGAAGCCTTAGTGTTATCATCATCTTGAACTTCTTCAAGATGAATTTTACTCCCACTAGTTTTTCTAGAAATAAATTCTCTTTCTAGAAAGACAAAGATTTCGCAACAAACACCTTGCCAAGTGTGGGATTGTAAAAGTAATATCCCTTAGTTTCCTTGGGATATCCGACAAAATAACACTTATCTGATTTGGGTCCTAGTTTATCTGAGACTTGACGTCTTACATAAGCTTCACAACCCCAAATCTTTATAAAAGACATTTTGGGACTCTTCCCAGTCCATATCGTATATGGTGTCTTTTCTACAGCTTTTGATGGGACGTGATTAAGTGTACTGCCTCTAGAGCTAGTCCCCAAAAGGAAGTAGGTAGATCACCTGCTCATCATTGATCGTACCATATCTAATAGAGTACGATTTCTCCTCTCGTGATACACCATTCCATTGTGGTGTTCCAGGGGAGTGAGTTGGGATATTATCCCACACTCACCAGTGATCACGAAACTCTTGACTAAGGTATTCACCACCTCGATCTGATCAAGTAGCTTGACACGCTTACCAAGTTGGTTTTGTACTTCATTTTGAATGCTTTGAACTTTTCAAAGGATTCGACTTATGTCTCATCAAATATAAGTAGCCAAATCTACTCATATCATCGTGAAAGTAATAAAGTACTTATAGCCTCCTCTGCTTCAACATTGAAAGGCCCACATACATCAAGATGTATGAGTCCTAACAAGTCTGTCGCTCTCTCTCCATGTCCACTAAATGGAGTTTTAGTCATCTTTCCTAAAAGGCAAGATTCGTGATACCTCATATGATTCAAAATCAAATGAGTCCAATAATCCATCTTTATGGAGTTGGGATATGCATTTTTCATTTATGTGACCTAGGCGACGATAGGAGATATGTTTGGTTCAATCATTCGATTTGAACCGCTTGGTATTTACGTTATAAATTGGGTTTTCTAAATCTAGAACATAGAGACCATTCATAAGTGGTGCATTACAATAGAACATTTCATTGAATAAATGGAACAACATTTGTCCTTTATTATAAAAGAAAAGTTTTTCTTGTCTAAACAAGATCTGAAATTATGTTCTTTGTCAATGCGGTACATATAAGCACTCCTCTAGTTCTAAGATAAGCCCGATGGGCAAAGACAAAGAATATGTTCCTCCACTCGTGACAACTTTAGCGCCATTGCCTACTCGTAGGTCTATTTCGACTTTTGCCATTTGTCTAATATTTATAAGTCCCTGCACATTATTAAAATTGTGAGATGAACATCCGGTATCTAATACCCATGTAGAAGAAATAGATAGAATAACTTCTATAACTAGTATACATGAGGCAGAAGTCACACTTCTTTTATTCTTTACTTACTCAAGGTAGACTTTGCGATTCGCTTCCGGTGTCGATCTCACCAATGGAAGCAGTCCCCTTCCTTAGGTACTTTACCTTTACCCTTTGAAGTGGATGAATTGGCCTTGCCTTTGGCTTGGGTCTTACCCTTGCCTTTGCGCTTACCTTTGCCCTTCTTGACCATTAGTACGTTGCTAACTTTCTTTTTGAGATTCGGTTCAGCAGTTCTTAACATGCTGAGAATCTCAGGCAAAGGTTTATCAATTTCATTCATGTTATAATTCATGACGAATTGATTATATGCTTCCGGCAACGATTGCAGGATAACATCGGTTGCCAATTCTTGGCTCAGTGGAAAACCTAGTCTTTCAAGGTTCTCAACGTACCCAATCATTTTGAAATGCGTGAGTTCCTACAGTGTTCCTTCTTGAATCTTGCATGCAAATAGAGCCTTAGACACTTCAAAACGCTCGTGCCTAGCTTGTCCTTGATATAGTTGTTTCAAATGCTCAACCATATCATAGGCATCCATGTTCTCATGTTGCTTCTGAAGCTCAGAGTTCATGGTGGCAAGCATAAGACATGACACATCTAATGCATCATCTTGATGCTTCTTATAAGCATCCTTTTCAGCACGAGTGGCCGCATGGGGTGTTTGAGAGATGTGCTCTAGGACATCTGTTGCGTTCTTGCTTGAGGATAATCCTCAAGTTCCTATACCATCAAGAAAGTTCGCTCCATTGCTTGTCCTTCTCAAGGACAGATCACAAGTTGAGGGGGTGTGTCGTGTTAGATGTCATGGTGATCTACAACATTAAAATGCAAAGTTAAGTATCATACCTAAATCATTTAATTAGGCCTTTAATTAAATGAGGCTCCCACTAAATTCTCATAGCTACTATTTAGCTATAAATTTATATGGGATAAAGATCCACATTATAATTCATCTTGAGTTAGCTTTGGCTAATCGCCCAAGACGTAGTATAATTAGGTAGGCAATCTTTTTCCAATTACATCTGATGTAACTCTTTAATAGCTTTGGTTAAGTTTTAGATTAGTTTAGTGTTTATTCTTAAACCCGGCTTCGGTGTGGCGAGAGTGGGCCTTCTTGGATATCGGAGCAACGACCACTTCTAAGACAAAGCTGATGTTCGGAAATCACATAAAACTAATTTTAAAACTTATGTTCAAAGCTAATATATGCCTCTACTTTCTTAACTAATTAAGAAAACTTAATTAAGTCTTAACCAAGTTTGATAGCGGGACATCATGATTGTCCACTCGCACTCTTCCAAGATAAAATGCATTGCTTTGCTTTGGCAAACCCAATAACAAATGATCGAGGAAGTAGTGAGTACCAAGCTTTGGTAGGCATATCGTTTTTGACTTATTAAGAAATAAACATGTATCATATACATATTAGCATACATCACATATAAGCTAAACTAATCATGCATCACATACAAGCTAAACTAACATGCATCACATACAAGCTAAATTAACATGCATCACATACATATTAAACTAAGCGTGTCATGGTTATGGCCCTTATTCTACAATCTTCTCAAGCCAATGAAAAGATTGATTGGTCAACCTAGGGACAGCATCTTCTCCTAAGTGCTTCCTTTTGGTTGTCTTGTGTGTTGACTTCCTCCTTGTAACCTCTTCTTCCAATGGACCCTCCATCTTTGTTTTGTACATTACAAAAGGAGAAATACTCGAGTTACATTCGAGTCTAAAACTAATTTTACAACAAGAATTTTAGGAGGAAGGCACGACACGCAGGCCGTATTTAAAAATTACAACACACACATTCACAAATCTTTTGGGACTAGGCCATAACCATGCACCATGTCATTTTAACTTTTAAAAGACATTGGATATTTTATTATGTTTGACAATTGCTAATACAATTATCAACTCATAATAAAATTTATCCTACTTCTATATCACATATAAAATAGAGAAAACTTATTTTATACGATCTTTCGCAAGTGGCTCTGATACCACTGTAGGGAATTCTTTATGCCAAATGGCATATGCGCAACGGAAAAATTAGGATCCCTTCCAAGTGATCCATGCGAAAGCAAACTCGTATAAAATAAATTTCTCTAAACCAAACCTATCTTATAGGAGAGGATTACCTTTGTTGCGTGCCCTTGTTAATCCCGCTTCTTCCTTTTGTTTGTTGGATCTTTAGCACGTTCAAGTGTCCGTGCCTCTATATGTATCCACACGAGCAAGCTCTTGTCTCACAAAAGAAAAACTAGAGGAGCTCTCCTTTACTTCTTGCTAGAGAAGTCCCTAAAGGAGAGGAAGAGAGGGAAAAGGAGAAAGGAAGAAGAAGACTCCTCTTCTTGCTAGCCTACACTCACAAACCCACACAACCAAAGCTTCCACCAAGCTCTCTCACAACCACAACAACACTTGCTTTGGCCGGCCACTTCATGGGGTCTTTTATAGGGTTGGAAAAACCCTTTCACCTCCACACATTCAATGCAATCCATTGCATTGGGACACAAGTTTGGCCGGCCACTTAAGGAGACAAAACCATTTTGTTTCCTTCCACCTTATCTAGCTTAGGTGGATGCTTAGGTGGCATGCTTATGTGGCATTCTTATGTGGCATTCATGCATGTTGAATTAATCTTATTAATTCAATTAAGCTTATGTTATCATGTTGAATTAATCTTATTAATTCAATCATATTGAATTAATCTTATTAATTCAATTAAGCTTATGTTATCATATTGAATTAATCTTATTAAATCAATAAGGTAACATATTGAATTAATCTCATTAAATCAATTAGCTAAAATTCTCATTAAGCTTAAAGTCCAAACACCATTTTGTACTTAAGCTTATTCCCAAATTATTCTAGTCAAACTAGAATACTCTAATTCCTCTAATTATCATGCTCTTTGTGTGTGACCCTATAGGCTCTCATAACGTTGGCAGTGGACCTAAACTCTTTTAGATACACAAGCAATGTGCGGCATCTAGCAATACATCATTGCTACCCAAGTTACGAGATAAGTCAAGATCCGACTAACCTTTCCGTGACTACTATAATATATGACCGTGTCCTTCTATCCTTGATATCAGATTGATCAATGAGGCATAGACCGTGTCATCCTCGATCAATCTATGTGTTTCTTGATCCCTGAGTAAACTAACTCAAACAAATGAGCTCAATATCTCATATTGACTCATTCGAGCATGGCCATGCGTTTTAGTAGTTCTACTCAATCAAGGGGCCCACCGATATCACTCTCGTCATATGAGAGGGATAGATCCCATCTATATCACTCACATCCCTCCGCATAATTTGTTATATACCCAGTAATCGCCTTTATGGTCCACCCTGTTACGGGTGACGTTTGACGATACCAAAGTACATAACTCCTTATGTAGGGAACCGTAGTGACTTCAGGTCTGAGGACTATTCATACCAATAGTCACATGAGAAAGTTTATGACACTCATATAACGATCCATGAAACTTTCTCATGGCGGGTCAGTTCAGTATATATTCTCTAATATATACCCATGTGTCAACTTGATATCATATATCCATGACTTGTGAGATCAAGTCATCAATTGACCTACATGCTAGTCTTTATGTATTAATACTGCCCTTGCATATTAATATTTGACTAGGAACATTTAGAAAGTGTTCTCTACAGCCTCTCATAATCAATTCTGCCAATTGATGTGCTGTAGATAAGAACCTACTTTTCTAGGGCATTACTATATTTAATTTAGCTGGCACAAGCAAAACTTAAATATAATAACCATTCCTTTGCCTTTATAGAATATGATACAAAATGTTCCCTATTCAACCATCATATGATTGGTTCTTAGGGCTATAACTAACAATGTCTACAGTAAAAGTATGTATATCCAAGTCTAAGGGCATCCCTTGACTTCTTAATTGTTGATCCACATCTCACCAGACGGTAGAGATACCACCGACCCACAAGTCGATGAAATCCATCTAATCCGAACTAATAATGTTCTAGACACAGATACCTGTACCTACAAGCATCTCTCAATATATTAACCTTGAGGGTAAACTAAAGTAATACCCTGAACAATCAATTATCTGTCGATCCAATCCAAAGGCTCCTCGCAAGTCTCGGCCTTTCTCCGAAGAGAAGAAAATCAGATCCAATAGTCCGCGATAAAGCGGTCGCATTTCTGCGACGAATGGCTCAGGGATTTTCCTTGATCATTTGATCCCATCCCTTAATTTTGCAAGCTGCAACTGTAGAATACCGAATAGATAAGACCATCGTCATATTCTCTCTCCTCCGTATAAAGCAAATCACATCTGGGGTAACTGTTGTTGCTGTTTGCATGAGTCTTCTACGATGTCTTTTGCTGATACTGCTGCGTAAATCACTTCCCTTGAAGGGAAGTATCACGGAACTCTAACCACACCTGAGGTAATAGGTCGCTACTAATGAAATAACTCAATCTTCTGTGCTGATCTCTGCTGTCGAGATGGTGCATCATCCTCCCAGAACACCATCGATAGTCTTCAACTGAGTCTTCGAGGTATACCTTCCTCAAATGTATTGGTTGTTCACAATAGCAACAGATGAACTGATCCAACAGATAATCTGACTTCATGTGTCTTCGTGATCTGCACTACATGCAGACAATCCCTTCAAAGTCTTTATTCTGATTTCGTTGATATGCACGAGAACATCCTGATGATCTGTGGTTGCTCTTCTATAATCGAAAAATGGCTTAAAGCCTATGACTCTGATCTTGCTCCTTTTATCCAGTAGTCAGAGACTTTTGACCCAAATAAGTTGACCTGCAATATCTGCTTATCGGTCTCCAACTCTTAAACACTTGTACGGAGTCATTTCTAAACTCCTAACTCAATCCAACGTCTTCCGGAAGAATCTGATAGAAGATCCAATCATCTTAATCCAACAGTAAGCCAACAACCATGGGTGGCTTAAAACATTCATTCACATTCTTGAGCTATTAGGTGAGCATAAGCTCTACAAGTCTAATGACTCTACATGGTATTCCCGTTATCGACGATCACCCTACTTAAAGCTCAAGAATTCCTTACAATGTGTCACTGAAAGTGAAACGGGGAAATACTCTCCCTCAACATCACTAAACCATGATCAAGTGATGTTTTATTCCCCGAAGGTTATTTTCTATATTTTCCACCAAATACCGACTTGATCCCGATAATGGTATGTAAACAACTCTACTTTCTCTGTATAACACGAGTTAAGTACTCAAAAGTACTTTCAAAGTTATACAACCCAGTACGCACAACTCAAGGATAAAAATCCTTATGAAACACCGTAAACTAGTCTTCCGCTATCTGCATCAACAATAGCCTACTTGTCTTATCCATTACCCATCATGTAATGATCTGACTAGTACCGTTAGTAAAAATCCCTAAGACTAGTCTTTGATTTTTCACAAGAAATGTGACGACTTGACCCATGTTTTCTAACTCGGTATCAATCGGCTCTCAAAGGAAATTCACCTTTTTGACACAGGTTCAAGACTCACAGACTCAATAGGTCATTCCCGTGGTCAACTCAAACCACGATTACGAATAATAACCAACATACTATAGGTTATTCCTTGTTATATACACTAATTGCATAACCAACAAAACCGGGAGTATAAACACTAAGGTAACTCCGGTTGGTCGCCACGGTGGGCGACTTCTACTGCCAGTCTGCATAGGTATCATAACTCTAACTGTATACACCTATTGAGCAAGTTTAGATAAACATCTAACTAAATATAAGTTATCAGGGATTCTTATCTCGTGCTGCTTGGAGCTTAGGCCGCTATCCATCTCATCTCAGAAAATCAAAACCGAACAAATCGACTCCCGAGAATCCAAGACTTGGCACAAAACAACATTGTATGGCATCACAGAACCTAGGGCTTTGATACCACTAAAGTTGTCACGCCCCAAGAGTATGTCATGTCAAAAAGCAAATGAACAGCATCTCCTCTGTACGTGGCAACATTTCGAGTTAATACAAGGCCCGTAGGCTACAATAACAACAACATATAAATATATAAACAACCACAACAACATAACAAACTAACTACAACAAATACATAGCGGAAATATAAAACAACCACATCACAACTACATACAGTGCATACCGATATGACTAACACCAAAAGTAAGAACCACCATAACAAAACCAGAAAAGAAAGATACAACAACAATAGTCACAAACTACAATCATCACATAAAGACCAAAAACATATCGGAACACTAACGATAATCCAAAAACCCGGACTCTCAGAGTTGAGATGAGACGATGCCAGCCAGTGGTGCTCCAAGTCCATCACGAAGTCAGATACCTGTTAACTGGGCGACAGAAAAACCTAGGGTCCGTGGTGGTGAGTAAAACTCAGCAGGCAATAGAAAAACATGTATATATCAAATATCACATGTAATTCAACAACATAACCTAAAAGTACAACAGGTATAGAAGCACAGTATATAAATACATGCATATACCATCTAACCAAATAAACAACGTATAACGCAGACATACCTGAACGTCTGCTATGCTACTTTGATCCAACCTGAGAATATATCCAACATATATAACAGGAAGAGTAATACTAACTCACAATATACTCATGATACAGGTCAAGGTATCTAATGATCTGCCCAATAAAAATACAAGTATCCGACACAACTGTATAACAGATGCAAGAAGCATGCATGAATATGATGTGCGACCAAATGCAGCAAGCATAGTATAATCAAATACAACATCACAATAATCATATATATATATATATATATATATATATATATATATATATATATGGTAATATGCAAAGTGTCATAAGATACAGCAATGCAGCATGTATGGTCATGCCTGCACACCCCTACTCGCTACCATGATCCCAGTGTGGCATAGGTGGCACGACATGACAACTATCCCAACTCAATACCAACCACTGCTCTAGAGTGGCCGAGTGGGCAGTATGATCAAGTAGCATATGAGCGTAAAGAACTTGCTACACGACGGGGGTCCCTGCTGCTGGCCACTCCGACTGACACTACCAATGAGTGGTCGAGTGGCATGCACCCAGGACAACTGCACACAACTCCAACTACCACCGTCTATAGTGGTAGAGTGCGGCACACCAAATGCTCTGCCCTCACCCCAGTTACTCCTCGGGGAGTAACCTAGGAGGCAAGATGACTGATGACTCTCTCAACCCCAAGGGAGACTATGTCGTCAGAATGCATGCAAATGACATGAATGTACTGTCACACGTACAGACATCTACCACAGACTCTCTGTTCAACAGAGAGTCATACTCATATGATCAATACACTCTCTATCCTGAAGAGAGTCGTACTCAACTGATCGACGAACTCTCTATCCTGTAGAGAGCCGTACTCAACTAATCATAACTCTCTATCCAATAAAGAGTCGTACTCAATGGATCGACGCACTCTCTATCCTGTAGAGAGTTGTACTCGACTAATCATATCAAGCTGGGACCACCGGTCCGTGGCGACACACTAATCACCCTTTACTTAACCATTACACAACACATGGTTGGTAATAAGTATGCAACATATGGGTATTGGAATAAATCCTACATTTAGGGCATTACCTACCCACAGATGACCTTTTTGCCAATTTATAAATTGGGTCATCACCCGTACTCTAACATCTACACCCTACTAAACATCTAGGCCTATTTACATCACATCTATAACCCTTAATCATAATAAAAGAAATGTGATATCAACCTTTGAGTAAATATAGCCAATGACAAGTATCAAGCATAAGATAAATAAGAGTTGGGTCAAGATAATATGAATACCTAACATGCTCATATCTACGACTAAATTTGAATGCAATTACATCTACCTGACCAGGGTAGGAAATTACCCACCTGATTCGAAGACTTATCCGAGTATCTCCACGTCCAAAAGACCGTTCTGAACCTAGGTCCTGCAATTAGCATACAACTAGATTATGCTATCAATTCCAATTTAGGATCAAATCCTTATCCTACATCAGCTTTGTATTAAAGTCTTGAAAATGTAGAATACCAATATAACCAGAATAAAACTAGTCTCCACTAATCACCGATATAATTCAACAATAACTCTGCTACAACGACAATCAGGAAGCAGTATTACTCTTGCACACTCTAGCATAAATAGATCAGAAACTTACATAATCTTGTTTTGCTTGCCCAGAGCTTCTTCCTTTGCTTAGGGAGATCTATTATGAATCATGCCATTGGGTTGAAGACAACCCCCAACTCCAATAGTCTGTAAAATCATCAACCCGAATTCAACAGCTACATAACCCAACAACAATCTAAGATCCTTACCATCATTCATTAGATTAGAACAATCGAATAACACTTTAAATCTAAGCTATAATAGTAGCTTACCTTCCCTGTTCACCGGACAATCCTCTTCTCTGTCCATATCGACAGACCAAGCTTGGCGAAGGATGTCACAGTCGTCCAACCTCCAACTAATAGGCCCCACCGACAGAAATCCACATCACACAACAATTAACTGAACCAAACAATCATCTTATGAAAAGGAGGAGATGGTTTGAGGTATACCAGCGATTGGAACCTTCCCAGCTCAACTTCAAACACTGCAACCGATCCCTGATCCAAGCCTCAGATCATCGTCCAACAGCTAGGTTTTTCTTTCTACCCAAATCGAACACCAATCGTCGACATAGGGCGGTGGAGCTTCAATTGCAACGGTGACAGACAACTACCGGAGCAAATCCACAGCGGCAGAGTAGAAGCAACGGAGATAAATCTCTAGAACTCAGTACGAGGATGCTCAAGCTCTTGATATGGTGAGGAAATGTTCCAAAATCGGAATCGAGGCAAACCACCGGCATGACACAGCACGTGATCTGAAGGCAAGCATCGGAGTCCGGGCACATGATGATAGGTGACAGTGCTTTGGCTCGGTGGCGTGCGCAGCGGGTCCGGTGGAGAGGCCAGTAGAAGGCCTAGTGCTTGGTGGCGAACCGTGGTAGCGCAGGGAAGAAGACGGCGACTGTGATGCTCACGTGGCTTGCCATGGTGCCACGACCAACCGTCGATTGAAGGGGTCGGCGTTGCTTACGGCCAGCGATGCTGCTTGGGGTGTTAAGGGGCAGCAACGAGTGGAGAAGATGCAGCGGAGATCACCCGGCGAGAAGGCCCATCGCGATCGGGGAGGAGAAGAGGAAGAAGAGAAGTCAGGGAAAAGGAGTCGACGAGAAATGAAAAGGGATTGGCGGAAATAAACGTGTCAATTAACCCATTTAATTTCTCAATAGAAACAGGCTTTACAAAAGCCTATCCATTTTATCCCCTTAAAATATCCATAAAACTTCCTTTTAAATCCAGAAAAATTTCTATAAATTCTTGAAAAATTCTATAAGACAATTTCTTAATTAAAAAGGTTTTTTTCTGGTATTTTACAATCTGTCGACTGATGAAGGTCATCAGTCGATTGTTATTCAAACTGTCCAGCTCGATGAAGGTCAAGATTAGATCCCCTTATCTTGGAGTGAGGTGGCTCTTTGATCTAGATCTATGTTGGTACAGGGGCACTAGATAATCGAACCTTGGTTTTGATGATGGCAAAGATTCAAAGTTAAGTTATTTTGTTATCTCATGTGATATGCTAAGTGTGCAGGAAGTGTTTAAGCTAAGCCAAAGGTCGAGCGACATCTGGAGAATCTCAAGTTGAGAAACCGTGGTGGTCGGGCGACACCAGGAGAACCTCGGGGAGTCGAGGAACCTTAGTGGTGACCGAAAGCTAAGCGACAGGTCAAGAGGACCAAAGGTAAGCTCTGTGTGTGGAGCGGTGGTAAGGATGCGCCCTTGGTTAGAGGACAATCCTAGGCGTCGATCCGACTAAGGCTTCCGGAGGAATGCTGAAGTCGAGATCAGACAGTCAAAGGATTGTCACACTGCATGGCATTATGCATCTATTGTGCTAATCTTGTATTGCAGGAATTCTCAAGTGCAGCAGTCAACTGGAGATGTCGGTAGTCGACTGAAGGCAGTCGACTGCTAAGAGGATTAGTTGACTGATGTCGACGAATCAGCCCAGTGCACAAGGTTAAAGAGATTGAGATTGATGCCACCACCTCAAGATAAGATAAGCCGCCACCTCAGGATAAGATAAGCCGCCACCTCAAGATAAGATCCACGAGTTTTGGATCTGGATCGGGACAAATTCCAAGGCGCAAATCTATAAAAGGAGGGGAGGACTCACACCCAAATTCAAGAATCTCCTACGTGCTCGTGCTCTCTACAACGCTACTCCGACCGTGCACCATCTTCTAATTAATTGTCGGTATTATTATTATCTTTCTATACTTAATTTGTATAAGGACCGGTAAGGTTGTTACCGGCCTTATAATCATTGTAATCGTCTTGTCTCTTACCTCCAACGAGGAAGAGACTTTTAGTGATTGCCCTTCGAAAGTGATCAAGGATCGTAGGGCCTTGGATTAGCAGTCGGTGGGCTGTGAACCAAGTAAAAAAGTTTTGTGTCTTTCTTGTGTTTGTCTTTTAGTTTTCTGCTGTGTACTTGGTTTTAATCGTCGAAAAAGAAAAGTTTTTACGAACGCTATTCACCCCCCCCTCTAGCGCTCATATGGATCCAACAATTGGTATCAGAGCGGGGGCGCTCAGATTCGGTGCAACCACCGGTCGAGCATTTTTTTTTCTTTATTTTTATTTTTATTTTTAAATATCTCCCGCACTACTAATCCAAGACCAAGTCTTGAGACTTTTTGGTTTGTGTTTTTTTTGCGAGTTTTAGAAAATCATTGACCGAGCAAACCATGGAAGAGTCTCCCACAAGGCATAAAGGTAACAATGTCAATTTAAATTTTAAATTTCATATTATTTGCTTTAAGTGCAGGGAGAGAGGACACTATAAAAATAATGATCCTACTCGTAAGACTCGAACGACGCAACCGACGGCAAAGGAGACACCATTGCTAGGAATTCGGAAGAACAAGGAGCACATCAAGTGCTTCGGGTGCGGAAGATTCGGTCACTACAAGAATCGGTGTCCGAAAAAAAAGGTTAGTAAAATTAATAATTTTGAAAAGTTGAGTATTAGAATAGTTGATAATTTAGATAAATTGTGTAATTGTTGTCAATTAATTAATACAATTAATAATTCAACTAATAAAAAATTAATTAATTCATATTTAATTAGTTTAAATAATAATAATAATAATAATATCATGGAAGAAAATGATCAAATTAATCTAACATTTGATAAAATTAACAAAGAGATTAATCAAATATTTAGTTTAATCAACATAGATCTATATCAAGTCAAAGATAAAACCAACTTAGGACTTAATCAGAATAATCAAACTCTTGATCAAAATAATCAAACCATAGGACAGAATCATCAAATCCTAGATCTGATTAATCTAGATAATTCCGAATTAAAAAATTCTATTTTGAAAAATTCAACCATAAACAAATCGAAATTAACTTTAAAAAATTCCAAAGATAATCTAAATAATTCTAATAATAATTCTACCTTTAAAAACTCTAACAATTTTATCTTAAATAATTCTAATAATAATTCTACCTTTAAAAACTCTAACAATCTTATCTTAAATAATTCTAATAATAATTCTACTTTTAAAAATTCTAATAATCTTATCTTGAATAATTCTAATAATTCTACCTTAAAAAATTCTAATAATTTTAATAATTCTTTTTTTAAAAAGTCTAATAATCTTATCTTAAAAAATTCTAATAATTCTACTTTTAAAAAGTCTAATAATCTTATCTTGAAAAAGTCTAATAATGTTATTTTAAAAAATTCTAATAATCCTATTTTAAATAATTCACAATCTAACTTAATTAAAAATTCAAAATTAGATAATCAAACCAATAAAATTAATTATAATAGAGTACCATTTGATTATACACAAATTAATAATCTAGTAATTAAACCTTCAACTTTTAAAAATTCAACTAATAAATATGTAGACTTGGGTTACAAGTCTAAGCTAACCAAAAATCAAGACACTAAAATTTGTAAACCTAATTATAATAAAGTATCTTATAACTATAGAACAAATAAAAGTCTACCCAAGAAAACAACCATTTCTTTAAATTGATTGAATGTAGCTTGCTCATGCATACATATCATTATCATGCTTATTTTGTCATGTCATACATACTAGTTTTAAATTCACTCTCATAGAATGGTTAGATAGGAAATAATTAATTAATCTTGACAACATAGTATCAGGATGCAGTGAGATGATAGTACATTAAGGAAACGAAGTCAAGTGTATCCGAGTTGGATAAGAAGTATCTAGCTTGGTGCATTTAACTAAGTGGAACTAACTGAAGCTACCTCACCACATCCTAAACTAGTTAGACCAGGACGTAATCCTAAGTGAATTAAGTGTGCAATTTCCTAAGTTGGCTTTGTCTAAGGAAGTGGTCGTTGTTCCGATCAAAGAAGGCCTCTGTGCCTCGCCACGACCTCGAAGCCCTCTTTTGAAATGTTCACTTAACTAACTAAAGGTGAAATCCGAATCTAACCCAAGATTAATTAATTTCTAAGGCATTAAATTAAATTCATCTCACAATACCTATAAGAATAACTTGGTTGATCATGTAAAATGGGTGAGATGGTAAGGACAACAAATTAAAAATGATTTTGAAAACAATTTCAAAATTTATATACACATAAATATATTCTTAAAACTATTTTTATTGGTTGCCATGATTATTGTGTGTAGTTATACGTAGTTTTCAAAACAACTATGCTTCTTAAAATGATGGTTAGTTGACCAATACTGAACGTATAAATCCTTAGGTCAACTTTAGATACCTAGACCCTCTGGACACTTAGGTGAGCCTTCCTTATGGCCAACAAGGATATCCTAAGAGTTTGTCAGACAAAAGGGGAGACCCTCTAGATATGCCTTCGTTGTGGCTAACAAGGATGTTAGGTTAAGGGGGGGGGTTCTAATTGGATAATCATCATAGAAGTTGTTAAAAAATATTTTTTTAAAAAAAACTCACCAATACTTTCTAAATTTAAATCCTTCTTTTGATAATATGCCAAGGGGGAGAGAAGACTTAAGTTGGACAAACTTAGTATCTAGCTACCTCCAGTTTGGCATAAAAATCAATAGACATGAGCCTTTAAAATGTTTTTTTTAATTGTTTCTCAAAATTTTATAACAATGTTAAAGGTTAGGGGGTCACATTCTAACCTAGGATATACATTGTTGGTGCAGGATCTAGAAACCTAAACTCCTAAACTCGTAAGTATTAAAGGGAGTGGAACATATTAAATCAACTTGATTAGCATGTTTAAAAATTCTATTTCTTGGCAATGTACCCAATATAAAGTTATTTTTGATATATGTCAAAGGGGGAGAGACAATAAAGTTAAGAGGTTACTTACTTTTTCTTTCCCAAAAAGTAATTATTTTTCAAAACTCACCTAGAGTTAAGGGGGAGGTACCCTTAAGGGGGAGGTTTTGAAAAATGATTGTTCAATGCTTACTATTTATTTTCTATTAACTTTGAATTGGTTTGCCATAGATCAAAAAGGGGGAGATTGTTGGTGCAGGGGCACTAGATAATCGAACCTTGGTTTTGATGATGGCAAAGATTCAAAGTTAAGTTATTTTGTTATCTCATGTGATATGCTAAGTGTGCAAGAAGTGTTTAAGCTAAGCCAAAGGTCGAGCGACATCCGGAGAATCTCAAGTTGAGAAACCGTGGTGGTTGAGCGACACCAGGAGAACCTCGGGGAGTCGAGGAACCTTAGTGGTGACCGAAAGCTGCTTATTGTGTCAAGAGGACCAAAGGTAAGCTCTGTGTGTGGAGCGGTGGTAAGGACGCGCCCTCGGTTAGAGGACAATCCTAGGCGTCGATCCGACTAAGGCTTCCGGAGGAATGCTGAAGTCGAGATTAGACAGTCAAAGGGCGGTCACACTGCATGGCATTATGCATCTATTGTGCTAATCTTGTATTGCAAGAATTCTCAAGTGCAAGATCAATCGAGATGTCGTAGTCAATCAAGGCGCTGATCGCTAAGAGGATCAGTTGACTGATGTCGACGAATCAGCCTAGTGCACAAGGTTAAAGAGATAGAGATTGATGCCACCACCTCAAGATAAGATAAGCCGCCACCTCAGGATAAGATAAGCTGCCACCTCAAGATAAGATCCATGAGTTTTGGATCTGAATAGGGACAAATTCCTAGGCACAAATCTATAAAAGGAGGGGAGGACTCACACCCAAATTCAAGAATCTCCTAAGTGCTCGTGCTCTCTACAACGCTACTCCGACCGTGCGCCATCTTCTAATTAATTGTCGGTATTATTATTATCTTTCTGTACTTAATTTGTATAAGGATCGGTAAGGTTGTTACCGGCCTTATAATCATTGTAATCGTCTTGTCTCTTACCTCCAACGAGGAAGAGACTTTTAGTGATTGCCCTTCGAAAGCGATCAAGGATCGCAGGGCCTTGGATTAGCAGCCGGTGGGCTGTGAACCAAGTAAAAAAGCTTTGTGTCTTTCTTGTGTTTGTCTTTTAGTTTTCTGCTGTGTACTTGGTTTTAATCGTCGAAAAAGAAAAGTTTTTACGAACACTATTCACCCCCCCTCTTGCGCTCATATCGATCCAACAATCTGGATCTCAACGAGCTAGGGTTTGAAGAGCTATAAAAGAAGGGGGTTTTCACTCTTTTGGATCATCATTCATTGCTCTTAAAGTGCTCTTACAATGCACCGCCATCAACAACAACTCTACGATGTTGTAACACCGACGTGACGCCAAGACTCCATCCTCAAAGTCGGTAGTTTAATTAAAGTTGTTTAGTTTTCTTATATTCAAGCTTTCTATTATTTGATCTTTTCATGGTAAAGAGGAGAGGTGGGCATGTGCCTCTTCCTTGATCTTGTTTTTCTTGTATTCGTTGTCTCCTGCCTCTAATGAGGAGGAGACCTTTAGTGGATTTCCCCTTCGTACGCGTTCTCGGATCGCGGGGCCTTGAAGTAGATACATTTGTTGGATCGAGCGAATCGCTAGAGGGGGGTGAATAGTGATAAAACTTTTTCGTTCGAATTTGTTCGAGTAGACAATTAAACGCAGCGGAAAATAAATGCAAATTAAATGAGACAAGAGAATTTTTTACTTGGTTCGTAGCCTTCGGCTACTACTCCAAGTCCCTAGTTGTCCTTGACCACGCACGAAGGGCAAAGAACTAACGAACTCCTCATCGTTGGAGGTAGGAGTTAATCGAATACACAAAATCACAAAAGCTTGAGGTAGAGGGACACTCCCCCTCTCCTCGTTACGATAAAAACAACTCCGAAACAATAATATAAAAAGACAAGCTAAATGAAACTTATACTGATGAATAAGAAATGAAAACTCAAGTGTAGATCATTGGAGTAGTAGCACTTCGTTGTCGAAGAGTCGCAGCATTTGCAGAGGCTTTAGAGAACTTAGAATTGATGAGAAAACCCTAGGAGAGGCTCTCCTTTTATAGCCTTTAAGTCCCTTCTTGAGAGGATCTTCAACCAATCAAATTTGAGCACCAATCCCCTTGAATTGAGGTGATAAGCCTTGACCCCTTGAAGCTGATTCTTGACCATCAGTCGACTGATGGCCATCATCAGTCAACTAATGCCTTGTTTTATGCTTTAATTTCCCTTAACTTTGTGTTGGTTTGCCAAAGATCAAAAAGGGGGAGATTGTTGGTGCAGGGCCACCAGATAATCAAATCTGTGTTTTGATTATGGCAAAGATACAAAGTTAAGTTTACATCATTATTTCATAAGCTAAATCAAGTGTGCAGAAAGTGCTAAAGCTAGAGCTGAAGGTCAGTGACACCCAGAGGGAGCCGTGGTGGTCGGGTGACACCGAGATGACTTCGGAGGGAGCCAAAGGAATCAGGTGGAAGACCGGAAGCAGAAGCTATAAGTTGAGATGAGCTCATGTGAGTGAGTGCAAGTAAGGTCATGTCCTCTGTACGGGGATGACCATAGGCGGTGATCCGACTAAGACTTCCTGTGGAAGGTCTAGGTCAAGATCGGACGGTCAGAAACCGTCGTATTTATCATTTTCCATGCTAACCTCTTATTGCAGGGAAATGGCCAGGTTGGCAGTCGACTGCTAGTCATTGGGTAGTCGACTGATGCTCATCAGTCGACTGATGGAAGGCATCAGTCGACTCATGGCAATGAATCAGCCTTTTACGCTAGGTCAAAATGGATAATGTTTGACGTAGCCACTTCACAATAAAATTTGGTACTAGTTCGTGATCCGTTCCAAAAGATGAGGAGACTTATTCCGAGACCAAACTCTATAAAAGGAGGGGAGGATTCCAACCCATTCATTCATCAAGATTATTCTCATGTGCTCCTACAATGCCAAAGCTCCAACACCGTCATAACACTGATGCGATGACAAGTTCTAATCTTCTTTGTCGGCAGCAGCAACAAGTAATTGTTTTTGTTATTGTATTCTTTGTTTTAATCGTAACGAGGTGAGGTAGGCTTGTTGCCTCATCCTCGTACTTTCAGTTTTGTGATCGTTGTCTCCTACCTCCAACGAGGAGGAGATCTTATAGTTCTTTGCCCTCCGTACACGGTCTAGGACCGTTAGGGCCTTGGAGTAGCAATCGCTGGGTTGTGAACCAAGTAAAAATAAACTTGTCTTTTTACTTTTCTGTTGTGTTTGCTCGTATATCGAACGATCGAAATGATAAGATTTATGCTCGCTATTCACCCCCCCCCCTCTAGCGATGCTTCTCGATCCAACAGGGAGAGGAAACTAACCCTAAGGGTTATATTACAAACTTTTAGATTATTGGTGCAGAGGGACACACCTCGAACCAATCTATCTAACTATTGCTTGATGCATGCTTGGACTCATAGTTGATTTATCTCGATGCATGCATATATGATATTGTTTTTTAAACCCCTATTTTATACAAAAAACCTAAAAAAAAATTGATTATGGAAAAAGGGGGAGAAGAGCGAAAGTTAAGGGGGAGTAACACAAAATTTAATTTTGAAAATTAAAATCTCTTTCAAAACTCACCTAGGGTTAAGGGGGAGTTTTGGTTGAGGGAGAGTTTTTGGAAATGACATTCATCATTTACTATATTTGTTTTATGCTTTAATTTCCCTTAACTTTGTGTTGATTTGTCATAGATCAAAAAGGGGGAGATTGTTAGTGCAGGGGCACCAGATAATCAAACTTGTGTTTTGATTATGGCAAAGACACAAAGTTAAGGTTACATCATTGTCTCACGAGCTAAATCAAGTGTGCAAAAAGGCTAAGCTAAGCCGAAGGTCAGCGACACCTAGAGGGAGCTGTGGCGATCGGGCAACACCGAGGGAACATCGTGGGAGTCGAAGAACCTAGGTGGAAGACCGGAAGCAAAGCGACAGATCTTAAAGGACCAGAGGTAAGCTCGTGTGAGTGAGAGATGGTAAGGTCGTGTCCTCTGTACGGGGACGACCGTAGGCGGCGATCCGACTAAGACTTCCTGTGGAAGGTCTAGGTCAAGATTGGAGAAACCATCGCATTTATCATTTTCCGTGCTAACCTCTTATTGTAGGGAAGTGGCCAGGCTGGCAGTCGACTGATGGTCATTGGACAATTGACTGATGCTTATCAGTCGACTGATGGCGACGAATCAGCCTTTTGCGCTAGGTCAAAATGGATAACGTTTGACGTGGCCACTTCACGATAAAATTTGGTACCACTTCTTGATCTGTTCCAAAAGATGAGGAGACTTATTCTGAGGCCAAACTCTATAAAATGAGGGGAGGATTCCAACCCATTCATTCATCAAGATTATTCTCAAGTGCTCCTACAACGCCAAAGCTCTAACACCGTCATAACGCCGACGCGACAACAAGTTCTAATCTTCTTCGTCGGCAGCAGCAATAAGTAATTGTTTTTGTCATTGTATTCTTTGTTTTAATTGTAACGAGGTGAGGTAGGCTTGTTGCCTCATCCTCGTACTTCCAGTTTTGTGATCGTTATCTTCTACCTCCAACGAGGAGGAGATCTTATAGTGTTTTGCCCTCCGTACGCGGTCTAGGACCATTAGGGCTTTGGAGTAGCAACCGCTGGGTTGTGAACCAAGTAAAAATAAACTTGTCTTTTTATTTTTTCCACTGTGCTTGCTCGTATATCGAACGATCAAAACAAAAAGATTTACGCTCGCTATTCACCCCCCCCCCTCTAGCGACGCTTCTCGATCCAACAATTGTTAGTGCATATAAGATTCACATATCTCCACAATGACATGATATTGTCCACTTTGTGCCTAATCCCTCATGGTTTTATTTTTGGGCTTTACCCAAAAAGCCTCATGCTAATGGAGATATCTTTTCATCTTATAAGCACATGATTTTTTCCATATCTTACCAATGTGGGACTTTGATTGTATTCCCAATACTCCAACAATCCCCCCCCCCCCCTCAAACAAAGGACCACATTGACCCTCCCCCCCCTCAAGCCTATCCATCCTCGAAGGACATCCTCTGCTTGATGTCTGATCTCAATTCACCAGGACTTCCTGTCAACTATCTGGTCCTCCTGACCCAGCTGGACTTCCTACCAGTTGTCCAGCCCTTCTGGCCCAACTAGACTTCTTGCTAGTTATTCGATCCTCCCGACCAACTGGACTTCCTGCCTGGTGTCTAGTTCTCTTGATTCGGACATGGGAGCTCAACTTCCTTCATTCGAGGTTCATGGCTTGACATGGACCATAGCTCTGATACCAATTGTTAGTGCATATAAGATTCACATATCTCCACAATGATATGATATTATCCACTTTGGGCCTAAGCCCTCATGGTTTTGTTTTTGCCTCATGCCAATGGAGATATCTTTTCATCTTATAAGCACATGATCTTTTCCATATCTTACCAATGTGGGACTTTGATTGTATTCTACTTCTTCCCATGTAGCATTGAGTGTCTTTTTGTGTTTCGGTGCCTTGTTCTTGAGCTTCGGACATTCGGACTTGATATGTCCAAACCTGTTACATTCGTAACACATAATATTAGAACTTTTAGGCTTACCTTCGTTGGGTCGAGTGACGGTTCGCTTTTGCCCCTTGACCATCCTCCGAACTAGGTTGACTAGTTCGGCCTCCATTTCCGGGTCGACCTTCGAATTGGACTCATCTTCTTCCTCCTTCGGGGGTGGCTTGCTCACGGTTTTCTTCTTTGAACATGCAAAAAGTTCTATACCCTTCTCGGGTTCCGAGTTAGACTGTTCATGGAGTTCGAAATCGAAAAACAACTCATCTAATCTAAGTTTTGAAAGATCCTTGGAGACCTTGTAGGCATCGACCATGGATGCCCACAAGGTAGTCCTAGGAAATGAGTTTAGTACATACCTAATAAGGTCGCGGTTTTTGACCCTTTATCCGATTGCGTGTAGGTTGTTGATGATATCTTGAACGCGAGCATGAAGTTGCGTTGCCGTCTCGTGTTCTTGCTTTTTTAGATTATATAACTTATTGAACAAGAGATCGCATTTACATACCTTGGCTTCATCGGTCCCTTCGTGTAGCTCCACTAGTTTTGTCCAAAGATCTTTTGCATTGATGAAGGGGCCGATGCGATTAAGCTCCTTCTTGGACAAGCCGCATTGGAGGATTTGAGTTGTTTCAAATGGATGTAAAGTCAGCATTCTTAAATGGATATATTAAGAAAGAGGTTTATGTCAGTCAACCTCCCAGTTTCGAAAGTCTAGATAAACCCGACCATGTCCTTAGATTAAAGAAAGCTCTCTATGGACTCAAACAAGCTCCTCGAGCTTGGTACGAGAGGCTTTCGATTTATCTTAAGTCCAAAGGATTTAACCAAGGTTTAGTTGACCCAACCCTTTTCGTAAAAATCGTAGGTAAAGACATATTCATAGCCCAAATTTATGTAGACGATATCATCTTCGGAACCACCAACTCCATCCTACTAAACGAATTCATTTCACTTATGGAAAGTGAATTTGAAATGAATTTAGTAGGTGAGTTGAGTTTCTTCTTAGATCTACAAATTAAACAAACTAAAGATGGAATATACCTACACCAACACAAATATACTAGGGAATTAATTAAACGCTTTGGAATGCAAGACGCTAAAATTATTAATACCCCAATGGCAACGAATGTAAATATAGAAGAAGATGTAATCGGAAATTCAATTGACTTAAAATACTATAGGAGCATAATAGGGAGTCTCCTTTACTTAACTGCAAGCCGACCTGATATCTTATTTGCAGTAAGTATGTGCGCAAGGTTCCAAACCTGTGCCAAGGAGTCTCACCTAACTCTAGTCAAGCGTATCCTTAGATATCTAAAGGGTACACTTAATGTCGGTTTTTGGTACCCTAGGTCTACCGAGTTCGAACTAACTGACTACTCCGATTCGGACTATGTCAGTAGTAAGCTCGATAGAAAGAGTATGAGTGGTTGTTGTCAGCTTCT
The DNA here is from genome assembly GCA_025175895.1 of Wurfbainia villosa. Classification (NCBI taxonomy): domain Eukaryota; kingdom Viridiplantae; phylum Streptophyta; class Magnoliopsida; order Zingiberales; family Zingiberaceae; genus Wurfbainia; species Wurfbainia villosa. The sequence continues at coordinate 6,379,884 of CM046002.1, forward strand.
CGGCTCGAGTCTAGTGAGTTGGTGCAGTAGGAAGGAACACTGTGTTTCCTTATCTACCATTGAAGCCGAATACATCGCGATGGGTGAGTGTGTCACTCAGCTTCTTTGGATGAAGCACACTCTCTGAGATTTTAAGTTAGACTTTACGAACATTAAAATTCGCGTAGATAACATTAGTTCAATTAACCTAACTAAGAATCCAATATGTCATTCTAGGACCAAACATATAGAGGTCAAGCACCATTTCATTCGAGAACATGTGGCTAACAGAGCCATACAACTCGAATACGTTGAATCAAAGTCCAACTTGGCAGACCTATTTACTAAACCCCTACCCGAAGCCGAATTCAGTCTATTAAGAAGAAAATTGGGCATGTGCGTAGTAGAATAGGAATTTACAAATTATATTTTCTTATTACTATTTCTTACTTTTCATTTTCATGGAACTAGCATAGGACATACCTTAGATATCATGCACCTATAGATTTAAGGAGCCAATGTTGGCGTAGTATGCACCTAAGTTGAACCTGAGTTTTGATTATAGCAAATGATACAAAGTTAAGCTCATATTGTTATCTCACGAGCTAAATCGAGTGTGCAAAAAAGTGCCAACGCTGGAGCTGAAGGCTAGCGACACCTGGAGGAAGTCACGGTGGTCGGGCGACACTCGAGTGACTTCGGAGGGAGCCGAAGGAATTGAGTGGAAGGCCAAAAGCGAAAGTGACACAGTAAGTATCGAGGTAAAGCTCGTATGTGTGAGAGTAAGAGAGGTCGTATCCTCCTTACGGGGATGATCTTAAGTGTAGATCCAACCAAAGACATCCTATAGATGGTCTAGGTCGAGATTGGACTATCAACGGTCGTCAAAATAATATTTTTGTTAAGCTAACTTTGCCTTGCAGCTAGAATCGATCAGTCACGGAGGACTCATCATCCATCGATCATTGTCATGGTCGATTCGATCGATTGCCATCATCGATCGTGATGATGGCCATCAATCGACTGATGGTCAAGGATCAGCTTCGAGGAGTCAAGGCTTATCACCTCATTTCAAAGGGGGTGGTGCTCAAATTCTATTGGCTGAAGTTCCTCTCGAAAAGGGGCTCAAGGGCTATAAAAGGAGGGCCTCTCCTAGGGTTTTCTCATCAATTCTGAGTGCCCAAAAGTCTCCGCAATGCTGCGACTCTCCGACGACTCTACAACGACGAAGTGTTGTCGAAACACCAAGAACCCTAGCTTAATTTCTATTCCCTAGTTGTTGGTATAACCTTACTTTTGTTGGTGCAATCGGCCCAGGTTGACTCGAGTTTGACTCGAACAGTACCTTGATAGTATTTTGATGATAGATAAAACTCATGACATGGGATTGTCATGGGAAAGTCCAACATGGGGTTGGCATGGAAAATCCAAGCATGGAGCTTGGTGTGGAAGTCCAAGGGGGAAGCCTTGGCATGGGAAAGTCCAAAGCATTGCGAAGTCGTGCGCTTGGTGCTTGGCATGGGAAATCCAAAGCATTGCGAAGTCGTGTGCTTGGTGCTTGGTGAGAAATGCATTGCGAAGCCGTGCGCTTGGTGTATTTGGGAAGTCTTGAGAACTTGGCAAGTTCACTAGGCTCGGGTCCTTGAGTCGGTGAAGGATGGCATTGCGAAGCCGTGCGCTTGGTGCATCCGAGGGACCACCGGATGGGGAGCGAATGGAGTGAGCCCAAAGGGAAGCATACTTCTAGGGCATGAGACGCGAAGGATGGCGTTGCGAAGCCGTGCGCTTGGCACATCCGAGGGACGTAGGCCGAGGGAAGAGAGCTTCGGTGGAGAACTCCATGAGGGATAAGGTGGACTTGGCCAAGTGGCTAAGACTGAGTGTCGAACGCTCAAACAACTTTGTGTTTGAGGTTTTAGCCGACATCGATCGGCGCATAGGTGCGATCCAACCGCTCAGGTCGTATGGGTTCGACCGGTGTTCGATCAACCAAGTCTGCCGATCGGTCGATCGAGGGAGGCGATCATTGTTGGGAGAATCGATCACGCCAAGGGATGGCGATCGGTGATGACACTGTGCAAGGGCACAGAATGGAGTCGAGCTCGCCAGCACTCGACTGATGGATGATCAGTCGACTGATGGGTGCCATCAGTCGATTGATGTGTGATCCGTTGGAACTTAACCAACGTGGATCTGGCCGTTGTGAGACAACGGCTACGGGACCAGTCGACTGATTGTCACGATCAGTCGACTGATGGGCGCGAAATCAGCTTGATGTAGGTTATAAATGGAGCTCGAGTTGGAGGATTTCGCCAAGACTTTTGTGAAGCTATTGTTAGGGCAATCTCTTACCATGATAAGGTTTTGATGTGTGTGGCAAAGGGTTTAAGTTAGTGTGTTATGTTGATTTGATATGTGCGTTGAAGTCGTGCAGGACTTAGTAATTCGCACATGGAGCCGTGGCAAGTTTCACATCTCATGACTCGTGCCTTGAGTCGGTGAAGGATAGCTTTGCGGAAGCCGTGCGCTTGGAGCATCCGAGGGACCGCCGGACGAGGAGCTTGGAGTGAAGCCGGAGGAAGTAGACTTCGAGGCAAGAGACGCGATGGAGCATTACAGAGTCGTGCGCCTGATGCTGCCGAGGGGTGTGGCCGTGAACGAAGAGAACTTCGAAGGCGAGGGACTCCAAGAGATGAGAGTGAGCGAATGTAACCCGGGAAGGGATAGCTCTTAGGTGAAACTTGGCCATTTAGCCAAGTGTCGGATGGGTTTTCCCGACACCAGTCGACTGCCATGACATGGCAGTCGACTGCTCTAAGTCGATGGTTCGATCGACTGGTATAATACCAGTTTAGTGCTTAGCAGTCGACTGCCATGGACTAGCAAAAATTCTGACATCCATCGTAAGAGGGCTATTCACCCCCCTCTAGCCGGCCAATCGACTCCCGACAAGTGGTATCAGAGCAAGGTTGCTTGTCACCGGACTAACTGCCGCAACAAGCTCTTCATCAAAAATGGTCGGCTCCAACATTCATCCGCCGAAGTTCGAAGGATAATTCGCTTGGTGGAAGAAGCGAATGGAGGTATTCTTCGAAACCGACTTTGAAATATTATTAATAATGGAAAACGGTTTCGAGTTGCCTAGGAACGAAAATGGGGAGCCATTGGAGAAATCAAGGTGGAGCAAGAGACAAAGAGAAGAATACTTGGCAAATTCAAAGGCTAAGCACCACCTATACAATGTCCTCCCCCAACAAGAAGTCAATAAGATAGGGGAATGTTCTAGTGCTAAGGAGATGTGGGAGAAACTAGTAGAGCTTCATGAAGGTACCTCGGAGGCTAAGCTAGCAAGAAGAGACCTCCTCCGCTCCCAACTATCAAACATCAAATTAGAAAAGGGAGAAAAGGTAACTTCATTGCACTCTAGGTTTAAAGAGATTTTGATTGGGCTAACAAGTGTAGGTGAAAGGCTCTCCAACCGGGATATGGTAATGAAGGTCATAGATGTCTTTCCCCGGTCCTCAAGATGGAGTTCCATGGTGGACTCATTTTACATCTCCAAGAACCTAGAAGTGAGCACCTTGGAGGAATTCTTCTCAACCATGGAGCTCCACGAAACGAGGCTTGAAGGAATACAAGAAGAGCCTAGAATCCAACCTTCAAGGGGAGTAGCATTGATGGCAAATAAGGGGAAGAAGAAGATGGAAGTCCCTTCCTCCACCGATGACGAAGCATTCTCCTTCTCTTCCATGGATAGCACCGAAGAAGCCTATATGCTAAGGAGGGAAAGGCGTGCTTTAAAAGGTTTTCATTTTAATAAATCTAATGATAGGAGGAAAAGACCAAGAGGAAAGGTGATTTGTTACAATTGCCAAGGAGAGGGACATATAAGGGATAATTGTCCCCTCCTAAACAAGAGCAAGGAAGAAAGAAAGAAGAAAGAAGAAAAGAAGAAGAAAAAGGGGAGTAGAAAGAAGGAAGAGGAGAAGAAGGCAAAGGAAAAGGGAAAGGCCATGGCGCTCAAAGCAAAGACATGGGATGACCTTGCTTCTTCCTCCTCATCCGAAGAAGAGGAACAAGTCTATTCCAACCTAGCACTAATGGCTCTTCATGACTCGGATTGCTCCTCCTCCTCAAATGAAGAATCAAGCTCAAGTGGAGAGAGCTCAAGTGAAGGGGGAGCCTCCTCTACATCCTCATCTGAAGAAGAGGACTTGGTAAGTGAGGTAACGAATCTACCCCATAAGCAAATTATGTCTATGATTTCTAGCCTCACTAAGGACTTATTTAGAGCTAAGAAGAAGAACAAAAGCATGCTAGATCAAATTAAGGACTTAGAAAGTAAGTTAGAAAAAGCATGCTTAAATGATGATAATATTTCTTCTAGCTTAAATGATGCATGCTCACATGAATATGTGCCATTTAATGTTAGTGATGCATGTATGGATGAAAATAGGGATTTAAGGGAAAAGGTAGACTATTTAACAAAAGCCCTAGAAAAATTCACTATTGGCTCCAACACATTAAATATGATCATAGGGAGTCAAAGAGCTAGCTTCAATAAGAAAGGCCTAGGATACAAAGAAAAGAAAAATGAAAAGGCATACAAATGCCTAATTGCTAGTGGACAAGATAAGAAGCAAGTAATAGCTAGGAAATGGATTCCTAAGGAGTATCTAGTGAACCCCATAGGCAAGAACTTATTTTAGGTTCCAAAATCCCTCCTTAAGGGTTAGAAAACCCCTAGGATAGTCAACCATATGCAATTGACCTATATCATATTTTGGTTGACTTAGGATGGCGGGACAACATTTTTTAAATAGTGTTAGGTGATGATAACGTGTCTATAAATAGTTAATAATGCTTAAATCATGATGATTAATGTAATTGTTATGTATGTTTGCAATCATGATTTATGATTTTGAAATTTGGCACATCATCATGAGAAATAGGGTCTAAATCATGCTTTAGGTGATACTTTGCTTATTGTCATCATTTAATACCTAATGCATGATTATTATTTAATGAAGACATGTAGTTCATGATCATAATGTGAAATTAAATCATATATGTCTCTATGATCATGTAGATTGTTAGGGTGATACTTAACCTTGATAGAATTGCATGAATATATTGGTTAAGTATATACAAATACCCCCTAGGATGCATCTCACACTCACCATAGGCTACCTTGATTGAAAACTTAGCATGAGTGAGATGTTAGGATGATACAAATGTCCACTAATGCCTATGACATTTAGATGGTCATTTAAAGTATCAAAATAGCAATAATAGACCAATCATGGGGAAGACTTATGTTTAATTCATAGACATATTGCCCAAAGATCATGGTTGGATATTTCATATGTTTTCAAAACAATTTCTTAATCTAAAATCTATGTATTCATGTTTTGAAACAATTCAAAGCAAGACTAGGTGTTAAACTTGATACTAGAATGGTCAAAAACCTAGTAGTTTTTAAAGCTTTTGGATTTTTGGCAAATTCGTGGAAATATAATGATTTTTCATGAAAACCTATTTTTCACGGATAGATATACTTAAAAGAAATGTGTTCCCCAAATTTCATGATTTTTTGAATTTTTTGGAATTTTTAACGCATTTAAAATTGACCAAAAATCGGAAATCACGAAAATCATGTGCCGATCGTATCTACGAACGATCATGATGGCTATAATCAGACTAGTTGAGGCCGAATTCAGGTTTTAGAGCAATTTTTGGTATTTTTCCTTCTAATATACTTGATGCCATGAATTTTTAACTTAGTGTTAATCTTTTTGATGGTGTCAAAGGGGGAGAGATAATTATGTTTAAGTAAATTGTGATAGGGGGAGAAATTGTTAAAAAGTGATAGGGGGAGAGATTAAGGGGGAGTTTCATGGGTTAAGGGGGAGTTGAATGTTGCTATATCATGTTTATGTTTACATACTTTCTTTCCTTTAAAATTTTTATCAAATATTTTTACCTAACTTAAACGGATTGTCACACATCAAAAAGGGGGAGATTGTTAGGGCAATCTCTTGCCATGATAAGGTTTTGATGTGTGTGGCAAAGGGTTTAAGTTAGTGTGTTATGTTGATTTGATATGTGCGTTGAAGTCGTGCAGGACTTAGTAATTCGCACATGGAGCCGTGGCGAGTTTCACATCTCATGACTTGTGCCTTGAGTCGGTGAAGGATAGTTTTGCGGAAGCCATGCACTTGGAGCATCCGAGGGACCGTCGGACGAGGAGCTTGGAGTGAAGCCGGAGAAAGTAGACTTCGAGGCAAGAGACGCGAAGGAGCATTGCAGAGCCGTGCGCCTGATGCTGCCGAGGGACGTGGCCGCGAACGAAGAGAACTTCGAAGGCGAGGGACTCCGAGAGATGAGAGTGAGCGAATGTAACCCGGGAAGGGGTAGCTCTTAGGTGAAACTTGGCCATTTAGCCAAGTGTTGGATGGGTTTTCCCGACACCAGTCGACTGCCATGACATGGCAGTCGACTGCTCTGAGTCGATGGTTCGATCGACTGGTATAATACCAGTTTAGTGCTTGGCGAATGATCGTGGAATGGCAATGATCGATGGCACTGCGTGCGTACTGCTGAATGGAGTCGACTCCATTGAGCACTCGACTGATCGAGCATCGATCGTGATGGTAGGATCGATCCGATACAATACCGTTGGATGGAATCCAACGTGGAAAGCGGTCGTTATTGGGCAACGACTACGGGATCAGTCGACTGATCGAGGGCATTAGTCGACTGATCCTGTGTCAACGGGAAGAAACCCTCTTCCTCTATAAAAAGGAAGGGGGTGGGGCTTTGGGAGAAAAATGCTTGATCTCTAAACTTCTCCCAAAGTGTCATACACGATTTCCTACTCTTCTACTTGTTCTAATCTCTATTCTATTGTAGAAGAGTGATCCTTGTGTAAAAGAGGTTACCTCCACCTAGCTTTGTGCAAAGGAGAGATCTAGTGGATTTGGAGGAGTGATTCACCTTGGACAAATCGGACCGTGGATTAGCGGCGTAGCCGTGAACCACGTTACATCTCGTGTTTGTATTGCTTGTCTATTTTTATGTTATCTTTATTTGTATTTGTATATTCCGCTTGCGCTAATGCTTTGTAGACGAGAGAATTCCGACATCCATCGTAAGAGGGCTATTCACCCCCCTCTAGCCGGCCAATCGACTCCCGACAGCTATTGGAGGGAAATTGCTGCTGCATTCCAGACCTTCAAGAGCCATCTAAAGCAAGCTACAAGAAAAGGGTTCAAAGCAAGCGTTGTAAAGTGTTCTTTACGTGTATTTCATATTTGTCTTTGTATTGCTTGTATTTTATATATTACTTGTTGTAATAGCTTATGAGAGGTTTCTCCACCTCCGATGTGTAGTCGATAAGGAGTGTTGTTAGTGTCGTGCGCATAACACGAGCTCGTTGAGCTCACCCCGTGGAGTAGGAACCATTCGGTTCTGAACCACGTATATACTTGTGTATTGATTGTGCTTGTGTTGTTATTATTTCTATTGTTATTCCGCTGCATATATTAACGACACTTGTAGACAAGCACACAAGAACGAGCGAATTACGGCATCCAACGAACGAGGGCTATTCACCCCCCTCTAGCCGGCCTTTTTGATCCCCCAACAAGTGGCATCAGAGCCGAGGTCGCTCTTCAAGGACTAACCGCCGCGAGAGCACTACAAATGGCCGGCTTCATCCATCCACCGAAATTCGATGGAGATTTTGCTTGGTGGAGAAAATGGATGGAGGTATATCTCGAAACCAATTTTGATTATATGATTATTGTAGAAAATGGTTTTGAGATGCCTAGGGACAAATACAACAAGCCAATTGAAAAGTCAAGGTGGACCCAAGACCAAATTAAGGACTTCAAGACAAATCTCGAGGTAATGAAATTATTTAGTGATTTGTTACCTAACAAAATTTGGTCTAGTTTGGGTGACTATAGGGATGCAAAGGAATTATGGGAGAAGGTGATGAAATTTCAAGAATATTCCCAACCGGCACAAGTATAGGAAAATGTCGTGGAAGAAGAACCCACAACATTTGAAGATGTTGATGACTTGGTGGAGACCTCCACCTCTAGCATTGAGGGGGAGGAGAGGCAATCTTCCATCCCGGAGCAAGAACAAGAAGCATCCACATCCGGGAGAAGTGAAGATCAGGAAGAGGCCTCCACCACCTCCCTAGGTAACTCAAGTGTTATTATTTTAAATAAAAATCACATAATATGCTTTGAGTGTAGGGAGAAAGGGTATTACAAGAGCAAATGCCCTAAATTGGCTAAGAAGAAGGCATCGACACCAAAAGTCAACCCAAAGTCAAACGATGCCGGTGTTCCCTCAATTAAGAACAAAGAGCACATTGTGTGCTTCAAGTGCAACCAACGAGGACACTACCGAAGCCAATGCCCTAGGGGGAGGAAGAAAGGGCAAGAAGGTGTGACTCATGTAGGGGGAGCTTCTAAAGCTAACCCTAAGGTACATTTAAATAATGCACCTTCAAATTCTAGAATTAAAAAGCATGCTAAGAATTATTTTAGTTCTCTTGCCATTATTAATGAAAAGCATGCTAGGAGAAACAATAAGGTTTATTGCTTAGGTGCTAAGCATGTTAGTTTCTCTAAGGATAAAACTAGGACTCATAATTCTAGACCTATTTTACCTAGGGAGTCAATTAGGAGAATTGAAGAAAACTTGGGTGTTAATCCCAAGAAATCTAGGCATATGCCTAAAAAGAAAAACATTTCCCAAAAGACAAATGAAAATTCAAAATTGGGAAAATTAGAATTAGCAAACCAAGCCTTGAGGTCAAGGCTAGAAAAATTAGAGAAGACCCTAGCAATAATATCAAATTCGGTTAAGGGGTCTAATGTACAAAAGTCAAGACCTAGAAAACAAGAAATGTCTAAGGGCAAGAAGGGTTTGGGTCATAAACCTATATCCTACCATAATGTTCCATTTAATTATGGAACCACATCTAGGTCTAGGAAAACTAAGGCTAATAGGGAAGTCATCCCTAAGTCTAGCCGTAGTATGTGTTTAGTGGCTAACACCTCAAAAAATCAAATGTAACCACTAAGAAGGTCAATGGAGGAGTCACCTCTAGAGTTGACCTAGGAAAGACCCAATTGACTAATGTGTCAAAACAAAAAAGGGTCATTAGGAAGGTATCTAGGGAAGTTATCCCTAGGGAATACCTTGTTAACCCAAGGAGCTCCAATAGGTATTGGGTTCCTAGAAGCGTGATCGATTCACGCTAGATGGGTTAGGGTGTGTCAACCCTAAGTGGATGGGTAGTTAACCTAGCCATGATGAGTTGACACATTAGGATGTGCCAATATGGTTTGAGAAGTCTTAAAATGATTCAAATTGGCACAATTAGGTTTTAGAGGTATTGGTGTGCCATTTTGGGTTTTTGGCACACTAAGGAAATAATGGCATTAAGGCAAAATGTATTTAATCCCTAAAAATGGAAAATTGATTTTCACACTTAGGTATTCTATACCTTAGTATATTTTACTTGTCATGATTTGTTTGCCTTACCATGTCATGGCATCATTTTCATTTTTATCTATAAAATGTCATGATCATGTTTAGAATTATCTTTAGATGTCATGTATGCTTAGTTCTCATTCACATGCCATGACATCATGATATTGGCATATGTTTTTATCTAAATCATATTTATGCCATAATCATATCATGCATAGTTTAAAATGGAGTTAAGGACTATGGCACAACTTGAAGGGAATCAAATTAATGTTGCCTAGAAATATGCATGAGAACATAAACAAAACAAAACCCACATCTCACAAAAAATTTGACTTGTATGTGTTTTACACATCTAGATATTGGTGAGATGTTTAGGAAAAAGAAAATAAAGGTTTGAAAAACATTTTGAAAACATTTTGAAAAATCTTGGTGAAGCCTATCTTTTGATAGCTATCACCATTGAATGGGATGATACAAAGAGGACTCTTTATTGAAGCTTTTCTTAAATTTTGGACTTTGTATCAATCTCCTAATTTAATGGGTAAAATAAATTTCCAATATTTTTCACCCATAGTGTTTAGGATAAGTATTATACGTATGCATTTTCAAGATTTTTAAAATTACGTATATTTACTTATGGATTTCGAAAATTCGTCAACTGATGGTAAGTCCAGTCGACTGGTATCTGACAGAGTCGACTGGCACAGGCTGATTTTGGGTAAACTTGACAGTTAGGCTCATGTTTAGCCATGTTTTGGTCCCCTAACCACTCCTAACCCTAGGATATGCTTGGGAGAGCATTAGAAAGGGTGGAAATCCATTGGACATGGATTAGGAGTTGGGTTGAGGGTGAGTATCAATTTTAAGGTGGATGAGAGTTCATTGTTGAACTTTGCCTTAATTTTGATTTGGTTAATGTTCCTATTGGCTTAGGGACTCTCCAAGGACATTGTTGGTGCAATGGTCAAGGGGGAGCCAGCCTCTAGGGGGAGGTATCCATCATGGGAAGATGGATGTGTATTTCCTCATGGGAGGAAAATTGGGTTGCCTCTCTTTAAGTGATATGGGATCACTAGAAAGATTGTAGGCATGTGTTCCTCCAAGGGAGAGATTGTAAGATCTCATTGGGATATGAGACATTCATACCCTTGGGGAGGACCTTTTTGATGTAATGTCAAAAAGGGGGAGAAGTTACCAAGTTACCAATTAGGGTTCGTTGGAATTCTCATTGGGATATGAGAATTGCCAATATGGGAGAATTGGTAGACTTGAGATGGTAGTTTTGTCAATCATCAAAAAGGGGGAGATTATTGGTGCAATCGGCCCAGGTTGACTCAAGTTTGACTCGAGCAGTACCTTGATAGTATTTTGATGATAGACAAAACTCATGACATGGGATTGTCATGGGAAAGTCCAACATGGGGTTGGCATGGAAAATCCAAGCATGGAGCTTGGTGTGGAAGTCCAAGGGGGAAGCCTTGGCATGGGAAAGTCCAAAGCATTGCGAAGTCGTGCGCTTGGTGCTTGGCATGGGAAATCCAAAGCATTGCGAAGCCGTGTGCTTGGTGCTTGGTGAGAAATGCATTGCGAAGCCGTGCGCTTGTTGCATTTGGGAAGTCTTGAGAACTTGGCAAGTTCACTAGGCTCGGGTCCTTGAGTCGATGAAGGATGGCATTGTGAAGTCGTGCGCTTGGTGCATCCGAGGGACTGCCGGACGGGGAGCGAATGGAGTGAGCCCAAAGGGAAGCATACATCTAGGGCATGAGACGCGAAGGATGGCATTGCAAAGCCGTGCGCTTGGCACATCTGAGGGACGTAGGCCGAGGGAAGAGAGCTTTGGTGGGGAACTCCATGAGGGATAAGGTGGACTTGGCCAAGTGGCTAAGACTGAGTGTCGGACGCTCAAACAACTTTGTGTTTGAGGTTTTAGCCGACATCAGTCGACTGGCATAGGTGTCAGTCGACTGCTCTAGGTCGTATGGGTTTGACCAGTGTTCGACTGAACCAAGTCAGCTAATCGATCAAGAGGAGGCGATCATTGTTGGGAATCGATTGATTGGGGATGGCGGTCGGTGATGACCGTCTGCAGACGCAGAATGGAGTCGAGCTCACCATCACTCGACTGATGGATGATCAGTCGACTGATGGGTGCCATCAGTCGACTGATGTGTGATCCGTTGGAACTTAACCAACGTGGATCTTGCCGTTGTGAGACAACGGCTACGGGACCAGTCGACTGATGGTCACGATCAGTCGACTGATGGGCGCGAAATCAACTTGATGCAGGTTATAAATGGAGCTCGAGTTGGAGGATTTTGCCAAGATTTTTGTGAAGCTATTGGAGGGGAATTGCTGCTGCATTCCAGACCTTCAAGAGCCATCTAAAGCAAGCTACAAGCAAAGGGTTCAAAGCAAGCATTGTAAAGTGTTCTTTATGTGTATTTCATATTTGTCTTTGTATTGCTTGTATTTTATATATTACTTATTGTAATAGCTTGTGAGAGGTTTCTCCACCTCCGACGTGTAGTCGATAAGGAGTGTTGTTAGTGTCGTGCGCATAACACGAGCTCGTTGAGCTCACCCCGTGGAGTAGGAACCATTCGGTTCCGAACCACGTATATACTTGTGTATTGATTGTGCTTGTGTTGTTATTATTTCTATTGTTATTCCGCTACGTATATTAACGACACTTGTAGACAAGCACATGAGAACGAGCGAATTATGACATCCAACGAACGAGGGCTATTCACCCCCCCCTCTAGCCGGCCGTTTCGATCCCCCAACAAATTTGTCGTCTTTAATATTGCAATTCTTCTTGTTAATCGAGGTTTTCTATCGTTGCATTTTACCTTAATAGAAGAGAGGTTTTGTCTCTCTATCCTTTGCTTTCGAAGGTTTTTGTAATCGTTAAACTCTTACCTCCAACGAGGAGGAGTGTTTTAATGAATTGCCCTCCGTACACGGTCTAGGACCGTTAGGGCCTTGGACTAGCAGCCGAAGGCTGTGAACCAAGTAAAACCAATCTAAGTTCTTTACTTTTTTCGCTGTGCATTTTACTCTTATTATTGTTTTTATCAAACGAACGAGAAGTTTTTTTTATCGTTATTCATCCCCCCCTCTAGCGATCCGCTCGATCCAACAATTGCTATCAGAGCCGGGGGTGCTAAGATTTGGTGAAACCACCAATCTAGCTTTCTACGAATTTTCTTTCGATTTATTTTCTGTTTATTTTGAATTTTTTTTTCTTTCTCGTTTGTGTAGTCTTTTTCCTCCCGCACTACTAATCCAAGATGCGAGTCTTGGGACATTTCCGTTGTTTGTGGTTTTAGGTTTTTTCCGCTTCGTTCTTTTATCTTTTTGTTTCAATGGCCCATCTCGAGGGTTTTAGCACCGTCCGACCTCCGTTTTACAATGGAGATGACTTCTGTTATTGGAAGGGTCAGATGGAATGTTTTCTTAAAACTCAAATCGAGATGTGGATCATAATCCAAATGGGATTCACACTTCCGACTAACGAAGTGGGTGAATCCTTGGATTATGACCAATGGACCAATGCGACAAAAAGACAAGTCGAAGTCAACGCCAAGGCAACTCAAATCCTCCAATGCGGCTTGTCCAAGGAGGAGCTTAATCGCATCGGCCCCTTCATCAGCGCAAAGGACCTTTGGACAAAGCTAGTGGAGCTACACGAAGGGACCGATGAAGCCAAGGTATGTAAGCGCGATCTTTTGTTTAATAAGTTATATAATCTAAAAATGCAGGAACACGAAACGGCAATGCAACTTTACGCTTGCATTCAAGACATAGTCAATAACCTACACGCGATCGGGCAAAAGGTCAAAAATCGCGATCTTATTAGGTATGTTCTTAACTCATTTCCGAGGACTACCTTGTGGGCATCCATGGTCAATGCCTACAAGGTCTCCAAGGATCTTTCAAAACTTATGTTAGATGAGTTGTTTTCCGATTTCGAACTTCATGAGCAGTCTAACTCGGAACCTGAGAAGGGTATAGCACTTTTTGCAGGTTCGAGGAAGAAAGCCACGAGCAAGCCACCCCCGAAGGAAGAAGAAGATGAGTCCGATTCGGAGGTCGACCCGGAAATGGAGGTCGAACTAGTCAACCTAGTTCGGAGGATAGTCAAGGGCCGGAAGCAAACCGTCACTCGACTTAAAGAAGGTAAGCCTAAAAGTTCTAATATTAGGTGTTACGAGTGCAACAGGTTTGGACACATCAAGTCCGAATGCCCAAAGCTCAAGAGCAAAGCACCAAAACACAAAAAGGCACTCAACGCTACATGGGAAGAAGCGTCCGAGGAAGAAGACGATGATCACATCCTCATGGCTAAATTGGTTGAATCGGAGACAGAGTCGAAACCGGAACACGAATCTGAAACCGAAGACAAATCGGACTGCGAAGCGCTATTCAAGACAAGCCACGGATACGCATTCGGTTCAAAAGATACACTCAAGGTAAGTCGATCCCTTATTAGTACGCTTTATAGTGAAATTAAGTTCTTAACTAGGAAATTGGCTAAGTCCGAGTCCAAGGCTAAGACCCTGGTTGAGGAAGTTAAACTCCTCAAACACGAGGTCTCCCTAACCTCTTCGACTAGTCAAGTTCGAGAGGAGGACTCAACTCGGGTTGAAAAGCTCGAAGTTGAGAACTCACTCTTGAAGAGTCAAGTCAAAGATCTTAGGAACACGTTGGAAAGGTTTACTTTGGGATCCAAAGGACTTGACCTCCTACTTGGATCGCAAAGGGTCGTGTACAACAAGACCGGACTAGGGTTTAGCTCAAATACGACCAACAAGTCATATATGTCGATTGTAAGTCGACATAAAAAATGTGTCCAAGCATGGGTCCCTAAGACCACTTTGATTTCAAATTTAGGGTCTAACCAGTACTGGGATCCCAAGGACCAAATCCACTATGTGGAGAGACCGAACCGATTCAACGGTCCAGGGGGAGCCAGTACAAAACTTGTTTGTGTTTTAACTTAGAAATTGCATGCTTAGGTTAGTTATTTATTTTTCTCTTTAGAACGGTTAGATATGACTATAACTCGTCAATACTTGGTAACATAGTACCAGGACGTGACGAGATGATAGTACGCTAGGAAAGCGGAGTCTTGTGTATTCGGGCTAGATAAGGCATATCTAGTTCGGTGCACTTGACCGAGCGGAACTAGCTGAAGCTACCTCGCCATATCCTAGACTAGTAAGACCAGGAAGTGGTCTTAGGTAAGTCAAGTTCCTATTTTCTTTAAAATGGCTTTGTCTAAGGAAGTGGTCATTGTTCCGATCAAAGAAGGCCTCTGTGCCTCGCCACGACCTGGAAGCCATGATCTTGAAAAGGTGACTTGATGAACCTAAGGTCAAATCCGAATCTAACGCAAGGTTGACAAGTGTTCAAATCATTAAATTTAAATCAAGTAAAAATAAAAGTCATCTCACAAGAACATATAGGGTTAACATGCTTGATCATGTAGACATGGGTGAGATGATTTAGGTTAATAATCTTCAACCAATCTTTAATAAATCCAATATTTTATCCAACTACCTTGCATGTAGGATCAATAGATATTGGACAGTGGTTGCTCCCGACACATGACCGGGGATCAACTCAAGTTTTCAAAGCTTCGATTCAAACGACAATGATCGGTAGCCTTCGAAAACAACGACAAGCTCAAAATCATCGAATCAGGTGATATTGAGCTCAACTCTAATTTTATTTTTCAAAATGTCTTATTGGTAGAAAATTTTCAATATAATTTACTTAGTGTAAGCCAATTGTGTGATAATAACTATAAGGTCATATTTCTAGAAAATGAATGCGTAATTAATACAAATAAAACTTCTAAAACAATCCTTAAGGGAACCAGAAATAACAATATTTATACTATTAATTTAACTAACTCCTCAACCAAGTGTCTTATGACACGGCAAGAGGAATCATGGTTGTGGCACCGACGACTCAGTCACTCACAAGTGTCTTATGACACGGCAAGAGGAATCATGGTTGTGGCACCGATGACTCGGTCACTCACACCCAAGACTCATCCACAAGATGAGTCAGAGTGACTTAGTCAGAGATTTGCCTAACCTCAATAACTTGGATAATAAAATATGTAATGCTTGTCAACAAGGTAAACAATCTAGGACACAACATCAACTAACTAATCAAGAATGAACCAAAAGTGTTCTTGAGCTCCTACACATAGATCTATTTGATTCACACGGAGCTGAGTCACTTAATGGGAGTAAATTCTGCTTAGTCATATTTGATGACTATTCTAGATTTACTTGGGTTAGGTTCATCAAACACAAAAGTGATACCCTAGATCAATTAATCAACCTATTTAAACTAACAGAAAATCAACAAAACCTTAAAATCAAAAGACTTAGGACTGATCATGGTGGTGAATTCGAGAACCACAGGTTTATAGAATTCTGTAACCTAAATGGATACAACCATGAGTTCTCTTGCCTTAGAACCCCACAATAGAATAGCCTAGTAGAACATAAAAATAGAACCCTACAAGAAGCCGATAGGACAATGTTAAACGAGTATAACCTACCCGATAGGTTTGGGCAGAAGCCATGAGTACGACATGCTATGTCCAAAATAGGATCCTTATGGTAAAGAGGAACCTTAAGACCTCATACAAGATTTATCACGATAAAATACCTAACATCAAGTACTTTAGGATATTTGGGTGTAAGGTACATATCATAAACACTAAGGATTACCTAGGGAAATTTACATCCAAAACCTCGACCGGAATCTTTCTAGGATACTCGACTACAAGTAGAGCTTATAGAGTATATAACCATGACACCCTTAGAGTCGAGGAGACTATCAATGTAGTATTTGATGAATGACACGAACCTGCAAAACCCCCGACAACCCCAATTAGGGAGCCGATTCATACCAGACTCAACTCCGATCTGGAGGTCAAGTCTAGTATTAATCCTAACCGTTACGTATTGCTGAAGCTTCATGTCCCTTCCACAAGACCGTAGTTAGACATGTGATAGTCTTACAAGCGAGGTTACTGCGACATCACGAAGCAAAGCGAAACCCAAATCAAACTAGGACTCAAACGAATCATCCTATTGACCAAGTGATAGGTGATCCAAGCCTAGGAGTTCGAACTAGAGCCTCATACAGAAACCTTAGTCAAATCTCCTTGATTTCCAAAATTGAACCCAAAACTATTGATCAAGCTCTTCTTGATCCCGATTGGATTATTGCAATGCAAGAAGAGCTGGCTCAATTCACTAGGAACGAAGTATAGGAATTAGTACCACCACCTAAAAATAAAACAATCGTTGGAACAAGGTGGGTGTTTAGAAATAAACTTGATGATAAAGGTGAAGTAGTTAGAAATAAAGCTAGACTAGTCGCTAAAGGGTTTAGTCAAGTCGAAGGTTTAGATTACGATGAGACCTATGCCCCAGTAGCTAGATTAGAGTCCATTCGAATGCTATTAGCATATGTTGCACATCGAGGATTTAAGTTGTTTCAAATGGATGTAAAGTCAGCATTCTTAAATGGATACATTAAGGAAGAAGTTTATGTTAGTCAACCCCCCGATTTCGAAAGTCTAGATAAACCTGACCATGTTCTAAGGTTAAAGAAAGCTCTCTATGGACTTAAACAAGCTCCTCGAGCTTGGTACGAGAGGCTTTCAGTTTATCTTAAGTCCAAATGATTTAACCAAGGTGTAGTTGACCCAACTCTTTTCGTAAAAAAGGTAAAGACATATTCATAGCCCAAGTATACGTAGATGATATTATTTTCGGAACCACCAAATCGATCCTACTAAACGAATTCATTTCACTTATGGAAAATGAATTTGAAATGAATTTAGTAGGTGAGTTAAGTTTCTTCTTAGGTCTACAAATTAAACAAATTAAAGATGGAATATATCTACATCAATGAAAATATACTAGGGAATTAATTAAATGCTTTGGAATGCAAGACACTAAAATTATTAATACCCCAATGGCAACTAATGTGAATATAGAAGAAGATGTAATCGGAAATTTAATTGATTTAAAATACTATAGGAGCATAATAGGGAGTCTCCTTTACTTAACTGCGAGCCGACCTGATATCCTATTTGCAGTAAGTATGTGCGCAAGGTTCCAAACATGTGCCAAGGAGTCTCACCTAACTCTAGTCAAGCGTATCCTTAGATATCTAAAGGGTACACTTAATGTCGGTATTTGGTACCCTAGATCTACCGAGTTCGAACTAACCGGCTACTCCGATTCAGACTATGCCGGTAGTAAGCTCGATAGAAAGAGTATGAGTGGTTGTTGTCAACTTCTCGGCTCGAGTCTAGTGAGTTGGTGCAGTAGGAAGCAACACTGTGTTGCCTTATCTACCACCGAAGCCGAATACATCGCGATGGGTGAGTGTGTTACTCAGCTTCTTTGGATGAAGCACACTCTCCGAGACTTTAAGTTAGACTTTATGAACACTAAACTCCATATAGATAACGTTAGCTCAATTAAACTAACTAAGAATCCGATATGTCATTCTAGGACAAAACATATAGAGGTCAAACATCATTTCATTCGAGAACATGTGGCCAACGGAGCCATACAACTCGAATATGTCGAATCGAAGTCCAACTTGGCAAACTTATTTACTAAACCCCTACCCGAAGCCGAATTCAGTCTATTAAGATGAAAATTGGGCATGTGCATCATAGAATAGGAACTTACAAATTATATTTTCTTACTACTATTCCTTACTTTTCATTTTCATGGAACTAGCATAGGACATACCTTAGATATCATGCACCTATAGATTTAAGGAGCCAATACATCTCATAACACATAGGACTAATGTGTTTGTGTACTTAGCCACGTAGATGGGCGTGAGATGTTAGGACCTTACTCCTGGTTCCAGATGTAGAGCTAGTGCATCACCATGAACCACGGAGTATAATCATATATATTAACCGACTCTGACCAGGACTGGTTGATCTTTCTGTTGGTGCAGGGGCACTAGATAATCAAACCTATATTTTGATTATGGAAAAGACACAAATTTAAGTTTACATCGTTATCTCACGAGCTAAATCAAGTGTGCAGAAAAGTGTTAAAGCTGGAGCTGAAGACTAGCGACACTCGGAGGAAGCCACGGTGGTCGGGCTACACTCGAGTGACTTCGGAGGGAGCCGAGGGAATCGAGTGGAAAGCCAGAAGCGAGAGATTGTAAGGTCGTGTCCTCTTTACGGGGACGATCGTAGGCGGCGATCCGATTAAGACTTCCCGTGGAAGGTCTAGGTCGAGATCGGACGGTCAGAAACCATCGCATTTATCATTTTCCGAGCTAACCTCTTACTGCAGGGAAGTGGCCAGGCTGGCAGTCGACTGCTGGACATCAAGCAGTCGACTGATGCTCATCAGTCGACTGATGGGAGGCATCAGTCGACTGATGGCGACGAATCAGCCTTTGTGCTAGGTCAAAACAGATTAGGTTTGATGCGGCCACTTTGCGATAAAATTTGGACAACTTTGTGATCTGTTCTGAAAAAAGAGGAGACATATTCAGAGGCCAAAATCTATAAAAGGAGGGAAGGATTCCAACTCCAAGCATCATCAAGTTTATTCATCAAGTGCTCCTACAACGCCAACGCTCCAACGCCGACACGACGACAAGTTCAAATCTCTTTTGTCGGCAGCAGTAGCAAGTAATTATTTTTATTGTATTCTTTATTTTAATCGTAACGAGGTGAGGTAGGCTTGTTGCCTCATCCTCGTACATTCGGTTTTTGTGATCGTTGTCTCCTACCTCCAACGAGGAGGAGACGTTATAGTGCTTTGCCCTCCGTACGCGGTCTAGGACTGATAGGACCTTGGAGTAGCAACCGCTGGGTTGTGAACCAAATAAAAATAAACGTGTTCCTTTATTTTCTGTTGCTCTTACTCATTTAATTGTCTACTCGAACGAAACATCGAAAAGATTTACGATCTCTATTCACCCCCCCCCTCTAGCGACGCTTCTTGATCCAACACTTTCATATCAATCAAGTCAAATATGAGTCAAACATTTTATTGATGAGCTTATTTTCAGTATATTATTTTAAAAATAATGTGGAACATGCTTGGACTTTAAATTTAATACCTATATTTGTTTTTCACACACCCCCACTCTTTTCGATATATGACAAAAGGGGGAGAAATAGGCCAAAGTTAAGGTATCACAATTTTTTGATAATCAAAATTCAAAATTTTTGATAACTTAACTCACTTCTTTTTATTCACATGGCCAAAAGTTAAGTAAATGTTCTTTTAACTTTTGAAAATTTACTTAACTTGTTTGAGTTAACAAAAAGGAAATAAAGACCAAGTTAAGAGAATTCTTAACTTAAACTTATTTTTTACTATGACCAAACGTTAATGCTTTACTTAAGAAAGGGGGAGAAAGGGCCAAGTTAAGAAGTCCTCTTAACTTAAACGTTTTACTAAGGCCAACTTTAAGTAATGTTAATTACTTAAAATCTTACTAAATAGCAACCATCAAGGGGGAGGATTAAGGTCTTCTTTCAAGACTCACCCTCGGTCAAGGCCCTCGGTCAAGGGGGAGGTTTCCCAAGGGGGAGTACTTGAAGAAAATCCTTACTACTCCTACTTAATCTTTATTATTTTTGTTTCTTATGCACATTATTATTCTTCATGCATGCTATTTTCTTAACTTTGTATGTGGGTTTGCCATAGATCTAAGTTTTGATTATAGCAAATGATACAAACTTAAGCTCATATTGTTATATCACGAGCTAAATCGAGTGTACAGAAAAGTGCCAATGCCGGAGCTGAAGGCTAGCGACACCCGAAGGAAGCTGCGGTGGTCGGGTGACACTCGAGTGACTTCGAAGGGAGCCAAAGGAATCGAGTGGAAGGCCGTAAGCAAAAGCGACACTGTAAGTATCGAGGTAAAGCTCGTGTGTGTGAGAGTAAGAGAGGTCGTATCCTCCTTACGGGGATGATCTTAAGCGTAGATTCAACCAAAGACATCCTATAGATGGTCTAGGCCGAGATCGGATGGTCAGTGATCGTCGAAATAATATTTTTGTTAAGCTAACTTTGCCTTGCAGCTAGCATCAGTCGACTGCCAGCTTGGAGGACTCGACTGCCATCCATCAGTCAATTGTTTGTGGTCAGCATTCGACTGATGTTGCCATCAGTCGACTGATGATGGCCATCAGTCGACTGATGGTCAAGGATCAGCTTCGAGGAATCAAGGCTTATCACCTCATTTCAATGGGGGTGGTGCTCAAATTCTATTGGCTGAAGTTCCTCTCGAAAAGGGACTCAAGGGCTATAAAAGGAGGGCCTCTCCTAGGGTTTTCTCATCAATTCTAAGTGCCCAAAAGCCTCCGTAATGCTACGACTCTCCGATGACTATACAACGACGAAGTGCTATCGAAACACCAACAACCCTAGCTTAATTTCTATTCCCTAGTTGATGGTATAACCTTACTTTGTCGTCTCTTTAATATTGCAATTATTCTTGTTAATCAAGGTTTTCTATCGTTGTATTTTACCTTAATAGAAGAGAGGGTTTGTCTCTCTATATTTTTCTTTCGAAGGTTTTTGTAATCGTCAAACTCCTACCTTCAACGAGGAGGAGTGTTTTAGTGAATTGCCCTCCGTACACGGTCTAGGATCGTTAGGGCCTTGGACTAGCAGCCGAAGGCTGTGAACCAAGTAAAATAAATCTGAGTTCTTTACTTTTTCCTCTGTGCATTTTACTCTTATTATTATTTTTATCAAACGAACAAGAAGTTTTTTTTATCGCTATTAACCCCCCCCCTCTAGCAATCCGCTCGATCCAACAGCCAATACATCTCACAACACATAGGACTAATGTGTTTGTGTACTTAGCCACGTAGATGGGCGTGAGATGTTAGGACCTTACTCCTGGTTCCAGATGTAGAGCTAGTGCATCGCCATGAACCACAGAGTATAATCATATATATTAACCGACTCTAACCAAGACTTGTTGATCTTTCATATCAATCAAGTCAAATGAGAGTTGAACATTTTATAGATGAACTTATTTTCAGTATATTATATTCAAAATAATATGGAACATGCTTGGACTTGAAACTTAAACTTATTACCTATAGTTTCTTTCTTTTCAAAATCCCCCACTCCTTTCGATATATGGCAAAAGGGGGAGAAAAAGGCCAAAGTTAAGGGATCATTTATCATTTTTTCATGTTTTTTTTTATAACTTAACTTAAGACTTCATACTTATTCTCATGGCCAAAAGTTAAGTAAATGTTTTCTTTTACTTAACTTAAATTTTTTGCAAATTTATTTAAACTTAATTCTTTTAAAAAGGGAGGAAGGGACAAGTTAAGAAGTATTCTTAACTTAGGTTCTTTTTAAGGCCAACTTTAAGTAATTACTTAAAGTCTTCCTAAAATAGCAAACATCAAGGGGGAGGTTTGAGATCTTCTTTCAAGACTCACCCTCGGTCAAGGGGGAGGTTTCCTCAAGGGGGAGACTTGGAAGAAAATCTCTACTACTCCTACTTAATCTTTATTAGTTTTTGATTCTCATGCATATTATCATTCTTCATACACATTATTTTCTTAACTTTGTATGTTGGTTTGTCATAGATCAAAAAGGGAGAGATTGTTGGTGTGGTAGGCACCTAAGTCAAACCTGAGTTTTGATTATAGCAAACGATACAAAGTTAAGCTCATATTGTTATCTCATGAGCTGAATCGAGTGTGCAGAAAGGTGCTAGAGATGGAGCTGAAGGCTAGCGACACCCAGAGGAAGCTGCAATGGTCAGGCGACACTTGAATGACTTCGGAGGGAGCGAAAGGAATCGAGTGGAAGGCCGGAAGCAAGAGCTACAAAGTAAGTATCGAGGTAAGCTCGTGTGTGTGAGTGTAAGTGAGGTCGTATCCTCCTTACGGGGATGGTCTTAAGCGTAGATCTGACCAAAGACATCCCATGGATGGTTTAGGTCGAGATCGGATTGCCGGCGACCGTCGAAATAATGTTTTGTTAAGCTAACTTGTTATTTCAGCTAGCATCAGTCGACTGCTAGCTTGGAGCACTCGACTGTCATCCATCAGTCGACTATCCACGGTCAGCACTCAACTGATGCTACCATGAGTTGAGTTATTGCTAAGTCTTCACCGACTACTGAAGTTGAATCATTGGCTGAAATCTCTTGGTTTGGCTCCATATTCAAGCTATTATCACCCTCAAAATCGTCTGATACTTCATCAACTTCAGTTACTTTGTATATTTCTCAATGGTGAACCCTTTGCACGATCTTCCAATGACCTCCACGTTTGATATCATTCAAATAATACACTTGATTTGCTTGGTTTGCCAAAATGAATGGGTCATCATCGTACCATGTTTTAGAAGTGTCAATACACAAGAGATCATACTCTTCCACCAACGATTTTTTTTTGGATTACATTGGAACCATTCGCACCAAAATAATTGGACTTTATACCTAAAAGAGTAATATATTTGAACCACATCCTTCAACACACCAAAAAAATCCAAATTGTGAAGGTAGGAAACTTCGCTTCCCACTTCAACTCGGTCGCTTGTTCATGGCGATCCCTTCTACATCCCCGGATAAAAAAAATTTATCCTTGACAAGAGGGATTGCCCAAGCAACTTTGTCATCGTCGTGCTATTCGATTAGAGTAGTCTCTTGAACAAACTTGTTGTTCAAGCGACCAACCTCTATTTTACGAATAGTCACGGAATAGATGATGTACGGATCGCCGGCTTTTATTTTTATGTTCGGGGTCCAAGTTATATTAGCCACAAAATAGAATATAACATTCATATAATTGAAAAACAAATATAAACATATTACACATGAAGATAGATAAGTGATATACCTCTCGATCTTCTATTGTATGACCTTCCTCCTTTCGGACGTCGTGTGGGTGATGATCTACCAAAAGTTGAAGCTCCTAGATCACCAATCTTCCTTCCTTGCTCATTCCAAGCAAGAGGAAGAATAGAAACAAGACTCTTCTCCTTCCTTTAGTCAACCAACAAGCAACAAGCAAGTTGCTTGCTGCCGGCCAACAAGGAAAAGGGTGAGAAAGATGAATACCGGCCAAAAGCTCCAAGGGAAGACCTTAAGCTATTTTCCACCGGCCAAAGAGAAGGGATTGAAGTGGTTTGGACGCCAGCCAAGGGCTGGAAAGGGCTGTATGGACGCCGGCCACCTTGAGGAAGAAGAAGATAAGGAATAAGTTTCCTTATTTGGTGCCACCAACTCCAAACCCTAGCTCCAAGCTTCTTTCCACCAACTCCAAGCCTCCCTTTTGATTCTTCTTCTCCACGCCAACCCTAAAGCCTCCTTTTATAGAGTTTAGGGATAAGCCTTGTTTTAATCTCCACCATTGGTTCTAGGGATTTAATCTCAACCGTCGGAGCTAGAGATTTAATCTCAACCATCGGATCTAGAGATTTAATCTCTACCTTTGGATCTAGAGTTTTGTTTCCATCCATTGGATCCAGGCTTCATGAGGTATTAATAGGCAACAATAGGGACCATGAGGAGTGTTGGTGCAACAATGCCCCAAGCATTTATATATTTTGATGTTTGGATAATCATCTAAGTTAGGCAACAATTTGTGATCTAATTATTACAATGTTCAAGTGACAGGGAAATCCAAGTATGAAGACTTGGTAAAGGCAAAGTCCAAGTATGATCTTGGCAAAAGAAGTCCAAGGTAAAAATTTGGCGGCATAAGACCAAGCATGTTGTCTTGGTGGCATTAAGTCCAAACGGACCTTGGCAAAGGAAGTCCAAAGGCAAGTCTTGGCAGCGTAAGTCCAAGCATGTAGACTTGGCGGCGTAAAGTCCAAGCACGATTTGGCAAAGGAAAACCCAAGACATGACAAAACCGAAGGAAGCTCTTGGAAGCAAAGCGCAAAGGATGAACAAGTCGCGGACTCGGAGGGATCCTGGAGGTGCAAGGCTTAATGAAGAGCTAGAAGGTTGAGTCTAGGTCTAGGGGGTGAAATCAAGTATGAATTACTCATACTTGATGAGTATCAGTCGACTGGTTAAGTGCTCGAGTCGATGAAACCACGACCATCGATCATTGCTTTGGTCATGGTAGTCGATCGATGTTGCAATCGATCGATCGCCAACGGCCGATCGGTAATCAAATTAAGGCAGACGCAGTGGAGTCACACTCGACTATCACTTGTGATCACTCGACTGATCACTCCATCAATCGACTGATAGAGGGATCAGTCGACTGATGAGAATGTCGTTGGAGGAAACGACTCTGAATCCCGCGAATCCGGCTATTCAGAAGTCGTTAACTGCGCCAGCAATCGACTGATGCTGTGCATCAGTCGACTGATGGTGCTCCAACGGAAAAATCAGCCTTCTCTCTATAAAAAGAGGGTTGGTGGAGGTTTTTGGGGTTAATTCTTATTCTCTGATTATTCTCTCAAGCCTCCATGAGTTTTCAAGCTTTCTAGTGATTTTAAATCCCCTCCTCCTCTCTCTAAGCTCAAGTCTCATTCTTTGTAAGAAGAGGAGGATTGTTGTAAAGGAAAGCTTCATAGTGATTTGATTAGGGTTGATCCACCTTAAGGATCACCGTGGAGTAGGAGCGCTATCTCCGAACCATGTAAAAGAATCGTGTTAGCATGTTTTTCATTTGTGTTATTATTATTTTTGTTGTGCTTCTACTAATATTTTTGTAGAGATGAAAAACAAGCTATTCACCCCCCCCTCTAGCTTCAAATCGATCACCAACAAGTGGTATCAGAGCCCGGATCGCATCAGAAGATCTAACAATCAACCGAAGCAAAAATGGCTTTCCAAGAGGGGTATAGCACGGCGAGGCCTCCATTCTTCGACGGCAACGACTTCGGCTATTGGAAAGGTAGGATGGAGTATTACTTAATGAATGATATTGAGAATTGGTTTAGTGTTGTAGATGGTTTCGAGAAGCCGGTGGATGAACATGGAGCACCCATACCGATGAAGGATTGGACGAGAGACATGGCCAAGAAGGCTCAAGTCAACGCCAAGGCAACAACCACACTTCAATGTGGTTTGTCAAAAGAGCAACTAAGCAAGGTGGGGCCATTTGAATCGACGAAGGAGCTTTGGGAGAAGTTGATCGAGCTCAACGAAGGATCCAAAAAAACAAGAAGGGCCAAGAGAGATCTTCTAATTGGCCAACTTCAAAGCTTCTCAATGAAGACCAATGAAACCGTGAGCCAAATGCATGATCGCTTCAAAGAAGTAGTCAACGGACTACATGTAATAGGTGAAAAGGTCAAAAACCGAGACCTTGTAAGGTTTGTGCTACAAGCTTTCCCTAGAACAACCTTATGGGCCTCAATGGTAGATGCCTATAAGGTCTCTAGGGATCTTTCATTGGTTAAGTTAGATGAGCTATTTTGTGAATTTCAATTACATGAACAAGCTAACACTTCATCCAAAGAAAAGGGTATAGCTCTTTTTGGAGGAAAGAAGGACAAAAAGAAGAAGGAGAAGAAGGAAGTGTTCTCCTCATCCGAATCCGAGGAAGACTCATCAAGTAGTGAAGATGAGCTATCGGCAAGCGAGGTGGCACATTACGTCAAGAAATTTGGTGGGAAGTCAAGGAAACTCACCAAGAAAGATGTGAGGAGGATGTTCCAATCCTCAAGAGGTAAGTCTTCAAATAGTTCAAATTCTACCTCTAATGTAACTTGCTTTGGTTGCAACAAGAAAGGGAATATAAAGCCAAATTGCCCGAAACTAAAGAAGAAGGAGGAGAAGGAAAAGAAAAAGAAGGAGAAGAAGAAGAAGGAGGCAATGGTGGCACAAACATGGGACACCCTAAGCATGGAGGACTCTTCCGACGATGAAGAAGTATGTCATGCCTGTTAGTAATATATGAGAGATGTCCTAAGGCAATCGCCTTATGTATGAACCATTTATATGATAAATGAAGATTCACTATTTGAGTATACATGTTTAATGTATTTGATTGGATCTTAAACTCATTTACTGAATGTCCACGATACGATTCACAGCATGAGAGAATTTGTGATTGGATCACAACTAGTGAGTATCTCTACATGTGTAATTGTGATGTATCGGAATTATCCCTAGTTGATGAATTGATGGATTTGGACACCATCAATTCTGTCGAGACTAGCACGAGGTATACTCCTTGGTGTATCCAAGCAGCTGATTCTCACTGGCTGGAGACATTGTGATGTCCGGAGATAATCGTGGATGCTAGTTATGGTAACTAGTTCATTGGAGTGACCAGCCGTAAGACTTCATATGGTTCTCTGCATATATAGATATGTCAATGAAGTTCTTACTGTGGCTTAAGTGCGATGTTACTTTGACTTGCGGTATTCAAGTCATCTTGATCATGGAGACTTATGCTTTGACATCTTAAGCAAACATCTCCGAGGAGATGTGGACCCGGGATGATTGGGTAATAAGTTGAAGTGATCGAAGGTGTTTGAATAGCCTATAAAGGATTCACCACTCCTTGCGAGGAGATGTATACCCATGGCCTCTCGTCGGATTGTTACTAAAGTCTTTGGCCAAAGAATTACATGTTTAGAGTAAGGTACTCTTCGATACATGTGGAGTAACTAGAATCCGTAGGACGAGGAAATAATACTTGGGCTAGGTGTGACGTAGTCAGCCTAGTGGGGACTGACACTATAGACCATGTCCTGAACCAAGTGGGTATAAGATGAGTGAAGGGAATGGGGCACGATTTATTCGAGCATCAAGGGTTTCGTAAATAGTTCGATCAACTGCTTGATCTTTTTCGGTTAATTGGGGATCATGATGTACTACTAGGTGCCACTCATGATCGCTCTATAATTAATGGTTAATTATAGACGGCCAACATAAACCGAGAACCTATTTGGTCACACGCACAACGAGTGTAATCCAAAGGATTTAAAACGAGCTTGAGAATGGGATTCTCAGACCGAGAGAAACTATGTTTGGTTGGACCAAACATAAAGCGAGCATGAAATTGTTTCAGTCGCAATGGAAGCATGGATGGGCCGTGTCTTATGAAGACATAATGGATGGACCAAAATGGTTTGGTTCTAATCCAATGGATGAGAATAAACCAAAGGGTTTGGTTTATTTTAAACGAATGAACCAAAAGTTGGTTCGGTTCGTTTTAACCTAAAATAAACCATCATGGTTTGGTTTATTTTAACTTATCCTAATGGAGCGGGTTAACGGGCTTTATGGATATGATCCATTAACCATTAAGAGAATTAGTTCTCTATAAAATAGGGCTTAAACCCTAACCCTAACCCTAATCTAGTTTTGGCCGCCCAACATAGAGTTGCCGCCCACCCCTTGTTGGTGAACCCTAAGCCGCCCCTTTCTGCCGCCGTCCAAGTCATTGTCGGCGACCAAGCTTCAGCCGGTGAACACTCCGGCGACCCTCCGGTGATCCCCTATAGGTTTGGCATCAAGGTGAGGCTTTTCTTTCCTTGGTTGGCCGGCGCCTATATCCTCCACCAAGCTGTCCAGTTTTCTGGACAGCTTCTCCTCCTCTCGTCGGAGCGTCGTTTGGACGACGGTTAGTGCTCCGACAGCGCCTAACTTACCAGGGATTTGATCTCCCGTAATCCTCTGAGGTGGAGGACGAAGGATTCGTCAATTGGTTGACGAATACCTCTCCGGAGAAGCGAGTTTTGAGAACTCGATTTAGGATCCGAATTTGGATTCGGATCGTGATCATCTCTCGATCACGTCGTCTTCAACACGAGGCTAGTAACCCGTACGAAGACGAAGCTCGTGACTTAGCTAAGTCATCCCGAGGAGCTCGGCGTGGATACGGATAGAGACGATTCTTACGAGGATCGTTCCGGTTGATGCCGTTCCCGCTACACGTCATACGGAAGGTATAACGTAGTTTAATTTCCTTTTATTGCAAATTTTAATTTACTATTATGTCTACACTTGTTGTAATAGCATGCGGTGTTGTGTGTGTTGTAATAAATATAGATTTATTATTTTTAATTGCTTCACTGTGCTCATGTTTACGTAAACATGATCGAACACACACACGCCAAGTGCCTAAACCCAACAAAGGGTATCAGAGCCTGTTGTGTTTCACATAATCGTAAAATTGGTTTTATGATAGTCATAATGTATTTCTGAAATTTTCTAAATTTTGGAAATTTAGAAGTATTTATGGAAATTTTTCAATTTTGGAAAGTCTAGAAGTATTTATGGAAATCTTCCACTTTTGGAAAGTTGGAAGTATTTATGGAAATTGATATTTTCCATAAATAAAATATTTGATTAGATTCTGGAAATTTGTTTCCTAATTTAATTATGATTTGATTTGGGAAATCAAATCTTAAAATATTTTATTTCCATAAGTAGTTTTAATGATTTAGGAAATTGGTTTCCTAAATAGATTTTCCTTAATCAAATAATTCCATGAATAAAATATGTGATTAGATTTGGAAATTTTTTTCCTAATTTAATTATGATTTGATTTGGAGAATCAAATCTTAAACATATTTTATTTCCATAAATAGTTATGACATATAAGGAAATTATAAACATGACATAAGTGTATGTCATGTAATTGCATTAGATGCATAATATTATGCCATGCGTGTCGTGACATGTAGATGTATGCCATGTATGTCATGCCATGTAGATAATAGTTATTTGCATGCAAATAGGATGAGACATAAAACCCTAACTCAATATTAAAGCCTACACCTTCCATTAATATGGTTAGAACCAGAGTTATGTTTCTTGTTTGGGTTGTTGGACTCACTCCAAGCCCGGCTCGAACTTGAACATGTTCAAATCATTGGAATAGTTTAACTCTAATATGGTAAGAGTCAGAGGTCAATCGTTAGTTTGGGTTGTTGGACTCACTCCAAGCCTGGCTAATTGGTTGAATGCGCTCTAACCATATTAAAACTATTTCGCGATTAATGGGTCGGCTTTAACTTGGAGCATCGATTTGTTGGACTCACTCCAAGGTCGATGTGAAGAGAGGTGAAGTTGGGTGCTATGCATATGATGCATACTTGTTAATGTGTTAACAACCCAATGTATGTGTAAACATTCAATTAGTTGATAGCACATTGTGATAGTTACATATACATGATATGTAATTGGTATACTTGATACCAACCATCATAGCTAAGAATGGCTTGTTGGACTCACTCCAAGGTTGTTCTTATCTATGATGGATATCAGCCCATTCGGAGATGGACCTACGATCTCTCGAAGTGATTTTAAGGGTTTTTGAATTCGAAAAATGAATGGGATTTTGTAAATGTATGTGGATGCATTTTAAATCATCTTTCTCATATATGCTCGTTTTGTATTTCTAGGTTAATCTCTTGATCATGATGTCTTTGAATTTGCGCTCTATTTTGAA
Organism: Wurfbainia villosa; assembly: GCA_025175895.1. Taxonomy (NCBI): domain Eukaryota; kingdom Viridiplantae; phylum Streptophyta; class Magnoliopsida; order Zingiberales; family Zingiberaceae; genus Wurfbainia; species Wurfbainia villosa. The sequence continues at coordinate 6,409,822 of CM046002.1, forward strand.
TTCGAATAAATTGACTGGGCCGAACTTCTTGGACTGGCTTAGAAACTTGAGAATTGTTCTCAAGGCAGAAAAGCTTGAGTATGTCCTCGAAGCGTCTCTTCCCCCCGTCCTAGTGATGATGCAACACCGGACCAATTGTTGGCCTATCAGAAACATGTGAGTGATTCTGAACAAATGAGTTGCATCATGCTAGCCACGATGGAACCCAAGCTACGAAAGCAGCATGAGCATATGGATGCTCATATCGTAGTCCTTCATCTTTGTGAGTTGGTTGATGAGCAAGTGAGATTCGAAAGGTTTGAAGTCTCAAAGCTCCTCTTCACCTCTGAGATGCTAGGAGGTTCATCTGTGGTACTGCTCAGTATGCTGAAGACTGTGGAGTCTTCTGAGAAGCATGAGCAGGGGACGATGCTATTAGTTGATTCCTCGAAGAAAGGTTATAAGAGGAAGTCAAAGGAACAGCAGAAGGGAAAGAAGAGAAAGGCTAAGAAGGTAGAACTAGCACAAAAGGAAACTTGCCATCATTATGGCAAGGAGAGCTATTTGTGAAGAAAGTGCAAGATTTATCTTGAGTCCGTGAAGAAGGATAAGACATCGGATGCCCCATCTTCTTCAGAAATCTTCTTTATTGATTGTCATTCTATTTCCTCAGACACTTGGGTATTTGATACTGGGTGTGGCTCACATATATGTAATGACATACATGGGCTAAGGAATAGAAGAAGACTCACAAGGAGAGTCAAATTTACGTGTTGGGAATGGAGCAATTGCTGTCGTGACTCGCCATCGGAACGTATTTGTTGAAACTCCCTGCAGGACTTGTCTTAGAACTGGACAATTGCTTTTATATTCCTTCGTTGATAAAGAACATCATTTCTATTTCTTGTTTAAATAGAAATGGTTTCCATTTGACGTTTAGTAACAATTGTTGTTACATAACTTTGAATGGGGTTCTTTATGGGACTGGAACTTTAAGCAATGGTGTTTATACGTTGGACGTATCCAGTGACATTTGCAATATCGAAGCGAGTAACAAGCGTGCTCGAAAGGATAATCAAATAGACTCCTATATGTGGCATTGTCGTCTTGGCCATATAAGCAAGAAATGCATGTCCGAATTACACCGATGTGGAATTCTGGAATCGTTTGAATTGGATTCATACGATACATGTGAATCATGCTTAAAAGGCAAGATGACTAAGTTACCTTTTACTGGAAAAGGTGAACGAGTGGGAGAGTTACTAGGTCTAGTACATACTGATGTATGTGGACCTATGTCAACTCAAGCTTTAGGAGGCTATAGCTACTTCATTACCTTCACCGATGATCACTCACGGTTTGGGTATGTGTTCTTGATGAAACACAAGTCTGAAGCCTTTGAAAGGTTCAAAGAATTCAGAAATGAAGTAGAGAAACAACATGACAAAAGTATTAAAATACTTCGATCGGATCGAGGTGGTGAATACTTAAGTCAAGAGTTTCTTGATTATCTAAGAGACAATGGCATATTGTCTCAATGGACTCCGCCATATACACCACAGCATAATGGTGTATCTGAGAGGCATACCCGGACCTTGTTGGACATGGTCAGGTCAATGATGAATCATGCGACTCTTCCCAAGTCCTTTTGGGGTTATGCACTTCAGACAGCTGTTTACTTGTTAAACAGAATGCCTACCAAGGTAGTCTCAACTACTCCATATGAGATATGGAATGGTAAGAAACCTCATGTATCTTACTTGAAGATATGGGGTTGTCCTGCTTATATGGCGGTGATACAAGATTTACAAATTGGATGCTAAGTCTGATAAATGTCTATTTGTTGGATACCCTAAGGAAACAAGGGGTTACCAATTCTATCATCCTGTGGAACAAAAGGTGTTTGTTTCAAGGCATGCTGTGTTTCTAGAGAAAGAGTTTCTCTTGCAAGAAAACAGTGGGAGTGTCGTCGAGCTTGAGGAGGCTCGAGAGACTCAAATAGACATTGATGAGATACCTGGTGAAGCACAACAGTCGACAACTCATAGTGATGAGCAATCGATCGACTTATTGTAACACCACATCTTCGTAGATCCGTAGAACACGCAATATTCCCGAGAGATATGGATTTCGTAGTTTAATCGAACGACGTGTTACTCATTGATGATGAGGAGCCTACCAGTTATGAAGAAGTGCTGACAAGTTCAGAAAGGGATAAGTGGCTTGGTGCCATGAAGTCGGAAATGGATTCCATGTATGAAAATCAAGTTTGGAACTTGGTTGACCCACCTGAAGGGATAAAGCCTATAGGGTGCAAGTGGGTTTTCAAGAAGAAAACCGACATGGATGGTAATGTGATTACCTATAAGGCTAGATTGGTGGCGAAAGGATATCGTCAAAAACAAGGTGTTGATTATGACAAAACCTATTCGCCTGTAGCTATGCTTAAATCCATTCGGATGCTCCTGGCCATAGCGGCTCATTATGATTATGAGATATGGCAGATGGATGTGAAAACAGCTTTCCTTAATGGAAACCTGCTCGAGGACGTGTATATGATACAGCCTGAGGGTTTCACATCGGTTGATAAAACCAAGGTATGCAAATTGCGACGATCCATTTATGGATTAAAGCAAGCATCCAGGAGCTGGAATATCCATTTTGATGAGACAATCAAAAGGTTTGATTTCTCACAAAATCCAGACGAACCTTGTGTGTACAAGAAGGTTAGTGGGAGTGCAGTCGTATTCCTAGTATTGTATGTCGATGACATATTACTTATAGGAAACGATGTTTCAATCTTACAGTCAGTTAAGGTTTGGTTATCCAAGACATTCTCCATGAAAGACCTGGGAGAAGCAACCTACATCCTCGGGATTAAGATCTATAGAGATAGATCGAAACAGTTGCTTGGTCTTTCGCAGTCTACATATATAGACCGAGTGCTAAAGAGGTTTAGCATGTCGGAATCCAAGAAAGGTTTCCTACCCATCAGGCATGGGTTACACCTTTCGAAGTCTATGTGTCCGCGCACAAAAGACGAGAGGATTTGCATGAGTAAGATTCCCTATGCATCCGCAATAGGATCTATCATGTATGCTATGTTATGTACGAGGCCCGATGTATCGTATGCTCTGAGTGTCACGAGCAGATACTAGTCTGATCCAGGAATGGATCATTGGGTGACTGTTAAGACGATCCTTAAGTACTTAAGAAGAACTAAGGATGCATTCCTAATATATGGAGAAGGGTACATGGTGATACGTGGGTATACGGATGTCAGATCTAGACAGACAAGGATGATTCCATGTCTTAGTCCGGGTATGTATTCACCTGGAATGGAGGCGCAATAAGTTGGAAAGGTTCCAAGCTTGACGCTATAGCGGATTCTGCCACTAAGGCAGAATACATTGCAGCTTTGGAAGCAGCAAAGGAAGCGGTTTGGATCAAGAAGTTCATCTCTGAACTTGATGTGGTCTCATCAATGATCCAAACATGTGCTTCGCCGCTATCATCTTATCAGAGAGATCATCAGTAGGAACGAAATACAAATCGAAAAAATTCCCACTGAAAGGAACTTAGCGGATCCTTTGACTAAAGCATTACCTCAAAGTAAGTTTGAGGGTCATGTTAGAGCTTATGGTATTGGATACCGTAGCGATTGGCATTAGGCCAAGTGGGAGTCTGTTAGTAATATATGAGAGATGTCCTAAGGCAATCGCCTTATGTATGAACCATTTATATGATAAATGAAGATTCACTATTTGAGTATACATGTTTAATGTATTTGATTGATCTTAAACTCATTTATCGAATGTCCACGATACGATTCACAAAGATGAGAGAATTTGTGATTGGATCACAACTAGTGAGTATCTCTACATGTGTAATTGTGATGTATCTAATTATCCTAGTCGATGAATTGATGGATTTGGACACCATCAATTACTCCGAGACTAGCACGAGGTATACTCCTTGGTGTATCCAAGCGGTGATTCTCACCGGCCGAGACATTGTGATGTCCAGAGATAATCGTGGATGCTAGTTATGGTAACTAGTTCATTGGAGTGACCAAAGTAAGACTTCATATGGTTCTCTGCATATATAGATATGTCAATGAAGTTCTTCTGTGGGCTTAAGTGCGATGTTCCTTTGACTTGCGGTATTCAAGTCATCTTGATCATGGAGACTTATGCTTTGACATCTTAAGCAAACATCTCCGAGGAGATGTGACCCGGATGATTGGGTATAAGTTGAAGTGATCAAGGTGTTTGAATAGCCTATAAAGGATTCACCACTCCTTGCGAGGAGAGATGTATACCCATGGCCTCTCGTCGGATTGTTACTAAAGTCTTTGGCCAAAGCATTACATGTTTAGAGTAAGGTACTCTTCGATACATGTGGAGTAACTAGAACTGAGAGACGAGGAAATGATACTTGGGCTAGGTGTGACGAGTCACTTAGTGGGGACCGGCACTATAGACCATGTCCTCGAACCAAGTGGGTATAAGATGAGTGAAGGGAATGGGGCACGATTCATTCGAGCCATCAAGGGTTTCGTAAATAGTTCGGATCAACCGTTGATCTTTTCGGTTAATTGGGGATCATGATGTACTACTAGGTGCCACTCATGATCGCTCTATAATTAATGGTTAATTATAGACGGCCAACATAAACCGAGAACCTATTTGGTCACACGCACAACGAGTGTAATCCAAAGGATTTAAAACGAGCTTGAGAATGGGATTCTCAGACCGAGAGAAACTATGTTTGGTTGGACCAAACATAAAGCGAGCATGAAATTGTTTCAGTCGCAATGGAAGCATGGATGGGCCGTGTCTTATGAAGACATAATGGATGGACCAAAATGGTTTGGTTCTAATCCAATGGATGAGAATAAACCAAAGGGTTTGGTTTATTTTAAACGAATGAACCAAAAGTTGGTTCGGTTCGTTTTAACTTAAAATAAACCATCATGGTTTGGTTTATTTTAACTTATCCTAATGGAGCGGGTTAACGGGCTTTATGGATATGATCCATTAACCATTAAGAGAATTAGTTCTCTATAAAATAGGGCTTAAACCCTAACCCTAACCCTAATCTAGTTTTGGCCGCCCAACATAGAGTTGCCGCCCACCCCTTGTTGGTGAATTCGGCGCCCAACCCTAAGTGACGCCGCCCAGCCTTTGTGCCGCCGTCCAAGTCATTGCCGGTGACCAAGCTTCAGCCGGTGAACACTCCGGCGACCCTCCGGTGATCCCCTATAGGTTTGGCATCAAGGTGAGGCTTTTCTTTCCTTGGTTGGCCGGCACCTATATCCTCCACCAAGCTGTCCAGTTTTCTGGACAGCTTCTCCTCCTCTCGTCAGAGCGTCGTTTGGACGACGGTTAGTGCTCCGACAGCGCCTAACTTACCGGGGATTTGATCTCCGGTAATCCTCTGAGGTGGAGGACGAAGGATTCGTCAATTGGTTGACGAATACCTCTCCGGAGAAGCGAGTTTTGAGAACTCGTTTTAGGATCCGAATTTAGATTCGGATCGTGATCATCTCTCAATCACGTCGTCTTCAACACGAATCTAGTAACCCGTACGAAGACGAAGCTCGTGACTTAGCGAAGTCATCCCGAGGAGCTCGGCGTGGATACGGATTGAGACGATTCTTACGAGGATCGTTCCGGTTGATGTCGTTCCCGCTACACGTCATACGAAAGGTATAACGTAGATAATTTCTTTTATTGCAAATTTTAATTTACGGTTATGTCTACACTTGTTGTAATAGCATGCGTGTGTTGTGTGTGTTGTAATAAATATAGATTTATTATTTTTAATTGCTTCCGCTGTGCTCATGTTTACGAAACATGATCGAACACACACACGCCGCGGTGCCGGAAACCCAACAATGCCACCCGGAATCTAGCCCTCATGGCATTGGAGGAAGAAGCCAGGAGCTCAAGCGAGGAGTCCTCTTCTTCTTCAAGCGACGAAACATCATCAAGTGATGATAATGAGGTAAACAACTCACCTAAGGTAGATTTACTTTACAAGACTATTGCATGTCTTCAAAATGCTTTGAATAGATCGAAAACTAGGATTAAGGATTTAAAAATAGAGATTAAATCACTTGAGAGTGTAGAATCATCTTGTGGTAAATTATCTAGTGATGACGAAGAATGTACCCTTAGGGATGAAAATGATGAATTAAGAAAAGAAATAGGTAACTTAAGAGCATGCTTAGAAAAATTTACTAATGGCTCTAAATACCTAGACATGATTATTAAGGATCAAAGGGATATTTACAACAAGGCCGGATTAGGATATAGGCCTAAGGAAAAGGAGGTAGCATTTACATCTCTTGTTAGTAGAAAATCCATAATTAAAAGCAAGGGTAGAAAGGCTTGGGTACCTAAGAAATTTCTAATTGATGCTAGTGGACCTAAGAATTGGGTACCTAAGGATTGTATTTTTCATGTGATATAGGTAGAAGAACCAAGCTTGTAGATAGTTGATAGTGGGTGCTCAAAGCACATGACCGGTGATGAGAGAAAATTCTCCACTATCAACCACACTAGCAAAGGAAAAGTATCTTTTGGTAATAGCGGCAAACTTAAGATTCTAGGAAAGGGCACAATTGAGGTATCCCCCAACCTTGTCATTCATAAAGTATTATTAGTTAAAAATATGAAATTTAATTTACTTAGTGTAAGCCAACTATGTGATGCAAACTTTGATGTTAAATTTGATTCCTCAAAATGTTTTATAAGACACAAAACTCTAAATGATTGCATGTTAGTAGGTTTTAGGAAATCAAATATATATTATGTTGATTTATCCTATGCTACTAATGCTTCTACTAAGTGTCTTATTGCAAAAGAGGAAGAAAGTTGGCTTTGGCATAGGAGGCTAGGACACATAAACATGAAGAACATAGCCAAAATAGAAAAAATGAAGTTAGTCAAAGGGTTGCCTAAAGTCAAATTTCTCAAGGACAAAATGTGTGATGCATGCCAAGAAGGGAAACAATCAAAAACATCACACAAAGGTAAAAATTTACTTAGTACCGCTTTACCTTTAGAACTTTTACATATGGACTTATTTGATTGTCATAGTACCCCCTCTATGATTGGTAGTAAATATTGCCTAGTAATAGTAGATGATTTCTCTAGGTTTACTTGGGTATTTTTCTTGAAAAATAAAGATGAAACCTTAGGAATAATCATAGGATTTAGCAAAAGAGTAGAAAATGAAAGAAAACTCAAAATCAACCGGATCCGTAGTGATCATGGTGGAGAATTTGAGAATTCTAATTTCTCAACCTTTTGCTTAGAACAAGGGTACAAGCATGAGTTTTCTTGTCCTAGAACACCCCAACAAAATGGGGTTGTGGAAAGGAAAATTCATGCCCTACAAGAAACGGCTAGGACAATGCTTAATGCATACTCCTTACCTAGCTACTTGTGGGCGAAAGTGGTTAACACCGCTTACTATATCCAAAATAGGGTATTAATTCATAGGTTTTTAGGAAAAACTACATTTGAATTGTGGAATGGTACAATTCCAACAATTCATTATTTTAAGGTCTTTGGATGTAAAGTCTATATTTTAAATACCAAAGACAACTGAGTCCAAAGCGGATGAGGGAATTCTAGTTGGATACTCATCCACTAGTGTAGGGTATAGAGTTTACAATAAAAGGACTCAAAAGATTGAAGAATCTTCAAATGTCCAATTTGATGAAACTTCCAATACATACCCTAGGAAATCCCCTATTGATGATGATATTAATAATGAAAATCAAGAAATTACCCAAAAATTTCAAGATTTAACCTTAGGGGGTAATGATCAAGGGGGAGGATTAAATCAAGGGGGAGTAAGAGGTGATTCCGATGATGAGCAAAGAATTGAGATTAATTATGATCAACCTCAAATTAATACACCTCCTAGAACCATAAGAGTTCATCAAAATCACCCCTTAAATCAAATTGTGGGTGAATTATCTCAATGTGTTAGGACTAGGTCATTTCATAGGGATCCCACTAGTCATATAGCTCTAATTTCTCAAATTGAGCTCAAAACAATCAAAGATGCATTACTTGATCCGGATTGGATCTTAGCAATGCAAGATGAATTGGCTCAATTTGAAAGGAGTCAAGTATGGGAGTTAGTTCCTAGACCTAATGAAAACACCATCATTACTACAAGATGGGTCTTTAGGAACAAACTAGATGACCAAGGGAATATTACTAGAAATAAGGAAAGATTAGTTGCAAGGGGCTTTAATCAAGTTGAAGGACTTGACTATGATGAAACATATGCCCCGGTTGCTAGGTTAGAGTCTATTAGAATACTATTAGGGTATGCCTCCTATATGGGTTTCAAACTTCATCAAATGGATGTCAAATTGGCATTCCTAAATGGGTTTATTAAGGAAGAGGTATATGTAGAACAACCTCCCGGGTTTGGGAATATGGACTATCCAAACCATGTATACAAGCTTAGAAAAGCTTTGTATGGTTTGAAACAAGCTCCCCGGGCTTGGTATGAAAGGTTATCACCCTTCTTAATTTCTAAGGACTTTAAAAGGGGTAGTGTAGATCAAACTCTATTTATAAACTCAACATCAACGGACATCTTTGTAGTCCAAGTATATGTTGATGACATTATCTTTGGGTCAACAAATGATGAACTTCTCCAAGACTTTATTAAGAATATGGAAAAAGAGTTGAAATGAGTCTAGTTGGGGAATTAAATTTCTTCCTAGGATTACAAGTTAAACAAACAAGTGAAGGAATTTATATTTACCAAACAAAATATGCTAAGGAAATGATTAAGAAATTTGGTTTGGAAAATGCTAAGGTAGTTTCAACTCCAATGGCAACAAATACAAAAATAGATAGTGATAGTGAAGGCAAACAAATTGATCTTACACTCTATAGGAGCATGATTGATAGCCTTTTGTACTTAACTGCTAGTAGACCCGACATATTATTTGTAGTTGATATGTGTGCTAGGTACCAATCATGTGCAAAAGAATCTCATTTAGTTGCCCTTAAGAGAATCTTAAGATATATTAAAGGCACACTAAATGTAGGACTATGGTACCCTAGGACTAGGTCTTTTGATTTGGTTGGGTACACCGATTTCGATTATGCCGGTTGCAAATTGGATCGAAAGAGTACTAGTGGTGGATGTCAATTCCTTGGGTCCTCCCTAGTTAGTTGGAGTAGTAGGAAGCAAACTTGTGTTGCCCTATCCACCACCGAGGCCGAGTATGTGGCTATGGGTGGTTGTGTAGCTCAACTACTATGGATGAAACATACCTTAGAAGATTATGAGCTATCTTACTCCAACATGAAAGTATTTTGTGATAATGTGAGCACCATAAACTTGACCAAAAATTCGGTGCATCACTCTAGGACCAAGCACATTGAAGTGAAACATCACTTCATTAGAGATCATGTGGCTAAGGGGGACATTGAGCTTAATTACATTGAATCCAAGTCCAACCTAGCCGACATATTTACCAAGGCTCTCCCCGAGGTAGAATTTTCATCACTTAGGAGAGAACTTGGAATGTGCTTGGTTGAGTAAAGGTGTAGGTTTGCATGATCCTATAGAAATACTAGGATTTATACCTTTAAGAATCTCACAAAATACCTAAGAAACCATGATTTTTGTATTGAGCCACTTAGACAACATGTGAGATGTTAGGAAGATGCACTTGGTTCATCATGCTTGTTATGATGCATTACTATGGACCAAAGTGTCATCTAGAGACTAATCCTTCATTGGACCAATCATTGGGAAGGCTTATACACAATTGATGTGCATATAGCTCCAAGAACATGATTGGAAATGTCAAATAAAAAATATTTTAAACTATGTTTATCATATTTTGAAAAATAGTTTTTAAATGAAACACAAAAGTGATATAAAGTTTGCAAAAACATTAGAACTTTTGTTGGTTTCCAAGTTTGTATCAATCTTGAAATCTGGAAAACATATATTTTTCAAAATATTTTTCCTTGATAAAGTATGATTTCAGAAATGTGTACACAAAATTTCGTGATTTTTCGAGGTTTCTAGAATTTCTAACACATTTCTGAAGTTGGGTTGAAAAGACTAAAATTCGGATTTCAGGCATAGCAGTCGACTGGTTCAGAAACCAATCGACTGATACACTGTGTTTTCTGATAAATAGCTCTATTTTCTGATATTTAGTGTATCTTTGATGTCCTCAAGCCATAGCATGATAATATTGAGTATAAATAAATTTTTAAGACTGTTTAATGCGTGTTTCAGGGGGAGTTTCATAAAATATTTTTTTTCATCCCAAGATTTACATTGTTGGTGCAAAGTTAGAATTTAATCTTCAAATTGTTTGATAGGCCTTTGCTCCACATGTCTTTCACTTATCATGAACTATATCTTGGATTGAGGGGGAGCTAAATGTCAATTCTATACCTTAGTTCAAGATTATAACACATTCGATTCTTTTATGAAATATATGATTTTTTCTTTCTTCTCTTTTTGATGTATGTCAAAGGGGGAGAAGAAATGTTTAAGTTAGAAATGGATGTATGATTTGGAAATATGATTATGTGTGTATCCTTGAAAGACCTAACTTAAATGATTGTCAAACATCAAAAAGGGGGAGATTGTTGGTGCAACAATGCCCCAAGCATTTATATGTTTTGATGTTTGGATAATCATCTAAGTTAGGCAATAATTTGTGATCTAATTGTTACAATGTTCAAGTGACAGGGAAATCCAAGTATGAAGACTTGGTAAAGGCAAAGTCCAAGTATGATCTTGGCAAGAGAAGTCCAAGGTAAAGATTTGGCGGCATAAGACCAAGCATGTTGTCTTGGCGGCATTAAGTCCAAACGGACCTTGGCAAAGGAAGTCCAAAGGCAAGTCTTGGCAGCATAAGTCCAAGCATGTAAACTTGGCGACGTAAAGTCCAAGCACGATTTGGCAAAGGAAAACCCAAGACATGACAAAACCGAAGGAAGCTCTTGGAAGCAAAGCGCAAAGGATGAACAAGTCGCGGACTCGGAGGGATCCTGGAGGCACAAGGCTTAATGAAGAGCTAGAAGGTTGAGTCTAGGTCTAGGGGGTGAAATCAAGTATGAATTACTCATACACCGACCGATACGATGTATCGACCGATTGGTTAAGTGCTCAACCGAGTCGATGAAACTCGACCATCGCCGATCGCTTTAGTCATGGCAATGATCGATACGATCCGATCGCCAATAGTGGCAGTCGACTGATCAAGTTAAATTCGAGCACAGAGTGGAGTCACACTTGACTGTTGCCTGTGATCACTCGACTGATCACTCCATCAGTCCACTGATGGAGGGATCAGTCGACTGATGAGAATGTCGTTGGAGGAAACGACTCTGAATCTCGCGAATCCGGCTATTCAGAAGTCATTAACCACTCCGGCAATCGACTAATGTTGTGCATCAGTCGACTGATGGTGCTCCAACGGGAAAATCAGCCTTCTCTCTATAAAAAGAGGGTTGGTGGAGGTTTTTGGGGTTAATGCTTATTCTCTTATTATTCTCTCAAGCCTCCACGAGTTTTCAAGCTTTCTAGTGATTTTAAATCCCCTCCTCCTCTCTCTAAGCTCAAGTCTCATTCTTTGTAAGAAGAGGAGGATTGTTGTAAAGGAAAGCTTCATAGTGATTTGATTAGGGTTGATCCACCTCAAGGATCACCGTGGAGTAGGAGCGCTATCTCCGAACCACGTAAAAGAATCGTGTTAGCGTGTTTTTCATTTGTGTTATTATTATTTTTGTTGTGCTTCCGCTAATATTTTTGTAGAGACGAAAAACAAGCTATTCACCCCCCCCCCTTAGCTTCAAATCGATCACCAACAAGGAGGAGTTGGATCTTGGCCACCCAATGGATCAAGCCCACATAAAGTCCAATCCATTAATGATAATCCAATCCACTAAAGGATTATCATTGATCTACCTCACCAACCCCCATAAGTTAATATGGGCTCCATATATTATTTGTATATTTTCTCCCCGTGTTTAAGATCTCGAATGTCCGTCGATTAATTAATTTACTGACCATTAATTAATCAACATCTAAATCCATGACTAGTACCACTCAACTTTTTCATCATGCCGGACCAAGTCCACCTGTAGGGTTTACATGATCATCCTTATGAGCTCCTCAAGGGGACATCATCATCCTAATATATAGGACACAGTTTCCTCCTATAATCAATGGCACACCATATAAATAATATCATTTCCCAAATTACCGAGCCTATCGATTTAATCTATAAATCTCGCCCATTGATAAATCAAAGAAATGAATACTAAGTATATATGCCCATTATTATATCGGGATTAAGAGCATGTACAATATAATATCTGAGGTCCGATTCGATTATGTAGTCAGCAATAAATCGAATCACCTCTAAGTCGGTCCTGCTCAATACACACAAAGTGCACTAGTGTGATTCTATGGTCAAGACAAACCAATACCAAATCACACTACAACCATACCAATGGTTTGTCCAAAGTCATCTCGGTTGTGAGCCTTCACTTATACTTTACAAGGAGCCGATAACATGATCTCCCGTGTGACACCACACACCATGTTATCTACAATGTAATGTACTAGACAATATGCATAATCATAAATATGCAAACAATGATCATGTGATTCTTATTTCAAAATAAAGATGTTCATACAAAAGATAGACTTTTCAGTATACATCCCAACAAATTATCCCCATCGTCAGAGGATGGTATGCTGACCCCACTATTCTAAGTAGTTCTATGTGAATCACAGGACCTCGTATGATATCGAATCCCATTCTCGTGCTCATCCCAAAATAATATACAATCATTCTTATTCTCATGCTCATTCCAAAATAATATACAATCATTCTTATAGACATGTATCTTCTCATATGTCAATCCTAACTCTTTCAAAAAAATTTTGGCTTTATAATAAGAGTTTGGAATGACATTTGGTTTAGGAAATACCCTCTGCAATAACTGAAGTAACATATCAAAAGATTTATTGCATCAGCCATTTAACACCTTCACATGCATTAGCTTCACCACAAAATTGAAACCCGAAAAATTAGTACAATTGGGATACAATTCTTTTTGTGCTTCTTCCAACATTGAATTATAACTTCATCTACAATCATTTGCATTCGTGTTTACATTGATATCATCTGATTGAGGCTCATTGTTGTTTATGTTTTCCGTATTTCGTAAATCAGTAAACATGTCTTCAAAATCATCTTCGAAATCATCTACTTCAACATCAAAATCATTTCCATCTTGATTGACAATATTTATACTACCGGATGATGTAGAAGCTTCTCCATGAAAGTTCCAAACTTTATATAATCTATCGAATCCCCACCTATAAAGATGTCCTCGCACATAATCTAATTCATATTGAAACAAATTGCCACACCGTCGACATGGACAACGAATTTTTGATAGATTCAGACTGATCATTTAATTTTTTACCATACTTATAAACTGATTCAACCCATTTATATATTTAGGACTAATCTAATTCTGATTCGTTATCCAACTTTTATTCATATTTTTGAACCCTGGTTAACCATATATAAAATAATTTTTATGTTAATTTTTAATAAAAAGAATTTATCAACTTAAATGTAGTTATCACATATAAAATAATTAAAACATTTATGATTTAAACCTCATACAACATGTTATTGCTATGAACATGCATAAATAAGTATGGACACAACATGTTCAACGTGTTAGTTCCAAATACTTTAGGGTCAAATTTTATGAATTTACTATGAACATGTTATTAGATTTCAAACTATTTTCTCTCATTTTCATATTCACCTAATTGGTCTTGAATATAGTATCTAAGAGATATTAATTAGGCATGCATAAATAACACTTATTTTATTTTGTAGCATTATCGAATGGAAGAATTTCCTAACATTAAGATTCCGTTGCACGATAAATTCACTACATCATAATTGCACATGGGTATATATGCAACAAACTTAATTTCAATGACTATTACTTAATTGCATGATAGAACTACAAATGTGCTTCAAAAAATCTATGGCTAGCCAAGTTGAAGCAGTGGTATAGTCACTCAGGCTAAAAATAGAACCATCATGTTCAAACAAAGAGAATTAAGTAATAATTCAACTATGAATATTTTTTTTCATTGCAGCAACTAAAAAATTCCTTAACTAAACAAATTTCTAAAGCGAATTGGCAGATGCAATTTCATGTGCGACAAATAGATATCAAAATAAAGTTATTACCGATCAAGCCGGAGGGTCGAGCTATTGCCAGAGCTAGAGGTCGGAGGGCGGAGGGTAGAGGATAGAGGGTCGAGCTATCACCAGAGCTGGAGGTCGGAGGGCGGAGGATCGAGCTGTCGCCGGAGCTGGAGGTCGGAGGGCGGAGGATGGAGCTTTCATGGTAGCCGGTCGCAGGAGATAAGCACCGAGAAGAAGCTCAGGACGGGGCCAGAGCTGGTCACCGGAGAGTAGAAAATTGTCGGAAGAGAGAAAGTCGCGCGGAGAAAATGGGAGAATTGACACGGGGTAGGGTTTTTGCGTATATTAGCGATGCAATATGATGTATTCATCGCTAATATTTATTATATTAGCGACGAAACTGTACTAATTCATCGCTAAAACTAAAAAAGTCAGGCCACAGAATCGAGTTCACTCGATTGGCCACTCGACTAAATTGTTTGCGACGAATAATTAATTATTTCATCGCTATCTGTCGGTCGAGTCGCCAATTCGACTGATTCTATTGGCGACAAATTTACAAATTTTCGTCGCTAACTCATAAATACCGTGCCACAGAATCGAGTTTACTCGACTGGTCGTTCGACTGAATATTTTGCGACGAATAAATATTTATTTCGTCGCTATATAACAGTCGAGTCGCCAAATCGACTACTATTATTGGCGACGAATTTAAAAATATTGTCACTAAATTTTGTTTATTAACGATGCTAAATACATTTCGTCACTAATACTTAGTCTAGCGATGAAATAAAATTATACGTCGCTAATATATTTTGTATTAGTGACGAAATATTACTATTTCATCGCAAAAGTAATATTGTTTATGACAATGAAGATATTTGTCGTAAACTCCTTGATGTACCGACGAATTATGAATTCGTCGCTAATATTTCATCGCTATTTTCTATTTTTCTTATAGTGCATGGAAAGTCCAAATCTTGTGTACTTGACAATTAGAAAGTCCAAGCATGGGTCTTGGCAATTGGAAAGTCCAAGCATGGGTCTTGGCAATTGGAAAGTCCAACATGGAATTGGCAAGGGAAGTCCAAGGGTGTGATATTGACGGCATAAAGTCCAAGCTATAGTCTTGGTGACATAAGTCCAATGGTTGGCCGAGTGTTGGACACTTGGTAGCCCAGTCAATGTTGATACAGTGAGCATCACTCCTTAGTTTTGATGTATGAACCATAGTTAAAAGTTAAGATTTACTTGTGTTTTAAATTTAGTGTTAAGTGTGCAGGCTTAATAGGAAGTCCTAGTAGGTCGTGTTGACTGGATACTAGGAGTGTATCTTGACATATCAGGAGGACCGGACACTAGGCATGAAGTCCAGATGGGTCGCGTGGATCAGAAATTTGGCATGAAGACCGATTGGGTCAGGAGATCGGACAATCGACAAAAAGTCCAGCTGGGTCAGGCAGACCGAACATGTCACGCCCCGAGAGTATGCCGTGCCGAAAAGTAAACGGACGGCATCTCCCTTGTATGTGGCAACATCTCGTGTTAATACAAGGCCCATAGGCCACAACAACAACAACATATATATATATATATATATATATATATATAAACAAACCACAGCGAAAACTAAAACACAACATCACAAACTACACACATACATACCAGTATGACTAACACCGACTCAGAACACCATATCAAAACCAGAAAAAGAAAGGTACAACATTTACATCGTCCAATCACTACAAAACATCACATAAACCAAATCCATATCGGAACACCAATGAAAACCCAAAAACCCAGACTCTCAGAGTTGAGATGAGATGATGCCAGCTAGCAGTGCTCCAAGTCCATCACGAAGTTGGCTACCTGTTACCTAGGCGACAGAAAAACCCAGGGTCCGTGGTGGTGAGTAAAACTCAGTAGGTAATAGGAAAAACATGTATATATCAAATATCACATGTAATTCAACAGCATAACCTAAAGGTACCACAGGTATAACAACACAGTATATAAATACATGCATATATCATCTAACCAAATAAACAACGTATAACGCAGACATACCTGAACGTCTGCTATGCTACTCTAATCCAATCTTAGAATGTATCCAACATATATAACAGGAAGAGTAATACTAACTCACAATATACTCATGATATAGGTCAAGGTATCTAATGGTCTGTCCAACAAATATACAAGTATCCGACACAACCGTATAACGGATGCAAGAAGCATGCATGAATATGATGTACAACCAAATGCAGCAAGCATAGTACAATCAAATGCAACATCACAATAAGCATATATATATAGACTGCATCTATATATATATTAATCATAACCATCCATATATATATATATACATGCATATATGTATATATATGGCAATATGCAAAAATGCCATAAGTCACGGCAATGCAGCATGCATGGTCATGTCGACTCACCCTAAAGCTACCACGACCCCAGTGTGGCCTCGGTGGCTCGAGCATGACAACGGTCCCAACTCAACACCAACCACTACTCTCGAGTGGCCGAATGGGCAGTATGATCGAGTAGCATATAAGCGTGAAGAGCAAGCTACACGATGGGGGTCCCTGTTGTTGGTCACTCCGACAGTCACTACCCATGAGTGGTCGAGTGCCACACACGCAAGACTACGGCACCCAAATCCCACTACCACCGTCTATAGTGGTAGAGTGTGGCACCACAATGCTCTGCCCTCACACCGATTACCCCTCCTATGAGTAACCATGGAGGCAAGATGACTAACGACCCTCTTAACCATAAGGGAGACCACGCCGCCAACATGCATGCAAATGACATGAATGCTCTGTCACAAATAGACATCCACCATAGACTCTCTATTCTACAGAGAGTCATACTAATCAGATCAACGCACTCTCTATCCTGCAGAGAGTCGTACTCAACTAATCATAACACTCTCTATCTTATAAAGAGTCATACCAATCTAATCGATGCACTCTCTATCCTACAGAGAGTCATACTCAATTGATGGACGCACTCTCTATCCTGTAGAGAGTCGTACTCAATTGATCGACGCACTCTCTATCCTGTAGAGAGTCATACTTACTTATCGATGCACTCTCTATCCTGTAGAGAGTCGTACTCAACTGATTATAACAAGCTAGGACCATCGGTCCATAGCGACACACTAAGTATCATTCACCTGACCATTTACACAATATATGGTCGATGGTAAACATGAAACCTAAGGGTACTAGAATTAACCCTAGGTTCAAAACATTATCTACCTACAGATAACCTTTTTGCCCAATTTACAATCATGTCGTCATCTGGACTTTACTATTTACACTTAACTAAACAAATTCTAGTTTACTTACATCACCTATATATATATATATAACTCCTAATCATGATAAAATGAAACATGATAGCAGCAATGGAGTTAATAGCCAAAGGTAAGGTATCAAGCGCAAGAGTAAATAAGAATAGAGTCAAGGTAACATGATCATATAAGATGATCATGTATCTAAATCTGCATGCATTTAAAACAACCTGACTAGGGTAGGAATTACCCACCTATTAAATAGCTCCGCGAAATAAATATCTTCACGTCCGTGGATCTGCCTCATATCCACGTTCTGCAAATATCATCATTTACAATTAAATTCAAGCACATGACAAATATACAAATCCACTACTATATCGTTCCTATATTCGTATCCCTTTATCGAATACGAATTAGAAACCGCCCATCATCAAGCGTAACCCTTCTACAACATCCAACTAGGTTTAAATTATTAAACCTCTTAGGTAGACTCCACCCAAATCAATTAAACATGCTAACTCACATCCACATAAATCCATCCATCAGATCTATAGCAGCTACACTTCTTCCATCGACTATTACTCAGCTATAGATCTAACATCACATCTATAATAATCCGAATCTGTACTTACCAAGTTTAGCTTCACTTCATAGTTTCTTGATCCAATTTGCGGGAAACCTAATCTGCCCAGTCAATTTAACTGCAAGCAAATCAATCCATATCCACTTTGTGAACTGCATCCACCATAATTCCAATAATCCTAAACTGAAACAATACAAGCTGCATAAGCTATAGGTAGACCACCTTTCAACAAATCAAAACTATCATTCATACAAATTAAAATTTACCTCAATCTCAGCTTCCATAGCCCCATCCGAAATATTCTCCCCTTGTTCACTACCATCCCTGAAATCACTATCATATTGGTTACAAAATATCCCTATACTAAATTTCTGTAACCTAAACTTACTTAGCCTTTCCTTTCCCATTCACAGCCAGAAATCCCTTGATCTCCCAGATCAACTGTGATGAGATGAGTTGTACTTTGAATCAAAGTTGCCACTGAGATGAACACCGTCGGCTCCCTGAGATCGGTTCACGGTTGCAATGCCCTCGGTGGAGAAGAGAGGATGGCGGAGCTGTGGCTGTTCGCGATGTATTGGTAGGTTTCTGAAGCTTATGATTCATTGAGGAGGATAGAGAAAAGGGCGAACACAACAATGGTAGAATACTTCTACCCTTGTCGGAGGGGACAACAGTGGCCATTCGGGGTGATCGCAACTGGCCACGAAGTAGAGACGTCGGACGCAAGGCGGTGAAGCTGCAACTGAAATGACCGGTGGCACCTGCTGCTTGTTGCTGTCGAAACAGAAGAAGAAAGGAACTGATGACGATCTGAGTCGATGATGGCTCGAGCTCACGGGATCGAGGGACTGAATCGGGTGTCGACGTTGTCTATCGGGCGGCGGAGTTCCAGCCCTAGAAATCGAGTCCGAAGAAGTTGACAGCAAGGAATCAGGAAAAGAGTCGGCAGTGGTACTCGCGTTCCTGGCCATGGTTGGCTGGTGTCACGGCTAGGCGACTGCGACACCCGGAGGTGCGGCTGTGGACGGCGAGCGCACAATGCACAGGGGTGACAGTGAGAAATCGAAAGGGAGAAAAAGGTTCGATGCTGCGACTGCTCGAGCATGGCGGCGACCAGATCGATCGAGAAGCATCGTGATTGGCAATTGGGTGGCAGCGACCCTGCTGCAGTTGGATCGGGAGAAGAATGGGGGAGTGGGCGGCGCTCGTATGGGTTTGGGAGAGGGGACAACGACAAAGAGAATCCGGTGAGAAGGAGGAGCGGCGGTGGAAGAGGAGTCGGCAGCGGTCGTTCGGTGAGGAAGAGGTGCGGTGGAGGAAAACTCAGAAAATAAAGGTGATGGCAAGAAACGCGACGGTCGGGCGTTAAGAAATGGAGCAGGTCGGGTCCATTAACGGGTCGGATTTCAGACCCGTTAAGCCTTTTAAATCCTTCTCTGCAAAGAGGGTCTTAGAAATTTCCATTTAAGTCCAAAAAATTCCTAAAAATTCCTGAAAAATTCCATAGGACAATTTATTAATTAAAAAGGGTATTATTATTATTTTTATTTTTATTTTATTTATTTTTTATATTTTCCGATATTTTATATTCTCTCCCACTAATAAAAATTTGGTCCCCAAATTTCGTACTTAAGCATAACGAGTAAGCACTATCATGCTAATCAACTCAAGTACTTCGAGAAAATAAGGCACCTCAAGTAAACAAGTGGGGTTATTGAACTCGAATATGATTTTCCAACTCTCATATAGTCTTTGACATCACTCACCTATACTCCCAATAGAACTTCTATAGTCTGGATAATACACTATGTCTAACCACCTAACTATGGGTGAACAACTGCACTAGAGTGAAGCTCTATATCCGTGACCTGTTGAAGACTTTATTGGAATCATAAGGTGAATCCTGAATCACTATCGGAAACGATACCCAAGGATACTTCAAGAAAACTGAAAATCTCCTTGCAGTATAATTTCGTCGAGTGACCAAACGAAATTTATCTTACGGCTTTGTAGAAAATGAGCAGATTGATTAACCGACCATTGATTATTCAAATCGCATCAAGTCCTTTCCGAATTTTAGATAATCTCCCAACACATTCCATCATACTAGGCTATCACTTCCATCTCGGAATTGGAATTTTCTAGAGCAATCTAGCGAGTTTCTAACGTTCAACCTTCACCTGCTGGTATACTAAATATCCAGCAACAAAGTCTACGGTATCTTTCTTCATACCATTCCCACCAGTATAAACATCTCAAATCTCGGTACATCCAAATACCACCAGAATGTATAGCAAAACTCAAATAAGGTGCTTCCTGTAGCAACTCTATAGTAGCTACACAGTAGCTAGTCAAAACTCCATGAGCACTTCTGCTCCATACTACTACTACACAAGCTCATATTTGTTAGAACCACGTCACGTGCCTAATAGCTTATCTCGTAGTTCATCAACTATCGTAAGCTTAAAATACATCTCATTTAACTACATCGGGATCGCTCCGATCCCTGAAATGATACATTCGCGTACAACATCCTTCCATCCTCATTGGAAGGATTAACTAACACTTATGCAAAAGTCCACCCGACTGAGCCCTGAAAACTAGTTTCACAGGCTTCCGACCAAGTAAATTCCATCACCTTCCTTTGTCAAACAAGTCCGTGGTATATCCAAATCCATACAAGGAAACCACCATCTACGGTGGCCGAGTGCGCAACTCCAACTACCACTATCAACAGTGGTCAGGTTACGCAACTCCAACAACCACAAACTGACCCAATCGTGTCCAGAATACACGATTCTCAAATCCATGGACGACTAAATCATTTTAATAGTCTAACAACTTAATCAAAACTCATCAAATTCATACCAAGTATGAAATTGTCGTCTTTCACCTGCATCCTCTTTACTCTACACTGATGATATATCAATCATCACAACGACCATGATAATTGTATGTCACCATGTCACTACAATATCAACACTCCAGTCATAAACTAACCCTAGAGTATACACAGGTGTTCTTAGTTGATCTAACAGATCATCTATCCACAACGAAGGATATTCCTTTTTAACAACTATCGTATTTCATCATCGATAATTGATGCATAAACTCAAAGGTCCATCCCTCTTTCGACAAAGAGTTCCGGATCTTCTCAAGGAGAAATACTGGGATAGATAAATATCCCTTCCAACATTTCCTATAATCGCAACTCACATTCTTCCAATTTGTATAGTGTTTAGCAACACTGATACCAACAACACTATCACCCGGTATGTGATATTCGATACCAGAACTATTTTCTGCAATCATTTCGATCGCCTACTCCACTTGCCTATGCAACGGTAAGCCTTGGAGTTCATCCGAAACTACATCCGAATACTCAGATTATACGCACATCTAAGAGACATATCGTACAATAATCTCAACAATTTGACCATCCGTAAGGATATGTCTACAGTAAAGATATGTCTGGCATCCCTTAACTTCTTAATTGTTGATCCCCATCTCACCTGATGGTAGAGATACCACCGGCCCACCAGTCGATGTAATCCATCTAATCCGAACTAATAATGTTATAGACACAGATACCTGTAACTACAAGCATCTCTCAATATATTAACCTTGAGGGTAAACTAAAGTAATACCCTGAACAATCAATTATCTGTCGATCCGATCCAAAGGCTCCTCGCAAATCTCGGCCTTTCTCCGAAGAGAAGACGATCAAATCCAACAATCTGCGATAAAGCAGTCGCATTTCTACGACGAATGGCCCAAGGATTTTTTCCCCGGATCGTCTGATCCCATCACTTAATGCTACGAGCTACAACTGTAGAATATCGAATAGATATGACCATCGTCATATACTCTCTCCTCTATACAAAGTCAATCCACATCTGGGGGTAACTGTTGTTGTTGTCTGCATGAGTCTTCTAAGATGTCTTTTGCTGATACTGCTTCTGTGCTGATCTCTGCTAAAGAGAAGTATAAAGGAACTCCAACCACGCCTGAGGTAGTAGGTCGATGCTGATGAGATAACCCAATCTTCTATGTTGATCCCTACTGCCGAGACGGTGCATCATCCTCCCGGAACACCATCGATAGTCTTCAACTGAGTCTTCAAAGTATAGCTCCTCAAATGTACTGGTTACTTACAATAGCAACAGATAAACTGATCCAACAGATAATCTGACTTCACGTGTCTTCGTGATCTGTACTGCACGCACATAACCCCTTCGAAGTCTTTGTTCTAATTTCGCTGATAACATTAGACAGTTCTGACGATCTACGGTGGGTCTTTTATGATCGAAAAATAGCTCAAGGCCTATGACTACAATCTTTCTCCTTTTACCCAACAGTCGGAGACTTCTGACTCTAATAAGGTGACCTGCAATAACTGTTTATCGGTCTCCAACTCTTAAACACTTGTACGGAGTCATTTCTAAACTCCTGACACAATCCAACGTCTTCCAGCAGGATTTGCTAGAAGATTCCAGCCTCCTAATTCAACTATAAGCCAATAACTCTGGGTGGCTTAAAACATCCATTCACATTCTTGAGATATTAGGTGTGCATAAAACTCTACAAGTCTAATGACTCTGCATGGTATTCCCATTATCAATGATCACCCTACTTGAAGCTTAAGAATTCTCTACAATGTGTCACTGAAAGTGACGTGGGGAAATACTCTATTTCAACATCACTAAACCATGATTAAGTGATATATTATTCCCCAAATATTATTTTCTGTATTTACCAACAAATACCGGCTTGATCCCGATAATGGTATGCAAATAACTCTACTTTCTCTGTATAACACAAGTTAAGCACTCAAAAGTACCTTCAAAGTTATACAATCCAGTACTAACAACTCAGGGATAAAAATCCTTATGAAACACCGTAAACTAGCCTTCCGCTATCTGCATCAACAATAGCCTACTTGTCTTGTCCATTACCCAATAGGCAATGATCTGACTAGCATAATTAGTGAAAATCTCTAAGACTGTAGTCTCTAATTTCCACAAGAAATATGATGACTTGACCCCTATTTTCCAACTCGGTATCAGTCGGCTCTCAAAGGTAAATCACCTTTTCGACACAGGTTCAAGACTCACAGACTCAACAGGTCATGCCCGTGGTCAACTCAAACCACGATTACGAAGAATAACCAACCTACTACGGGTTATTCCCTATTATATACACTAAACGCATAGCCAACAAAATCGGGAGTATAAACCCTAACAGCAACTCCGGTTGGTCGCCACGGTGGGCGACTTCCACTACGAGTCTGTACAGGTATAATATATCTAACTGTATACACTTGTTAATCAAGTCTAGATAAGTATCCAACTAGAAAATAAGTCATCAGGAATACTTACTTCGTGCTGCTTGGAGCTCAGGCCGCTATCAGTCTCATCTCAAAAACCAAAACCGAAACAAATCGACTCCCGAGAATCTAAGACTCGACACAAAAACAAAATTGTATGGCATCGCAGAACCTAGGGCTCTGATACCACTAAAGTTGTCACGCCCCGAGAGTATGTCGTGCCAAAAAGCAAACGGACGACATCTCCCCTGTACGTGGCAACATCTCATGTTAATACAAGGCCCATAGGCCACAACAACAGCAATATATATATATATATATATATATATATAAACAAACCACAGTGGAAACTAAAACACAACATCACAAACTACACACATGCATACCGGTATGACTAACACCGACTCAGAACATCATATCAAAACTAGAAAAAAAAAAGGTACAACATTTATAGCGTCCAATCACTACAAAACATCACATAAACCAAATCCATATCAGAACACCAATGAAAACCCAAAAACTCGGACTCTCGGAGTTGAGATGAGATGATGCCAGCCAGCGGTGCTCCAAGTCCATCACGAAGTCGGCTACCTGTTACCTGGGCGATAGAAAAACTCAGGGTCCGTGGTGGTGAGTAAAACTCAGTAGGTAATAGGAAAAACATGTATATATCAAATATCACATGTAATTCAACAGCATAACCTAAAGGTACCACAGGTATAACAACACAGTATATAAATACATGCATATACCGTCTAACCAAATAAACAACGTATAACGCAGACATACTTGAACGTCTTCTATGCTACTCTGATCCAACCTAAGAATATATCCAACATATATAACAGGAAGAGTAATACTAACTCACAATATACTCATGATACAGGTCAAGGTATCTAATGGTCTGTCCAACAAATATACAAGTATCCGACACAACCGTATAACAGATGCAAGAAGCATGCATGAATATGATGTACAACCAAATGCAGCAAGCATAGTACAATCAAATGCAACATCACAATAAGCATATATATATAGACTGCATCTATATATATATTAATCAAAACCACCCATATATATATATATATATATATATATATATATATATATATATATATATATATATATATATATATATATATATATATATATATATATATATATATATATATATATATATCACAAACATCCATATATATATATATATATATATATATATATATATATATACATGCATATATGTATATATATGGCAATATGCAAAAATGTCATAAGTCACGGTAATACATCATACATGGTCATGTCGGCTCACCCTAAAGCTACCATGCCCCCAATGTGGCCTCGGTGGCTCGAGCATGACAACTGTCCCAACTCAACACCAACCACTACTCTCGAGTGGCCGAGTGGGTGGTATGATTGAGTAGCATATAAGCGTGAAGAGCTACACGATGGGGGTCCCTGCTATTGGTCACTCTGACAATCACTGCCCATGAATGGTCGAGTGTCACACACGCAGGACTACGACACGCAAATCCCACTACCACCATCTATAGTGGTAGAGTGCGACAGCACAATGCTCTACCCTCACACCAGTTACTCCTCCAATGAGTAACCGTAGAGGCAGGATGACTGATGACCCTCTCAACCATAAGGGAGACCACACCGCCAGCATGCATACAAATGACATGAATACTCTGTCACAAATAGACATCCACCACAGAATCTCTATTCTACAGAGAGTCATACTAATCAGATCAACGCACTCTCTATCCTATAGAGAGTCGTACTCAAATGATCATAACACTCTCTATCCTGTAGAGAGTCATACCAATCTAATCGACACACTCTCTATCCTGCAGAGAGTCATACTCAACTGATGGACGCACTCTCTATCCTATAGAGAGTCATACTCAACTGATCGACGCACTCTTTATCCTGTAGAGAGTCATACTTACTGATCGACGCACTCTCTATCCTGTAGAGAGTCATACTCAACTGATTATAACAATCTAGGACCACCGGTCCGTAGCAACAAACTAAGTACCATTCACCTGACCATTTACACAATACATGGTCGATGGTAAACATGAAACCTAAGGGTACTAGAATTAACCCTAGGTTCAAAACATTATCTATCTACAGATGACCTTTTTGCCCAATTTACAATTAGGTCGTCATCTGGACTTTACTATTTGCACTTAAGTAAACAAATTCTAGGTTACTTACATCACCTATATATATATATATATATATATATATATATATATATATATATATATATATATATATATATATATATATATATATATAACTCTTAATCATGATAAAATGAAACATGATAGCAGCAATGGAGTTAACAGCCAAAGGTAAGGTATCAAGTGCAAGAGTAAATAAGAACAGAGTCAAGGTAACATGATCATATAAGATGATCATGTATCTAAATCTACATGCATTTAAAACAACTTGACCAGGGTAGGAATTACCCACCTATTAAATAGCTCCGCGAAATAAACATCTTCACTTACGTGGATCTTCCTCATATCCATGTCCTACAAATATCATCATTTACAATTAAATTCAAGCACATGACAAATATACAAATCCACTACTATATCGTTCCTATATTCGTATCCCTTTATCGAATACGAATTAGAAACCGTACATCATCAAGCGTAACCCTTCTACAACATCCAACTAGGTTTAAATTATTAAACATCTTAGGTAGACTCCACCCAAATCAATTAAAAATGCTAACTCACATCCACATAAATCCATCCATCAGATCTAGAGCAGCTACACTTCTTCCATCGACTATTACTCAATGAATCCAATAATAACTGGCTATAGATCTAACATCACATCTATAATAATCCGAATCCATACTTACCAAGTTTAGCTTCACTTCACAGTTTCTTGATCCAATTTGCGGGAAACCTAATCTGCCTAGTCAATTTAACTGTAAGAAAATCAATCCATATCCACTTTGTGAACTGCATCCACCATAATTCCAATAATCCTAAACCGAAACAATACAAGATGCATAAGCTATAGGTAGACCACCTTTCAACAAATCAAAACTATCATTCATACAAATTAAAATTTACCTCAATCTCAACTTCCACAGCCCCATTCGAAATATTCTCCCCTTGTTCACCACCATCCCTGAAATCACTATCATATTGGTTACAAAATATCATACCAAATTTTTGTAACCTGAACTTACCTAGCCTTTCCTTTCCCATTCACAGCCAGAAATCCCTTGATCTCCCAGATCAACTGTGATGAGATGAGTTGTACTTCGAATCAAAGTTTCCACTGATACGAACACCGTCGGCTCCTTGAGATCGGTTCACGGTTGCATTTCTCTCGGCGGAGAAGAGAGGATGGTGGAGTTGTGGCTATTCGTGATATATTGGTAGGTTTTTGAAGCTTATGATTCATTGAGGAGGATAGGGAAAAGGGCGAACACAACAATGGTAGAATATTGCTACCCGTATCGGAGGGGACAGCGGTGGTCGTTCGGGGTGATCACAACTGGCCACGAAGCAGAGACGTCGGACGCAAGGCGGTGAAGCTGCAACTGAAATGGCCGGCGGCACCTGCTGCTTGTTGCTGTCGAAACAGAAGAAGAAAGGAACCGATGACGATTTGAGTCGATTGTGGCTTGAGCTCACGAGATCGAGGGACTGAATCGGGCATCGACGCTGTCTATCTGGCGGTGGAGTTTCATCCCTAGAAATCGAGTCCGAAGAAGTTGACAGCAAGGAATCAGGAAAAGAGTCGGCAGTGGTGCTCGCGTGCCTGGCCATGGTCGGCTGGTGTCGCGACTAGGCGACTGTGGCGCCCAGAGGTGCGGCTGTGGACGGCGAGCGCACGATGCACAGGGGCGATGGTGAGAAATCAGAAGGGAGAAAAAGGTTTGCGGTTGCGACTGCTCGAGCATGGCGGCGGTCGGATCGATCGAGAAGCATCGCGATTGACAGTTGGGTGGCGGCGACCTTGCTGCAGTTGGATCGGGAGAATAATTGGGGAGCGGCCGGCGCTCGTATGTGTTCGGGAGAGGGGACAACGGCGAAGAGCATCCGGTGAGAAGGAGGAGCGGCGGTGGAAGAGGAGTCAGCAGCGGTCGTTCGACGAGGAAGAGGTGCGGTGAAGGAAAACTCGGAAAATAAAGGCGATGGCGAGAAACGCGACGGCCGGGTGTTAAGAAATGGAGCAGGTTGGGTCCATTAATGGGTCAGATTTCAGACCCGTTAAGTCTTTTAAATCCTTCTCTACAAAGAGAGTCTTAGAAATTTCCATTTAAGTCCAGGAAAATTCCTAAAAATCCATAGGATAATTTATTAATTAACAAGGGTATTATTATTATTATTATTTGTATTTTATTATTTTTTTTGTATTTTTTGATATTTTATAGAACAGCTGGTGGAAGCTCTGGTGGATCATATATGATGTCAAGAGTGGTAAGTTCGGTAGGTAGCCGACAGGTAAGCCTCGAGTGAAGAGATGAGGTCAAGTCCTCTGTAGGGGGGCAAAGCTAGGCGTCGATCCGACGAAAAGTCTGCGTGGGACTTAGTAGTCGAGATCGAGCAGTATTACTACTACTATCATATTTTAAATTATCTATTTGTGCTAATTCTATTTTGCAGGGATCGGTCGACTGAATGGTTTCAAGTCGACTGGAGGTGTATCAGTCGACTGGATACCTATTTGGCAGGATCAGTTGGTGATCGATCAAAGATCGTGCGACACAGATAGAAAGGGCTTCAGTCAACTGAAGAGTTTGAGTCGACTAAAGAGGAAAATTTCTCGATGCGGAGTCGAGTGACGTGGAGTCGATTGGAAAGGTTTCAGTCGACTGGAAGACCACGAATTCCATATCGATGGGCTGATGTGGAGTCGACTTGAAGGCATTCCGGTCGACTGGAAAAAGTTTATAAAAGTTGTGCCCGACTAGATCCAAAATATCAATTCAATATACATCGAAGTGCTGCCAAAATACTTGCTCGACCACTAAACTTTCATTCCACAACAAGGTGACCTTCTGACACTCTGTGACTACCTCTACTATTCTTAAGTGTCGGTATAAAGTCTTGTTTTCTATTTAATTTTTTATTTCGCTCGTATACTTAACTTTAAGAGTGGGTGGTTTGTCACCTAACTCTATTATTTGTAAAAGGCGAAACCCTTCGAAGTTGAGAGTTTTCGAATCGGAGGGTATTATAGTGATTGCCCAACGAGGTAGCTCTCGGGAGAGCTACAGGCTTAGAGTAGCAACCCAGTGAGTGTTATGAACCAAGTAAATTGTCTGTGTCTGTAACTGTATTTAATTTCCATTGCATACTCGTATAAGAAAATTAGTATTAAAATTATTAAACACCGAGCTTCACCCCCCTCTCTCGGCTTACTCGATCCTACAATTAGTATCAGAGCAGGGGCGCTCCGAGTTGGTGAAACCACCCTCGTGAGCTTTAGATTAATTTAGATTAATTATTATTGCGTTAGATTAATTCATATTGCTTTAAAATAATTTTTACTGTATTAAAATTATTTTTGCATATTAATATAATTTTTTGCATATTTAAATCAATTAAAATATTTTATACATATTTAAATTAATTAAAAATCATTTTCTGCATATTTAAATTAATTAAAAATCATTTTTTGCCTATTTAAATCAATTAAAATATTTTATGCATATTTAAATTAATTTAAAATCATTTTCTATATATTTAAATCAATTAAAATATTTTCTGCATATTTAAATCAATTAAAATATTTTTTGCATATTTAAATTAATTAAAAATCATTTTTTTGCATATTTAAATCAATTAAAATATTTTTTGGATATTTAAATTAATTAAAAATCATTTTCTCATATTTAAATCAATCAAAATATCTTCTGCATATTTAAATTAATTAAAAATGGTTTTTTCATATTTAAATCAATTAAAATATTTTTTGCATATTTAAATTAATTTTAAAATCATTTTTTTACATTAAAAATAATTTTTTGCAATTTAAAAATAATTTTCTGCATTTAATTTAATTTTCTGTACATTAGAGTTATTTAATTTATTTTTTTATATTTAGAGAACATTTCCTTAATAATGTCACACTTAGATGGTCTAAGCACCGTTCGCCCTCCTCTCTTTAACGGAGAGGATTTTCCCTCGTGGAAGAGGAGAATGGAGTGTTTTCTAAAAATCGACCTAGAGGTTTGGTTTTTGATTATGAAAGGGTTCGTAGCTCTGGTAGACGACTCGAGTGAGTTGGTAGATCCAGAGAAATGGACCGCAAACTTTAGGAAAAAGGCTCAAGTCGATTACAAGTCTTTAAACACCTTGTAATGCATACTTATGAATGAGGAGCTAAGTCGAGTCGGGTTAATCAAAAATGCTAAAGAATTATGAGATAAATTAATTTTATTACATGAACAGGCTAACTTGAGTCCACTCGAGGATGGTTTAGTTTTGATGGCAGGAACGAACAAAAAAGAAAAAAAAATCTAAATCGAGAAGAAGGAAAAGGAAGGAAGCAACTAAGGCAAAATTGGACAAGTCATCGTCGGACGTGGAAATATCAACAACATGCTTCGTAGCACTCACGATGGTCGATGAGTCCGAAGTCGAGTCAAGACAAGAGTCCGAGTCTGAGAGAAGCCACGGATCTGCATCCGTTTCTGAAGGTTCTGACGACGTAACTTATCCCCTAGAAGATAAATTGTATAATATTATTGCATGGTTAGGTAGGAAACTAGCCAAGTCCGAAAATCGAGTCGACTCACTTCTCGAGGAATTCCACGTACTTAAGGAGCAAGTCAACTCGAAGACTTCGACTTGCCAAATTAAGGATAGAGACTCAACTCGAGTTGAAAAGCTTGAGGAAGAGAACTCGGTCCTAAAAAGGTAAGTAGAAGATCTAGCCAAATCGTTGGAAAGGTTCACTTTGGGCTTTAAGTATCTCAACTTGATGCTTGGGTCTCAATGTGCCATGTACAACAAGTCCGGACTCGGATACAAGGCTAAGGACACAAACAGATCATACATGTCCTTATTTAATAGAAATGCTAAGGGTCGAGTCCATGCTTGGGTTCCTAAGACTAGCTTAGTCAACCAAGTTGGACTGAATCAATTTTGGGTTCCCAAGAGTCAAGTTCACTTAGTGAACAAAACTCAATCTAACTACCATTTAAGGGGAGCTAACACTTTGCTTGTTTCCTTGTTTAGTTAAACACTTGCATGCTTTAGTTTACTTTACTTGCTTAATTTAGAATGGACTAGATAGGAAACAAAGTAGTTTAAACTTGAACAACCTAGTACTAAGACAAGTGAACTGATAGTAAGTTAGGGAAACTCTTCGAAGTGCATATCTAGGAAGTGGTCGTTGCTCCGATAACAAGAAGGTCATGTGCCTCGCTACGACCTGGTGCACTAAGTCGAGTGGAACTGACCGAAGCTAACTCACTAAGTCTTTAACTAGTTAGACCAAGGTTTAGTCTAAAGTGAATCAAGTACTTGATTCCTTTATTGACTTTGTCTAGGAAGTGGTCGTTGCTCCGATAACCAAGAAGGTCATGTGCCTCGCCACGACATGGAAGTTAATATTGGAAAAACCTACTTGACTAACTCAAACTAAGCTTGAATCTAACACAAGTTTAAACACTTTGAAATTGCTCATTAAATTTAATTAAGATAAAAGAAATTCTCATCTCACAAAACTCATAGGAATAAGTTTATTGAAAACCTAGCTTGGGTGATATAATCTTAATTAAGCTTAATTAGTTTAATTTAGCTTAACTCAACCTAATAAACTTAATTAATTTAACTTAACAATAACTTAATTAAATTTAACAACAACTTAATTAAACTTAACTAAACAACTAAACATAATCAATTCAATTTAATCAACTAAACTTAATCGATTCAATTTAACCAACTTAATTAACTCAATTCTAATCAACTTAATTAACCATCTCATCAATCCAAACCATCTAATCAATTCAACTTAATCAACTTAGTGAACTTAATCGATTCAACTCAGCTAATCAACTCAAATAAAATCAAATCAATTAACATAAGTAATCCCAAATCAATTCAAGATAATTCGCTTTATTCAAAATTTAAATTAAAAAAATAAAAAATAATAAATAAATAAATAAGGGGGAGAAAATAGCTTCAAGTTTATTAAATTTTGAAAAGCTTCAATTAAGGGGGAGTCTTAAATGTGTTTCAAACACTCTAGCTTTAAGGGGGAGTTAATATACTTTGAAATATCTAATGTTTTTTTTTTTAAATCATAATTCTAGGCGGAGTATTGAATATTTAAAACTTTAGTTAAAAAGGAGTTTCAAAATGCTAATTAAGGGGGAGAAAAACTTAGGCTTTGAATGCTCTTTGAAAAGCTTAAATATCTTCAAGATTAAAATACATAAAAATTCTACTTAGGTTTTGATGTATGGGGAGAAAACAATTAAACATTTTAAAGCATTTATTCAGGGGGAGCTTTAAAAATTTTGAAAATTTTTGAAAATAAGTTATTATTAAGGGAGAGTTTTGAAAATTTTAAAAGTTGAAAATTCTTTAAAAATATTTGAAAAAACAATTTTTATTCAGGAGGAATTTTGAAAATTTTGAAATTTTATAAGTTTGATAATTCTCTAAAAATTTTGGAAATCAATTGTTATTCAAGAAAAGTTTTGAAAGTTTTGAAATTTAATAAGTTTGGAAATTTTGAAAATCAATTGTTATTCAGGGGGAGTTTTGAAAACTTTGAAATTTAGTAAGTTTGAATTTAAAAAAAAATAAAAAATAATTTTTATTCGAGGGGAGTTTTGAAAAATTTTAAAAGTTTGAAATTTCTTGAAAATAAACTTTTATTCAGGGGAAGTTTTGAAAGTTTTGAAAATCAATTGTTATTCAGGGGGAGTTTTGAAAACTTTGATATTTAATAAGTTTGAAAAAAAAAATTAAAAAATTTTGAAAATCAATTTTTATTCAGGGGGAGTTTTGAAAAATTTTAAAAGTTTGAAATTTCTTGAAATAAACTTTTATTCAGGGGGAGCTTTGAAAATTATTGAAAAGTTAGAAATATTGTTTGAAATTAAAAAACTTAAATTAAGTTTTTGAAATCAAAGTCGTTGGTGAAAATTTAAAAAATTAATTGTTGAGCTTGAAAATTTCTTATCTCCAATATATCTTGTTGGCATTTTATACTTAATCTTTATTTTGATGTATGCCAAAGGGGGAGAGAAGATATATAAAGTTATAAATTTATTAAAAAAAGAAGAGTTATAAAATTAGAGAAGATGCAAAAATTTGATAAGGACTTATGCATGTCATACATGATTAAATTTATGCATCTATTATTCATGTCAAAAGTTGATAGTTCATTTCTTATACATGTCAATATTTGCATATTGGTATATGATTCTCCTAACTTTAACTGATGTATTGTCATACATCAAAAAGGGGGAGATTATTGATGCAGTGAGCATATCACGCCCCGAGAGTATGCCGAATCGAAAATCAAACGGACAGCATCTCCCCTGTACGTGGCAATATATCCTATTTATACAAGACCCTTAGGCCCACAATAAATATAACATATACAACTGTAAACATAACAAAATAACAAAGCACGGCGGAATTTACACAACTACAATACAAACCACACACCATGTATACCAGTATGGCTAACACCAAACTAAGAAAACACCGTAACAAAACCAGAAAGAACGGTACCACAACAACAGTGTCCAACACTACAAATCGTCACATAAAACCAAAGACATATCGAAACACCAACGATAAACCCAAAAGCTCGGACTCTCGGAGTTGAGATGAGACGATGTCAGCCGGCGATGCTCCAAGTCGTCACGAAGACTTCTACCTCTTATCTGGGCGACAGAAAAACTCAGGATTCGTGGTGGTGAGTATAACTCAGCGGTAATAGGAAAAACATGTATATATCAAATATCACATGTAATTCAACAGAAAAATATATAGGTACATCAAGTAAACACCATCATGATAAACATATACATGCATATACCTTCTAACCAAATGAACAACGTAAAATGGAGACATACCTAAAAGTCTGCTACGCTACACCTATCCAACCTGAGCATATATCCACAATATATAACATGAAGAGTAATACTAACTCACACTATAATCATGATACAGGTCAAAGGTATCTAATGGTCCGACCAACAAGTATATAGGTATCCGACATAACCATATAATAGATGCGAGTAGCATGTATGAAGATGATGTACAACCAAATGCAGCAAGCATAGTACAATCAAATGCAACATCACAATAAGCATATATATATAGGCTGCATCTATATATATATATATATATGGAAATATGAAAATTGTCATAAGTCACGGCAATGCAGCATGCATGGTCATGCCAGCTCACCCTAAAGCTACCATGACCCTAGTGTGGCCTCGGTGGCTCGACATGACAACTGTCCCAACTCAACACCAACCACTACTCTCGAATGGCAGAGTGGGCAGTATGATCGAGTAGCATATAAGCGTAAAGAGCAAGCTATACGATGGGGGTCCCTGCTGTTGGCCACTCCGACAGTCACTACCTATGAGTGGTCGAGTGCCACACACGCAGGACAACGGCATGCAAATCCAACTACCACCGTCTATAGTGGTAGAGTGCGACACCACAAATGCTCTGCCCTCACACTGATTACTCCTCCTATGAGTAACCATGGAGGCAGGATGACTGACGATCCTCTCAACCATAAGGGAGACCACATCACCATCATGCATGCAAATGACATGAATACACAGTCACACATACAGACATCCATCACAGACTCTCTATTCTACAAAGAGTCATATCAATCTAATCAGCGCACTCTCTATCCTGTAGAGAGTCGTACTCAACTAATCATAACTGTCACGCCCCGAGGTAGACTCTGTCCGGTCAATGGACGGCACCCCCTTATGACAATTCCAATACGGTACAAAAGTCGCAGCCAGTCTAACACATATCGAAAATGTATAACATCATAGCGGAAGCCAACACAATGAAATACAAACTCATCAACATACGTATATCGGTATATCCGTCCATACTAAAACAGAATCTCATACTGAATGCCATAAAAGAAAGATACAGCACGATCTCCAATAACAGTAGAAGTCCATATAAAGATACATGCAATAGGAAACAAAACCCTCGGAAAAATGGCGAGATGGGATCAGGTGGCAATGCTCCAAGTCCATGCCGAAGTCTTCTATCTACTACAGGCATGACGAAACCTGTGGTCGGTGGTGAGTATAAAACTCAGAGGTAATATATAGAAGTGCATGAACAACATACAGGGTATAAAGATCTACAAGTATACATGTGAAGATCTACAGGTATGCAGCATGAGTCCATCATACATACAGTACTCAACATAGTAACCAGTAACTATAGATACGGTCATACTCATAGCATACACTAAACTAATCAACTGACATAAAATAATGTACATACCTGACGGTCTACCGTCCACATGACCTATAACATCTTGAATAGGTATATCATAGCATAATCCAAATAACATGCGACAGTCTAAACCAAAACATACTAATGCTCAACACACAGCAGTATATAAAATGCAAATGACATGTAGCATGATATACAATCATATGCAGCAACCAAATGCAACATCTCACAAGCATATGTAAAACATATATCGAATACATGCATACATATATATATCAGCAATGCATATGCATGGTCATGCATGTGCACCCAACTCGCTACCACGACCCCAGTGTGGCCTAGGTGGCACGACATGACAACTATCCTGACTCCAGCCGCCGCCACTCTCGAGTGACCGAGTTGGGTAGTATGAAACAGTAGCTAGCCGCCATAGAGCTATATGCTACTCACACGGGGTCCCTGGCGCTGGCGCTCGTCCCTACCCATGAGTAGGCGAGCACCGCACCGGGACTCACGCACATCACACGACCACTGTCTATAGTGGGTGAGTGCGCTAACTACCACTCCGCACAGTGGCCAAGTGCGCATCTCCAGCTACCACCATCCTTAGTGGCCGAGAATGGCACGCACAACAATGCTCTGCCCTCAACCCTGCAACCACTACCCTGAGTGGTCGGGGAGGCAGGATGAGTGACGACCCGTCTTAACCATAAGGGAGACCCAGTCATCAGCATGCATGCAATGTAATGATGCATAGCTCACACACAAATCCTCGCAACACTCCCTAACTCACGGGGAGACCTAGTCAACCAAAAGTCAACCATGCAATGATGACAAATCCGTAATCACAACCTATTTACCTATGTACAGATGAATAGATCCTTCAAGCTAACACACTGATATGTGTACGGTACAACGACCTACCCCATAATTTGGACTCATCACCTAACCTAGTGATGCAACCTAGTAACCCAATCTGAGGTCATAGAGATAACCCTAACCACATGTACTTACTGTACATCTAACAGTTAACACATAATAGGGTTTTTATAGTTTCTATCCGTGCTAGATAATCAATGAAGTAACAGAGTATATATCTCAAAGGTCAAAGGCAGTACAAGCATATGATTTAATAAGAGTGGATTTAAGGTAAACAGGTATAAACATATATACAATGTCATGCACTAGAATTGATCAAACTACTGGACCAGGTAGATATTACCCACCTGATACGAAGCTCGAATAATCCTCATGGTTGTGGACCTGCTTCGTATCCCAAACCTGCACAACAATAACAAATTAGGATTAAGTACGAATCTCTCATAATTATATAAACAACATACTAATTCATTCTATATTCGTATTCTTTTCCCGAATACATTTTAACCACCCAATCATATCTAACTGATTCACCAACCAACCCCTAATAAATCACGACATCCTCAAGATTAATTACGGTGAATAAATCTAACCACACCTACTTCACCCATCACATCTCCCTAACAGAATATAACCAATATAATCCAATACATTAAAATCTCCCAAATCCAAACATGTCAGATATCCACTAGTATTAATCGAGCATAATCAATACCCGAACAACAAACACAATCAAATCCCAGTAGTAAAAACTCTAACCATCCGAACGCAAACAATTTCATACCCAATTGCAACCTCCTCACAGATGATAAGAATCGGTTAATTTCATCTACAACCAAAATCACCTCGACACACCCCACGCATAGCAACTATAGATGAAGCAATAGCAATACACACAACTTACTGATCTCAAATCTCCTCCGGCAGTTCACTCCGGCTCAACCTCTGCCTACCGAAAGAACTCCAGATCAAACGCATCGACAACAGAACACAAATCATCATATAAATACCAAAATCACCACAACTTATCTATTGATCTGAATAATCGACTATAACTACAATAACCAGGAGAATCATACATTCCTTCATGCTGGCAATTGACCAAAATCCATCGAATCTCAACAAACCAGTTCACCGTGATTTACAACAACGCAACCACATCCTAATTAAACGAAAACCACAATCAGGATACAGAACATCAATCCATGGATACTACAGATGACAATATTGGGTTTGATCCAAACTTACCGGCTCTAAACTCCATCAGCGGCGATTTTTCCCCCAATCCCAGCTGCTTGCCGAATCAATCCAACCCCTGATCACTACCAACCCATAGATCTCAGTAAACACAACCCGAAAACAAGATCTCTACTCGAAAGGGAAGATGACACTCGATCCTTACCTCCGATGGCAGCTCGCTGTCGCGACGATGACTCCGCTGTCCGCTGGGAGTTTTGCCACGATTTTTCCCAGGCAATAATCCCCCTAATCCCCGGCCGGAGATCTACCAAATGGTGGCGCTGTCGAGCTGCTCGCACCGGATGCCGATGAACGGAGATCGACGAAGCGATCGCGCGGAGCAGAGAAATGTCATGGAAAAGGAAATGGGAATCGCGATGAAAATGAGACGATCCGTTCGTTCGACACCCCTTTAAAAGTCGTTCAAGTGATCCGGTTAACCCAGCCAACTCTAAGCCCAATCTGATTAGGTTCAGCCACTTAACCCGAATCCAATCCAATTCGATTTAGCCCAAGCCCAAAACCAGCCCAAGCCTAATACAGCCCAATTTCAGCCCAACTAGATAATTAACCCATTAGCCCACTAATTAATCCCCTAATTAATTAAAGGGTTAATAATTT
Source organism: Wurfbainia villosa (assembly GCA_025175895.1). NCBI lineage: Eukaryota > Viridiplantae > Streptophyta > Magnoliopsida > Zingiberales > Zingiberaceae > Wurfbainia > Wurfbainia villosa. The sequence goes on from CM046002.1 coordinate 6,447,490, forward strand.
TTTTTTTCGTATACTACATTCTCTCCCACTTAATAAAATTTGGTCCCCAAATTTCCGTACTTATATGCAGTAATCAACTCAAGATATTTCTTGAACTACTACATACCTCATATGAACAGGTGAGGGTATCGAGCTCGGATGATATCCTCCAGCTCCCATGTAGCCTCCTCATCAGTGTGATGCTGCCATCCAACCTTTACAAGCCGGATGGTTTTGTTCCGTAACTGACGCTCTTTGCGACCAAGAATCCGCACGGGAACCTCCTCATATGTCGCATTAGGCTGGAGTGGAACCGGCACCTCCGTCAGAACATGATCCGGATGCGGTACGTATTTCCTCAGCATAGACACATGGAATACGTTATGGACGCTCGCAAGCGTCGGAGGTAGAGCCAACCGGTATGCTACACCTCCAATCCGCTCCAATATCTCGAATGGTCCAATGTAGCGTGGTGCTAACTTTCCTTTAATTCCGAATCTCTTAACTCCTTTTGTAGGTGATACTCGCAAAAATACATGATCTCCTATAACAAACTCCAGAGGTCTTCGCCTCCGATCTGCATAACTTTTCTGTCTGTTCTGAGCCTCTGACAATCGTCGTCGTATAATACAAACTAACTCTGCATCGTGCTGAATACTCTGAGGGCCCAATAACTGTCGCTCCCCAACATCCTCCCACAATACTGGAGATCTGCAGGGTCGACCGTACAAAGCCTCAAAGGGAGCCATCTGAATGGAAGAGTGATAACTATTATTATACGCGAACTCCACCAAGTGAACGTGATCCTCCCAGCTGCCTCTGAAATCCATGACGCAAGATCTCAATAAGTCCTCCAGAGTCTGAATAGTACGCTCCGACTGTCCATCCGTCTGCGGGTGAAATGCAGTACTGAGATGAAGCTCGGTGCCCATAGCATGCTGAAGACTCTGCCAGAATCGTGAAGTAAAATGTGGATCTCTGTCAGATATGATACTCAAGGGTACTCCGTGCAGCCTGACAATCTCTCTACAGTATAGCTCAGCTAGTCGATCCAATGGATGTGTCTCACGAATCGGAAGGAAATGAGCGGATTTGGTTAACCTATCCACAATCACCCAAATCGCATCATGTCCTTTACGGGTTCTGGGCAACCCGGTAACAAAATCCATCGTAATATGTTCCCACTTCCATTTCGGAATTGGGATTCTCTGCAGCAATCCGGCTGGGAGTTTGATGTTGGCCTTTACTGCTGTGAGACCAAACATCGGCGGCGAAATCCATAATATCCTCTTCATACCGTCCCACCAATAGGAATGCCTCAAATCCTGATACATCCGAGTACCGCCCGGATGTATAGCAAATCTCGAATGATGTGCCTCTCGTAATAACTCCTCCTTAATCGGATGTGTGTCCGAAACACATAATCTCCCTCGGAATCGGAGGACTCCAGTCTCGTCACACGAGAAATTTATCTGTTGTCCTGAGTCCAGAGTGCTACATAAGAACTGCAGATGTTGATCGCTAGCCTGTGCCTCCTTTATCCTCTCAATAATAGCAGACTGGGCAACCATGGATACCAATATCCCTCGGGATGTTTGACCCTGTTCCGACAACCCCAACTCAGAGAACTATCGAACAAGATCAGTCACTGCGGTCAAATGACTAGCCAGAATCCCACGGGACTTCCTGCTCAGTGCATCTGCTACAAAGTTAGCTTTACCCGGATGATACTGAATGGTGCAATCATAATCCTGTAGGTATTCCATCCATCGTCTCTGTCTAAGATTCAATTCCTTCTGAGTGAAAAGATATTTCAAACTCTTATGGTCCGTATAAATCTCAAAAGTAATCCCATACAAATAATGTCTCCATATCTTTAGTGCAAAAATAATGGCTGCTAACTCCAGATCGTGCACCGGATAATTCCTCTCATAATCCTTAAGCTGACGGGAGGCATAAGATACTACACGGTCGAACTGCATCAGAACTGCTCCCAATCCTTGGAAAGAAGCATCAGTATACAGGACCACCCCATCGCCAGAAGAAGGAATCACTAATACAGGTGCAAAAACTAGTCACTGATTAAGCTCCTGAAAACTGGACTCACACGCCTTTGACCAAGCAAACTTGACCCCTTTTCGGGTCAAGCGAGTGAGTGGTGTGGCTATACGGGAAAATCCCTCCACAAATCTTCGGTAATACCCGGCCAATCCAAGAAAACTACGGACTTCCTGAACTGACTTTGGTTGCTCCCAACTGGTAATCGCTTCGATTTTCTGGGAATTGACTGAAATACCTCTGCTAGATACCACATGTCCAAGAAATCCCACAGAAGATAGCCAGAAAGCACACTTACTGAACTTGGCATATAAATGCTCTCGTCGCAACGTCTCTAATACAATCCGAAGATGGTGCTCATGCTCCTCCTCCGAACGAGAATATATCAAGATATCATCTATGAATACGATGACAAACTGATCCAAGTATCTCAAGAATACCCGGTTCATCAAATCCATAAATGCAGCTGGAGCATTAGTAAGACCAAATGGCATCACTAGAAACTCGTAATGTCCATAACGCGTACGGAACGCTGTCTTCTAAACATCCTCGTCTCTTACTCTCAGCTGATGATAGCTTGATCGCAGATCAATCTTGGAATACACGCAAGTATCCTTGAGCTGATCAAACAAATCCTCTATCCTTGGCAGTGGATATTTGTTTTTGATGGTCACTGCATTTAGTTGTCGGTAATCAATACATAACCGCAAAGATCCATCTTTCTTTTTAACGAATAGCACCGGATCTCCCCAGGGTGAAACACTAGAACGAACAAAACCCCTATCCAATAATTCTTGCAGTTGTATCTTTAGCTCACTTAACTCTTTCGGTGCCATCCGGTATGGAGCCTTTGACACTGGTGCGGTTCCCAGAATCACCTCTATCGCGAATTCCACTTGCCTCGGAGGTGGCAAGCCCGGAAGTTCATCTGGAAATACATCCGGATACTCATGAACTACCCGCACGCTGGAAAGAGGTGGTATCTCCTCACTCTCCACTTTGACCAAAGAGAATAAGTAACCCTGACAACCATGCGACATTAATCTCCGAGCCTGAAGTGCAGATATAACGGACACTCCATCATTCCAGGTACCCACGAATTCCCATGCAGGCTGATCTGGTGGTCGGAAGGTCACTACTCTCGCTCTACAATCCACTGTAGCACAATATGTAGCCAACCAATCCATTCCGAGTATAATATCGAATTCCACCATCTCTAGCACCTAAAGGTCCACCGTAAGTATATGTCCCTCGAAATCCAACAGACAACCTTTGATTACTTGATGACTGGTCAAAATCTCGCCCGATGGTAATGATACCACTAATCCACAAGAATGAATCATAGGGATTCTCCCAATTTTACTCAGAAATATACTAGAAATAAAGGAATACAAGCTACCAGTATCAATCAATGTATCAGCAGGTATAGAATAAACCAAAATCATACCCCGAATGACCGATCCCTCAGCCCGCTGAGCGTCCTCTCGGGTAATGGCATAAACTCGTCCCGTCTCCACATGCGGCGGTTGCGCTCCAGATATAATAATAGAATGCCTCCACTCCGAATAGATGCTGGAGTGCATGATGATCTTCTTTGAGGTGACTCTCTTGTGAGCATAATATATCACGAGGCCGTAGGTAGATATCGCTGAGTAGGTGGCCCGGAAAAATAACTCTCTTCAGCTGGAGTATAATGAATCGCCGGCGGCATCCCGGAAGAATCACTCCCATGTATATGATATATCTGGGCTGTAGGAGGTAGTGTCTGTCTCTGACCATGCATCTGCGTCCTAGGTGCTGACCTCTGCTGATGATGCTGATCAGATCTCTTTCCCTTGCTGGAATTGCCTGAACCCTCTAGCTGTGCCTTCAGAGTACACTCTCGACTAGTGTGCCCTGGATGCTTGCAGTAATAACAAACACTCCGGTCCAAGGGACACTCTGAAATGTGGTGGGTTCCTGACCCGCATCTATAGCATCTAGCCATGTGTCCGCTCTTACGATTCTTCTGAGAACCTCCAGACTGTCCAGAAGCTTGTCGCTTCCCTTTCTGTGCCCTAGATGATCCCTCTGAAGTACCACGAGAAGCCCCACTCTGATCTTGCTTTCTCTGAGTCTCAGGAGTCGCATCAGATTTCCGCTGCTTTCCCTGGTTCATCTGTTTTTCCAACTCTCTCTCCTTTGTGATTTGCTGAGAAGTCATCTCAATAGACAGTGCCCTATCCAGTGCCTCTCGGTACGAATTAATGGAAGATCCCAATAGTTTGGCCCGAATATACGCAACCAAACCCTGCATAAATTGGAACATTCTGTCCCCATCCTGTGCTACCAAATGTGGACAAAATTCCGCGAGTCGGATGAACTCCGCATTATACTCCATGACTGACCGATTGCCCTGCTTAAGAGTTAAGAACTCCTGACGGCGTGTTATAGAGAACGCAGAAGGAAAATACTGCCTCCAGAATATATCTCAGAAAACTGCCCAGGTGATTTTCTACTCTCCCATCAAGGTCTTCTGCATTTTCCACCACGTAACCGCCTGCTCCCGAAGGTGATAAGCTGTTAGACCCACCTTCTCCTCATCGGTGCAACTCATGAACTCAAACGTATCCTCCAAATTGTCTAACCATGTCCGTGCAATCCAGGGATCAGACTCACCTCGAAATAGCGTAAATCGGTCCTTGGATGACCGTGCTAACACAGGTATACGTGCCTTGACTCTGACCCAACTGGAATCCGTAGCAGTCGGCATAGTCGGGAGTACATCAGGCTCTTGAGGTTCCGAACCTCTGGTAGGAGACTGTCGTGGCTCCTCCTGATCAACCGGTCCTCCGGTAGTAGGCTGTTTAGATGGTCGACCTCTCTTACGAGTCTGAACAGGTGCCATAATATCGTCTGTTCACACCTGTTGAACGACTTACATAACTATTTGACCAGAAAATATTAAGTGTTAAGATTTCTTACTTCGGACAACTTGGAGCTCATGCCTCTATCAATACCATCTTACCAAAATCGAAATCAAATCAAATCAAAACGATTTCCGAGGTCCCAAAATCCGACAAAAACATTATTGCATGGCATCGCAACCTAGAGCTCTGATACCAATAAAATTGTCACGCCCCGAGGTAGACTCTGTCCGGCCAACGAACGGCACCCCCTTATGACAATTCCAATACGGTACAAAAGTCGCAGCCAGTCTAACACATATCGAAAATGTATAACATCATAGCGGAAGCCAACACAATGAAATACAAACTCATCAACATACATATATCGGTATATTCATCCATACTAAAACAGAATCTCATACTGAATGCCATAAAAGAAAGATACAGCACGATCTCCAATAACAGTAGAAGTTCATATAAAGATACATGCAATAGGAAACAAAACCCTCGGAAAAACGGCGAGATGGGATCAGGTGGCAATGCTCCAAGTCCATGCCGAAGTCTTCTATCTACTACTTGGGCGACAGGAAACCCAAGGTCCAGGGTGGTGAGTATAAAACTCAGGGGTAATATATAGAAGTGCATGAACAACATACAGGGTATAAAGATCTACAAGTATACATGTGAAGATCTACAGGTATGCAGCATGAGTCCATCATACATACAGTACTCAACATAGTAACCCGGTAACTCTGAATCACGGTCATACTCATAGCATACACTAAACTAATCAATGACATAAAATAATGTACATACACACGGATTACATGCGTCCACATGACCTATAACATCCTGAACAGGTATATCATAGCATAATCCAAATAACATGTGACAGTCTAAACCAAAACATACTCATGCTCAACACACAGCAGTATATAAAATGCAAATGACATGTAGCATGATATACAATCATATGCAGCAACCAAATGCAACATCTCACAAGCATATGTAAAACATATATCGAATACATGCATACATATATATATCAGCAATGCATATGCATGGTCATGCTCATGCACCCAACTCGCTACCACGACCCGTGTGGCCTGGGTGGCGACATGACAACTATTCCGACTCGGCCACCACTCTCGGTGACCGAGTTGGGTAGTATGAAGCAAGAGCTAGTTCGTCATAGAGCTATATGCTACTCACGGGGTCCTCGCTAGCCGCTCCGTCCCTACCCATGAGTAGACGAGCACCGCACCCAGGACTACTGCACATCACACGACCACCGTCTATAGTGGGTGAGTGCGCTAACTACCACTCCGCACAGTGGCCAAGTGCGCATCTCCAGCTACCACCATCCTTAGTGGCCGAGAACGGCACGCACAACAATGCTCTGCCCTCAACCCTGCAACCACTACCCCGAGTGGTCGGGGAGACAGGATGACTGACGACCCGTCTTAACCACAAGGGAGACCCAGTCGTCAGCATGCATGCAATGTAATGATGCATAGCTCACACACAAATCCTCGCAACACTCCCTAACTCACGGGGAGACCTAGTCAACCAAAAGTCAACCATGCAAGGATGACAAATCCGTAATCACAACCTATTTACCTATGTACAGATGAATAGATCCTTCAAGCTAACACACTGATATGTGTATGGTACAATGACCTACCCCATAATTTGGACTCATCACCTAACCTAGTGATGCAACCCAGTAACTGTTAGGACCCTTGGAATGGCTAGAGGGGGGGTGATTAGCCTTTCTTGTTTTCTACAAAAATGTTAGCGGAAGCAATACAAATATAAACACAAATCAAAGCAAGAAAAAGCTAACACCCGATGTACGTGGTTCGGAGATGACGCTCCTACTCCACGGCAATCCGTAAGGTGGATTAGCCCTAATAGACCTTCACTAGAACCTCCTTTGGATGAACCAAGGTGGAGAAACCTTTCTTACAATGCTCTCCTCTTCTTTACAATGATGGATGATCAAGAACAAGAGAAGAGGAGGATTTAAATCACTAAAAACACTTGGAAGGCTTGGTGAGCACGAGAGTATAGTTAGGAGCAAGAGCACTAGCTTCACCAAGCTCCCCATGGCCCCTTTTTATAGAAGAGGGGTTGTTTTTCCCGTTGGGCGTCGATCGGTCGATGCATGCCATCGATCGCTGGCCAAGCCACGGCAAACACGATCTCCGCAGATTCGTAGCCGCAATTTCAATGGCCAGGTGATCGGTCGATCCCTCCATCGATCGTGATGGGGTGATCGATCAGTGATTAAGGCGATGGTCGAGTGAGACGTGCATTCGTGGCGATATTTCCCTTGATCGATCGGTGATGCCATTTTGATCGGTGATTGCAGATCGGCTCGATCGATCAAGCTACCAATCGATGGTCGTGGTTTCATTCGACTTAGTGAACGCTGATCGATCGGATACATCGTATCAGTCGACTGATACTCATCAAGTATGAGTAATTCATACTTGATTTTATACCCTAGACCTAGACTCAACCTTCTAGCTCCTCAATAAGCCTTGCGCCTTCAGGATCCCTCCGAGTCCGCGACTTGTTCATCCTTTGCGCTTTGCTTCCAAGAGCTTCCTTCGGTTTCGTCATGTCTTGGGTTGCCAAATGCTTGGACTTTATGCCGCCAAGACTACAAGCTTGGACTTATGCTGCCAAGACTTTACTTTGGACTTCCTTTGACAAGGTTCACTTTGGACTTTATGCTGCCAAGACTACAAGCTTGGTCTTATGCCGCCAAGTCCATCCCTTGGACTTCCTTTGCCAAGATCATACTTGGACTTCCTTTTACCAAGTACTTCATCCTTGGATTTCCCTGTCACTTAAACACATTCGTAATTAGATCACAAGATATTGCCTAACTTAGATGATTAGCCAAATATCAAAACATATAAATGCTTGGAGCATTGTTGCACTAACAGTAACCCAATCTGAGGTCATAGAGATAACCCTAACCACATGTACTTATTGTACATCTAATAGTTAACACATAATAGGGTTTTTATAGTTCCTATCCGTGCTAGATAATCAATGAAGTAACAGAGTATATATCTCAAAGGTCAAAGGCAGTACAAGCATATGATTTAATAAGAGTGGATTTAAGGTAAACAGGTATAAACATATATACAATGTCATGCACTAGAATTGATCAAACTACTGGACCAGGTAGATATTACCCACCTGATACGAAGCTCGAATAATCCTCATGGTCGTGGACCTGCTTTGTATCCCAAACCTGCACAACAATAACAAATTAGGATTAAGTACGAATCTCTCATAATTATATAAACAACATACTAATTCATTCTATATTCGTATTCTTTTCCCGAATACATTTTAACCACCCAATCATATCTAACTGATTCACCAACCAACCCCCCTAATAAATCACGACATCCTCAAGATTAATTACGGTGAATAAATCTAACCACACCTACTTCACCCATCACATCTCCCTAACAGAATATAACCAATATAATCCAATACATTAAAATCTCCCAAATCCAAACATGTCAGATATCCACTAGTATTAATCAAGCATAATCAATACCCGAACAACAAACACAATCAAATCCCAGTAGTAAAAACTCTAACCATCCGAACGCAAACAATTTCATACCCAATTGCAACCTCCTCACAGATGATAAGAATCAGTTAATTTCATCTACAACCAAAATCACCTCGACACACCCCACGCATAGCAACTACAGATGAAGCAATAGCAATACACACAACTTACCGATCTCAGATCTCCTCCGGTAGTTCACTCCGGCTCAACCTCTGCCTACCGAAAGAACTCCAGATCAAATGCATTGACAACAGAACACAAATCATCATATAAATACCAAAATCGCCACAACTTATCTATTGATCTGAATGATCGACTATAACTACAATAACCAGGAGAATCATACATTCCTTCATACTGGCAATTGACCAAAATCCATCGAATCTCAACAAACCAGTTCACCGCGATTTACAACAATGCAACCACATCCAAATTAAACGAAAACGACAATCAGGATACAGAACATCAATCCATGGATACCACAGATGACAATATTGGGTTAGATCCAAACTTACCGGCTCTAAACTCCACCGGCGGTGATTTTTCCCCCAATCCCGGCTGCTTGCCGAATCAATCCAACCCCCGATCACTGCCAACCCATAGATCTCAGTAAACACAACCCAAAAACAAGATCTCTACTCGAAAGAGAAGACGACACTCGATCCTTACCTCTGATGGCAGCTCGCTGCCGCGACAACGACGCCGCTGTCCGCTGGGAGTTTCGCCACGATTTTTCCCAGGCGAGAATCCCCCTGATCCCCGACCAGAGATCTACCAAATGGTGGCGTCGTCGAGCTGCTCGCACCGGATGCCAACAAACGGAGATCGGCGAAGCGATCGCGCGGAGCAGAGAAATGTCGCGGAGAAGGAAATGGGAATCGCGATGAAAATGAGACGATCCGTTCGTTCGGCACCCCTTTAAAAGTCATTCAAGTGATCCGGTTAACCCAGCCAACTCTAAGCCTAATCTGATTGGGTTCAGCTCAGCTGGTTCAGCCACTTAACTCGAATCCAATCCAATCCGATTTAGCCCAAGCCCAATACCAGCCCATGCCTAATACAGCCCAATTTCAGTCCAACTAGATAATTAACCCATTAGCCCACTAATTAAACCCAATTAATCCCCTAATTAATCCTAATTAATTAAAGGGTTAATAAATTTTTTTTTTCGTATACTATAATAACACTCTCTATCCTGTAAAGAGTCGTACCAATCTGATCGACGCACTCTCTATCCTGCAGAGAGTCATACTCAACTGATCATAACACTCTCTATCCTGTAGAGAGTCATACCAATCTGATGACGCACTCTCTATACTGCAGAGAGTCATACTCAACTGATCATAACAAGCTAGGACCACCGGTCTATAGCGACACGCTAATCACAATTTACCTGACTATTTACACAACACATGATCGGTAGTAAACAAGCAACATAAGGGTATTGATATCAACCCTACGTTCAGGACATTACCTACTTACGAATGACCTTTTATCCAATTTACAAATCAGGTCATCATCTGTACTCCACTATTTACATATAACTAAGCATTTATAGGTTTACCTACATCACATCTGTAACTCCTAATCATGATAAAGGAAATGTGATAACAATAATAGAGTATATAGGACAAAGACAAAGTATCAAGCACAAGTATAAATAAGAGCAGGGTGAAGGTAATATGAACATATAATATGATCATATATATATCTAAATCTGTATGCAACAACAACTACCTGACTAGGGTAGGAAATTACCCACCTGCTGTAATGCTCGTAATAATACAACCCTCACGTATGTGAACCTGTCTCGTATCCACGTCCTGTAAGTATCATAATACGCAATAAGTTCAAACACACGATAATATATTATTTACTGCTATAACATTCCTATAGTCGCATCCTTTTTATCGAATACAATTTAGGAAATCCCCCAAATCATCCATGGCCAATTCACTGTATCAACCTCTGATTGCCAATATCCCAGGGTTGATCTCTCAAACTCACCGTTACACGTAGCAAATACGCTAACCTACCCCTTCAACTAGATACGCCAAATTCACCATCCAAAGAACGGATCCACAACTCAAATATATACCTCATAGATCAAAACACATTTTGAACCACTTTGGATAAAACACACCTAACCCAAATAGTTATCAACCACTTCAATCTCTCGTTCACTGCTCCATCAAAACACAGCCCAAACACCTTCCATAACCAACAACAGTCGTTCACAACCCCTAAATTTACAGCCGACAACACCCGTGTTCACTGCTCACCACTATCACACCTCTAAAAACATCTATCTCCACCTCACAGCCATTTCAGCCCCTTCGTGGTCAAGAACAACATCATTCACAGCCATTCTATTCACCAGCATAGCTTGTGAACAACTAACACAGCATGTTATTCACCAGAACAGACCAGCCACGGCTTCTCTTCTCACTCACAACCACTACAATCAATACCACAACCTTTCTACAGTTCAACACTCACGGTAGGCAACAAATTTAAGCAATAGTAGTTGAAAAAAAAAGGATGATCAATTGGCTATACCTGCACTTAGGATCTCGTGGCAGTATCTCCCCCCAACCTGCCCTGTTCGTCAACCAAAACCTCTGCTGCCCTAATTCACAATCGACTCGACCAAGGAAAATGAACAACAAGGTAAACGAAGGAGAGATCAAGCTTACCGACAGTTGGAACTCCACCGGCAATAACACGCCTTGATCCCCCAACCTGCCCTGTTCACCGGCACCACCAACGCTTACAATTCCTGCCCAAATAAATAGGTCAAGCTTCGTGAAGGAAAACCATGGCAGGAATTCATTCACCAATGGATCCCTTCCAAGATCGAGGGAAAAGACACTGCCTTACCCGACTCCGACAGCAAGTCACAACTTTCAATCAGGACACAGTGTCGTCACCGCTAACCTAACCCCACGACCACACGCACGCTTGCTGCTCCGGTTCATCGGTGGGCACTGGAGAGGGAGAGATCAGAGAGAGGGGAGACCGATCGCGGGTCGCTTCGGAGAAGAAGAGCGAACGCAGGGAGATCTGCTCTGGCCGGTGGAAAGGAAATTGTCGAAGAATGGAAGGAGTCGCACGAGGCGAGAGGTTATTGTGAATGGGAGATAGCCGGCGAAGGATTACTAAGAGGAGCGGTGGCATTTACGAGGGCGGCTGGGAAACGGTCGGGAGACGAAGGATTCTACGGTGGGGAAGAGGAAGGGAAGGGGCAATCGCGAAGAAATCGCGATCGGATCAGGATTTAAGGGAAGAAGTGGATCGGGTTCGGTTTTAACGGGTTAAGCTTAAAACCCCTTTAAGACTGTTAAATCTTTCTCCATAATTTGCCTTAGAAATTTCCATTTAAGTCTAGAAAAATTTCTAAAATTTCCTGGAAAATTCCATAGGGTATTTTTCTAATTATCAAACATTTTTTTCTGTGGTATTTTACAGAGCATCACTCCTTAGTTTTGATGTATGAACCATAGTTAAAAGTTAGGACTTACTTGTGTTTTAAATTCAGTGTTAAGTGTGCAGGCTTAACCGGAAGTCCTAGTAGGTCATGTTGACCAGATAATAGGCATGTATCTTGACAGATCCAGAGGATCGGACACCAGACATGAAGTCCAGATGGGTCTGTAGGTGATCATTGGAAGCTAGATGGGGGTGAATAGCTTGTTTTCATTTCTACAAAGAGATTAGAGGAAGCACAAACAAAAAACAACAATAATAAAGGAAATGAAAACACAATGCTAACACAAATCCTTTACATGGTTCGGAGATAACGCTCCTACTCCACGACGATCCTTAAGGTGGATCAACCCTAAGCAATCTCACTATGAATCTTTCTTTTACAAACAAACCTCCTCTTCTTACAAAGAATGAATATGAAGTTTAGAGAGGAGGAGGGAAATTAAAACACTAGAAAGCTTGGAAAACTCATGGAGGCTTGAAAGGATGATCACAAAGTAAGCATTAGCCCTCAAAGCCACCACCAGCCCTCTTTTTATAGAGAGAGGGCTATTTTTCCTGTTGGAGCACGATCAGTCGACTGATGTACAGCATCAGTCGATCACCGCCGAAGCCAACGGCTTCTGACGAAGCAAATCCATAGAGATATGCAGCCGCCATTTCCAACGGCTGCATAATCAGTCGAGTGATCACGGCGCAGAGTCGAGTGAGACACCATTTTGTGCCCGCCGTCGACCTGATTAGTCGACTGCCGGTATTAGCAGTCGACGGATGGCGACATCAATCGCGCCACGATCGGGCGATCGCTCATCGCTTTGCGACTCGTCGAGCATCCTAACGATGATGATACATTGTATCAGTCGACTAATACTCATCAAGTATGAATAATTCATACTTGAATTTACCCTCTAGACCTAGACTCAACCTTCTAGCTCTTCCTTAAGCCTTGCGCCTCCAGGATCCCTCCGAGTCCGCGACTTGTTCATCCTTTGCACTTTGCTTTCAAGAGCTTCCTTCGGTTTTGTCATATCTTGAGTTTCCCTTTGCCAAAGTGTGTTTGGACTTTATGCCGCCATGACTACATGCTTGGTCTTACGCTGCCAAGACTTGCCTTTGGACTTCCTTTGCCAAGATCACACTTGAACTTTGCCTTTTACCAAGTCTTCATACTTGGATTTTCCTATCACTTAAACACGTTCACAATTAGATCATAAGGCATTGCCTAACTTAGATGATTATCCAAACATCAAAACATATATATGCTTGGGGCATTGTTGCACCAACAATCTCCCCTTTTTTAATGTTTGACAATCATTTAAGTTAGGTCTTTAAAACATGCACATAATCATATTTCCAATATGAATTCTATCTTTAGACATTCATGCACATAATCATATTTCCAATATGAATTCTAACTTAAACATTCCTTCTCCCCCTTTGACATACATCAAAAAGAGAAGAATACATAAATTTGCATGAAAGAGTGAAATTTGTTGTATCTTGAACTAAGGTATAAAGTTGAAGTTAAGCTCCCCCTTAATCCAAGATATGGTTTATGGAGAATGAAAGACATGTGGAGCAAAGTCTATCAAAAGATTGGAGGTTAAGTCCTAACTTTGCACCAACAATATAAGTTAAGGGGATGAAAAGATTTATATGACGAAACTCCCCTTAAAACTTTGCATCAAACAGTCCTAAAAACTTTTTTATAATGAAGATTATCATGCCATAGTTTTAGGACATCAAAAATACACTAAACACAAGGAAATAAAGCTATTTTTTAGAAAACACAGTGTATCAGTCGACTGGTTTTTGATGCAGTCGACTGATATGCCTGAAATCCGAATTTCAGCCTTTTCAGCCTATCTTCAGAAATACGTTAGAAATTTTAGAAATCTCAAAAAATCACGAAATTTTGTGTACACATTTCTAAAATCATTCTTTATCAAGGAAAAATAATTTGAAAAATATATATTTTCCATATTTCAAGATTGATACAAACTTGGAAACTAACAAAAGTTTTTATGTTTTTACAAACTTTGTATCACTTTTATGTTTCACTTGAAAACTGTTTTTCAAAATATGATAAACATAGTTTAAATTATATTTTATTTGACATTTCCAATCATGTTCTTGGAGCTATATGCACATCAATTGTGTATAAGTCTTCCCAATGATTGGTCCAATGAAGGATTAATGTGTCTAGATAGCACTTTGGTCCATAGTAATGCATCATAACAAGCATGATGAACCAAGTGCATTTTCCTAACATCTCACATGTTGTCTAAGTTGCTCAATACAAAAATCATGGTTTCTTAGGTGTTTTGTGAGATACTTAAAAGTATAAATACTAGAATATCTATAGGATCATACAAACCTATACTTTTATTCAACTAAGCACATCCTAAGTTCTCTCCTTAGTGATGAAAATTCTACTTCGGGGAGAGGCTTGGTAAAGATGTCATCTAGGTTGGACTTAGATTCAATGTAATTAAGCTCAATGTCCCCTTTAGCCACATGATCTCTAATGAAGTGATGTTTCACTTCAATGTGCTTGGTCCTAGAGTGATGCACCGGATTTTTGGTCAAATTTATGGTGCTCATGTCACGCCCCGAGAGTATGTCATGCCGAAAAGAAAATAGACAGCATCTCCCCTGTACGTGGCAACATCTCGTGTTAATACAAGGCACATAGGCCACAACAACAACAACATATATATATATAAACACAACAAATACACAAAACACAGCGGAAACATAATACACATCACAAACTACACACATGCATATTGGTATGACTAACACCGACTCAGAACACAATAACAAAACTAGAAAAAAATAAAGGTACAACATTTACAGTGTCCAATCACTACAAACATCACATAAATCAAATCCATATCGGAACACCGATGAAAACACACAAAAATTTGGACTCTCAGAGTTGAGATGAGACAATGTCAGCCAGTAGTACTCCAAGTCCATCACGAAGTCGGCTACCTGTTACCTGGGCGACAAAAAAACTCAGGGTCCGTGGTGGTGAGTAAAACTCAGCAGGTAATAGGAAAATATGTAAATATATGTATCAATATTACATGTCATTCAACAGTTTAATCTACTCATACAACAGGTATACATCAGCATAACAAGTATATATGCATGCATACACTAAGTAAACTGAACAACAAACGATGTTGACATACCTGACAGTCAGCTACTCTATCCTCATCCAACCTGGGCATATATCCACAACATAAGGTATAAGGAATAATACTAACTCACACTACATCCTGATATGGGTCGAGGGTATCATAGTGAATAACCAACAAGTATACAAGTACCGACCTACTACCATACAGAAAATGCAATAGCATGTATGAATATGTACAAACAAATGCAACAAGCATAGTACATACAAATGCAGCATCACAATAAGCATATATATATAGACTGCATCTATATATGTATACTAATCACAATCATCCATATATATATATATATATATATATATATATATATATATATATATATATATATATATATATATATATATATATATATATATATATATATATATATCAATATGCAAAAATGTCATAAGTCGGCAATGCAACATGCATGGTCATGTCGGCTCACCCTAAAGCTACCACGACCCTAGTATGGCCTTGGTGGCTCGAGCATGACAACTGTCCCAACTCAACACCAACCACTACTCTCGAGTGGCCGAGTGGGCAGTATGATCGAGTAGCATATAAGCGTAAAGAGCAAGCTACACGATGGGGGTCCCTGCTGTTGGCCACTCCGACAGTCACTACCCATGAGTGGTCGAGTGCCACACACGCAGGACTACGACACGCAAATCCAACTACCACCATCTATAGTGGTAGAGTGCGGCACCACAATGCTCTGCCCTCATACCGGTTACTCCTCCTATGAGTAACCGTGGAGGCAGGATGACTGGCGACCCTCTCAACCACAAGGGAGACCTCGTCGCCAGCGTGCATGCAAATGACATGAATGCAATGCCTCACATATAGACATCCACCATAGACTCTCTATTCTACAAAAAGTCATACTAATCAGATCAACACACTCTCTATCTTGTAGAGAGTCGTACTTAACTAATCATAACACTCTCTATCTTGTAGAGAGTCATACAAATCTAATCGACGCACTCTCTATCCTGTAGAGAGTCGTACTCAAACCGATTATCAAGCTAGGACCACCGGTCCGTAGCGACACGCTAAGTACTATTCACCTGACCATTTACACAATACATGGTAAGTGGTAAACATGCAACCTAAGGGTACTAGAATTAACCCTAGGTTCAAGACCTTATCTACCCACGGATGACCTTTTTACCCAATTTTATAGTCAGGTTATCATCCGGACTTTACTATTCGCACTTAACTAAACAAATTCTAGGTTACTTACATCACCTATATATATAACTCCTAATCATGATAAAATCAAACATGATAGCAGCAATGGAGTTAACAGCCAATGGTAAAGTATCAAGCGCAAGAGTAAATAGAACAGAGTCAAGGTAACATGATCATATAAGATGATCATGCATCTAAATCTGCATGCATTAAAACTACCTGACCAGGGTAGGAATTACCTACCTATTGTGTAGACTATGTTGTTAGTCTCCACGTCCAAAAGACCGTCCTGTATTCAGGTCCTGCAATTTAACATACAAACATAACTAACCATCTTCTTCCATTTACTATTAATCAGCTAGCCAATAGTAATCTAGCTGTAGATGTAACATTAACTTCACAACGTAGCTTCAAACTCACCTAACTTAGTTACAGTTGCTAAATAGCTCAATCCAAATAGGAAATGGCAAGTTTACTCACATTTGTCTTCATCACCCGCACTAAGAGGCAAATTAGAAGCAACTAGCCATATTTCTTTTGCTCACGGTGAAGAAGAGGTAGGACCTAATCATTTCAATTTAACGTAAGGTTGACGAAATCCAGTTCAACTAAAGTCTCCTCCCCTGTAATCAGAATTATATCAGATATATACCGAATAAATCTCATATCCCCTAACCTAAAATCCACAATTTAGGTAAACAAGGGAATCACAGAGTCATTACTAGGAATCGGAGGTAGCCTCCTTCCTCGTCGCAGCAACAACACGACCAGAAATCCTTTGAACTCCCAGATCAATGGTGATGAGAAGTGATGTACTCCAAATCAAGTTACCATTTAGATCAACACTATCAGCTCCTTGAAAATAGCTTGCGGAACAGCTCCAATTCGGATCAAGAAGGTCGCAGCAGATGAAGTTGTCGCTGGTCGATGATAGGAATGCGAGCAAGGAAAGGGGGTCAGTGCTCCTTGCTATTTGAATCGATGGAGGATGACACAATGGCGGCTGCGCTGGGAGAGGAGGCACGGCGTCGGTGGAGAGAGTCGCCGATCGGTGGAAGGAGGAGAAATGGCAGAGAGCTCTTGGCGAGAAGGAACAGCGACGGTGACTGGCGTTGCGACAGCAACTGGTGTGAGGCGCTCGCTCTAGAGAAAAGGAGGGCAGCTAGTGCTCGAGCGAGACCGAGAGAAGAGAAAGGCACTATGGTGCTCGCATGGCTTGCCACGGTGCCACGACTGATCGACATTCGAAGGGGTCGGCGGCGAGTGGGAAGAGCAGATCTGGCGGTGACGTCCGACCGCGTGACGGCAGGTGACAGGGGCCACAGTTCGGTGGCATGCACAACAAGCGGCGGTGAAATCGGGAAGAAGAGAGGCCAGGCGACGAGCGTGCAAAGGTCGCGACTGCTGGCCGGCGCGCAAGGGCGGCGGCGCATGTGCGATGGCTGCAAAGCAAAGGCCATCGGCGGCTGGGATTGGTCGGCGCGCAAAGAGCAGCGGCCATCAGATTGCTCTGGCAGGGTTCGATGCAGAGGCGGCTGCTGCTAATGGATCGGACGAGGAGAAGGCGAAGAACCGAAATATTGAAAAGGAGATCGGGAATCGAGGAAAAACTGAAGAATAGGAATCAGGTGGGGAAGAAAAAGGTCGCGGAAGAGAAGAAAAATCAAAGAAATGCCCGAGCGAAATGCTCGGGTTTAGCCAAAATGGGTGGGGTCCATTAACGGGTTTTGGGAAATAAACGGGTCAGATTTCAGACCCGTTAAGTCATTTAACTTCTTATAAGCAAAGAGGGTCTTGGAAATCTCCATTTAAGTCCAGATAAATTTCTGAAAATTTCTAAAAAAATCCATAGGGTATTCTCCCAATTGCCCAACATTTATTTTATTTTATTTTATATTTATTTTTTCTGTGGTATTTTATAGCTCACATTATCACAAAATACTTTCATGTTGGAGTAAGATAGCTCATAGTCCTCTAAGGTATGTTTCATCCATAGTAGTTGAGCTACACAACCACCCATAGCCACATACTCGGCCTCGGTGGTGGATAGAGCAACACAAGGTTGCTTCCTACTACTCCAACTAACTAGGGAGGACCCAAGAAATTGGCATCCACCACTAGTACTCTTCCGATCCAATTTGCAACCGGCATAATCGGAATCGGTGTACCCAACCAAATCAAAAGACCTAGTCCTAGGGTACCATAGTCCTACATTTAGTGTGCCTTTAATATATCTTAAGATTCTCTTAACGGCAACTAAATGAGATTCTTTGGCACATGATTGGTACCTAGCACACATACCAACCGCAAATAATATATCGGGTCTACTAGCGGTTAGGTACAAGAGACTACCAATCATACTCCTATAGAGTGTAAGGTCAATTTGTTTTTCTTCATTATCACTATCTATTTTTGTATTAGTTGTCATAGGGGTTGACACTACTTTAGCATTTTCCAAACCAAATTTCTTAATTATTTCCTTAGCATATTTGGTCTAGTAAATATAAATTCCTTCACTTGTTTGTTTGACTTATAGTCCTAGGAAGAAATTTAGTTCCCCAACTAGACTCATCTCAAACTCATTTTCCATACTCTTGATAAAGTCTTGAAGAACATCATCATTTGTTGACCCAAAAATAATGTCATCAACATATACTTGGGCTACAAAGATGTCCTTTGATGTTGACTTTATAAATAGAGGTTGATCTACACTACCCCTCTTAAAGTCCTTAGAGATTAAGAAAGATGATAATCTTTCATACCAAGCCTAGGGAGCTTGTTTCAAACCATATAAAGCTTTCCTAAGCTTGTATACATGGTTTGGATATTCTATACTCTCAAACCCAGGAGGTTGTTCTACATATACCTCTTCCTTAATGAACCCGTTTAGGAATGCCGATTTAACATCCATTTGATGGAGTTTGAAACCCATATAAGAGGCATACCCTAATAGGATCCTAATAGACTCTAATCTAGCAACCGGGGCATATGTTTCATCATAGTCAAGTCCTTCAACTTGATTAAAATCCCTTGCAACTAACCTTGCCTTATTCCTAGTAATATTTCCTTGGTCATCTAGTTTGTTCCTAAAAACCCATCTTGTAGTAATGATGGTGTTGTCATTCGGTCTAGGAACTAACTCCCATACTTAACTCCTTTTAAATTGAGCCAATTCATCTTGCATTGCTAAGATCCAATCCGGATCAAGTAATGCATCTTTGATTGTTTTGGGCTCAATTTGGGAGATTAGGGCTATATGACTAGAGGGATCCCTATGAAATGACCTAGTCCTAACTCCTTGAGATAATTCACCTACAATTTGATCTAGAGGGTGATTTTGATGAACTCTTATTGTTCTAGGAGGTGTATTAAATTGAGTTTGATCATGATTATCCTCAATTCTTCTTTCATCATCGGAATCACCTCTCACTCCCCCTGATTCAATTCTCCCCCTTGATCATTACCCCCTAAAGTTAAGTCTTGAAATTGTTGTATGATTTCTTGATTTTTGTTATTGATATCATCATCAATAGGGGATTTCCTAGGGCATGTATTAGAGGTTTCATCAAATTGGAGATTTGAAGACTCATCAATCTTTTGAGTTCTTTTATTATAAACTCTATATCCTATACTAGTGGATGAGTATCCAACTAGGATTCCCTCATCCACTTTGGACTCAAATTTACCTAGGTTGTCTTTGGTGTTTAAAATATAGACTTTGCATCCAAAGACTTTAAAATAGTGAATTGTTAGAATTGTACCATTCCACAATTCAAATGGGGTTTTTCCTAAAAATCTATGAATTAAAATCCTATTTTGGATATAGCAAGCGGTGTTAACTGCTTCCGCCCACAAGTAGTTAGGTAAAGAATATGCATTTAGCATAGTCCTAGCCGCTTCTTGTAGGGCACGATTTTTCCTTTCCACGACCCCATTTTGTTGAGGTGTTCTAGGACAAGAAAACTCGTGCTTGTACCCTTGTTCTAAGCAAAAGTTTGAGAAGTTAGAATTCTCAAATTATCCACCATGATCACTACGAATCCGGTTAATTTTGAGTTTTCTTTCATTCTCTACTCTCTTGCTAAATCCTATGATTATTCCTAGGGTTTCATCCTTATTTTTCATGGAAAATACCCAAGTAAATCTAGAGAAGTCATCTACTATTACTAAATAATATTTACTACCAATCATGGAAGGGGTACTATGACAATCAAATAAATCCATATGCAATAGTTCTAAAGGTAAAGCGGTACTAAATAAAGTTTTACCTTTGTGTTATGTTTTTGATTGTTTCCCTTCTTGGCATGCATCACACATTTTGTCCTTGAGAAACTTGACTTTTGGCAACCCTTTGACTAACTTCATTTTGGCTATTTTGGCTATGTTCTTCATGTTTATGTGCCCTAGCCTCCTATGTCAAAGCCAACTCTCTTCCTCTTTTACAATAAGACACTTAGTAGAAGCATTAGTCGCATAGGATAAATCAACATAATATATATTTGATTTCCTAAAGCCTACTAGCATGCAATCATTTAGAGTTTTGTGTCTTATAAAATATTTTGAAGAGTCAAATTGAACATCAAAATTTGCATCACATAGTTGGCTTACACTAAGTAAATTAAATTTCATATTTTTAACTAACAACACTTTATGAATGGCAAGGTTGGGGGATACCTCAATTGTGTCTTTTCCTAGAATCTTAAGTTTGTCACTATTTCCAAAAGACACCTTCCCCTTGCTAGTGTGGTTGATAGTGGAAAATTTACTCTCATCACTGGTCATGTGTTTTGAGCACTCACTATCAACAATCCATAAGCTTGGTTCTTTTACCTATACAACATGAAAAATGCAAGCCTTAGGTACCCAAATTTTAGGACCACTAGCATCAATCAAAAACTTCTTAGGGACCCAAGCCTTTCTAACCTTGCTCCTAAAGGTGAATTTTCTACTAACAAGAGATGTAAATGCTACCTCCTTTTCCTTAGGCCTATATTCTATTCCGGTCTTGTTGTAAATAGCCCTTTGATCCTTAATTATCATATCTAGGAATTTAGAGCCATCTGTAAATTTTTCTAAGCATGCTCTTAGTTCACCTATTTCTTTTCTTAATTCATCATTTTCATCTCTAAGTGTACATGTATCGTTACAAAGTGGTTCTACATTTTTAAGTGACTTAATTTCTACTTTTAAGACCTTAATCCTAGATTTTGATCTATTTAAGGCATTTTGAAGGCAAGCAATGGTTTTGTAAAGTAAATCTACCCTAGGGGAGTTGCTTACCTCATCATCACTAGATGATGATTCGTCGCTTGAAGAAGAGGATGAAGACTCCTCACTTGAGCTTCTGGCTTCCTCCTCTAAGGCCATGAGAGCTAGATTCCGGGTGGCATGACACACTTCTTCATCATCGAAAGAGCCCTCCAAGCTTAGTGTGTCCCATGTTTGTGCCACCATTGCCTCCTTCTTCTTCTTCTCCTTCTTTTCCTTCTTCTCCTTATGCTTCTTCTCCTTCTCCTCCTTCTTCTTTAGTTCCGGGCAATTTGGCTTGATATGCCCTTTCTTGTTGCAACCATAGCAAGTTACGTTAGATGAAGGAATTAAACTAGTAGAAGACTTACCTCTTGAGGATTGGAACATCCTCCTCACATCCTTCTTGGTGAGTTTCCTTGACCTCCCACCAAACTTCTTGACATAATGAGCCACCTCGCTTGCCGATAGCTCATCTTCACTACTAGATGAATCTTCCTCAGATTCGAATGAGGAAGACACTTCTTTCTTCTCCTTCTTCTTCTTATCCTTTTTCCCTACAAAAAGAGCTACACCTTTCTCTTTGGATGAAGTGTTAGCTTGCTCGTGCAACTCAAATTCACAAAATAACTCATCTAATTTAACCAAGGAAAGATCCCTAGAGACCTTATAGGCATCTACCATTGAAGCCCATAAGGTTGTTCTAAGGAAGGCTTGGAGTGCATACCTCACAAGGTCTCGGTTGTCAACCTTCTCACCTATCACATGTAGTCCGTTGACTACTTCCTTGAAGCGACCATGCATTTGGCTCACGGTCTCATTGGTCTTCATGGCGAAACTTTGGAGTTGGCCTATTAGGAGATCTCTCTTGGCTCTTCTTGTTTCCTTGGATCCCTCATTGAGCTCAATTAACTTCTCCCAAAGCTCCTTCGTCGATTTGAAAGGCCCCACCTTGCTTAGTTTCTCCTTTGAAAACCCACATTGAAGTGTGGTTGTTGCTTTGGTGTTGGCTTGAACCTTCTTGGCCATGTCTCTCGTCCAATCCTTGGTCGGTATGGGCGCTCCGTGTTCATCGATCGGCTTCTCAAATCCGTCTACAATGCTAAATCAATTTTTAATATCATTCATAAGATAATACTCCATCCTACCTTTCCAGTAGCCGAAATCATTGTCGTCGAAGAAAGGAGGCCTCACCGTGCTATACCCCTCTTGGAAAGTCATCTTGCTCCGATTGATTGTTAGATCTTCCGATGCGATCCGAGCTCTGATACCACTTGTAGGTGATCGTTGGAAGCTAGAGGGGGGTGAATAGCTTGTTTTCGTTTCTACAAAGAGATTAGCAGAAGCACAAACAAAAAACAACAATAATAAAGGAAATGAAAACACAATGCTAACACAAATCCTTTACGTGGTTCGGAGATAACACTCCTACTCCACGGCAATCCTTAAGGTAGATCAACCCTAAGCAATCTCACTATGAAGCTTTCTTTTAGAAACAAACCTCCTATTCTTACAAAGAATGAATATGAAGTTTAGAGAGGAGGAGGGAAATTAAAACACTAGAAAGCTTGGAAAACTCGTGGAGGCTTGAAAGGATGATCACAATGTAAGCATTAGCCCTCAAAGCCACCACCAGCCCTCTTTTTATAGAGAGAGGGTTATTTTTCCCATTGGAGCACGATCAGTTGACTGATGTACAACATCAGTCGACTGTCGTCGAAACCAACGGCTTCTGACAAAGCAAATCCGCGGAGATATGCAGCTGCCATTTCAACGATTGCATAATCGATCGGTGATCATTTATCGATCGGTGATGAAGCGATCGATCAGTGATTGTGTACGAGTCGAGTGAGACTCCATTCAGGTCCGTCGTCGACACGATCGTCGTATCGGTATTAGCGGTCGGCGATGGCGACATCGAGACGCTCATCCGCTTTTTGCGACTCCGTTGAGCACCCTAACAGTCGACTGATACATTGTATCATTCGGCTGATACTCATCAAGTATGAATAATTCATACTTGAATTTACCCCCTAGACCTAGACTCAACCTTCTAGCTCTTCCTTAAGCCTTGCGCCTCCAGGATCCCTCCGAGTCTGCGACTTGTTCATCCTTTGCGCTTTGCTTTCAAGAGCTTCCTTCGGTTTTGTCATGTCTTGGGTTTCCCTTTGCCAAAGCGTGCTTGGACTTTACGCCGCCAAGACTACATTCTTGGTCTTATGCTGCCAAGACTTGCCTTTGGACTTCCTTTGCCAAGATCACACTTGGACTTTGCCTTTTACCAAGTCTTCATACTTGGATTTTCCTGTCACTTAAACACATTCACAATTAGATCATAAGGCATTGCCTAACTTAGATGATTATCCAAATATCAAAATATATATATGCTTGGGGCATTGTTGCACCAACAGGGTCGCATGGATCGGACATTTGGCATGAAGGCCAGTTGGGTCAGAAGACTAGACAATCAGCAAAAAGTCTAGTTGGGTCAGGCAGATCGGACAGCTGGTGGAAGCCCTGGTGGGTCAGATCGGATGTCAAGAGTGGTAAGTCCAGCAGGTAGTCGACAGGTAAGCCTCAAGTGAAGAGGTGAGGCTGAGTCCTTTATAGGGGGACAAAGTTAGGAGTCGATCCGATGAAAAGTCTACATTGGAATTAGTAGTCGAGATCAAGCAGTATTACTACTATTATCGCATTTCATATTATCTATTTGTGCTAATCCTATTTTGTAAAGATCAGTCGACTGAATGGTTTAAAGTCGACTAAAGTTCAGTCGACTTGATACCTATTTGGCAGGATCAGTTGGTGATCGATCAGGGATCGTGCAACGCAGATGGAAAGGGCTTTAGTCGACTGAAGAGTTTGAGTCAACTGAAGAGAGAAATTTCTCGATACAGAGCCGAGTGACGTGGAGTGGACTGGAAGACCACGAATTTCATATCGACGGGCTGATGTGGAGTTGACTGGAAGGCATTCCAGTCGACTAGAAAAAGTTTATAAAAGTTTTGCTCGACCAGATCCAAAATATCAATTCAATATACGTCGAAGTGCTGCCAAAATACTTGCTCGACCACTAAACTTTCATTCCACAACAAGGCGACCTTCCGACACTCTATAACTACCTCTATGATTCTTAAGTGTCGGTATAAAGTCTTGTATTCTTTTTAATTTTTTATTTCACTTGTATACTTAACTTTAAGAGTGGGTGGTTTGTCACCTAACACTATTATTTGTAAAAAGTGAAACTCTTCGAAGTCGAGAGTTCTCGAATCGGAGGATATTATAGTGATTGCCCAACGAGGTAGCTCTTGGGAGAGCTACGGGCCTTGGAGGAGCAACCCAGTCAGGGTTGTTACCCAAGTAAATTGCCTGTGTTCATAACTGCATTTAATTTCCGCTGCATACTTGTATTAGAAAATTAATATTAAAATTAATTAAAATTATTAAACACCGAGATTCACCCCCTCTCTCGGCTTACTCGATCCTACAGTCAACTTAGATCAGTCGATTAGGGTTACGAGCAGTCGACTGGCAGGAGTCGACTGATGTTCTATTTCTGAGCAGTCGACTGCTAGGGTTTAGTAGTCGATTGGTCACAACAGTCAACTGCCATGGAGGGTAATCGACTGTTGTAAGCTGTCGCGAGCACAGAAGCTCTGGTAGTCAACTGAGCAATCGACTACGGGCTTGGAAATCGATTGCTGGTAATGGCAGTCGACTTCCAGTGTATCCGTTGGTTGGAATGTCAACATGGATTAAGCCCGTTGTGAGACAACGATACTGTAGGCAATCGACTGGGGCCTTTTGGTAGTTAACTACTAGACACGGAATCAACCCGATGTAGGTCATAAAAGGAGCAGTTCGTGGAGGATTTTGGCCATGGTTTCTTGAGCAGTTCTTGAGGCGATTTGAAGGCAAAGTTCTGGTACATTTCAAGGTCCTTCAAGCTCATCCAAGTAACCAACAAGCAAATCATTCAAAGTGATCTTCTGTAAAGTGTTCTTTTCATAGTTTTCTTTGTATTTGCTTATATTTTCTTATTACTATTGTATGTTTTGAGTGTATAGAGCAAGGACACTACAAGAGCAAGTGTCCAAAAAGGGTTAAGAAGACTCAACCGGTGACAAAATTCTTTGTATTTGCTTATATTTTCTTATTACTATTGTATGTTTTGAGTGTATAGAGCAAGGACACTACAAGAGCAAGTGTCCAAAAAGGGTCAAGAAGACTCAACCGGTGACAAAAATTCATGAAAAACCTAAGGATGCCGGTCCATCAACAATTAAAATCAAGGAGCACATCATTTGCTTCAAATGTCATCAAAAGGGGCACTATAGAAGTCAATGCCCTAAGGGAGGAGCTACACATGTAGGGGGAGCTAAGACAAACCCTAAGGTATATTTTAATAATGCTTCTCATTTACATAATAATCAAAAGCATGCTAGGAGTAATTTTAATACTCTTGCTATTATTCATAATCATGAAAAGCTTGCTAAAAATAGGTCATATTTCTTAGGTGTGAAATCCTACAATATTAGGGTTAAGGATAAATCTAGAACAACTAACCCTAAAACAATTCTACCTAAGGAAACTATTACGAAGATAGAGGATCATTTAAGCATTATCCCTAAGAATGATAGACATATGCCTAAGAGAAAGAATCTTTCCCAAAGAAAGAATGAAAATTCCAAATTGAGAAACTTAGAGTTAGAATACCAAGTCTTGAGGTCAAGGCTTAAGAAGTTAAAGAAGACCCTTAAAAATATGACAAATTCAATTAAGGGTTTTAGGAGTCAAACTTTAGGTGTTAGGAGGCAAGAGCCTTCCAAGGATAGAAAAGGTTTGGGTCACAAACCTAAGTCCAAGGAAGTCATGCCAACCTACCACAATGTTCCATTTGACTATGGAACAAGTTCTAGGTCTAGGAAAACCAAGGTTACTAGGGAATATATCCCTAAGCCTAACCATGGTAGGTGCCTAGTGTTGGGTTTCCGGCACCGCGGCGTGTGTGTGTTCGATCATGTTTCGTAAACATGAGCACAACGGAAGCAATTAAAATTAATAAATATATATTTATTACAACACACACAACACACGCATGCTATTACAACAAGTGTAGACATAACCGTAAATTAAAATTTACAATAAAAGGAAATTAAACTACGTTATACCTTCCGTATGACGTGTAGCGGGAACGGCATCAACTGGAACGATCCTCGTAAGAATCGTCTCTATCCGTATCCACGCCGAGCTCCTCGGGATGACTTCGCTAAGTCACGAGCTTCGTCTTCGTACGGGTTACTAGCCTCGTGTTGAAGACGACGTGATCGAGAGATGATCACGATCCGAATCCAAATTCGGATCCAAAACGAGTTCTCAAAACTCGCTTCTCCGGAGAGGTATTCGTCAACCGTTTGGCCAGATCGCCGTCCTCCACCTCAGAGGATTACCGGAGATCAAATCCCGGTAAGTTAGCCGCTGTCGGAGCACTAACCGTCGTCAAACGCGCTCCGGCGAAGGAGGAGAAGCAGTCCAGAAAACTGGACAGCTTGGTGGAGGAGTAGGCGCCGGCCAAAACAAGGAGAGAAAAGGCTCACCTTGATGCCGAACCTATAGGAGATCACCGGAGGGTCGCCGGAGGTTCACCGGCTGGAGCTTGGACGCCGGCAAGGGTCTTGGACGGCGGCACAAAGCTGGGCGGCGGCAGCTTTAGGGTTGGCGCCGAAAACTCCAACAATTGGGGTGGGCGGCAACTCTAAGAAGCAAGCTCTTTGGATTAGGGTTTAAACCCTATTTTATAGAGAACTAATTCTCTTAATGGTTAATGGATCATATCCATAAAGCCCGTTAACCTGCTCCATTAAGATAAGTTAAAATAAACCAAACCATGATGGTTTATTTTAAGTTAAAACGAACCGAACCAACCTTTGGTTCATTCGTTTAATATAAACCAAACCCTTTGGTTTATTCTCATCCATTGGATTAGAACCAAACCATTTTGGTCCATCCATTATGTCTTCATAAGACACGGCCCATCCACGCTTCCATTGCGACTGAAACAATTTCATGCTCACTTTATGTTTGGTCCAACCAAACATAGTTTCTCTCGGTCTGAGAATCCCATTCTCAAGCTCGTTTTAAATCCTTTGGATTACACTCGTTGTGCGTGTGACCAAATAGGTTCTCGGTTTATGTTGGTCGTCTATAATTAACCATTAATTATAGAACGATCATGAGTGGCACCTAGTAGTACATCATGATCCCCAATTAACCGAAAAGATCAACGGTTGATCGAACTATTTACGAAACCCTTGATGGCTCGAATGAATCGTGCCCCATTCCCTTCACTCATCTTATACCCACTTGGTTCAGGACATGGTCTATTGTGTCAGTCCCCACTAGGCTGACTACGTCACACCTAGCCCAAGTATCATTTCCTCGTCCTACGGATTCTAGTTACTCAACATGTATCGAAGAGTACCTTACTCTAAACATGTAATGCTTTGGCCAAAGACTTTAGTAACAATCCGACGAGAGGCTATGGGTATACATCTCCTCGCAAGGAGTGGTGAATCCTTTATAGGCTATTCAAACACCTTCGATCACTTCAACTTATACCCAATCATCCCGGGTCCACATCTCCTCGGAGATGTTTGCTTAAGATGTCAAAGCATAAGTCTCCATGATCAAGATGACTTGAATACCGCAAGTCAAAGGAACATCGCACTTAAGCCACGGTAAGAACTTCATTGACATATCTATATATGCAGAGAACCATATGAAGTCTTACGGCTGGTCACTCCAATGAACTAGTTACCATAACTAGCATCCACGATTAACTCCGGACATCACTATGTCTCCAGCCAGTGAGAATCAGCTGCTTGGATACACCAAGGAGTATACCTCGTGCTAGTCTTAACAGAATTGATGGTGTCCAGATCCATCAATTCATCGACTAGGGATAATTCCGATACATCACAATTACACATGTAGAGATACTCACTAGTTGTGATCCAATCACAAATTCTCTCATGTTGTGAATCGTATCGTGGACATTCAGTAAATGAGTTTAAGATCCAATCAAATACATAAAACATGTATACTCAAATAGTGAATCTTCATTTATCATATAAATGGTTCATACATAAGCGATTGCCTTAGGACATCTCTCATATATTACTAACAGACTCCCACTTGGCCTAATGCCAATCGCTCACGGTATCAATACCATAAGCACCAACATGACCCTCAAACTTACTTTGAGGTAATGCTAGTCAAAGGATCCGCTAAGTTCCTGTCAGTGAGAAGTTTCTCGATTTGTATTTCGTTCCTACTGATGATCTCTCTGATAAGATGATAGCGGCGAAGCACATGTTTGGATCATTGATGAGACCTTGGCTCTTTCGCCTGTGCAATTGCTCCATTGTTGTCGCAGTTGACCGGTATTGCTTCAAAAATAGCTGGAATCACACCAAGTTCATGAACGAACTTCTTGATCCAAACCGCTTCCTTTGCTTGGCGCAATATATTACCTCGATGGTAGAATCCGCTCTGATCTCTTGTTTGGAACTTTTCCAACTCACTGCGCCCCCATTCAAGGTGAACACGTATCCAGACTGAGACCTGGAATCATCCTTGTCTGTCTGGAACTGGCATCTGTATACCCACGTATCACCATGTACCCTTCTCCATATATTAGGAACACATCCCTAGTTCTTCTTAAGTACTTAAGGATCGTCTTAACAGCCGCCCAATGATCCATTCCTGGATCAGACTGGTATCTGCTCGTGACACTCAGAGCATACGATACATCGGGCCTCGTACATAACATAGCATACATGATAGATCCTATTGCGGATGCATAGGGAATCTTACTCATGCAAATCCTCTCGTCTTCTGTGCGCGGACACATAGACTTCGAAAGGTGTACCCCATGCCTGATGGGCAGATAACCTTTCTTGGATTACGACATGCTAAACCTCTTTAGCACTCGGTCTATATATGTAGACTGCGAAAGACCAAGCAACCGTTTCGATCTATCTCTATAGATCTTAATCCCAAGGATGTAGGTTGCTTCTCCCAGATCTTTCATGGAGAATGTCTTGGATAACCAAACCTTAGCGTAAGATTGACACATCATTTCCTATAAGTAATATGTCATCGACATACAATACTAGGAACACATTGCCTCCACTAACCTTCTTGTACACACAAGGTTAAATGCGGATTTTGTGAGAAATCAAACTTTTTGATCGTCTCATCAAAACGAATATTCCAGCTCCTGGATGCTTGCTTCAATCCATAAATGGATCGTCGCAATTTGCATACCTTGGTTTTATCAACCGATGTGAAACCCTCAGGTTGTATCATATACACGTCCTCGAGCAGGTTTCCATTAAGGAAAGCTGTTTTCACATCCATCTGCCATATCTCATAATCATAATGAGTGCTATGACCGGAGCATCCGAATGGATTTAAGCATAGCTACGGCGAATAGGTTTCATAATCAACACCTTGCTTTTGGCGATATCCTGTCGCCACCAATCGAGCCGTAGAGGTAATCACATTACCATCCATGTCGGTTTTCTTCTTGAAAACCCACTTGCACCCTATAGGCTTTATGCCTTCAGGTGGGTCAACCAAGTTCCAAACTTGGTTTTCGTACATGGAATCCATTTCCGACTTCATGGCACCAAGCCACTTATCCCTTCTGAACTTGTCGGCACTTCTTCATAAGCGGTAGGCTCCTCATCATCAATGAGTAACACGTCGTTCGATTAAACTACGAGAAATCCATATCTCTCGGGAATATTGCGTGTTCTACGGATCTACGAAGATGTGGTGGTGTTACAATAGGTCGACCGATTGCTCATCACTATGAGTTGTCGGTTTGTGCTTCACCGGTATCTCATTAATGTCTATTTGAGTCTCTCGAGCCTCCTCAAGCTCGACGACACTCCCCTTTGTTTTTTCTTGCAAGAGAAACTCTTTCTCTAGAAACACGCATGCCTTGAAACAAACACCTTTTGTTCACGGGATGATAGAATTGGTAACCCCTTGTTTCCTTAGGGTATCAATAAATAGACATTTATCGGACTTAGCATCCGGTTTATACGTCTGATCCGCTTCACATAAGCAGGACAACCCCATATCTTCAAGTAAGATACATGAGGTTTCTTACCATTCTATATCTCATATGGAGTAGTTGAGACTACCTTGGTAGGCATTACATTTAACAAGTAACGGTACATGCAAGTGCATAACCCCAAAGGACTTGGGAAGAGTTGCATGATTCATCATTGACGTGACCATGTCCAACAAGGTCCGGTTACGCCTCTCAGATACACCATTATGCTGTGGTGTATAGGGCGGAGTCCATTGAGACAATATGCCATTGTCTCTTAGATAATCAAGAAACTCTTGACTTAAGTATTCACCACCTAGATCCGATCGAAGTATTTTAATACTCTTGTCATGTTGTTTCTCTACTTCATTTCTGAATTCTTTGAACCTTTCAAAGGCTTCAGACTTGTGTTTCATCAAGAACACATACCCAAACCGTGAGTGATCATCGGTGAAGGTAATGAAGTAGCTATAGCCTCCTAATGCTTGAGTTGACATAGGTCCACATACATCAGTATGTACTAAACCTAGTAACTCTCCCACTCGTTCACCTTTTCCAGTAAAAGGTAACTTAGTCATCTTGCCTTTTAAGCATGATTCACATGTATCGTATGAATCCAATTCAAACGATTCCAGAATTCCACATCGGTGTAATTCGGACATGCGTTTCTTGCTTATATGGCCAAGACGACAATGCCACATATAAAGTCTATGTGATTATCCTTTCGAGCACGCGTGTTGCTGCCGATATTGAAAATGTCCGGATATCGTCCAGCGTATAAATGCCATTACTCAAAGTTCCGGTTCCATAAAGTACGTCATTAAGTTATATAACAACAATTGTTACTAAGCGTTAAATGGAAACCATTTCTATTTAAGCGAGGAAATAGAAACAATGTTCTTTATTAGAGAAGGAACATAATAGCAATTGTCCGATTCCAAGACTAGTCCACTAGGAGCTTGACAAATAAGTTCCGATGGCGGCGCAGCAACCTTTGCTCCATTGCCAACTCGCAAATTTGACTCCCCTCGACAAGTCTTCTTCTATTCCTTAGCCCCTGTATGTCATTACATATATGTGAGCCACACCCAGTATCCAATACCCAAGTGTCTAAGGAAATAGAATGACAATCAATAACGAAGATACCTGAAGAGGATGGGGCATCGGATGCCCTCTTCTTCTTCATGGACTCAAGATAAATCTTGCAGTTTCTTCGCCAGTGGCCTTCCTTGCCACAGTGATGGCAAGTGCCCTTTTGCGCTGGTTCCGCCTTCTTTGCCTTTTTCTTTCCTTTCTTCTGTTCTTTTGCCTTCCTCTTAGAACCTTTCTTTGAGGAATCAACTAACAAAACCGCCTTCTCCTCATGCTTCACAGAAGGCTCCACAGTCTTCAGCATATTGAGGAGCTCGGGAATGGTGGATTCCAATTTGTTCATCCGATAGTTCATCACAAATTGCGAGAAACTCTTGGGCAAACAATGCAGAATTAAGTCAATACTTAACTCATGATCCATCACAAAACCGAGGGTAGCTAGCCGCTCGATGTACCCGTTCATCTTTAGCACAAACTGTACTACAGACGAACCTTCTTGCATCTTCGTGGTGAAGAGGAGCCTAGAGACCTCGAACCTTTCGGATCTCGCTTGCTCATCGAACAACTCATGAAGATGGAAGACCATAGTGTTAGCATCCATATGCTCATGCTTCGCATACACCTTTCGGTACCATCGCCGCTAGCATGATGCAACTCGCATTTCGAGAATCGCCACATGCTTACGATAGACCAACATTTGATGCAGGTTGCATAAATCCTTAGGGCGATCGAAGAAGAGGCTCTTCAAGGACATATGCAAGCTTTTCCGCCTTGAGAACAATTCTCAGGTTTCTAAGCCAGTCCAGGAAGTTAGGCCCAGTCAGTTTGTTCGAATCCAAAATAGTGCGCAAATTCAAAGACGTCATGATCAATTTATTGACCTAGAAATACAGAACGAGCATATATGAGAAAATGATTTTAAAATGCATCAATATACATTTATAAATCCCATTCATTTTTCAAATTTCAAAAAACCCCAAAATCACTTCGGGAGATTGTAGGTCCATCTCCGAATGGGCTGATATCCATCATAGATAAGAACAACCTTGGAGTGAGTCCAACAAGCCATTCTTAGCTATGATGGTGGGTATCAAGTATACCGATTACATATCATGTATATGTAACTATCACAATGTGCTATCAACTAATTGAATGTTTACACATACATTGGGTTGTTAACACATTAACAAGTATGCATCATATGCATAGCACCCAACTTCACCTCTCTTCACATCGACCTTGGAGTGAGTCCAACAAATCGATGCTCCAAGTTAAAGCCGACCCATTAATCGCGAAATAGTTTTAATATGGTTAGAGCGCATTCAACCAATTAGCCCAGCTTGGAGAGAGTCCAACAACCAAAGCTAACGATTGACCTCTGACTCTTACCATATTAGTATTAAACTATTCCATGGTTTGAACATATTCAGGTTCGAGCCGGGCTTGGAGAGAGTCCAACAACCCAAACAAGAAACAGAACTCTGGTTCTAACCATATTAATGGAAGGTGTAGGCTTTAATATTGATTAAGGATTTTTATATCTCATCCTCTTTGCATGCAAATAACTATTATCTACATGGCATGGCATACATCTACATGTCACGACACGCATGGCATAATGTTATGCATCTAATGCAATTACATGGCATACAATTATGTCATGTATATAATTTCCTTATATGTCATAACTATTTATGGAAATAAAATATGTTTAAGATTTGATTCTCCAAATCAAATCATAATTAAATTAGGAAACAAATTTCCAAATCTAATCACATATTTTATTCATGGAATTATTTGATTAAGGAAAATCTATTTAGGAAACCAATTTCCTAAATCTTTAAAACTACTTATGGAAATTAAATATTTTAAGATTTGATTTCCCAAATCAAATCATGATTAAATTAGGAAACAAATTTCCAGAATCTAATCAAATATTTTATTTATGGAAAATATAAATTTCCATAAATACTTCCAACTTTTGGAAGATTTCCATAAATACTTCTAGACTTTCCAAAATTGAAAAATTTCCATAAATACTTCTAAATTTCCAAAATTTAGAAAACTTCCAGAAATACATTATGACTATCGCAAAACCATTTTACGATTATGTCGAAACACAACCTGAGCTCGATACCCTTTGTTGGGTTTAGGCATGGCAGTGTGTGTTCGATCATGTTTCGTAAACATGAGCACAGCGGAAGCAATTAAAATTAATAAATCTATATTTATTACAACACACACAACACACGCATGCTATTACAACAAGTGTAGACATAACCGTAAATTAAAATTTGCAATAAAAGGAAATTAAACTACGTTATACCTTCCGTATGACGTGTGTAGCGAAACGGCATCAACCGGGACGATCCTCGTAAGAATCGTCTCTATCCGTATCCACGCCGAGCTCCTCGGGATGACTTCGCTAAGTCACGAGCTTCGTCTTCGTACGGGTTACTAGCCTCGTGTTGAAGACGACGTGATCGAGAGATGATCACGATCCGAATCCAAATTCGGATCCAAAACGAGTTCTCAAAACTCGCTTCTCCGGAGAGGTATTCGTCAACCGTTTGACGAATCCTTCGTCCTCCACCTCAGAGGATTACCGGAGATCAAATCCCCGGTAAGTTAGCCGCTGTCGGAGCACTAACCGTCGTCCAAACAACGCTCCGACGAGAGGAGGAGAAGCTGTCCAGAAAACTGGACAGCTTGGTGGAGGAGTAGGCGCCGGCCAAAACAAGGAGAGAAAAGGCTCACCTTGATGCCGAACCTATAGGAGATCACCGGAGGGTCGCCGGAGGTTCACCGGCTGGAGCTTGGACACCGGCAAGGGTCTTGGACGGCGGCACAAAGCTGGGCGGCGGCAGCTTTAGGGTTGGCGCCGAAAACTCCAACAATTGGGGTGGGCGGCAACTCTAAGAGGCAAGCTCTTTGGATTAGGGTTTAAGCCCTATTTTATAGAGAACTAATTCTCTTAATGGTTAATGGATCATATCCATAAAGCCCGTTAACCCGCTCCATTAAGATAAGTTAAAATAAACCAAACCATGATGGTTTATTTTAAGTTAAAACGAACCGAACCAACCTTTGGTTCATTCGTTTAATATAAACCAAACCCTTTGGTTTATTCTCATCCATTGGATTAGAACCAAACCATTTTGGTCTATCCATTATGTCTTCATAAGACACGGCCCATCCACGCTTCCATTGCGACTGAAACAATTTCATGCTCGCTTTATGTTTGGTCCAACCAAACATAGTTTCTCTCGGTCTGAGAATCCCATTCTCAAGCTCGTTTTAAATCCTTTGGATTACACTCGGTGTGCGTGTGACCAAATAGGTTCTCGGTTTATGTTGGCCGTCTATAATTAACCATTAATTATAGAACGATCATGAGTGGCACCTAGTAGTACATCATGATCCCCAATTAACCGAAAAGATCAACGGTTGATCCAGAACTATTTTCAAACCCTTGATGCTCGAATGAATCGTGCCCCATTCCCTTCACTCATCTTATACCCACTTGGTTCAGGACATGGTCTATAGTGTCAGTCCCCACTAGGCTGACTACGTCACACCTAGCCCAAGTATCATTTCCTCGTCCTACGGATTCTAGTTACTCCACATGTATCGAAGAGTACCTTACTCTAAACATGTAATGCTTTGGCCAAAGACTTTAGTAATAATCCGACGAGAGGCCATGGGTATACATCTCCTCGCAAGGAGTGGTGAATCCTTTATAGGCTATTCAAACACCTTCGATCACTTCGACTTATACCCAATCATCCCGGGTCCACATCTCCTCAGAGATGTTTGCTTAAGATGTCAAAGCATAAGTCTCCATGATCAAGATGACTTGAATACCGTAAGTCAAAGGAACATTGCACTTAAGCCACAGTAAGAACTTCATTGACATATCTATATATGCAGAGAACCATATGAAGTCTTACGGCTGGTCACTCCAATGAACTAGTTACCATAACTAGCATCCACGATTAACTCCGGACATCACAATGTCTCGGCCCGGTGAGAATCGGGCTTGGATACACCAAGGTATACCTCGTGCTAGTCTCAGCAGAATTGATGGTGTCGGATCCATCAATTCATCGACTAGGATAATTAGATACATCACAATTACACATGTAGAGATACTCACTAGTTGTGATCCAATCACAAATTCTCTCATCTTTGTGAATCGTATATCGTGGACATTCAGTAAATGAGTTTAAGATCCAATCAAATACATAAAACATGTATACTCAAATAGTGAATCTTCATTTATCATATAAATGGTTCATACATAAGGCGATTGCCTTAGGACATCTCTCATATATTACTAACACCTAGTGGGCAAGGTTTCCAAGAAACCTAAGAAAGTCACTAAGAAGGTCACAAGGAAAGTTATCCCTAGAGTTGACCTAGGCAAGACCAAATTGACCAAGGCTTCCAAGCCTAAAAGGGTCATTAGAAAGATACTAAGGAAGGATATCCCTAGTGAGTACCTAGTAAACTGAAGGAGCTCCAATATGTATTGGGTTCCTAGGAGCATGATTTCATCACGCTAAATGAGTTAGGTTTTGTCAACCTTGAATGTATGGGTAGTTAACATGACCATAGCAAAGTTAGCACTTTAAGTCTTTTCCAAGGTATATAATGGGATACTTTGGAAATAAGTTTGGATTTATATCCTACAAGAATTTAGGATGTGCGAATAGAATTTAAGAAGTATGGAAATTTGATCAAAATTGACACGATTAGGTTTAGAAGTACTTTAAGTCATTTCCAAGGTATATAATGGGATACTTTGGAAATAAGTTTGGATTTATATCCTACAAGAATTTAGGATGTGCGAATAGAATTTAAGAAGTATGGAAATTTGATCAAAATTAACACAATTAGGTTTAGAAGTCATGGTGTGCCATTTTGGATTTTTAGCACACTTGGGAGATTAATCTATCGAGGCAAAATTGTCTTATTTTTTTAAGAAAAATAAAATTGAACCTAGCACTTAGGTATTATATACCTTTGTATGTCATACACTTGTCATGCTTCATATGTCTTATCGTATGGTTGCATGAAAGGTGTGTTTATGATGTATTGCATCTCACAAGAATATAGGGTTCACTTTGATTGTGTGTTTCAAACATCTAAAAAAGGTGAGATGCTAGGAATAAAATTCTTGGAAGTTAATGCTTGTGAAAATAGAATAAAAATGTCAAAACACATTAACAATTGCACAAATACAAGCATAATACTAATATAATCGATACACATGCATAAATACACTAAAGTGAAACAAAATTGGGTGAACAAATCAATTCCAACCAAATAATCAGGGATCAGTCGAATGCTTCAGTTGATCGGTCGACTGATATTACTGTAGCTCGGCATAGAGAGTTGAGCAGCCAATTGCTGAACCCTAGCAGTCAACTGCTAGCGTTGTGACCCGAACATAGAACCTCGATCAATCGACTACTCTGTGACAGCAATCGACTAATTACCATAATTTTATAACCCAACCCACTAGGGCTCAATTTCTTCACGCGATCTTTTCCTCCGACATCGTCGCCTTCTTCCTTGTTCGAGTGAAGCCCAGTGATTCCAGCCCTTTGTAAGCCCTAGTTTTTGAAACATAACTCGTTTTACCCTATTCCTGTCTCCCTATCAAGCTAATGGATGTCTCTCTCGCTTCCTATCTTCTTCTTCCACACGAGCTAGGGTTCTGGCCATCTTTCACCGGCTCTCCTCCGACACTTTCCTCCATCCAACGTCTACAAATGAACACTAGCCCATGGCGCCTAAGTAACGATTTTACCTGAACCCTAATTTGTTTTTCTTGTTGTAAAGTCATGATCTAATCATTTCTTTGTAGAGGAATCGGACGTTGCTAGAGGGGGTGAATAGTGGAATGCTTCGTCGCTCGGAATTCGATCGTGCTTGTCTCTATAAAATGATTAGTGTGCAGCGGAAAATAAAGACACAAACTAAAACAAAGACAAACAACACAAGACACACCCACAACCATAAGGATATAACGTGGTTCGAAACCTTAGGGTTCCTACTCCATAGGTCGAGCTCAAATGAGCTCTAGTGATGTAAACCATCACTAATACACTCCTTCTCGAAACAATCCAGAGGTGGAGAAACCACGTACAAAGGATTACAATAGTAATAAGAAAATAGAAGAAAATACAAAGGAATACAACACTATGTAAAGAACACTTTACAAAAGATCGCTTTAAATGCTTTGCTTGTTGGTTGCTTGGATGAGCTTGAAAGACCCTGAAATGCACTAGGACTTCACCTTCAAATCACCTCAAGAACCCATCAAGAAACCATGGCCAAAATCCTAAATGAACTGCTCCTTTTATACTTGCATTAAGCTGATTCCATGCCTGACAGTCGACTACCTACAGTGTCATTGTCTCACAACAGGCTTAATCCACGTTGGCATTCCAGCCAACGGATACACTGGTAGTTGACTTCCATTACCAACAATCGACTGCCAAGCCTGTAGCCGACTGCTCAGTCGTCTACTGAGCTTTCTGTGCCTGTGTCCTTGACCAACAGTCGACTGCCCTCCATGGCAATCAACTGCTCAAAGCTAGCAGCCAATTGTCACGGCCACGTAGTTGCAGTCAAACGCCAGTCGACTCCCTACCAATTGATTGGTTATAATCCCAGTCGACTGCTCAGAGTCGACTCAGCTACCAAGTGTCAAAACACTTGACTAGTCAACTGGTCTATAACCCCAGTCGACTGTTTCATAACCCCAGTTGACTGCTAAACCTCAACTATGAGGTTTATCCTAAGTATGATCCCCTCATACTTGCTAGACAACTCTTAGCCTAGACCTAAGCCTTCTAGCCACCTCCATCAGGCTCACGCCTATTGGATCCCTCCAAGTCATTCATGACTTATTCATCCATATGTTAGCCTTCAGGTGCTTCCATCGGCTATTGTCATGCTAACCGGGTCTACACTGCTAAGGCACATTTGGGCTTACACTGTCAAGGCACACGCTTGGCCTTTACACTGCTAAACATTGGACTTATGCTGCAAAGACTACTGCTTAGACTTTACACTGCCAATATCACACCCTTGGACTTTCCTTGCCAACTCCATGTTGGACTTTACAAATGCCAAGTCCTACTCCAACAATCCCCCCCCTCAAACGAAGGACCACATTGACCCCCCCCCCCCTCCCTCAAACCTATCTATCCTCGAAGGAAATCCTTTGCTTGATGTCCGATCCTCAACCCACCAGGACTTCCTATCAACTGTCTAGTCCTCCTGACTCAACTGGACTTCCTGCTAGTTGTTTGGTCCTTCCGACCCAACTGAACTTCTTGTCTGGTGTCTGGTTCTCTTGATCCGGACATGGGAGCTCCACTTCCTTCATTCGAGGTTCATGGCTTGACATGGACCATGGCTCTTATACTAATTGTTAGTGCCTATAAGAATCATATATCTCCATAATAGCATGATATTGTCCACTTTGGGCCTAAGCTCTCATGGTTTTATTTTTGGGCTTTACCCAAAAGGCCTTATACCAATGGAGATATTTTTTATCTTATAAGCACATGATCTTTTTCATGTCTTATCAATGTGGGACTTTGATTGTCTTCTCAATACTCCAACATTGAGTCCTATAATGGCCCCATTGTTGAGACTTGAAGCACACCAAGTGCTCCTTACTCTTCAGTCTTTGGGGTCTGACTACCTTAAGCTTCTCATTAGCCTTAGGTTGTACTTGTGTTTTCTTCATGACCAATTTTGGGCACTTGTGTTGGATCGATTTGAGCGCTAGAGGGGGTGAATAGTGCAAAAGAAACTTTTTTGTTTTCGTTCGGTATAAAACACGAGTAAGAGTGAATGCAATAGAAAATAAATATGACACTTTTATTTTTACTTGGTTCACAGCCTTTGGCTACTAGTCCAAGGCCCTAGTAGTCCAAGACCACATACGGAGGGCAATACACTAGATCAATCTCCTCCTTGTTAGAGGTAGGAGACAACAGAATACAAAAAGCTCGAAAAAAGACTAAGGTAGAGGGACACTCCCCCTCTCCTTATTACGATTAAAAGCTCTAAAATACAAATGAAAACTGAATACAATAACAACTTAAGAGTTACCGATGACTAAAAAATTAGAAGAAGAAGCTAGGGTCATCGGCGTTTCGACAATGCTTCGTCAATGTAGGATTGTCGGAGAGTCGTGGCGTTGCAGGAGAACTTGGAAGCACTTTGAATTATGGAAAAGAGATGGAGAACCCCTACTTTTATAGCCTTGTGAAACCCTAATTGTTGAGATGAGGTTTCATGAGGTGATGTCACCTAGCCCTTGATAAATGGAGATAAGATTTGACTATCCTCGAGGTTGATCTTTGACCATCAATCGACTGCTACCCTTACCAGTCAAATGTTGGAGGCATCAATCGACTGATGCAAGTCATCAATTGATTGATGGCAGGGTATCTAGCTGCAATGAAGAGTTAGCTCAAAAATGAAGTTAATATAAGTAAGTTCGATGGTCATTTACCATCCGATCTCGACTTAGACCTTCCATGGGAGGTCTTGGTCAGATCGTCGCCTAAGGACATCCCCGTACGGAGGACACAACCTCACTTACACTCACTCACACGAGCTTACCTCAACTTTTACCTTTGAAGTTTCGCTTCCGGTCTTCACCTGAGTTCTTCGGCTCCCTCCAAAGTCCTCCCGGTGTTGTCTGACCACCATGGCTAACCTCCGGGTGTCACCGACCTTCAGCTTTAACTTAGCAATTCTACACATTTGATTCAGCTCATGAGATAACAAAGTAAACTTAACTTTGTGTATTTTCTATAATCAAAACTCAGGTTCGACTCTAGTACCTACTGCACCAATAATCTCCCCCTTTTTGATCTATGGCAAACCAACACAAAGTTAAGTAAGTGCATTAAGTAAATGATAAGCATAAAATATGAATATGAAGGAATGAGTATACTTAGATTAGTAAGTTAGGTAGGAGTATGAAAAACCTTTTTCAAGTGCTCCCCCTTGAGGAATCCTTCCCCTTGACCGAGGGTGAGTACTTGAAAAAAGATCTTAATCATTTTCTTCCTTGTGTTGACTGCTCCTTTATTGTT
The DNA here is from genome assembly GCA_025175895.1 of Wurfbainia villosa. Lineage (NCBI taxonomy): Eukaryota > Viridiplantae > Streptophyta > Magnoliopsida > Zingiberales > Zingiberaceae > Wurfbainia > Wurfbainia villosa. The sequence continues at coordinate 6,488,478 of CM046002.1, forward strand.
AAAGAATATTTGAACTGACACGGCCCTGTGCCGCCTCTTATGTGTGTATTGGTATGAGTCTAGAATCTTAAGTCGGTTCTTGGGTTTTATTCTTTTCAAAGTTACTGGCTTACTGCCTATTCTCTGCTTTCCTTAACGCTAAATGTGTGATGATCTTCTTGGCTCGGGAATCTGTTTGGGACATCCCAGGAGTGATCTTCCTCCAGCCCGAACCAATTTTGGCTCGGCCAGCAATTAATTTACTTTTGCCTCTTGATCTTCTCAGGCTAATTGACTGCTCCGGAAATGACGTCTCGATGATTTCCTATGCTGATGCCATTATAACGTTAGTCCTTCCATCTTCTTCTCCTTCCCAAGGACAAATGTGGTTATTCCTACCTCGATTATAAATTGTCACCACAAGTGTCTTCGGCCTTCCATCCCACCTTCATGGCTTCCGCGGAATACCCCATCGAGATCTCCTCAGACTCTGATTCTTTCGAATTGCACGACTGGGCCACAGAGGACACCGAAGAATCTGAGACCCAATCAACTGCAACTTTGGTGTTTCGTCCGTTTCCTCCTCCATCATCAACCACTGCTTCAACTCCTAATACAGGGAGATCCTTCCGAGTCCCCTTCCCTTCATTCCGCAATCGAGTTTGGAATCCTCCCCTGGCATGGGAATACACGGTAGGAGATCCTTAGGCCTCCGCTGAACTCCCTCCCCTTCCGTTGGCCCTAGCTTTCGTTCCCGTCCCTCCAGCTGGGATTCATCCGCCCCCTTTTGATGAAGCTCCACCAACTGCACCTCCGGCTCAAGGCGATCTCTACAGAGTCGTCTTGGCGCCTTCCCCTCCAGAGGAGTCTTCTGATAATCCCCCTACTAATGATAACCATAAAAATCTTGTATAATTATCAGCTTAAATGATGTAATTGCTGTCGAGAATGTTAATAAAAAGAAAAGGGGGGACTGATACTTATTTTTGTCGCTTTCCTGTAAATGTAGAGCAATTGCTACTAGAAAAGACTACAACCTTATTTGAACATACTTCCCCCTTACCGCTTCCGTGGAATTTGAACCATCTTTCTCAGAGTTACTGCACTAACAACTCTCACCTACTATCTTTACGTTTCCCCTTCTTTACTGGCATTTATTATTTTTACCTCCTCAGCGAGTCAATGCGCCTTATTATTTTGCCGCTATAAGGACCCCAAACCATTGTTTGTTTAGCATTCATCCTCTCTTTTTCCTTTCCTTGCTATGGAACATACTTTTGAATAGGGCAGCAGCTCTCTTCCTCCTGAGGAAAAGATTGAGGAACAACGCTACATCACTCATCTGGAAGAACAGGTTAGGTATCTGCAACGACATTTGAGGGAGTCTTCTACCAGCAACTACTCCCTGCGTCAACAACTGGCGGTGTCCCAGAAGAACTTATCAAAGCACATCTTTATACAACAATCTTATATTCAACAGCTACTACGACAATCTAAGCCTCGCAAAGAGGCTCCTTCAGTACCTCCCAATAAAGAATTGTAATCTCCTGTGAACAGAAGCTTCTTTTGTTATTTTCTTCTTTTAGGGAAGTTGTAATATGTAGCTCTTCCATAGTAATGAACTCCTTCAGCATAAGCTTTCTCCTATATCCTTCCTTGCTTATCCTCTTTTTTCGGCCTTTCTTCTGCTATGCCAAATTTTACACTCTTCTTAGATAATACAAAAATTAAATAAGCATACAACTTCTTCACCCTTTCATTACGCAGGAATCACATATGCACTTTCACTGCACGAGGATAAAATAATATACAGTTGAGGGAATGCTCAGTTCTTCCATTCCACCACCGTACGGGGATAAAATAATATATAACTGAGGAATGCTCAGTTCTTCCGTTTCGCCACCGCACAGGGATAAAATAATATATAACTGAGGAATGTTCAGTTCTCCCATTCCGCCACCACACGGGGATAAAATAATATATAACTGAGGAATACTCAGTTCTTCCGTTCCGCCACCGCACGGGGATAAAATAATATATAACTGAGGAATGCTCAGTTCTTCCATTCCGCCACCACACGGGGATAAAATAATATATAACTGAGGAATACTCAGTTCTTCCGTTCGGCCACCGCACGGGGATAAAATAATATATAACTGAGGAATACTCAGTTCTTCCGTTCCGCCACCGCACGAGGATAAAATAATATATAGCTGAGGAATGTTCAGCTCTTTCATTCCGCCACCGCACGGGGATAAAATAATATATAACTGAGGAATGCACAATTCTTCCCACCACATGGGGATAAAATAATATATAGCTGAGAAATGTTTAGCTCTTCCGTTCCGCCACCACACGGGGATAAAATAATATATAACTGAGGAATGCTCAGTTCTTCCATTCCGCCACCCCCCGGGGATAGAATGCCTGCAACCAATGCCAAGCCGCATAAAAAATATGACAACTTGGCACAAGGATCTGCCCTCACACTGCCATTATTCCTTCATTCACCTTGAAGTTGGATGTCCTCGTTCTTTTATCATATGAAGACAATGGTTCTAATAGATAGCGGGCAATCAGAGGAATAAATCATTATTTTCCCCTTTTTCCCGGGGCCCATTTCACAGCTTTGTAGCCCAATTGACATTGTAAGCCCATTCAATACCCCTTCTATATAGGACGCTTCATCTTTCCTCTTCTCCATTTTCATCTTCTCTATTTGCCTTTCCATCTTCTCCTGCTTCTTTATCCTTTTTCCCTTCCACTGCCATCCTTCGGCATTCCAGCCACTAACTCCTGTACTTCTTTTCTTTCTTCGAAGGGTAGGATGTATTCCTTTTTTTCAACGGGAAATGGCAAAACGCTACCAAGAATCCAGACAGAATGAGGGTCAATAACTAGCGGCGCCTTCACCTCCTCCCTTACCTTCGTCCATCGCCACCATGTCTATCTCATCTCTCCCGTCTCCTCTTCGTTCCTCCGAAACCCTCATCTCCCCCATTCCAGATGAGATCATGGTAGTCGATCTATCCCCATCTCCAATGCCGCTCGTAAACCCTAACTCGCCCGTCTTTTCCCCGTCCATCTTGGGCATTCACAAGTCGCCCCCTCCCTTATTGCAGCCTGAAGTTGAATACAGAGAGTCGGTGCATCAACACCTGTCGACAGCAGACATCCCTGCATCCTCTCCTTTTCTTTCCCCAAAGCATTCTCCTGCGTCTGAACCTATGGTAGTGGAGATTCCCTCATCATCACTTTCCCCTGGTGCTCATAACTTGGGAGGCCTTTCCCCTCCTTCGGATATAAACCAGGGTCCTTCTACTTTTCCCCTTCCCAGTGAAGAGCTTTCCATCCCAGTGCTCTCTATATCTTCTTCATCAAGCTCCTCACCAAATCAATCCCCTCCCGTAGATTCTTCCATTCCTATCTCACAGTCAGCAACGTTGAGTATTCCACCTCCCGTTTCTACTTCTTCTCTTTCTTATCCTTTCTCTCTGTGCCTCCTAACAAAAGATCTTTCTTCTCTTCCTTCTGAACCCCCGGCACAACCCGTTGCTCCCATCTTTCCTCCTCCCATCATAAGTGAGTCTTCACCTTTGGTGTCATTCATCCCTTCTTCTTCTCCCCGGGGTCTTCAAATCTTAAACTTAGAAGAATTAATCCCACGGATGGAAGGTTTGCGCCACGCTCTGGAATTGGTATGCTACTCAAATTGACTTCTCTGATTTTTTTCGCTTGATGATTTCTTTTTGATGAATAATCTCCAGGCCTTAACCAATTATCAAGAACTGGACTACTCCTTCCAGCAATATCAAGCTCAGTCTTTAAAGTGGGAGCAGCAACGGCTGGAGGACCAAACTGCTGCCCAAAATCGGGAACATTTTTTGTTACAACAGCTGAAACAATGTCAGGAGCAATTGACAGAAACTCATTGCCAACAACAAAAAGATGCCGAGACCATAGCGGCATTACAAGCACAACAGCAGGCCCACACAGAATTGCTACCCACTCCATAGGATACTTAGCGGGAACAAGCTGATGTAGTAGCCCCTTGTTCTCAAGAGTTGGCGAACCTTAAGGAGCAAATAGCTGAACTCCTCTGCGAAAAACAAAAGGATTCTGAACTCATTGCAAGCTTGCAGGTTCAACACCAAAGAGCGAAGGACAAAATAGGGGATCTCCACACCCGCCTGTGCAAAGAGGTACAAGAAAACTCCTCCTTAATAACCTCTAAGGTGCATGCTCACGCCCGTATACGCAGGCAAGAAACATCCCTCCAGAGGCTGGGCAGTGAGCTTGTTCACACCAGATCCCACACAGAGGCTGTAGAGGGAATTTCAGCTTCGATACGCCAGAATATGATGGACATGATGAGGCTCCTTCAGCAAGACCAAACCTCCCGAGCGGACGACATCTCGATCCTGGCAGATGCTATTATGGAAATATTCCGACGTTATAGCGAAATGCGTCGATCTCTCCGGGAGCATCAAGAGAATTGTCTCAGGCTTCATCAAAATCGAAGTCCTGATGACCCGAGCCGACGTGAACGACTAATAGCCCTGATGCATGCCACCTTCCATGACGGATTTAATGAAGCGGTTCGGCAATATGTTGATCAGGGATTACCTCCTGCGAACCACCCTGCTCTCTACTTGCATTGGGAAACCAGCTTTCGGCGTTATCCTCCAGACCGTTTTAAATTATAACTTGATGTATTGCTTCGGCGATAGTCATCATTAAGAGATTCGGATTATTATACATAGCTCCCTTTTCATCTTCTTTCCTTTTCATAGCCTGTCAAAAAGAATTTAATGCTAATGCAAATGATTCATCAATGATATTCGCATTTGCCATACATCTAATGACGTAGTGAATTGTCAAATACGTTCCCTAAGAAACCTCTTAATTCTTTTTTCCATCCACCATCCCTTACACAGTATAATAATATTTCAAGTGTACAGTATTCCAGGGTCGAGGGAATTCTTTGCCCTGATCATCTTTTAGATAATACGCTGATTCTGCCACGCGGCGCATCACCTCATAAGGTCCTTCCCAATTTGGAGCTAATTTTCTCGGATCTCCAGCAAAATTAACTTTGAGCAGAACCAAATCCCCTTCTTGAAATCTCTAGGGCATTACCCTTTTGTTAAAGGCTTATTGTACCCTTCGTTTATAAAATTTCGCTCGCCTCCGCGCCTGTTCCCTTTTTTCTTCCACCAAGTCCAGCTCAATGCTCCGAATAATTTGGTTCTTCTCCGGCTCATAAACTTCCATGCGGACGCTACTTAAAAGGGCCTCCACCGGAATGACAGCCTCCGTTCCGTATACCAGGCTAAAAGGAGTTTCACCTATTGTAGTCTTTGGTGTGGTTCGGTAGGCCCACAAGATCCCTGGCAACTCATCCACCAAGTTTCCTCTCTGAGCACCCATTTTGGTCTTCAATCCTTGAACGAGGATTCTGTTAGTTACTTTGACCTATCCGTTAGCATGAGGGTGAGCTACAGAAGTAAAAGTCTATTGGATATTAAGACTTTGGCACCATTCCCTGATCTTTTTACCCTGGAACTGTCGTCCATTGTCGCTGACTAATCTTCTGAGAATTCCATATCGGCATATGATATTCTTTCATAAGAATTGTATCACGGCATTCTCAGTGATCTTGGCAAGGGGTTCTGCTTCCACCCACTTGGAGAAATAATCCACAGCCACCAATAAAAAAAATTTCTGCAAAGGTTCCACAGGCATTAGACCCACTATATTCATTCCCCACTAATCGAAAGGGCATGAAGTAACAACAACTTTCATCAATTCAGCTGGTCGTTCAGACCAGTTGCCATACTTCTAACAGGCCGAGCAGATTTGCACTATATGAGCTGCATCTTGTTGGAGAGTGAGCGAAAAGTATCCTGCTAACAAGACTTTCCTAGTCAAAGATCTCCCTCCCAAATGATTGCTACAACATCCTTCATGAATTTCCCGGAGTACCCATTCAGCATCTTCCTTCCCCAAATACTTCAACAAGGATCGTCCAAAAGACGTCTTGTACAGGTCTCCATTCAGGAGGGTAAATCGTTTTGCCCGATTCATTAAAATAGATGTCGCTCCTCTTTCCTCTGGGATCTTTCCTTGTTGTAAATATGCTATAATGTCAGTCCTCCAATTAGGAATCAGATCTGGTTCTAGTACGGCCCCCTCCACATTGTATATCACCAGAGAAGTAGGGACTTTCACACATACCATTTCAAGTTGCTTCATCCCTTCCATAGCACTGACCAACCAGGCCAACTCATCTGCCTTCCCATTGTTCTCCCTCGGAATCTAATTTAAGAGAACTTGGTGAAAATGAGCATTTTTCTTTCTCAAAAGCCTTCAAATATTTTTGTAATCTTTCTTCCCGAGCCGTGAAAGAGCCTTGAAGTTGTGATACTGCCAACTGGGAGTCCGAATGGATTATAAAGAAGGTTGCTTCTACTGCTCTGGCGGCTTACAACCCGACTAAAATAGCTTCATATTCTGCTTCATTGTTGGACGCCCGATATCCCAGTCGCACGGCTATACGAGTTTTCTCTTTCTCCGGGGATATTAGCAGGACTCCCACCCCGCTACCTGCAGACCCAGAAGAGTCGTCCACAAATACATTTCATGCCTTTGATCCCTCTTCTTTTGCCGACGAGCCATCTTCTGAACCAACAGGTACTTCTGTTAGAAAGTCTGCGAGAGCCTGAGCCTTGATGATGATTTGGGGTTGATAATGGATGTCATACTCGCTTAGTTCTACCACCCATTTAGCTAATCTCCTAGAAGAATTAGCCTTAGTAACCACCTTGCCTAATTCACTGTGAGTTAAGACATTAATTGGATGAGCTAGGAAGTACGGCCTCAACTTGCGGGCTGTCAAGACTAGGATATATGCCAACTTTTCCAGCTCAGTGTAATGGGATTCAGCCCCTTTCAGGATATGGCTGGTATAATAGATAGGTTGTTGCTGAGAACCTTCTTGCTTCAATAATACTGAACTGATGGCTCCCTCCGAAATAGCTAAGTACATCCACAAGGGCTCTCTTGTTACTGACTTGGCTAACAGCGGAAGTCCAGCTAAATACTTTTTCAGCTCTTGGAAAGCCTGTTTACACTGATCATCCCACTGAAATTTAGTGGCCTTGTGTAGAATTTTGAAGAAATGTAGTCCCTTGTCTGCTGACCTGGCTATAAATCAGGACAAGGAAACAATTCTCCCTACCAGCTTTTGAGTCTCTCGCAGATTAGTGGGTGACTTCATATTGCATAATGCTTACACCTTCTCCGGATTGGCCTGCAGACCCTTCTCAGTTACTATATATCCCAAAAATTTCCTGCTCTTCACCCCGAACAAATATTTTTTAGGGTTCAACTTCATGTTATATCGCCTCAAGATAACAAAAGTTTCATCTAGATTATTAACCAGATCCCGAGTGGCTTTTGATTTAACCAGAATGTCGTCAACATAAACTTCCACATTTTTTCCTTTTTGTTCCGCAAAAATTTTATCCATAAGCCGCTGGTATGTAGCCCTCGTAGTTTTAGACCGAATGGCATAACCACATAGGCATATAGCCCTCCCGCCGTTACAAAACTAACCCTCTTCTGATCTTCTTTGGCCAGTGGTATCTGATGATATCCCTGGTAAGCATCCATTAAGGACACTACCTCATATCCCACCGTAGAGTCCACCAACTAGTCAATGTGAGGCAAGGGGTAGTAGTCTTTAGGGCATGTTTTATTTAAATCACGGAAGTCAATACACATCCTCCATTGCCCTGAAGGCTTGAGGACCAAGACTACATTAGATACCCACTCGGGGAATTGAATCTCCTTAGCATGACCCACTTTCAATAGTTTATCTACTTCCTCATCTATCACTTTGTCCTTTTCGGGTCCAAAATGTCACCGCTTCTGTTGGACGGGTCGAACCCCTCTGGTGATGTTGAGATGATGTTCAGCGATGCGAGGATCGATCCCCGTGAGGTCATGTACCCCCCCCCCCCCAGCGAAGATATCTTCATTTTTCTTTAGGCAAGCCACCAGTTCCTCCTTAGCCTCGAGCTGTTGAGCCACCTGAGTGGCTTTTCCACTCCACCAGGTCTCCTTCCTCTATTTTCTCCACTTTGGGGAGAGATTCTTCCAGTACGCATATGTCAAAAATCACGATGGCTTTCCCTTTGAGGTCGTCAGTTCGGGCCTTCTTTTGGTCATTCCTGACCATTTGCATGTAGCAGCTCCTTGCAGCCTTCTCTCACCTCTGGCCTCTCCAATCAGCTGCCCGATCGGAAATTTTACCTTTTGGTGGTAAGGAGAAGCCACCACCTGAAAAATGAAAAGGAAGGGACGTCCCAAAATCGCATTATAGGTGGACGGAGCATCCACAATAAGAAAAGGAACTATGTTAGTTTTTTGGCTGGGTTTTGTGCCCAGAGTAAGGGGCAATGAGATCTGCCCTGTGGGATGGACCACATGCCCTGCAAACCCAAAGAGAGGAGTAGTCACGTCCTCCATCTGAGCGTTTCCCAACTGCATCTGTTCGAATGCCTCTTGGAAGAGGATATTGACAGAACTCCCCGAATCAACTAATACCTGGGTCACTTCATAGTTGGCCAAGGAAACACGGATCACCAGAGCATCTGTGTGAGGCAACAGAACACCTCGGAGATCTTCGGGCCCGAACGAAATTGGTGGTACAGTCTGGACATCCTGATCAGTAACTATAGCCAAGCTCTCCATGAGACAGGCGTATGATTTCCGTGCCCGATTGGAATCCCCGTCAGTGGGTCCTCCTGCAATAACGTGAATAACCCCCAGTGTGGGGACGTTATTCAGATCAGATGACAGGCCCTCTCCTGATGGGCCCCCTTGTGAGATACCCTCCTGGGCTGGATTCTGAGGGTCCGGAGGAAAATTAACCTACGGTCGTTGGTTATAGGGCCCCGGACGAGCCACATTGGGTCGTTGGCCCTGTCGTGCCGATCCTCCTGTCTGAGGTTGCACCTGTGGGTAAGCGACTCGGATGCGCTCCAGTTCTTCTTGCAACTTGAAACATCGGCCACTAGTGTGGCCGTATTCCATATGATACTGGCAAAAGAATGGGGTGGGAGGGTTGCGAGGCACTCCCCTATACCCTATTGGTCGTTGTAGAAGACCTTGCTGGTCATAGAACTCCATCTCCCGCTCCTTCCAAGTTCTTGGGAGAGGGACTGCATCAATGTCCATGATTTGCAATGGAGGTGGGGGGCGAGCTCCCTGTATCAGTAATCGAGGTCTGGGAGCCTCCGGTAGAAAGGGTCGTACATATTCCCGTTGGGAAGGTGCTCGAGGGGTTGCGGGGTGATTTCTTTCTGCAGGGACCATTGTGGAGGCTTGTTCGGCTCTCCGGACTTTTAGCCCCTCTTCCTCGTTGATATATTTTTTCTATGCGGCTCAACAGTTCCTCGTAGCTGGCCGTGGGCTTTCTTAATAGTGAGCTAAGGAAAGGACCCTCTCTTAGCCCATGCAGAATGGCCACTCTGAAGGCGTCTGATCTTGCCGAAGGAATATTTCTGGCAATGGAAGTGAATCGGTGAAGATACCCTCTGAGTGACTCTGAGGGCCCCTGCATAATATGCAGCAGGACGGAAGCATCATGTTTGTATGCCTTACAACTAGCAAACTCTTGTTGGAACATCCCCTGAAAGTCAGCAAAATAAGTAATAGACCCCGGGGGGCAAGGTATTAAACCATTTTTGCACCGAGCTGGTTAAGGTGGTACGGAAGACCCGGCACTTGAGGGCGTCGGTATAGCAATAAAGCGAGGTGGCTCCTGCGAACAATGATAGATGCTCCTTAGGATCTGTCGTGCCACCATACTTATCTACTTGGCGATTTCTGAAGTATGACGGTGGGACTTCAGAAAGGATGTCCATGGTGAAAGGACTAGGCTCGTAAATCTTCGGAGCCCTAGTCGAATGGCTTTCACCTTGTTCTTCTCGTCGATTCTGGGTTAATGGCATAGTGGTCTGATGTACTCGTCCTCCTAGCCCCTCCCCAGGCAACGCTTCGACGTTGGTGGTTGTGTGAAGTGGAGGGGGCATCTCTGGTGGCGGTCCACGGGAGGAGGGTTCACCAGAATGAGGATGAAGGTACCCCATCCTTCTCCGTTCTCTAGCAAGGGCCTTAGCCACGGCGGTGTCCACCATGGCTCTCAGTTGTGATGGTAATATTGTGATGGGATTTTCCTCTGAGGCGGAGGGTGTCTGATAATGTATCTCCTCTGGCTGCATCTCTACGTCTTACTCAGATGATTTCCCACAGACGGCGCCAACTGATGCGGTAACGGGGAAAAAGGTTTACTGGCTTCCTTTCAATGCAGGGGAGCATGAGGGAAGCTTAGGGGTTCTCTTCAGACGCAACAGTAAAATGAAATGTGAAGAAGAGAAACGCACGCCAACACAAGCAACGAATAAAGATGTTGGTGCAACAATGCCCCAAGCATTTATATATGTTTTGATGTTTGGTTAAATCATCTAAGTTAGGCAATGCTTTGTGATCTAATTGTGCACATGTTTAAGTGACAGAGAAATCCAAGGATGAAGACTTGGTAAAAGAGAAGTCCAAGTATGATCTTGGCAAGGAAAGTCCATGGGACGGACTTGGCAGCATAAGACCAAGCTTGTAGTCTTGGCAGCATAGAGTCCAAGTGAACCTTGGCAAAGAAAGTCCAAGGGATGAACTTGGTAGCATAAGACCAAGCTTGGAGTCTTGGCAGCGTAAAGTCCAAGTGAACCTTGGCAAAGGAAGTCCAAAGTAAAGTCTTGGCAGCATAAGTCCAAGCTTGTAGTCTTGGTGGCATAAAGTCCAAGAATTTGGCAACCCAAGACATAACGAGGCCGAAGAAACTCTTGAAGGCGGGTGCAAGGCTGAAGGAAGAGTTAGAAGGTCAAGTCTAGGTCTAGGGAGTTAATTCAAGTATGAATTATTCATACTTATGAAAGACTATCGATCGCTGATTATCGTAGCGATCGACTAGATGAAACAATCGATCATTGTCAATCGATCGGCGATCGTGATTGAGTCAAAAATGGGCACAGAATGGAGTCTCACTCGACTCCTCGCAGCGATCACTCGACTGATCGCCTCATCAGTCGACTGATGAGGTGATCAGTCGATTGATAGGCCTCCCGTTGGAAATGGCGGCTGCGAATCCCCGCGGATCGGCTTTGTCAGAAGTCGTTAGCTTCGACGACAATCGACTGATGGTGATCATCAGTCGACTGATCAAATCCCAACAGGAAAAACAGCCTTTCTTCTATAAGAAGAGGCCTTGGGGAGCTTGGTGAAGCTAGTGCTCTCATTCCTAACTACACCCTCATGCTCACCAAGCTTTCTCCAAGTGTTTTTGTGATTCTAAACCTTCTCTTCTCTAGTCTTCATCTTCCATCATTGTAAAAAAGAGGAGTGCATTGTAATACAAGGTTTCTCCACCTTGGTTCATCCAAAGGAGGATATAGTGAAGCTTGGCTAGGGCTAATCCACCTTACGGATTACCGTGGAGTAGGAGCGTCATCTCCGAACCACGTACATCGAGTGTTAGCATTGTTTTTCTTGTTTCTTATTCTTATTCGTATATGTATTTGTATTGCTTCCGCTAACGTATTTGTAGAAACAAAGAAAGGCTAATCACCCCCCCCCCCTTTAGCCATTACAAAGATCCAACAAGTGGTATCAGAGCCCGGATAGCTTGGAAGATTTCACCATCAACCAAGGCATCAATGGCTCTTCAAGAGGGATATAGCACCGCCAAGCCACCGCTCTTCGATGGGAGTCACTTTGCGTATTGGAAAGGTAGGATGAAGTATTATCTGTTGGGGATCGAAACGGCCGGCTAGAGGGGGGTGAATAGCCCTCTTACGATGGATGTCATAATTTGCTCGTCTACAATTAGATTAGCGCAAGCGGAAACAACAATACAAGCAAATTAAACAAATAAAGACAAAGCAAAGGAAAAAAGACAATGCTAACACAATGTCGTAACGTGGTTAACGGCTACGCTGCTAATCCACGATCCCGATTTATCCGAGGTGAATCACTCCTCCAAAGCCAATCACTATTGGTCTCTTCTTTGCACCAAGCTAGGTGGAGGTAACCTTTACAATCAAGATCACTCTTCTTACAATAAGAATGGAGTAAAAGCAAATAAGAAGAGTTTAAAGCTTGTGGGGCACTTGGAAGATTACTTAGAGTATAAGCATTAGCCTCCCAAAGCCCCATCCTCTTCCTTTTTATAGAGGAAGAGGGTTTCTTCCCGTTGACACAGGAGCAGTCGACTGATCCCGTAGTCGTTGCCCAATAACGGCCGCTTTCCACGTTGGATTCCATCCAACGGTATTGGCATCAGTCGACTGATATTACCATCAGTCGAGTCCTCAACGAGGTCGACTCCATTCTGTGCTCGTGCACAGTGCCATCAGTCGACTGCTCCCCATGAGCAATTGACTGATCAAGCCATCAGTCGACTGACCATTATCGGCAGTCGACTGATCAACTTGATCCAGCCACATTAGACCAGTCGATCGAACCATCGACTCAGAGCAGTCGACTGCCATGACATGGCAGTCGACCGGTGTCGGAAAAACTCATCCGACACTTGGCCAAATGGCCAAGTTTCACCTAAGAGCTACCCCTTCCTAGGTTACATTCGCTCACTCTCATCCCTCGGAGTCCCTCGCCTTCGAAGTTCTCTTCGTTCTCGGCCACATCCCTCGGCAGCATCAGGCGCACGGCTCTGCAATGCTCCTTCGCGTCTCTTGCCTCGAAGTCTACTTCCTCCGGCTTCACTCCAAGCTTCTCATCCGACGGTCCCTCGGATGCTCCAAGCGCACGGCTTCCACAAAACAATCCTTCACCGACTCAAGGACCGAGTCATGAGATGTGAAACTCGCCACGGCTCCATGTGCGAATTACTAAGTCCTGCACGACTTCAACGCACATATCAAATCAACATAACAAACTAACTTAAACCCTTTGCCACACACATCAAAACCTTATCATGGCAAGAGATTGCCCTAACAATCTCCCCCTTTTTGATGTGTGGCAATCCGTTTAAGTTAGGTAAAAACATTTGATAGAAATTTCTAAGGTAAGAAAGCATGTAAACATAAACATGATATAACAACATGCAACTCCCCCTTAATCCATGAAACTCTCTCTACAAATTCTCCCCTATCATAATTAACTTAAACACAATTATTTCTTCCCCTTTGACACCATCAAAAAGATTAATACTAAGTTATAAACTCATGGCATCAAGTATAATAGAAGGAAAATACCAAAAATTAGTCTAAAACCTGAATTCGGCCTTAACTAGTCTGATTTTCAGGCCACCAGTCGACTGGTTCAGACTACCAGTCGACTGGCACGCGAATTTCAGAACTTTCTGATTTTCGGACCGAATTTCAGAAATGCATTAAAAATTTCAAAAAATTCGAGAAGTCATGAAATTTGGGGAACATATTTCTTGTAAGATTATTTATCAGTGGAAAATAGGTCTTCATGAAAAATCATTATATTTTCACGTATTTGCCAAAAATCCAAAAGGTTTAAAAACCACTAGGTTTTTGATCATGTGAGTATCAAGTTTAACACCTAGTTTTGGTTCCAATTGTTTCAAAACATGAATACATAGATTTTAGATTAAGAAATTATTTTGAAAACATATGAAATATCCAACCATGATCTTTGGGCAATATGTCTATGAATTAAACATAAGCCTTCTCCATGATTGGTCTATTATTGCTATTTTGATACTTTAAATGACCATCTAAATTCCATAGGCATTAGTGGACATTTGTATCATTCTAACATCTCACCCATGCTAAGTTTTCAATCAAAGTAGCCTATGGTGAGTGTGAGATGCATCCTAGGGGTTATTTGTATATACTTAACCATTATATTCATACAATTTTATCAAGGTTAAGTATCATCCTAACACTCAACATGATCATAAAGATATATATGACTTAAATTCATATTATGATCATGAAACACATGTATTCATTGAATTGTTATCATGCATTAGGTATTATGTCATGATAATAAACAAAGTATCACCTAAAACATGATTTAACCCTATTTCTCATGATTATGTGTCAAATATCAATATCATAAATCATGATTGCAAATATACATAGCAATTACATTAATCATCATGATTTAAGCATTATTAACTATTTATAGGCACGTTATCATCACCTAACACTATTTCAAAATGTTGTCCCGCCATCTTAAGTCAACCAAAATATGATATAGGTTAAGTCCATATGGTTGACTATCCTAGGGTTATCCTAACCCTTAAGGATGGATTTTGGAACCCAAAATAAGTTCTTGCCTATGGGGTTCACTAGATACTCCTTAGGAATCCATTTCTTAGCTATTACTTTCTTCTTATCTTGTCCCCTAGCAATTAGGCATTTATAGGCCTTTTCATTTTTCTTTTCTTTATATCCTAAGCCCTTTTTATTGAAGCTAGCTCTTTGGCTCCCTATGATCATGTTCAAGGTGTTTGAGCCTATAGTGAATTTTTCTAGGGCTTTTGTCAAGTAATCTACCTTTTCCCTTAGGGCTCTATTTTCATCCATACATGCATCATTAACATTGAATGGCATATATTTATCATGTGAGCATGCATCATCATGGAAAGAAGAAATATTTTCATTTTCATTTAAGCATGCTTTTTCTAACTTATTTTCTAAGTCCTTAATTTGATCTAGCATGCTTTTGTTCTTCTTCTTAGCTCTAAATAAGTCCTTAGTGAGGCTAAAAATCATAGACATAATTTGCTTAGGGGGTAGATTTGTTACCTCACTTACCAAATCCTCTTCTTCGGATGAGGAGGATGTAGAGGCTCCCCCTTCACTTGAGCTCTCTCCACTTGAGCTTGATTCTTCATTTTCGGTGGAGGAGCAATCCAAGTCATCGAAAGCCATCAATGCATGGTTGGAGTAGACATGCTCTTCTTCACCGGATGAGGAAGAGGAAGCAAGGTCATCCCATGTCTTTGCTTTGAGAGCCATGGCCTTTCCTTTTTCATTGGCCTTCTTTTCTTCTTCCTTCTTTTTACTCCCCTTTTTCTTTTTCTTTTCTTCTTTCTTCTTCCTCTCTTCTTTGCTCTTGTTTAGGAGAGGACAATTATCCCTTATATGTCCTTCCCCTTGGCAATTGTAACAAATCACCTTTCCTCTTGGTCTTCTCCTCCTATCATTAGATTTATTAAAATGAAAACCCTTTAAAGCACGCCTTACCCTCCTTACCATATACGCTTCTTCCGTGCTATCCATGGAGGAGGAGGAGGATGCTTCATCATCATCGGAGGAGGAGGGGATCTCTATCTTCTTCTTCCCCTTGTTTGCCAAGAATGCTACTCCTCTTGAAGGTTGGATTTTTGGCTCTTCTTGTATTCCTTCAAGCCTTGTTTCGTGGAGCTCCATTGTTGAGAAGAACTCCTCTAAGGTACTTACTTCCAAGTTCTTGGAGATGTAGAACGAATCCACCATAGAGCTCCATCTTGAGGACCGGGGAAAGGCATCTATGACCTTCATTACCATATTCCGGTTGGAGAGCTTTTCACCTACACTTGTTAAACCGGTTAGTATTTCCTTAAATCTAGAGTGTAGGGATTTTACCTTCTCTCCCTTTTTAAGTTTGATATTGGACAATTGGGAGCGAAGAACATCTCTCCTTGCTAGCTTTGCCTTGGATGTGCCTTCATGGATTTCTATTAGTTTCTCCCACATTTCCTTGGCGCTAGCACACTCTCCTATCCTATTGACTTCTTATTGAGGGAGGACATTGTATAGGTGGTGCTTGGCCTTTGAATTTGCCAAGTATTCTTCTCTTTGCCTCTTGCTCCACCTTGATTTCTCCAATGGCTCCCCATTTTCGTTCCTAGGCAACTCGAAACCGTTTTCCATTATTAATATAATTTCAAAGTCGGTTTTGAAGAATACCTCCATTCGCTTCTTCCACCAAGCGAATTCGCCGTCGAACTTCGGTGGGTGGATGTTGGAGCCGGCCATTTTGAATGTTGCTTGTTGTGGCGGTTAGTCCTCGACAAGCTTTCCTTGGCTCTGATACCACTTGTTGGGGATCGAAACGGCCGGCTAGAGGGGGGTGAATAGCCCTCTTACGATGGATGTCATAATTTGTTCGTCTACAATTAGATTAGCGCAAGAGGAAACAACAATACAAGCAAATTAAACAAATAAAGACAAAGCAAAGGAAAAAAGACAATGCTAACACAATGTCGTAATGTGGTTCACGGCTACGCCACTAATCTACGATCCCGATTCGTCCGAGGTGAATCACTCCTCCAAAGCCAATCACTATTGGTCTCTCCTTTGCACCAAGCTAGGTGGAGGTAACCTTTACAATCAAGATCACTCTTCTTACAATAAGAATGGAGTAAAAGCAAGTAAGAAGAGTTTAAAGCTTGTGGGGCACTTGGAAGATCACTTAGAGCATAAGCATTAGCCTCTCAAAGCCCCATCCTCTTCCTTTTTATAGAGGAAAAGGGTTTCTTTCCATTAACACAGGAGCAGTCGACTGATGCCCTCGATCAGTCGACTGATCCCGTAGTCGTTGCCCAATAACGGCCGCTTTCCACGTTGGATTCCATCCAATGGTATTGGCATCAGTCGACTGGTGCTCGATCAGTCGAGTCCTCAACGAGGTCGACTCCATCGGTTATCACCAATCGCTTCCCATGAGTGGCCGATCCGAAGCCAGCTGCCACCGACGACCATTGCCGACAGTCGACTGATCAACTTGATCCAGCCACATTAGACTAGTCGATCGAACCATCGACTCAGAGCAGCCGACTGCCATGACATGGCAGTCGACTGGTGTCGGGAAAACTCATCCGACACTTGGCCAAATGGCCAAGTTTCACCTAAGAGCTACCCCTTCCCGGGTTACATTCGCTCACTCTCATCCTTCGAAGTTCTCTTCGTTCTCGGCCACGTCCCTCGGCAGCATTAGGCGCACGGCTCTGCAATGCTCCTTCGCGTCTCTTGCCTCGAAGTCTACTTCCTCCGGCTTCACTCCAAGCTTATCGTCCGGCGGTCCCTCGGATGCTCCAAGCGCACGGCTTCCGCAAAGCAATCCTTCACCGACTCAAAGACCAAGTCATGAGATGTGAAACTCGCCACGGCTCCATGTGCGAATTACTAAGTCCTGCACTACTTCAACGCACATATCAAATCAACATAACAAACTAACTTAAACCCTTTGTCACACACATCAAAACCTTATCATGGCAAGAGATTGCCCTAACATTATCTAATGAGTAATATTGAGATTTGGCATAGCATTGTAGATGGCTTTGAGGAACCGGTGGATGAACATGGAAACCCTATTCCAAGCAAGGATTGGACAAGGGAAATGAATAGGAGGTTCGAATCAAATGCAAAGGCAGTACTCACCATCCAATGCGGTATTACAATGGAGCAACTCAACAAGGTGGGGCCTTTCGAATCCGCCAAGGAATTATGGGAAAAGCTCATTGAGCTAAATGAAAGATCCAAGGAGTCAAAGAGGGCCAAGAAGGACTTGCTAATTGGACAACTTCAAGCCTTCCAAATGAAGATGCATGAAACCGTAAGCCAAATGCATGGAAGGTTTAAGGAGATTGTGAATGGACTCCACATTATAGATGAGCGAGTTGACAACCGAGATTTGGTAAGGTATATTCTCCAAGAATTTCCTAGAACTTCTCTATGGACTTCTATAATTGATGCTATTAAGGTAACTAGGGATCTTTCTCAAATTAAAATTGATGAATTATTTTGTGAGTTTGAATTGCATGAGCAAACTAACATGTCCTCTAAGGAAAAAGGTTTAGCTCTATTTGTTGAAAAGAAGGAAAAGAAGAAGAAAGAAAGGAAAGAAGTGTCATCGTCATCTGAGTCGAAGCATGATTCAAGTAGTGATGGAGACTCATCTAGTGAGATGGCCAACTTTGTCAAGAAGCTCTATAGAAAATCAAAGGACTTCAAGAATAGAGAAGCAAGGAAGGGGTCCCATTCTTCAAGAGGTAAGTTTAGTGGTAATTCAAATTTTAATAATAATGTGATTTGCCATGCTTGCAATAAGAAGGGGCATATAAAGCCAAATTGCCCGGAGCTAAAGAAGGAGGAGGCCATGATGGCTCAAACCACATGGGACACACCGAGTGTTGAAGATTCCTCCTCCGATGATGAGCTTTGCCACATCACACGCCATGTGGCACTCATGGCCCAAGGAGATGACTCCGGTACATCAAGTCAAGAAGAAGACTCTTCAAGTGATGAATCGTCATCTAGTGACGATGAGGTAATGAATTCTCCTAAAGTTAAGCTTCTTTATAAATCAATTTCTTATCTTAAAGAGGCTCTAGATAAGTCTAAATCTAAGGTTAGAAGCATGAAGGTAGAACTAAAGGCCATTAGGAATGAAAAACCTTCACATGTTGATTCTTACATACTTAAGGAAGAGAATGACAAACTTAATGATGAGGTTAGTGACCTAAAGCATGCTTAGAGAAATTTACGAATGGCTCAAAATATCTTGACATAATCCTTAGCCGACAAAGAGCCGTTTACAACAAGGTCAGTTTAGGATATAAGCCAAAAGAAAAAGAAGTTGCTTATATCTCATTGATTAATAGAAAGGCAATCACTAAGGGTAAGGTTAAGAAAGCATGGGTACCTAAGAAGTTTTTACTTAATGTTACTGGTCCAAATGTTTGGGTACCAAAAGCTTGTGTTTTTCATGTGATTTAGGTAGGAGAGGAAGTTATGTGGATTGTGGATAGCGGTTGCTCAACACATATGACCGGGGATGTGAGCAAGTTCTCCACAATTAAGTATGTGAAGAAGGGAGCGGTGTCTTTTGGAAATAGTGAAAAACTCAAGATATTAGGTAGAGGTATAATTGAGGTATCCCCCAAAATTGTCATTCACAAAGTTTTACTAGTTGAAAATATGAAATTTAATTTATTAAGTGTTAGTCAACTTTGTGATGCAAGCTACCATGTTTCTTTTGAATCTTCTAAATGCATGATTAGACACAAGGAATTAAATGATTGTATGTTAGTTGGATATAGGAAATCAAATATTTATTATGTTGATCTTTCATATGCTTCTAACATTTCTACTAAGTATCTTGTTGCAAAAGAAGAAGAAAGTTGGCTATGGCATAGGAGATTGGGGCACATCAACATGAAAAACATAGCCAAGGTAGCCAAATTGGAGTTGGTCAAAGGGCTACCAAAGATCAAGTATGTCAAGAACAAAATGTGTGATGCATGCCAAGAAGGAAAACAAGCAAAGGCATCACACAAAGGTAAAACCTTAACTAGTACCTCTTTACCGTTAGAACTATTGCATCTTGACTTATTTGATTGACATAGTACTCCTTCTTTAAATGGTAACAAATATTGTTTAGTCATAATAGATGATTTTTCTAGGTATACTTGGGTCTATTTTATGAAACATAAGGATGATACCTTAAAAATACTCATAGGATTTAGTAAAAGAGTTGAAAATGAAAAGAGTCTCAAAATCAACCGAATCCGTAGTGATCATGGTGGTGAATTTGAGAACTCTAAATTTTCACAATTTTGTTTAGAGCAAGGGTACAAGCATGAGTTCTCTTGTCCTAGAACACCCCAACAAAATGGGGTGGTGGAAAGGAGAAATCGTGTCCTACAAGAGGCGGCTAGGACTATACTTAATGCGTATTCTCTACCTAGCTACTTGTGGGCGGAAGCAGTTAATACCGCTTGCTATATCCAAAATAGGGTTCAAATCCATAGGTTTTTAGGAAAGACACCATTCGAATTATGGAATGGGACCATTCCCACAATTCATTATTTCAAAGTCTTTGGATGTAAAATTTACATTTTAAACACCAAAGATAACCTAGGAAAATTTGAATCCAAAGCGGATGAGGGAATTCTAGTTGGATACTCATCCACGAGTAGAGGATATAGAGTCTACAATAAGAGAACCCAAGGGATTGAGGAGTCCTCTAATGTTCAATTTGATGAAACCACTAGTACCTACCCTAGAAAGTCCTCCATTGATAAGAATATTAATGACCATAATCAAGACATTACCCAAAAACTTCAAAATTTAACCATAAGGGGTAATGATCAAGGGGGAGGAAGAGGAGATTCCGATGATGAAAGGAGGGTAGAAGATAACAATGATCAATTTGAAACCCCTTCTAGAATCCTAAGAACTCATCAAGATCATCCACTTGACCAAATAGTAGGATATCTATCTCAAGGAGTAAGAACTAGGTCATTTCATAGAGCTCCTATTAGTCAAGTAGCTCTTATTTCACAAATTGAGCCAAAATCGATCAATGATGCATTACATGATCCGGATTGGATTTTGGCAATGCAAGATGAATTGGCTCAATTTGAGAGGAGTCAAATATGGGAGTTAGTACCTAGACCAAATGATAGCACCATAATTACTACAAGATGGGTCTTTAGAAATAAGCTAGATGACCAAGGAAATATCACTAGAAATAAGGCTAGGTTGGTTGCTAGGGGATTCAATCAAGTTGAGGGGCTTGACTATGATGAGACTTATGCCCCGGTTGCTAGGTTAGAGTCTATTAGAATTCTTTTAGGATATGCTTCCTATATGGGATTTAAACTTTATCAAATGGATGTTAAATCGGCATTCCTAAATGGTTATATTAAGGAAGAAGTATATGTAGAACAACTACCCGGGTTTGAAAACCTAGATTATTCAAACCACGTATATAAGCTTAGGAAAGCGTTATATGGGTTAAAACAAGCTCCTCGGGCATGGTATGAAAGATTGTCATCCTTCTTAATTTCTAAGGATTTTAGAAGAGGTCAAGTAGATCAAACCTTGTTCATAAAGTCAACATTAAAGGATATCTTCATAGCCCAAGTACATGTTGATGACATTATTTTTGGGTCAACAAATAATGATCTTCTTCAAGACTTTATAAAAAACATAGAGAATAAATTTGAAATGAGTTTAGTTGGAGAACTTAACTTTTTCCTAGGGTTACAAGTCAAGAAAACCAATGAAGGGATTCATATTTATCAAACCAAATATGCAAATGAAATAATCAAGAAATTTGGTTTGGGAAATGCCAAAATTGTAACCACTCCTATGGTCACTAGCACTAGAATAGATAGTGATCATGATGGTAAATCAATTAATCTTAAACTTTATAGGAGTATGATTGGTAGCCTACTATACCTAACCGCTAGTAGACCCGATATCTTATTTGAGGTAGGTATGTGTGCAAGATACCAATCTTGTGCCAAAGAATCACATTTAGTAGTCGTTAAGAGAATTTTAAGATATATTAAAGGCACCCTAAATGTAGGACTTTGATATCCTAGGACTAGGTCTTTTGAGTTGCTTGGCTATACCGATTCCGATTATGCCGGTTGCAAATTTGATAGGAAGAGTACTAGTGGTGGATGTCAATTTCTTGGGTCCTCCTTAGTTAGTTGGAGTAGTAGGAAGCAACATTGTGTTGCTTTATCAACCACCGAAGTCGAATATGTGGCTATGGGTGGTTGTGTAGCTCAATTACTTTAGATGAGACATACTCTTGAGGACTATGAGCTACACTATTCTAATATTAAAGTTTATTGTGACAATGTGAGTACCATCAACTTGACCAAAAATCCGGTACATCACTCTAGGACCAAGCACATTGAAGTGAAACATCACTTCATAAGAGATCATGTGGCAAGAGGAGACATTGAACTTAATTATATAGAATCTAAGTCTAACCTTGCCGATATCTTCACCAAAGCTCTTCCGGAAACCGAATTTTCATCATTAAGGAGAGAGCTTGGTATGTGCTTTGTAGAGTAAAATTCTAGGTTTGTATGATCTCATATTCATAATGTTTAACCTTATACCTCGATGCATCTCACAAAAAGCCTTTAGAAACCTTGATTTTTGTATTGAGACACTTAGGAACATGTGAGATGATAGGGAAAGTGTACTTGACTCATCATGCTTGTTATGATGCATTACTATGAGCCAATGACACACCTAGAAACATGAATACTTCATGGACCAATCATTGGGAAGGCTTGTATTCAAGTAATGAATACATAGCTCTAAGAACATGGTTAGAAATTCCAAATCATATATATTTTAAACTATGTTCATCATATTTTGAAAAACAGTTTTCAAGAGGAAGACAAAAGTGATACAAAGTTTGCCAAATTTTTAAAACTTTTGTTAGTTTCCAAGTTTGTATCAATCTTGGAATCTGGAAAACATAAATTTTTCAAATTATTTTTCCTTGATAGATAATGATTCCAGAAATGTGTACGCCAAATTTTGTGATTTTTCACGATTTCTAGATTTTCTAACGATTTGAAGTTAATAAAATGCTAAAATTCGAATTAGCGTAGTATCAACCTGTTCAGAGAACCAGTCGACAGATACACTGTGTTTTCTGATAAATAGCTCCATTTTCTGATATTTAGTGTATCTTTGATGTCCTAAAACTATAGCATGATAATATTGAGTATAAACAAATTTTTAGGATTGCTTAATGCAGTGTTTTAGGTGGAGTTTCATAAAATATATCCTTTTCATCCCCAAACTTACATTGTTGGTGCAAAGTTAGGACTTAACTTTCGAACTTTTGCTATGCTTTGCTTCAAATGTTATTCACACATCATGAAGCATATCTTGGATTAAGGGGGAGCTTAACATCAATCTTATACCTTAGTCCAAGATACAACATACTTTAATTCTTTCATAAAATTTATGAATCCTTCTCTTTTTTATGCATGTCAAAGGGGGAGAAGGAATGTTTAAGTTAGAATTCATATTATGATTATGTAAAGACCTAACTTAAATGTTTGCCAAACATCAAAAAGGGGGAGATTGTTGGTGCAACAATGCCTCAAGCATTTATATATGTTTTGATGTTTGGTTAAATCATCTAAGTTAGGCAATGTTTTGTGATCTAATTGTGCACATATTTAAGTGACAGGGAAATCCAAGGATGAAGACTTGGTAAAAGAGAAGTCCAAGTATGATCTTGGCAAGGAAAGCCCAAGGGACGGACTTGGCAGCATAAGACCAAGCTTGTAGTCTTGGCAGCGTAGAGTCCAAGTGAACCTTGGCAAAGAAAGTCCAAGGGATAGACTTGGCAGCATAAGACTAAGCTTGGAGTCTTGGCAGCGTAAAGTCCAAGTGAACCTTGACAAAGGAAGTCCAAAGTAAAGTCTTGGCAGCATAAGTCCAAGCTTGTAGTCTTGGCGGCATAAAGTCCAAGCATTTAGCAACCCAAGACATGACGAGGCCGAAGGAAACTCTTGAAGGCGGGTGCAAGGCTGAAGGAAGAGTTAGAAGGTCAAGTCTAGGTCTAGGGAGTTAATTCAAGTATGAATTATTCATACTTGACTAGTATTAGTTGACTAATACGATGTATCAGTCGACTGGTCAAGTGCTCGACTGAGTCAGGATGAAACCCTGACTATCAGTCGATTGCTTTGTCGTAGTAGTCGACATCGAGAATCGACCGCCAATCCAGCAATGATCGATCGAGTCAAAATGGGCACAGTAATGGAGTCTCACTCGACTGCGGCGATCACTGATCGATCGCTCATCACGATCGATGAGGTGATCAGTCGACTGATAGGCCTCCCATTGGAAATGGCGGCTGCGAATCTCCGCGGATCGGCTTTGTCAGAAGTCGTTAGCTTCGACGGCAATCGACTGATGGTGATCATCAGTCGACTGATCAAAGCCCAATGGGAAAAACAACCTTTCTTCTATAAGAAGGGGCCTTGGGGAGCTTGGTAAAGCTAGTGCTCTCATTCCTAACTACACCCTCGTGCTCACCAAGCTTTCTCCAAGTGTTTTTGTGATTCTAAACCTCCTCTTCTCTAGTCTTCATCTTCCATCATTGTAAAGAAGAGGAGTGCATTGTAATACAAGGTTTCTCCACCTTGGTTCATCCAAAGGAGGATATAGTGAAGCTTGGCTAGGGCTAATCCACCTTACGGATTACCGTGGAGTAGGAGCGTCATCTCCGAACCACGTACATCGGGTGTTAGCATTGTTTTTCTTGTTTCTTATTCTTATTCGTATATGTATTTGTATTGCTTCCGCTAACGTATTTGTAGAAACAAAGAAAGGCTAATCACCCCCCTCTAGCCATTACAAAGATCCAACAAAAGACACAGGATGTAACGTGGTTTGGAATAAGGATTCCTACTCCACAAGGGTGAGCTCTCTCATGAGCTACGGTGTCAAGGCACTTTCACTATAAACTTCCTCCTTCGCTGAAAGAACTTCCGAAGGTGGAGGAGAAAACCTCTTACAATTAGCTTAAATACACCGAAAAGTATCAAAAAGATGGAGTTCACTACTCTCCTTGTCTCCTTCTCCGACGATGTGGTCGCTCTCCCTTCCGGATGCGCCTTCGCCTATCACTTGTTGGAATAATGCGGATCCCCTTCCTCTTGCCCTGCTTCTCCCTTTTATCTCCCTTCTTCTGGAAAGTTGTTGCACCGCGAACCTCCTTCATCGTACACGTGGGCCCCTTGTCTTTCTGGAGAATCATTCTGTTGCATACATGAGGAGCGAAGGCTCCTCGAAATGTTATGTCGGGGCCCCCCTTCTGTTGTGTAACAACGTAACTTCTTATCTACATTTTGGGAAATATGCTAGTCTATCCCTTTCAGCCACCTACCTTTGATAAAACTAACCTAACCCCTACCACTTACGTGTAGCATAGCTCTTAGGCTCTTTCCGGTAGCCCGGACCAACTCCTCTTTTTCCCGTACCGAATCATTTCTGGGCTCGCTAGACCGAGTCGATTCTCGTTCGTCCCATACCGAAATGATCTTCACAATCACCTGGCCGTACCGACTCCTTCAAACCATCCTCTCGTGCCAATTGCCCTAGACTGACGTACCCACACTATCCTTCCTAGATGCCTTCCGTCGAACCGGCTACTTGGTTCGGACAACATCCTATGCGCGGGTATTTTTATCTTATTCATAGAAAAAAGATAACAGCAGTATCAAGCACCTTGTTTGTTTTCTAAGTTTCATGAGGATTTCCCGAATTTAGTATGAATGAATGATATGGATATTCTGAAGTATAATAAGATGGGATATCAAGGGGTCTTTTGAATAAGAAATATTTTTATTGTTTATTTGAAATCTGTGTATGAAGGAGGGGCACGTCGAGGACATGAAAGAAACCATTTTGAAAGGAGGTGAGAAAAGCGGTTGCATCTTAACGGGCTGATAAGGGCATTGAAGTAAATTCATCTTGGAGTAAAGCGGTGGAAATCTTCTATAAAAAGGCAAATATGAGAGGGAAGGGGAATGATGGTTCTTTCTTCTCTATTTGATATACAAAGATCTCTTCTCATTTCTTCCTCATGATACTCTACTATTTTACTCTTTCAATTCTGACTTGAGCATTGGAGGGGTCGCATCAATAACGTCGGTCGTCTCTAATGTTCTCTGTTGGTGCAATCGACCCAGGTCACGATTGACCATACTCGAGTTTGACTCGAGTAATATTTTGATGTTTGACATAGGATGTTTGACAAAGTGGTTTGACATTGATGTCGATTAATATGTTGGGGAGATTGTTGGAGCAATCGACCCAGGTTATAATTGACCAGACTCGAGTTTGACTCGAGGGAGATCTTGATGGTTGACTAGGGTTGACCATGTGATTAAGGGAAAGTCCAAACATGGGTCTTGGCAAGGTAAAGTCCGAGTCATGAGTACCTTGCATGGAAAGTCCAAGTGGGACACTTGGCATTTGGGAAAGTCCAAGTCTTGAGTACTTTGCACAAGGAAAAGTCCAAGCATGGGTCTTGGCATGGGAAGTCCAACATGGGTTGGCAAGGGAAAGTCCAAGCTTGAGTCTTGGCATTTGAGAAGTCCAAGGGGATTGATATTGGCGGCGTAAAGTTCAAGGGTGAAGTCTTTGTTGGTGCAATCGGCCCAGGTTGACTCGAGTTTGACTCGAGCAGTACCTTGATAGTATTTTGATGATGGACAAAACTCATGACATGGGATTGTCATGGGAAAGTCCAACATGGGGTTGGCATGGAAAATCCAAGCATGGAGCTTGATGTGGAAGTCTAAGGGGGAAGCCTTAGCATGGGAAAGTCCAAAGCATTGCGAAGTCATGTGCTTGGTGCTTGGCATGGGAAAGTCCAAAGCATTGCGAAGCCGTGCGCTTGGTGCTTAGTGAGAAATGCATTGCGAAGCCGTGCGCTTGGTGCATTTGGGAAGTCTTGAGGACTTGGTAAGTTCACTAGGCTCGGGGTCCTTGAGTTGGTGAAGGATGGCATTGCGAAGCCGTGCGCTTGGTGCATCCGAGGGACCGCCGGACGGGGAGCGAATGGAGTGAGCCCAAGGGGAAGCATACTTCTAGGGTATGAGACGCGAAGGATGGCATTGCGAAGCCGTGCGCTTGGCGCATCCGAGGGACGTAGGCCGAGGGAAGAGAGCTTCGGTGGGAAACTCCATGAGGAATAAGGTGGACTTGACCAAGTGGCTAAGACTGAGTGTCGGAGGTTCAAACTTGATGTTTGAGGGTTTACTCGATGGTCGGATGCTCAAACAACTTGGTGTTTGAGGTTTTGCCCGACGTCAGTCGACTGGCATAGGTGCCGGTTCGACTGGTCCAAGTCGACTAGGGTTCGACTGGTGTAAGGCTAGGGTTTTGTGCTTGGCGATCGGCCATGGATCGCGCAATGATCGATATCGACAACGATCGCCGAGGGATGGCGATCATCGATGGGAGTGTCGCACGCAAGACCGCCGTAGCTGCAGGCGTCGACTACTAGGTCACCGATCAATCGATGGGCATCATCGATCGTAGGTGATCCGTTGGAACTTGTCTCGACGTGGATCCGCCGTTGTGAGACACTCTGAGCGATCGCTAGGCGCGAAACTTAGTTATAAAAGGAGCTCGAGATGGAGGTTTTTGCCAAGGTTTTTGTGGAGCTATTGGAGGGGAATTGCTGCTGCATTCCAGTCCTTCAAGAGTCAATCAAAGCAAGCAGCAAGCAAAGCGATCAAAGCAATCGGTGAAAGTTTTCTTGTGTATTGTATTTGTGTATTTGTTTGTATTTCTATATTACATTGTAATTGTTTGTGAGAGGTTTCTCCACCTCCGACGTGTTATCGAGAAGGAGTGTTATAGTTAGTGTCGTGTGCATAACTAGAGCTCGGTGAGCTCGCCCGTGGAGTAGGAATCATTCAGTTCCGAACCACGTATATCTTGTGTTGTGTGATTGTGTATTGTTAGTTTCATTATTATTGTTATTCCGCTGCGCTAACGACAATCATAGACAAGCAACTTAAGAAGAACGAGTAAATTACTTCATCCATCGATTGAGGGCTATTCACCCCCCTCTAGCCGACCGTATCTATCCCCCAACAAGTGGTATCAGAGTCGAGGTCGCTCTTCAAGGACTAACCGCTGTGAGAGCACTACAAGATGGCCGGCTACAACCTTCAACCACCCAAATTCGAAGGAGACTTTCTATGGTGGAGAAGAAAAATGGAGGTATACCTAGAAACCGATTTTGATTTTATGATTATTATAGAAAACGGTTTTGAAATGCCTAGGGACAAGTACAACAAGCCAATTGAGAAGTCAAAATGGACCCAAGACCAAATCAAAGACTTCAAGACAAATCTCAAGGTAATCAAATTGATGAGTGATTTATTACTTAACACTATTTGGTCTAGATTGGGTAATTTTAGGGATGCAAGGGAATTATGGAATAAGATAATGAAATTCCAAGAAAATTCCCAATCGACACAAGTAGAGGAGAATGTCGAAGAAGAATCACCATCCACTTTTGAAGATGTGGATGACTTGGTAGAGACCTCCACCTCTAGCGTTGAGGGGGAGGAAAGGATTTCGATTCTGGAGCAAGATCAAAATGAAGCTTCTACCTCCGAAAGAAGTGAAGAGGCCTCCACCAACTCCCTAGGTAACTCAAGTGTTGTAATTTTAAATAAAAATCACATAATATACTTTGAGTGTAGGGAGAAGGGGCATTACAAGAGCAAATGCCCTAAATTGGCTAAGGAAAAGGCATCGACACCAAAAGTCAACGTAAAGTCAAAGGATGCCAGTGTTCCCAAAATTAGAAGCAAAGAGCACATTGTGTGCTTCAAGTGCAACCAACGGAGACACTACCAAAGTCAATGCCCTAGGGGGAGGAAGAAAGGGCAAGAAGGTGTAATTCATAGGGGAGCTTCCCAAGCTAACCCTAAGGTATATTTAAATAATGCACCTTTAATTCCTAAAGTCAAAAAGCATGCAAAAAATTATTTTAGTTCTCTTGCTATTATCAATGAAAAGCATGCTAGGAGAAATAATAAGGTATATTGTCTAGGTGCCAAGTATGTTCATATAACTAAGGATAAACCTAGGACTCATAATTCTAGACCTATTTTACCTAAAGAGTCCATTAGGAGAGTTGAAAACCATCTAGGCATTAACCCTAAGAAGGGTAGACACATGCCTAAGAAGAAGAACATTTCCCCTAAACCTAATGAAAATTCCAAATTGAGGAAATTAGACATGGAGAACCAAGCCTTGAGGTCAAGGCTAGAAAAATTGGAGAAGACCCTAGCAATAATATCAAACTCGGTTAAGGGGTCTAATGCACAAAAGTCAAGACCTAGGAAACAAGAAACATCTAAGGGCAAGAAGGGTTTGGGTCACAAACCTATGTCCTACCATAATGTTCCATTTAATTATGGAACATCATCTAGGTCTAGACAAACTAAGGCTAATAGGAAAGTCATCCCTAAGTCTAGCCATGGTATGTGTTTAGTGGCTAAGGACTTAAGGAAAACCAATGTAGCCACTAAGAAGGTCAATGGAGGAGTCACCTCTAGAGTTGACCCAAGTAAGACCCATTTGACTAAGGCTTCAAAGCCAAAAAGGGTCATTAGAAAGGTATCTAGGGAAGTTATCCCTAGGGAATACCTTGTTAACCCAAGGAGCTCCAATAGGTATTGGGTTCCTAAAAGCGTGATTGATTCACGCTAGATGGGTTAGGGTGTGTCAACCCTAAATGGATGGGTAGTTAACCTAACCATAGTAGAGTTGACACATTAGGATGTGCCAATGTGTTTGAGAAGTTTATAATGATTTAAATTGGCACAATTAGGTCATAGAGGTCGTGGTGTGCTATTTTGGGTTTTTGGCACACTAGGGAAATGAATGGTTTAAGGCAAAGTGAATTTAATCCCTAGAAATGGCAAATTGATTTTAACACTTAGGTATTTTATACCTTAGTATATTTTTTCTTGCCATGCTTTAATTATTTAATGTCTTGCCATGTCATGACATCATTCTCATTTGTATCTCTAAATATGTCATGACAATGTTTAGATTTATTTTTATATGTCATGTATGCTTAAATGTCATTTACATGCCATGACATCATGATTTTGGCATATGCTTTTATTTATATCATATTTATGCCATAATCATATCATGCATTAAATAAAATGAAATTAAGGACTATGGCACAATTTGAAGGGAATCAAATTATGTTGCCTTAGAAATATGCATGAGAACATAAAGAACAAAAAACCTACATCTCACTAAAATGTTTGACTTGTATGTGTTTTACACATTTAGATATTGGTGAGATATTTAGGAAAAAGAAAATAAAGGTTTTAAAAACATTTTGAAAACTTTTTGAAAAATCTTGGTGAAGCCTATCTTTTGATAGCTATCACCATTGAATGGGATGATACAAAGAGGGCTCTTTATTGAAGCTTTTCTTAAATTTTGGACTTTGTATCAATCTCCTGATTTAATGGGTAAAATAATTTTCCAATATTTTTCACCCATAGTGTTTATGATAAGTAATATACATACCAAATTTCAAAAATTTTAAACTTATGTATATTTACTTATGGATTTCGGAAATCCATTTAAAATCAAAACTGCAAATCTGATTATCGATCCGCCATGGATGACAATGATCGATGAGGGTGGACCGATTGATTTACGATTTTAGTCGACCCGCCGATTTGGGTAAATCTTGTTGGTTAGGCCCATGTTCAGCTAGGTTAAGGTCCCCTAACCACTCCTAACCCTAGGATATGCTTGGGAGAGCATTAGAGAGGGTGGAAATCCATTGGATATGGATTAGGAGTTGGGTTGAGGGTGAGTATCAATTTTAAGGTGGATGAGAGTTCATTGTTGAACTTTGCCTTAATTTTGTTTTGGTTTAATGTTCCTATTGGCTTAGGGACTCTCCAAGAACATTGTTGGTGCAATGGTCAAGGGGGAGCAAGCCTCTAGGGGGAGGTATCCATCATGGGAAGATGGATGTGTCTTTCCTCATGGGAGGAAAATTGGGTTGCCTCTCTTTAAGTGATATAGGATCACTAGAAAGATTGTAGGCATGTGTTCCTCCAAGGGAGAGATTGTAAGATCTCATTGGGATATGAGACATTCATACCCTTGGGGAGGATCTTTTTGATGTAGTGTCAAAAAGGGGGAGAAGTTACCAAGTTACCAATTAGGGTTCGTTGGAATTCTCATTGGGACATGAGAATTGCCAATATGGGAGAATTGGTAGACTTGAGATGGTAGTTTTGTCAATCATCAAAAAGGGGGAGATTGTTGGTGCAATCGGCCCAGGTTGACTCGAGTTTGACTCGAGCAGTACCTTGATAGTATTTTGATGATGGACAAAACTCATGACATGGGATTGTCATGGGAAAGTCCAACATGGGGTTGGCATGGAAAATCCAAGCATGGAGCTTGATGTGGAAGTCCAAGGGGGAAGCCTTGGCATGGGAAAGTCCAAAGCATTGCGAAGCCGTGCGCTTGGTGCTTAGTGAGAAATGCATTGCGAAGCCGTGCGCTTGGTGCATTTGGGAAGTCTTGAGGACTTGGTAAGTTCACTAGGCTCGGGGTCCTTGAGTCGGTGAAGGATGGCATTGCGAAGCCGTGCGCTTGGTGCATCCGAGGGACCGCCGGACGGGGAGCGAATGGAGTGAGCCCAAGGGGAAGCATACTTCTAGGGTATGAGACGCGAAGGATGGCATTGCGAAGTCGTGCGCTTGGCGCATCCGAGGGACGTAGGCCGAGGGAAGAGAGCTTCGGTGGGGAACTCCATGAGGGATAAGGTGGACTTGGCCAAGTGGCTAAGACTGAGTGTCGGAGGCTCAAACTTGATGTTTAAGGGTTTATCCGACGGTCGGATGCTCAAACAACTTGGTGTTTAAGGTTTTGCCCGACGTCAGTCGACTGGCATAGGTGCCGGTTCGACTGGTGTAAGGCTAGGGTTTTGTGCTTGGCAATCGACTGTCATGGACTGGCAGTTGACTGATGTCGACTGCCGAGGGATGGCAGTCGACTGATGGGAGTGTCGCGAGCATAGAACGCTTCATAGCCGACTGGGCAGTCGACTACTAGGTCACCAATTGACTGATGGGCATCATCAGTCGACTGGTAGGTGATCCGTTGGAACTTGTCTGATGTGGATCTGGCCGTTGTGAGACAATAGCTCTGAGGCGATCGTGGGGCCTTTAGCGATCGCTAGTAACGACTCGATGCAGGTTATAAAAGGAGCTCGAGATGGAGGTTTTTGCCAAGGTTTTTGTGGAGCTATTGGAGGGGAATTGTTGTTGCATTCCAGTCCTTCAAGAGCCAATCAAAGCAAGCAACAAGCAAAGCGATCAAAGCAATCGGTGAAAGTTTTCTTGTGTATTGTATTTGTGTATTTGCTTGTATTTCTATATTACATTGTAATTGCTTGTGAGAGGTTTCTCCACCTCCGACGTGTTGTCGAGAAGGAGTGTTATAGTTAGTTTCGTGCGCATAACTAGAACTCGGTGAGCTCGCCCGTGGAGTAGGAACCATTCGGTTCCGAACCACATATATCTTGTGTTGTGTGATTGTGTATTGTTAGTTTCATTATTATTGTTATTCCGCTGCGCTAACGACAATCATAGACAAGCAACGCAAGAAGAACGAGTAAATTACTTCATCCATCGATTGAGGGCTATTCACCCCCCTCTAGTCGGCCGTATCGATCCCCCAACAGTCTTGGCAGCATAAGTCCAATGGTTGGCGGCGTAAAGTCCAAGCGGAGTCTTGGCTGCGTAAGTCCAATGTGCCTTGGTGGTGTAGACACCGTTAGCATGACATAGCCGAGGGAAGCACCTGGAGGCTAGCGCGATGGATAAACAAGTCATGGATGACTTGGAGGGATCCGAGAGGCGTGAGGCTGATGAAGGTGGCTAGAAGGCTTAGGTCTAGGCTAATGGTGGTCTAGCAAGTATGGGGGCATCATACTTGGGTTAAAACCTCATTTTTGAGGTTGATCGGCCCAGCATTGTGGCGGTTCATGGAAGTAGTCGACAGGTTTATTGCCGTTTGCTCGCCGCGAAATGCTCGCTCGATGGGCGATCGGGTGTCGGCGATCAGTGTCGGCAGCCGATCAGCCAAGGGTCGAGTTAGCGATGGGCGCGATTAGGTTAGCGAGCGCTCGCGTGGCCGTGGCGATCGGCTCTGGCGGCAGCGATCGGCCAATGTTAGCGATCGTGTCAAGAAGATCCGTTAGGTTTTTCGGCATGGATCGAGCCGTTGTCTCACGACAGCGATGGCATCGATCGGTGACTTATGGCGATCGGTGATGGCGAATTCAGGTCACGCGCAAGGATAAAAGGAGCTCGACAGGAGGGTTTTTGGCAGCGATTTCTTGGACATTTTTTAGGCGATTTGCTGCTGCAAATCAGGGTCTTCAACCACGGTTCAAGCGATCAACAAGCAAGCAATCGAAAGGCATTTGTAAAGCGTTCTCTTTACTTATATTGCATTGTATCTCATTTTATTTGCTTGTTGTTATTTGATTATAGTTGTAATCTTATTGTAAGAGGTTTCTCCACCTCCTACTTGTGTCGAGAAGGAGTATTTGTCATAGTGGTGTGTGATTAGCATCGCTAGGGTTCGTACGAATCCAATCCGTGGAGTAGGAACCGTTTTGGTTCCGAACCACGTTATATCCTTGTGTTAGCGTGTTGTTCATTTCGTTATCGTTATTACTTTTCTATTTTCGCTGTGCTAATGAAATTGTAGAGACGAACACGCGATCAAATTTCATTATCGTACGACAACGCGCTATTCACCTCTCCCCCCTCTAGCGGGCGCACAGGCCCCTACATTCTCTTTGAGTGATAGATCTAGCATTTGATCAGAAAATTCGAGATAGTAGTAGGGATTCTCAAGAGAGGAGGACGATCTAACTGAATCGAAGAAGAAGACACCATCAAAAACTTTTCTATAAAAAATTATAACTGCCAATCAAAAACTATTGATTTAATAACAGAAGGCAAATACCTTCAAATGAATTACATGATTGAGCAGGTCAACCTTCAAACAGGAATAATCAATCGAAGTACAACATAGTCAATTGGAAGCAGATGAAGTCGACTAGTTGTCAGGGTAAAAATAGTCGATTCATAAAGGACTACTCGATTGGGCAGTAGAACAACGAGTTACTAACAAATCTTGAAGGGCATATATATGTACAGAGGTGATCTCCTGCGCGCCGATTCTGCCGCGCTTGCGTCGCCGAAGTGCGATAACCTCGCGCGAAACACATCGCCAGCCGCTACGCCGCGCCGCCGCCGCCGTCCGGCCATCTCCGGCCGCCGGGCCGGGTCGCGTTAGGCGCACCTCGCCGTGATCCGTGAGCCCCGGCCGGATTGTGGCGGGCCGGCGCTTCGGCGCGATTCCGGCGAATCGCGGCAGCGGCGGTGCGCTGACCGCGCGATCGGCCGGATCGCGGCCGAATCCGGCCGCGTCCGGGAAGGACCGCTGGGCTGGCGGTCCTTCCGGCCGGATCCGGCTGCGATTCGGCGAATCCCGGCCCCATCGCGGCCGGCGATGGCAGCGTCGCTGCCGACGCGTCGGACCCGGCGAATCCCGGAATCGGCCGGGTCGCCGAAGGACCGCCAGGCGGGCGGTCCTTCCGGCGTCGTGCGGCGGGATTCGGCCGCGATCCGGCCGAATCGGCCGGCCGGTTGCGCGCGCGCGTCGCTGCCGCGAATCGCGGCAATGCCGCGCCGGCCACAATCGGGGAAGTCTGCCGGACCGGCGAGTTCCAACGCACCGGTCCCGCGGCCGGAGATGGCCGGGCAGCGGCTGGCGGCGGTAGGCGATGAGTCGCAGAAGTGAAGTGCTCACGGTAAATCGAGGGCCTTGAGAACATTGTATATATGTATATATAAAGTAAGAAAGCAAAGGGAACATACGGAGGTAAGTGAATATATATGAATGAAATAAAATAAAAGCAAGTTTAAAAAGTGAGTTTTTTTTTAAATATTTCAGATGTTTGAAATAATCTCTATAAACTTTGTCCAATTAATTTTGAAGACAAATAGCCTTCCTCACCCATCGAATAATTGTGGAGTGCAATTTATTTTCACTCAGGATTAAACGTTTCAAAGAGTTGTGCGAGTCGATCTAAATTTTAAAATTTGATCTTAAAATCTTGAATGACATTCGAAAATTAGATTTTATTTTCATTATAAAATTTAAAAATTAGACTTTATTTCATTGTAATTGGACCCTAATTAATAGTAAAAAAAAAAATTAAAACCTGAATGAGATCTCAACGGCTCTCTCCTAGAATCGGCTCTGGTCTCATCGGAACAATCTCATTAATAAAACGTACAGATAATGTAATGTAATATCATGTTAAAAATATTTTGATTAACTTTAAATAGTTTTAATTAAATTAAAAAACATGTAAAATAATTTTATTTTATATTATAATCGTTTCGATACAAATGGATGAAAATTTTTAAAATATAACCCACTTTTCAAAATGAGGTTTTCTTTTAATTTTGCCCATATAATTTTACCAATTAACATAGATTTCTTCGTTGTCATAAAACTAAATTGAGTATATAGAAATGAATCATAAAAGTCTAAAATTCGATCTTCAATGAAAGTGTTCTTTGCCAATGTATTTTTCAATATGAATGTTTAATTTATTTTCTTCCTAAAAATATGAGACAGACATAAAGGATTATTATATACAACGGTACTATATAAAACCAAATTGAGAACGAAGCAATTTATATGCCAGCTAAGCAAAACATAAAATTCTAGAAGGCAGAAAATTAACCCTAACAAATTCCATTGAAACCACAAATATAATTAACTATAAATGCACACTTGATGGATGAAAAACTTTTATAAAATAAAGTCGTTCATTTTCAAAATCAATTAGGTCTGAAATTTAAAGGCGATTTACTAAATAGTGCATGTAAAATTTAAAAATGTCCAAATCGCGTTCAATACTTTTATATTTATCAAATAGCGTACTTAATTCCCTTTTTATCTCTCCAGTCAAAAAAATTTGTACCACTGTAGTATTGGAATTATAAATCTCAGCACTGTTGTGGTGTTGAATTTGAATTTTTAATACCATAGTGGTGGTGCAATCCGAACATCATCACTGTGGTA
The DNA here is from genome assembly GCA_025175895.1 of Wurfbainia villosa. Taxonomy (NCBI): domain Eukaryota; kingdom Viridiplantae; phylum Streptophyta; class Magnoliopsida; order Zingiberales; family Zingiberaceae; genus Wurfbainia; species Wurfbainia villosa. Next base: position 6,524,033 of record CM046002.1, read on the forward strand.
TTGAAATTTACAATTCCAAAGATCATTGTAGTCTTTGAAATTGTAAATCGGCACTACCATGGTCGAGATTTGAATTCTGACACGGTGGTCTTCGAATTGCAACTTTCAAGATCACTATGGTCTTTGAGAATCAAATCCACCACCGCGGTGATCTTGGAAGTTGCAATTCGGCATGCGGTGGTCGTAATTGTAACTTCTAGCACCACTGTGATGCTGAGAATTCAAATTTCAGCATCACCACCGTGGTGCTAAAAGTTGCAATTTCAGCATCATAGTGGTGGTGGAAGTTCTGATTCCACCGTTGGTCTTTGAGATTTGAATTCTCAGCGGTACAAGAGTGTAAATTTCAACAACGCGGTGGTGGTGTTGAGATTAATATCATAGTCTTTGGGATTTGAATTCTCAGCACCATGTTCGGAAATTTCACTGTGTTGTAGGTTTGTTTGACGGGAGAGATAAAATGGAAATTAAATACGTTATTTGATAAATATGAAAATATGAGACGTTGTTTGGACAATTCTAAATTTCATGTGCACTGTTTAATAAATTATCGAAAATTTAAATATCCGATACTAACGAAAAAAAAGTGCTCCCTTGACAAGACAAGGAACTGATCAACCAGCATCGAAGTATTGCAAATTTCAATTGGATTTATAAAGATTTCTAAGTCGGGCGGCATTTGATGCACACATAAAACAAACCTTTATGTGAGATTCAAGCAATCTAAATGTAGCCACACTGCCACAGCGCGCGGCCAATTAAGCATGCAATACCAGGCAAACCTTGTTTACCAAGTCTCCCTCTACCTAGATTCAAAAACGACATGGCAGCTAGATCTTCATTCTCCTTTATAAGCTTGTGTGTGTGAGAGAGATAATTAATTAAGGATAAGCAGCTGAGAGATGGAGGGTTGTCCATGGATTTGGGTTATTGCTCTGGTGCTGCGTCTCCTCCTCCTCCCTTTCATGCCTGGTGAAGGAAGAACAAGGCTCTACCAATTTAATGTCAGTGCATATCATGCATGGGAGAAAATATAAAAAAAATAGGGCCCTTTTTATTGGAATAATCAATAGAGTACTCTTTTTTTTATTACTATATATTTTTATTCTTAAAATATCTTTAGGTTCAAAATTGTTATAGCAATTAAGACTAATAACATGTATTATTATAGACTAATGCACTGTGAAATTATAGGGGCTTTTTGACTTTCACCCTTAATAATTCATATATTACATATGAAACTTTTGGCATCTGCGCAGGTGGTTGAGAAGAACTTCACTCGGCTCTGCGCCACCAAATCCGTCGTCACCGTCAACGGCGAGTTCCCCGGCCCGACGCTTTACGCGCGGGAAGGAGACAGGCTCCTCGTCAGGGTCGCCAACCGCGTAAGCCACAATGTCACCATCCACTGGTCAGTGCCTGCATGCCTGAGCATCGCGGTGTCTCTCTAGCTCCTCCTCCCTCCTACTGATCGACGGAGCGATGTGCATGTGCTTGTGCAGGCATGGCGTGAGGCAGCTGCGGTCGGCGTGGTACGACGGCCCGGCCTACGTGACCCAGTGCCCCATCCAGCCTGGGCGCGCCTTCGTCTATAACTTCACCGTCACCGGGCAGCGCGGTACTCTTCTCTGGCACGCCCACGTCCTCTGGCTTCGCGCCACAGTGCATGGCGCCATCGTCGTCCTCCCCAAGCTCGGCGTCCCGTTTCCCTTCCTGGCCCCCGACGGAGACGCCCTCCTCGTCCTGGGTAAGCGTATCTCCGGCGATCTTGTTTGGATCCAGCAAGAGAAAATTTGTTATGATCGTTGACGTGCAGTATGGTATCGCTATGTCAGCGGAGTGGTGGAAATCGGATGCTGAAGACGTCATCGACCAAGCTCTTAAATCGGGGCTCGCTCCCAACGTCTCGGACTCGCACACCATTAATGGCCACGCCGGCTCTGTTTCCGCCTGCTCCTCCTCCGGTCAAGGTCAATCACCATTCTGTTCGTGTCCTGATTCAATTCCCAGTTCTTTTTTAATTTATGGCCGTTTATGGATTGCAGATGGGTTCACGTTAGTGGTGGAGCAGGGGAAGACGTACCTACTCCGCCTCATCAACGCGGCGCTCAACGAGGACCTCTTCTTCATGGTCGCCGGCCACCAGCTCACCGTCGTCGAGGTCGACGCCACCTACGTCAGGCCATTCACCACCGACACCATCCTGCTCGCGCCCGGTCAGACCACCAACGTCCTCCTCTCCGCCGACCAAGGCGGCGGCCGCTACCTCGTCACCGCATCCCCCTTCTTCGACTCGCCCCTAGTCCCCGTCGACAACAGAACCGCCACGGCCACGTTGCAGTACGCCAACGCGGGGGCCTCCATCGCCTCACTCACCACCGCTGCGCTTCCCCTGCAGAACTCCACCGCCACTGCGTCCGGCTTCATTGACGCCCTCCGCAGCCTGAACTCGAGGGAGTACCCGGCAGTTGTGCCGGCGGCGTTGGACAGGTCTCTGATGTTCACAGTGGGGCTGGGTGTGAACCCGTGCGCGAGCTGCGTCAACCGGAGCAGAATCGTGGCCAGTATGAACAACGTGTCGTTCACCATGCCGACCACGGCGCTTCTCCACGCGCACTACTTCAACGTGAGCGGGGTCTTCACCGATGACTTCCCAGGCCAGCCGCCGGTGGCGTTCAACTACACCGGCAGCGGGCCAAACAACATGCAGACCATGAACGGAACGAGGCTATACCGACTGCCCTACAACGCCTCGGTGCAGCTAGTGCTGCAGGACACAGGGATCATCGGGACAGAGGGCCACCCCGTCCACCTCCATGGCCACAACTTCTTCGTCGTCGGAAGGGCCACGGGCAACTACGACCCCACCTCGTCTCCGGCCAAGTTTAACCTGGTCGACCCGGTGGAGAGGAACACCATAACCGTCCCGGCCGGCGGCTGGGTCGCCATCAGATTCATAGCGAACAACCCAGGTATACATTTCGGTGGCTCGATCCATCACCACCGCTTGGATTATCAGTCGATTCCATGGAAAATGCAAATTAAATTGCACTGAACAGCAGGCGTTTGGCTCTTGCACTGTCATTTCGAGGTGCACACGACATGGGGGCTAAAGATGGCGTTCATCGTGGACAACGGCGACAGCCCAAACGAATCGCTTCCGCCGCCGCCGGAGGATCTTCCTGCTTGTTAATGAAGCAAGTATGTAGAAGACGATCGATCCAAAGATCGGAATGGATCGAGCAAGAGACGATATGAGATGCGTGAGTGTGATTTTATTCTCAGTTTACTTGTTCTCTTGGCATTGTGTTTAATTCTGTGGCTTTATGTGTATGCTAGCTAACTAGTTAAGTCACATGACGGATATGAAAGAGAACAAGAAATAAGAATTACAGGAATAATCGAAAGCTTCGTTCAATTTCGATTTATCCACTAGCATGACACTTTATATATGTATTACAATGTCAAATTAAAAATTTATAATTGAAAATTTCTAAATAATGAAAAAAAAATTTATTCTAATTAATATGATCTAATTTGACAAAGTCGTATCGTATCTCGACGAATTCTCTTTTATCTCCTAACAAATTCAACAAAAAATTCTTTGATTCCTAGTTTATTGAAATGTTATTTGAATTATGATTTAGTAAAAAATATTAAGAATTTAATCCTTCATAGAAATATAAGAGAGATAATTATTGAGTTTTCACATGTTCTCGAATAAAATAAAATTTACTTTTCATATATTTTGAACGAGCATGAAAAATTAAATTTATTATAAGATATATTACTTTAATATTATCATACCAAATTTTTAGTGCAATATTCGATGAAAGATGGAGTTCAAAAAAAAATTGATTAAAGCCAAATAATTTCAAATATTGTATTGACTATGATTTTATATTCAGATCAATGCTTGAATATAATATTATAAGTTGTTTTTTCAAATTCCATAAAATAAAATTTCATCCAAAAAATATTGCATATCCACTAGCTGAGAGTCTATTTTCAGAAGAGCTTGCCCAATCTACATCGTTGTACACATTTAAGTCTGAAATAATTAACGATATAAAAGAAGATCAAATAAAATAGTACCTTTAGATAGCAAATATTTTTTTTCACATTTTTCCACTTTTATTCAATGGGAGCATGCATAAATTGACAAATATGATTTACTACAAAAGTAATATCAAATCGTATGATAATGACATATTGTAAGGCTCTAATAATACTTCAATAGATGGTGGTCGGTGTTGGTGCAATCGGCCCAGGTCACAATTGACCAGGACTCGAGTTTGACTCGAGTGATGTTTTGATGTTTGACAAAGTATGTTTAACATAGGATTGACATTGATGTCGGTTAATATGTTGGGGAGATTGTTTATACAATCGACCCAGGTTATAATTGACTTGATGGTTGACCAGGGTTGACCATGTGATTATGGGAAAGTCCAAGCATGAGTCTTGGCAAGGTAAAGTCCAAGTCATGGGTACTTGGCAATGGAAAGTCCAAGTCATGGGTACTTGGCATTGAAAGTCCAAGTGGGACACTTGGCATTTGGGAAAGTCCAACATGGGTTGGCAATGGAAAGTCCAAGTCATGGGTACTTGGCAATGGAAAGTCCAAGTCATGGGTACTTGGCATTGAAAGTCTAAGTGGGACACTTGGCATTTGGGAAAGTCCAACATGGGTTGGCAATGGAAAGTCCAAGCTTGAGTCTTGGCATGGAAAGTCCAACATGAGTTGGCAAGGGAAAGTCCAAGCATGGGTCTTGGCAATTGAGAAGTCCAACATGTGTTGGCAAGGGAAAGTCCAAGCTTGAGGAAGTCAAGGAGGATTGATATTGGCGTAAAGTCCAGCGAGTCTTGGCGGCGTAAGTCCAATGTGCCTTGGCGGTGTAGACACCGTTAGCATGACATAGCCGATGGAAGCACACGGAAGCTAGCGCGATGGATGAACAAGTCATGGATGACTTGGAGGATCCGAGAGGCGTGAGGTGATGAAGGTGGCTAGAAGGTTTAGGTCTAGGCTAAGGGTGGTCTAGCAAGTATGGGGCACCATACTTGGGTTAAAACCTCATTATCATTGCTCGTGCGCGGCCGATCGGTGAGTGGCTCGGCAGCGATCGCTGCAAGGATGGCGTGATCCGCCGACGGTCGAATGTCGAGCCTGAGCGCTTCCGTAGCCGATCGGGCGGCGATTACGGCGTGGCGGGCCGATCAATGTTGGCCGATCGCCAAGAGATCCGCTGGAGTTTTTCCAGGCGTGGATCGAGCCGTTGTCTCACGACAACGGTGACATCGATCGGGTGGCTTATGGCGATCAAGATGGCGGAAAATCCGTCGTCGCGCAAGGATAAAAGGAGCTCGGCGGGAAGGATTTTGGCATCGGTTTCTTGAGGCTTTAGGCGATTTACGCCGCAAATCGGGTCTCAAGTTGACATCAAGCAAGCGATCAAGCATCCAAGAGCATTTGTAAAGTGTTTTCTTTACTTGTATTGCTTTGTATTTCATTGTCTTAGCTTGTAGCTTTTGATTATTGTTGTAATCACTATTGTACGAGGTTTCTCCACCTCCGGATTGTTCCGAGAAGGAGTTATTTGATAGTGGTGTGTGATTGGCATCGCTAGGGCTCATTTGAGCCCGATCCGTGGAGTAGGAACCGGTTCGGTTCCGAACCACGTTATATCCTTGCGTTTGTGTGTTTGTATTTTCGTTATTGCTTTATTATCTTTGTTTCCGCTGCGCTAACGAAAATTGTAGACAAGCACGCGAACGATTTCCATCGACGTACGGTCATCTACGCTATTCACCCCCCCTCTAGCGGGCGTCAAATCCCCAACAAGTGGTATCAGAGCCCGGGGCTCTTCTACGGACTAAACGTCGGGAGCTAGGCTTAGAAGCTAGAGGGTAAAAGATGGAAGTCCAAGATCAATTAGGATGGGATATCAACACACCGGTCCCTTATTCATTCTATGGACGAGAAGGTTTCAATTCTTGGAAGGCGAGAATTGAAGAGTTTTTGATGATGAGAGACCTTGAGGAATGGTCTCTATTAATGGAAGGATTTGAGTATCCCAGAGGATCAAAAGGTGGCTTCCTCAAGAAAAAGAGATGGAGTGAAGATCAACTCCAAAGATTCGAGAAAAACAAGAAGGTAATCAAATTTATTTTTGATTTAATTCCAAATGAATTCTTGTGTAGCCTAGGTGAATGCATGGATGCTAAAGAGCTATGGAGCGATTTGGCAAAGCTCCATGAAAGCCCATTCATGGTCCAAGAGGAAGAGACCGAAGAGGCTAATGCATCATCCTCACAAGGAAGTGAGGACTTGGAGGTTGAGAGATCATCAACATCCAAAGAGGAAGAGGAAGTAGAATCGGAAGTTGATAGGGAGTCAATTTTCGGGTTGGTGGAGGAAGTGGAAGAAGCATCCACTTCTAGAATTGAGGAGGAGAGGCCATCCTCAACACCGAGCAATACCAAGAAGCTTCAACATCCGGCCAAGATGAAGAAGCCCAAAATTCAACTCCGGCACCTATCACGGATCTAGGTAACTCGAGCATTTCAAATAATGATAAAATTCATATTATCTGCTTTGAGTGTAGCAAGGACATTACAAGAGTAAGTGTCCTAAGCGGGTTAAGAAGACTCCACCCGTGCCAAAAATCAAGGAAGTCGGTGCCCAAAGTCAAAGAAGCAAAGAGCACATCATTTGTTTCAAGTGCCATCAAAGGGGCACTATAGAGTCAATGCCCAAAGGGGAGAAGAAGGGGCAAAATGGAGCTTCACATGTAGGGAGCTAAGGCTAACCCTAAGGTACATTTTAGTAATGTTCTTTCTAATTCCTATAGTCAAAAGCATGCTAGGAATAATTTTAATATTCTTGATATTTATCATAAAGAGCATGCTAGAAGTAAGGAATTTGGCTTAGGAGTCAAGAGGGTAAACCTTTCAAGAAAGGCGAAATTTGGGACTAATGTCCTAAAAATATCTTACCTAGAGAATCAATTAAGAAAATAGGGGATCACCTAGGTCTTAAACCTAAATGGACTAGGCATATGCCTAGAAAGTCTCATGCCCATGATCAAAATCAAAATTCTAAACTGCAATTAGAATTAGAGAACCAAGCCTTGAGGTCAAGGCTTGAGAAGTGAGAAGACCCTTAAAATTATACAAAATCAATTTAAAGGGTCAAATGATCAAAAGTCAAGGTCCAAAAGTCAAAGTCAACACCAAGGACCTAAGAGTCAAAAGTCAACCAAGGGCAAGCAAGGTTTGGGTCACAAACCTAAGCCTAAGGTAGCTTATCATAGTGTTCCATTAGATTATGGAACACTAACTAGTCTAGGAAGACCAAGGTCAATAGGAAGTCATCCCTAGAGTTGACCAAAGGGTATGCCTAGTGGCTAGGGTTTCCAGAAACCTAAGGTGGCCACTAAGAAGGTTGTTAGGGAGGCAATCCTAAAGTTAACCATGGCAAGACCCAAATGACCAAGGCTAACAAGCCTAGGAGAGTCATTAGGAGGGTATCTAGGAGGTTATCCTAAGGAATACCTAGTTAACCCAAGGAGCTCAAATCGGTTTTGGGTTCCCAAGAGCGTGATCGATTCACGCTAAGATGGGTTTAGGGTGTGTCAACCTTGATTGGATGGGTAGTTAACTCAACCATAACAAAGGTGGCATTTTAGGTTATTTTCAAGGTTATGGTTACCTTGAAAATACATTTTTGATTTTAATCCTAAAAGGCTTTAGGATGTGCCAATATTAATTATGAAGTTTGATAAAATGATCATTTTGGCACAATTTAAGTTTAGTGGTTAGTGTGCCATTTTGAGTTTTTGGCACACTAGGGAGATTAGGTTAATATGGAAAAATATGTTTAATCCCAAATAGGCAATTAATATTAAAATTTAGGTGTTATTATACCTATATATTTTATATGCCATGATTTGTTTGCCATATGCCATGACATGACATCATGTTTACTTTTATCATCTAAATGTCATGATCATGCTTAGGATTAAGGTATTAAATGTCATGTGTTTTTAGATTTTATCATATGCCATGACATCATGATCATTGGCCATGATTTATTTTGTCATCATTATGCCATGATCATTTTTATGCATCTAATTTGATTAAAATTGATTTAAGGACTATGGCATGACTTAGAGTCCCATTTATAAGGGAATCAAATAGAGTTGCCTTAGAAAAATGCATGAAACCCTAGTTTAGGGAGAACAAAACCCACATCTCACATCCAATTGACATGTATGTGTATTTATACACCCTAGATACATGTGAGATGCTAGGATATGAGTTGAGTTCAAGGTGCATAGTTTTTGCATCTAGTCAACCAAAACTCATCTAATTTTATTGGATCATCATTAGGAAAGCTTGTGTACAAGTCATGTACTTAGAGCCCAAGGAATATGATCCAAAATAAGGTTTTGAAATCATTTTAAAATCAATTTAGAAAACCTTGGTGAAGTCTATCTTTTGATAGCAATCACCATTGATGAAGTTGATACAAAATAGGGCCAAAACATTGAAAATTTCAATGGTTTTGAGTTTTGTATCAAACTCACTATTTTATGGGTAAATTATTTTTCAAACATTTTTCACCCATTTTTTTGGTCTTAAGTATTATACGATCAAATTTCATGATTTTTCGATATCGTGTAATTAGTTATGATTTTAAAATTGTATTACGATAAATGAATTTCGGAAAATTATTTATGACATCATTGGTGGCTACGATCGATGAGAGTGGCAATGATCGATAATCGCCGAGTCGATTGCCAGTCTGATTTCGGGTTAACAAGGTTTGTTTAGCCCGTGTTGATGGTAAAGGTCCTAACCACTCCTAACCCTAGGATATACTTTGGGAAGCATTATGAAGGGTGAAAATCCATTGGATATGGATTAGGAGTTATGTTAGGTCAAAGTATCAAATTTAGGGTGAGTAAAAGTTCTATGTTGAACTTAGAACCTTAATTTTGATGGTTTAGAGTTCCTATTGGCTTAGGGACTTCCCAAGGACATTGTTGGTGCAATGGTCAAGGGGGAGCAAGCCTTTAGGGGGAGGTATCCATCTTGGGATGATGGATGTTTTTTTTATATGGGGAGAATGTTATCAATTGAAAATTGATGGGTGTTTGATACCCAATTTGGAAATTGGGAGAGTGAGATAGGATTGCCTCTCTTGAGTGATATGGGACTTATCACTAGGAAGATGGTAGGCATTCTAGGTATTTTTGATCAAGGGGGAGATTGTAAGATCTCATTGGGATATGAGACATTGACCTCCTTGGAGAGATAATCTTTTTGATGTTAGTCAAAAAGGGGGAGAATGTTTGGGGGAGAACATTTGATTTACATTTTCACTTGAATGTTTGGGGGAGAACATTTAGTGAGTGTTTACCAATTTGGGAGAATTGGTAAGGGATTTGAGTTAGTGTTCTAACTCATGGTTTTATTTGGTTTTTGTCAAACATCAAAAAGGGGGAGATTGTTGGTGCAATCGGCCCAGGTCACAATTGACCAGGACTCGAGTTTGACTCGAGTGATGTTTTGATGTTTGACAAAGTATGTTTAACATAGGATTGACATTGATGTCGGTTAATATGTTGGGGAGATTGTTTATACAATCGACCCAGGTTATAATTGACTTGATGGTTGACCAGGGTTGACCATGTGATTATGGGAAAGTCCAAGCATGAGTCTTGGCAAGGTAAAGTCCAAGTCATGGGTACTTGGCAATGGAAAGTCCAAGTCATGGGTACTTGACATTGAAAGTCCAAGTG